>JAVYIG010000048.1:510000-1124671 GCA_035222895.1 Strongylocentrotus droebachiensis | reverse complement strand
CCGTACAGTTCTCGACTCTTAATCCTCGTCTGAATTCAGGTCCCCCCCCCCCCTCTCCCGCGCGAAGCGCGGAAGCATTTAAGTTTCACTAGATTATGAGAAAAAAGAAGACGATTGGCTGTACAGTTCTCGACTCTTAATCCTCGTCTGAATTCAGGTTTCTCCCTTCCGCGCGAAGCGCGGAAGCTTTTAATTTTCATTAAAGCATTAGAGAAAGAAGACGATTCGTTGTACCGTTCTCAAAAATAATCCTCGTCGGAATTTAGTTCCCCCTCCATCCCGCGCAAAGCGCGGAAGCTCTGACGTTTCATAAGATTATGAGAGCAAGAAGACGATTCGTTGTACGTTCTCGATTCTTAATCCTTGTCGGAATTCAGCCCGTCCCCCCTCCCCTCCTGCGCGAAGCTTTGACGTTTCATTACATTATTAGAGAAAGAAGACGATGCGTTGTACCGTTCTCTACTCTCAATCCTTGTCGAATTTCAAAGATTTTCTTTGTCTGCTCCTTTTTCTTCCTACGTCCTATTACGATTTGGGGGACCCCCCTCCCCCCCCCCCTGGCTACGCGCCTGCGGTCAGATAAACACATTTTGATACCTTGTCCGACCCCGCAAGCTCAGGGGCTTAAGGCCAATAAATTACGGTCAGATAAGCATTCAGGGGCCTGCCCTTAGGGCCCCTTGTGGGGTCGAGGCGGCGGAGTCGGCCCCGGAAGCTCAGGGGTTTTAGGCGTTTAATTAAGGTCAGATTAGCATTTAATTGTTATACCTTATTATTTTTGTGACACTGGCAGGTTACTATTCGGCGTGGGGTCCAGGGGGCGGAGCCCCTAAAAATCAGGGGTTTTAGGCATTAAATTACCGTCAGATGAGCATGTTTTGATGCCTCATTATTTTTTAACACTGGCAGTTAACTATTCTTTCTTTCTTGCTCTCATTCTATGTTATTTCTCTTTAATATACTTTTTTCAAAAAAGTGGGGGGGGGGGGGGGGGGGGGAGCTCGAGGCTCCCCGATCTCCGCCGTACCTCGGGCCCTGACATGTAGGAATCTCAAGAATCATATTTCTTGCCTGGCTGTAAATTTAGGAATTTGTCATTTTCCAACAAACACATACAAACGTATAATTTACTAAAAAGTGAGGAAAAATCTCGGAAACTATGTCATTTCAGCATTATTTGTAATCCACCGTTGTGGAATTAGAAATAAATCACGTTGAATTTGATTTCCCCCAAGCCCCCCCCCCCCCTATCAGTACGCCAGTATCTCCTCTTTTCCTTTTTTTTCCCTTTCCTTCCTTCTCTCTAATTTTTTTGATTGGGGAGGGGGGGGGGGGGGGGGGGGGTCAACAGCCTGGGAGGCAAGGCCCTTCGGCCCCTCCCCCTCCTCCGATCTCCTTCTTCCCCCTTTTCTTTTCTTCTTTCTCTTCTTTCTTTCCCGTTCTCTCCTCTTTCCCTTTCCCTTCTTTTCCTTTCTTCTCTCTTTTTTTTTTTTTCTTTTTTTTTTTGCGGGGGGGGGGGGGGGGGGGCAAGGTCCGCTCGGCCCCCCTGGATCCGCGCCTGGTAGTGACCCCCCTCCCCCCCATTCCCACCTTAAGCTTCTTCTATTTTACCTTCTCTTCTCTTTCTTCCTTTTTTGTTTTCTGTCGTCTCCCTCTTTCCTCCTGCTTTTTGTAGGCCGCCAAAAAGGGGCCCGCGACCGATTCAGCCCACCTAGATCAGCCATGGACCCACTAGGCCTACATGCAGGCCCGTAGCCAGAATTTGATGTTTGGAGGGGGGGGGGGGGGGGGGCACATATAGATGTAATCGATCGAGGTCTAAAAAGTTCAACCGATTTTGGAATGTTTTGGGGGGGCACGTACGTGCCCCCCCCCCCTCCGTGGCTACGTGCCTGACTACATGTAGTGTAATTAAAGTATTAGAAAATGAAGACCATCATGTATAGTTGAAATACTTTTTTCCCATGCCATTCCCCTGGCCCAGCTAGACCGGTTAAATGCTGGGGGGGGGGGGGGGGGGGACACCCCCCCCCCCCATGTCATAATCCTATCAAAATGTTTACCGTCATTTGTTTGAGTTTACTTATTGACAAAACTTATAAATACATAAAAGAAGCACATTAGCACATGTATACAATCAACTCCAGATCAGATCCTAATATAAAATGGTCGAAAAAATAAATGGTCGATCACGACTCAGCACAGAACTACTTTGCTTTCTATCCCTCCACGCTTAGTTAAAATTGTCTTGAAGCTAGACTAAAGTATTTGCCAATTTGCCAATTTGTAATTCTATATTATAAATAATCTGAATAATCAGGTAATAATTACCATAGATTTTTATTTTTAAATAAAATTCAAATATTTTTAAGGTAGTAATTAGATGCATAAAATAATATTTTATACACAAGTTATTTGTCTTATCGACAATCTGAGCAGAATAATGTGCATAATTAATTCATGCCAAAATAACAACATTTCTGCGGATAATTTGTGAGTTAAATTGTACTTCTTCGCACTGGATGTCATAATAGCATAGCTGAACAAGATGGGTATGTATTTTTCAAGACATGTTCCGATACTGGTTAAATGTTGTTGTGTTTTGATGATGAATTAAATCCCGAATTTTCATGTCCGACATGGGAACCCGTGAACCCAGCAGAAACCTGTTGACTTCCGGGGTTGTCTGGCGGGGATTCGCCTGGGCGATGGGAGGGGTTGGGGGACTGCATGTGATGTGAAGGAGACGCGGGCAGTGTCTCACTCTTAGATGTTCGTTATGTTGATGGAAAACTGCAAAGTCCAATGATGAATGTATAGTACAAATCAGGTGTCAAGAAAACTGCCTTTGCATTGCTGTTGAGTTAGTGATTTTGACATTTTGTTGACCACCTCAAATCGGAGTGCGGCTCGAGGGCGAGGCTCGGCTCAGGCTCAGCCTCGGAATGCTCGAGCTCAGCCTCAGAATGCGGCCCAGGTGTCGTTCAATGTTTCACATTGTCGAGTTGTGACTGGACAAACGTTACAACATCAGTTGCGCTATTACTCTTTGAATTGCTTAATGATTTAATTGATAAATTTAATGTAAAATTATAAACTTGACTAGATCTAGGCTAGTACTAGTAGTAGATCTAGACCTAGATCTAGACAGCAATAACCATCTGATTTGGGTCATTTCTTTAATAAAACTGACATTTGTTGTCATTCCCCAATACAGATGGCAACCCAGAGATCTCGTACCGTGGGGTAGCTACATGTATAGCCAACAATGGCAGCTTTTTGTGTCAAAACATTTTCTCCCCGATTTTCTTTATTTAGATCTAATTTTCTGATTTCTAAATCAGATGTAAATTAGGTCGGTATGTCATTTGTCCTAATTACAGTTATCAAAATTTGATAACTTAATATTAAATGTATAATTTACGGACTTACTTATATGAATTATCCAATTTGTATTTCCGAACTGTGAAACGGTACGTTCATGCATTCGAAATATTACCCGGCGGCCGATATATTTCCGGGTCCACCTACCAAAACATAGCCAAATGGCCAATCAGAGCACTCGTTTCGTGGGAGTTCGTTGGTCAAGCCGGGCCGACTCGTACGTAGCTACGGTAGCTATTGGACGTTCGAAAAGAAAAAATGAATATTCATCAACAAAACCAAGACGGATAATGTTGACGACGAGACTTTCTCGGATTAATCATTAATTTAGGATCTAAATGAGCAAGCTATCGTAAGTCAAATAAGCTATAGATCTATATATGTTATTTTTAATTTGTGTTGTAATTCCAGCAGTTATGAGGATGTAAAGAGTGAAAATCTCGTTGCATATCTCATTCATCGCGGTCCCGGTCGAACCGAACCATTTGTTCCGTACAGTGCCTCACAGAAAGAGGTCCCCAGACTTCAGTCTCTATAATCGGAGGTCTAGTGGAGCCAGACGTAGTCTCAGTGGAACAACCGACGATTAGAGAGACTGAAGCTTTCGGTCTAACCTAGATCTACTTCTTCTTCTTCTTCTTCTGTACATGTCGACAGACTTGTTAGTCCATATAAAGACACGCAAACGAAGCACGTGGTCATGGAATAGAGCAATCTTTGAGGAATTGTAGCGCATGGGACCTAAAGGAATCAATTGATCCTGTGTTGCTAACGCTATCAGGTATAAGTTAAACTTATTCCAGTCCTTGCACGTACAAGGGAAATAGGAGAACTAGAAGAAGTCTGTCCTGCAGTACATCTGTTTCAAATGTTGGCTATTTCTGGTTGAGGAACGGTTTAGCCTTGAGAAGTTGAGATACTAGTTGAGGGCTAGGAGACAATATGATATTAATATTACCTAGCCTGAATTGACCCCCACACCCCTGCGTGAAAAGGCAGGTAAACAAAATCTAAAATTTGTTCGAAATCACCCCTTCCAGCACCTAACAGACATTGAGCATGTACTGGCTTCGGAGTTCGCTGATACTGGTAGACTATTCTTTCATACATGTACAAAGCACTTTGAAAATGGGTCAATTAATATTAAAGAAATGAGACATTTTTAATGATACTAGAGTGATAGTGATTTGCTTACCTTCCACATGTTCCTGATAATAATTAGTAAAAGTGTGATTTACATGACAAAAAACGCTATGTCCACTTCATAATAATTTGCTTTTAATAAGAGAGTTCATGATGTTGGTTCTGGCTAAAATGCAAAGACATGCGGAATACACTTTTAAAAAAAATTACGTTGCCATTTTAGTGCTGAACTCGACAGGGTGTTTGGACTGTTTTGAAGGTACCGAGTGTGAGTAATTTTACTAATGCTCGAACAAAATGATGTGTATTATTTAAAATAGGATTATGTTTTATTTGTTTTATAAAATGATGTTTTATAACATGATTTTACTAATGACTGGTCATTAAAAGTGGATTTATATAATGACCGGTCATTATCCAAATCACGCGTTAAGTAAAATAAATGCCTGGTCACGTGTACATGTACATGTACGCTTTCAACCAATCAATTGAATACTAGGATCCACGTCATCATCTTATAATTTGTATTATCATTAATAGAAAACTGTAATTATGCATCGAAAAATGCAATATTTGCACAAAAATTTGAGAGCCTGTGAGAACTTACATGTACCGGTATGCTATAAATATGCTCAAGTTAGAACATTTGAGAATGTGTGCTGGATTTTGTGATGCCCTTAGCTTTCTGGGGCTTGCACACTAAACAAGAAGCTAAATTTGGTTAAAAGAACCACACCTTTATTCTTATTTGCTTAGTGTGATAAGAGGAAGAAAAGCACACTGGTCTCTAAAATTCACACAACTGTGTGTTCAAATACAAGGAATTTGATTTGGAGTTTCAATGGTGATAGCACCTTGCAGAGGAACAATCTCAAATATAGTTTGGAATGGAAATCTTTCAACTGTACTTAAATACTAACAAAACTAATTTACGTTTAGAAAAAGAAAAAGAAAAAATGGAAAAAAAATGAAAACAAAAGAAGAAAAAAGAAAAGAAAAAAGAAAGAAATTATTCCCTTGCTTCTTATGGTAATGTTAAATGATGAAGAGTAGCATAATTGTTCAATGTAGTCACCCTGCCCCCTCCCCACTCAGTGTTATTTAGGGTACGCGTATGCATGTTCTCTCCCTTTGAAAGCACCCCTTTAAAGTTGATACTCTAAGCAAATAAATGTCCCTTAATTTGTTACCTACGGCAAGTATATGTTATTTTTAAGTTTTTCAATTACTTAGTATATCACAAAAAAATTCTGTCTACTCGAAATGCTCAATTGAAATGTTGAAAATATCCGCCTCTCTTTGCATAGAAAATCAGTCACGGCGCTGGTCTACTATTTATGACCTCACGTCCGGGAGAGAGTATATTCACGTACCCGGATGTTCCATAGCAAACGTGTGCAGAGTGATACGATTTTCTGCATATTTTTGTTTCAAAGGCTGAAAAGTCTAATAAATCATAAATCTATGTACAATTCTTTACCTTCCCCTAGTACTTCATAGTATTAATATCAATTCCCCTTTTAAAAATTATGACATATACATGCCAACGATGTGCTGTTAGTCGATATTTTCACCATGTAATTTTGGTTTTGGTGTTGAAATCGGCCCAGGCACGGAGTGAACAGTAGCCTGTCTACCCATGCACAGTTCATTACCATACGCTACAGCGATCTCCCGATGGTTTCTTCTTCCTTTTTCCCATGTCTTTCGCCTTCCTTGGCCCTGAAGATCCTTCATCTACCAATTCTGACACCGGTAGTCAGGAGCAAGTCTTTGTTAGTTGTTTTTCTTAGCTGGCAACGTCGCTTTCATTCTCTTGCAATTGCCGATAAACATATAACTAGCGCACGTACGTTCCATCACAAGCAAGCAGCGCCTAGAGCAGCAGCTTGGTCTTACCTCCCGATTCTGCTCGCTTCACGAACGTTCATGCAAGAGCCGCATCACTCGCCAAAATATTATAGAGGAAGCGCGCTTGCATGATCTCGTTTAAGTTTGATATTTTACCACATAAAATGTTTAACTGCATGGTACTGTATCCTTTTTTTGAGGCAGTCACACACATCTATGATAATTTCTATCATAGTTCTAGACCTATTCGTTTTACAAAACTGCTCCTGTACCTTATCTGATGACAATATAATGCATCCGCCTATTCATACGTGCACGATTTAACTTTAATTCCTAAGCAGTAAACTCGTCTTAAATCTCTACCAAATAGGTGAATATGAGGATATAAAAAGAAATCAGCGACTGGAAAATGTTGCTTCGTTATTCTTCATTCAAATGAAAACAGAAAATCCATCAAATATACTCCTTAACAACAACAAATCTAAGCTCTGACAGGATAGCATTTACGTAGGGATATCACTGCCATTCACTCTCACTGAGCCCATGACTCCCGTTCGTGACGTCACGGATAGAGGCCCGACTCTACGTGCACTTCCGGGTTTCAGACTTAGATATTTTGGTAGAGTTTACTCGAATAAATTCATTATTCTAAACTTGTTTTGTCGGGTGGACACCATTTGATGTTATTATGGGGGTTAAAAGCTTTCTATTTATGTAATTATCTCAGTATTTCGGATTGTCTTAGAGTATCAACTTTAAGTCTGGTATGTAAAGTCAATAGGCGCCGTTTTTTGTGTATTACGAGCCGGACGTTGTTGCGTGAAAAGTACCCCTTTACCAGAAATTTTGGGAACATGAATGCGGTCCTTCCGTTCCTGAATTGGGTGGGTGGGGGGGGGGGGGGGGGGGGCAGGGTAGACACCCAGGCAATTGCTGATTTCGAACTTCACAAAAACTGTTCAGTTCTACTCATACAGTACATTCAAATACTAGTCTTCATGACTTAAAAAGAGTAGAATAACATGATGATTGAGGATTGAGGAGTGCTTTATGGCTTGGAAGTTGTATGGTGGAAATAAAACTTTTTCTCTTTAATATAACATGAAGGAGTGAATGGAAAGGATTTTTTTATTTTCCTTTTTTTTTTAAATTGTGTTTTAAAAGCAGTTTCAGCATGGCAAGTAATCTTGATCAAGATCTGATTAGTGCTTTGGAAAGCTGTAAAGGTTGTGTTTTGAATTTGTACATATATTCGAGACATATTCTTTACTAGATCTTGACCTGTTAATTCATAGTGTCTTAATGTTCAAATAAGTGAAAGAACTTGACAGAAACAGAACCCATGCTAATTGTAGTCCCATACATGTACATGTGGTTTATGCTTGTTATTTGGGGTTTTTAAGGAACTTTATGTTGTCTGTTCTGCAAGTGCATGTAAATGTGGTACACAAAATTATTTCTTGGGAATCACTGTAGCCCATAATATAATGAATGATAATGAATGATAATGATGATAATGATAATTATAATGATAATTCTTCTTCTTCTTTTTCTTTTCATTCTTCTTATTATTGAAAAAAGAAATATTTAGAAATAGAAGTTAGAAGTTCCAAAAAACAAAAAGTTGGATAGGGTTTAAACCCTGTACACTGTACCCACAGGATTTTGATTACTGGTACATAATTGTAGCTTCATATTAAGATGAAATGGAATGAAGGCATGAAGCCCCATAAGCACTAATGTACCGGTGTGTGTTGTGTTGAATGAAATGAGAATTAAATCTATAATCTATTTACTGTAATCGAGCAGACAAAAGTATCCTTAGTTATTCTTTCGATAAATTAATGATATGTTGACAACAGCAGTTGTTTTAAAGTTCAAATGAAGACTACATGTGAGAAGCTTGCACATGCTTTCAAGTTTTTTCTCACTTTAATTTACGTTTCTTGTAACTTTACCAGTAACTGTTTAAAGTGATTTACACATGTATGTATATGGTAGAGAGATGCAATATAAATGCCTTGTTTAATTCTGGTCGTTTGTTCAAATCCCTCATTTTTCTTATATGAAATATAAATAATTATCCTTTTGGAACCAAAAATCTAATATAGAATCACCAACTTTCAAAACACTTCACCAAGTCTGAAGAAAGGCTAAGAGATTACAACAAAAATGATCATGTTTTATGTGATCTGTTGATAATCTTTTGGAAATATACTCATGAATGTATGACCCCAATATAAACATAGACTGTTGACTTTTGCAACTCTGAGTTTCTTGATCAGTTTCCCTGTGATCATACATGTATATATTTAGTATGAGTAGGCCTGGAATCAATTCATTTGAGAATCCAGAGATTAGACTATCCCATCTAATCTTTCGCCAGAAGATCACATTTAATCTTCAGTGGATCACATTTACGGGAATGGATCTCTAGAGTGAGCTACAGACTACTGTAGTGTAGACAGAAATTAATTTGAGAAGCCAATTTTTTTGTGTGGGATTTGTATGAGTGCAGTTTATGTGCATTGAGAAATATTTTGCTTTGTTAGAGAAGGTAAATACTTTATTTTTCAAAACCACAAATCAAATACAATATGAATGAATACCTCAAGCTCAAGTCAGTCACATGTAAATTTGCAATGTGCAGAGAGTAGAACTACAGGTAATTATGAGTCACTTTCAGATGTGTTAAGAAATATACTGTACAGATCATCGATGTAGTGAACATCCAAGTACACAAACTGACTTTTACATGTATAAGTTCAATAAATAAAAGTTAATAAAAACACAGATAGACAAATACATCAATTTTTTCTTACAAAGCAAGGAAATTCAGCCTCATTTCTTTAATATATGCTGTACTATACATGTATATGCTAGATAGTTATCCAACTGTAACAGGGTAGGCAATGTATTTATAACGGATGTTCTGTCACATACATGTATTTCTGTCGCTAAGAGTAAAACTAGCCGTCTTTAATTCTTTTCTTCAGGATGGAAAGAGGAGATACTGTACTACACGTACGTGTACATGCAAAGTCGTATCTAGTACTTGACAACCTGCCAAAAATCAACTTCAAATCTAATGTTTAATTATTTTATGAAAATTCATTTTCCAGTTCCTACATTCAGAGGGAAGTTAGCCTGTATATTATTCTATATCTTATTTTTTTGGCATGCAAAGGGCATGTTGACCCTTTAATGCCGGCCAAGAGGAAGATAATGAGTTCCTTTTGATGATTGATTGACAGGGCAGGGAGTCTACATGTACCTGTTACCTTCAAGCCAGAAATATCTCACTCAGACCGCAACCAACGGACACTGTCTCTCTCTCTCAGCTTGTTCAAATTCTCGGCTTGTCAAAAGTGTCTGCGCTTCACACGACTGCGCCAAAATAACCTCAATTTCTATATTTTGATCTGTCTATGGGCAGTGTCTTTGATTTAATGTAAAATATATTATCCAGAAAAAGCTGGACCTGTGTCCAAAAACAAAATTAAACCAGATACTGGCTTTGTAAAAGATTTTTTTCCAAAGTCAGGTTTAACAAAGGAAGATGCATGTACCGGTTGTCTGAAATTGAATTTCCCTATATGTTAAATGTATAGTGGAGTCCTTTAAACAAATTCATAATGTATTTGTCTCCTTTAAAAAATTTATCAATAATATTCTTATTAATAAACAAGTCTTAGTCGTCAAAATTTATCATTTGTGGCAGGAATGAAACTATTTTTGCCTTTTTGTTTCTGAGAAAATCTGATTAAAAAAGAAAGAAAGGAAGTCATTTATGACATAATTTGATAATAACCAGTTTCACTGAGCCTGAATGAAGAGAATGAGAAGTTTTGATCGAGACTATTAATATCCAGTTCACCAGGATATTAATCATATTTCCTTTAAGATGTCAGATACTGTACAAGTGTGTAGGTGTGGTAGCCATGTGTGGCTTGATGGAGCTCTGCTTGAAATGTAGATTTGCTTGATTTAAGTCTTGGCCACAGTCCTACAGTGTACACTTACATGTACATGTATACATGTACATGTACAGTACATGGATCTTGTTCCACTTAATGTCTAAATGTTCCTGGATACTATACATAGGAAAATAGGTTAATGGACAATTCAGGGTCCCAATTTCCAGACTTTCCTGGAATATACATTGTAGGAAACACCTGGGAAATAAAGATTACAAATCTGGGAACTTTTGAAAGAAATCACTCAAATCAGGAGAGGGGGGGGGGGGGATTATACTTTTTTGGTTCCTTTATTGGAATGTCTATATTCCGTACTGCCAATGGTGTGAATAACAGTATGGACAGTTGACTTTCTCTGGAGAGTTCTTTTAGTGTTTACTATAACAGCTGGACAACCCTTTGATTTTTCCTTTCTCCATTATTCTTCACTAAAAATAAAACCAATCTCTCTCTCTCTCTCTCTCTCTCTCTACCAAATCACTAAAGTTTAAAACCTAAAAAATAATCTGTTTCAAGATATACATGTACATGTATACCGTATACATATCTAAAGAAGAAAGTAAATTTAATGACTAACCTACATATCCATGTAGTAATTAACAAAGGGAGTCCAATTTTGATTCATGTATTAAAAGGAAGTACTATAATCCCTTTCCAGCTACATGTACATGTACATGTACAAAGAAACACACTCTAATACCCTTTTCTAACTGCACTCTATCGGAGTCACACCGATGAAAATACCGATTGAATTTTCCTTATGTAAACAAAGGTGAAACCGCAGTTTTTCCCCTGTTGCTTTCTAACTGCCGATGAAATTCTCTCGCTGTGGCGAGCCCATGCCGGAAGTGAAGAATTATTGCGTAATTATTTAGCCCGCGCTCCATCTAGCTAGCATGCAGCATGTTCAACCATAAGTCAACAAACACACCTGGATACGATAAAGCGCGCGTATACTGCGACCTTTGACCATTTTAATCGCTGTTTTAATCGCCTTTTTCTCCCGAACGTTTTCTAACTGCACGTTTCATCAGTGTCACACCGATAGAATGAGAATTTCTCCTGCTCTTGAGCAGGAGAATTTAATCGCCTATTTCTCTTCTTTTCATCGGCTATTTAATCGCCTTTTTCTCCTCTGTTGCTTTCTAACTGGCAGTTTCATCGGATGCGTCCGGATGCATCCGATGAAAATCAGTGCAGTTAGAAAAGGGTATCAGAAGAAGAACAAAATTAAAGCTTGATTGTAAAATGTTCATCCTTAATCTTGAGCTTAAATTGCAGATTATGAACTCCATGATATTTACCAGGCAGTTTTTTAAAACCAAAAAGTTACAACCAGCAGTAGTACAACTACCCTCTAGCATAGTACCCTTTTTTCTCAAAAGAGAAGTTACAGTACATAGTATGTATGGAGTAGTTTACTCTTGGGGAATATACATACATTATGCATGTTGAAATAATAATCTTGCATCCAATTTTTCACTTTGTATTATTATATTTGTTGGACCGGAACATAAATAGGATTTATCCACAGGATGCCATTAAGATGAATTCAATCCTGGTGATTGGTAGCTGACAATAGGGGCGTTCTCACTCAGAGCAAGTACATTTCCAATGTTGTCCAATAGTGTGATATGTACATGTATGAAACTCAATTTTTTAACAAACTGTGTTAACCAAAAAGATCAAATGTATTCAAGTCAATCCAGTTCAATTAAGTTTGATTTCAATCACACAATTAAAGGTACGTCATGCAGACAATGCTTACATGTACATGTACATGCACCAAGTACATTGTACAAGGAAACATAAAAAACATACAAATACATGAGAATGAAAAACGTAACATTACAATGTATAGTGACATTGTCAGGACAGTTGAGAAGAAGAGTTTTATATAAAAAGCTGCCAGAAGAAAAATGTTTGCATAACATTGAATCAAATTACTATAATAAAATATGAGATACATGTGTCACCATTTCCTCTAAAAAAACAAATTTGTTAATGATTGTGTAACACGCTAGTATCAAGAGTGTACCAACTCAAGTGCTCATAGTGTTTGCTCCAGTATTTCAATGAGCAATCAAGATTGTAACAATCCAAAGTGTTTCTTATAAAACACTTTAACCAGTTACGACCAACCAAACACTTACTATAATGTATATTTCTATAATTGTGTAGCATAGTGTTATTGGATTCAAGCTATTAAAATCAAGTTTCTATAAGTTTCCTGAATGAGTGCAGAAACGGTGAGATTTGGATCACATTTTGAGTCTCTTTTGTTGTTGTTATTGACATACATGTATTGTGTGAATGGGGGTAATGTAAGGGTGAGTTCACACGTATACAGGATGTTCAGACTCTCAGGTTCCCATCCTGATGAACTGTAAACATATAGCAAGGCTTCCTTCAAATGACTTCCTCATCTACTTTCTTGACCAGATAGTGTTATTTCTAGCAGAATATTACTTCCAACAGACAATTTAGCTTTTTTATTACCTATCCAAACGTGGCCACAAAAACCTTAGTTGAAAATTGGATAAAATTGGGTTCTTCATCTTTGGTTTGATCATTTTACACCACTTTGAGATACTACATGTATGTCCCTTTTGCATCCAACAAGTCCATAAAAACCCTATGTAAAAATTGGATAAAATTGGGTTCTTCATCTTTTGTTTGATGTGACACCACTTTATTAATTGCTGTTGGATGCTTCATACCGGTACATACCATTATACAACTACATTAAATTATAATTATACAACTAAATTATTCATAACCTTTACGGGCAATATGGTAGATTAAAAAAAGGGGCAGAATAATGATAATAGAATAGTAAAGAATAGGGGAAGGTGGATAAATGTACAATACAGGGGGGGGGGGGCAAACAATGAAATAAAGAATGTTGTGCAATTAAACACAAAGAATAATATCTGTAATATGTACGTACAGTATCTACAGGATGAAACCTTGAAGGCCTACATGTACTGTATGTATGTATGTACATGTACAATGTGCTTTCATGAAAACCCTGTCATACATGTACATGTACATTACATTGAAATACTTTTTTTCAGACTACAAGCTTGTAATACATGTACATTTTATTTGTAATATCATTTTTTACAGGAAGCTTTGGCAGGTGGCCAGAGACAAGAATTAATTTGACCTGCATTACATGTACATGTACATGTCGATATTGTACCCCTCAAAATATGTAGCTAATTGAACAGCATTTGTTGGGGTTCAGATACTAAAGGGCTCTGGTATAGAGCCAAAATGAGGACATCGAATGAGATCTGCCTCATGTTTAAAATTCAATGTTGTATTCTCTGAGTCTGAGCCCATTGAGATGTTTTTAAAACCCTACAAACCCAGATTTACACTCAACTACAGGTAGTATTAATTTTAGTTTGAACAATGATGATGTGTTTCTTCCTCCTTGATTTCAGTGATATGGCAATAAGAGTCTATACATGTATTTTATAGTCCAACTCACTTTTTAGGGGAATCCCCATGTCCAAATAAAATCCTTTGTTGTTCTTATCTTTTGTCGTTTGAGGGCTTATTTTCCCCTTCCCACTTCCTTATAATCCATCTGTGATTTGGCTGATACTTCTGGTTTAAGGAACTGAAAGGGATTCTAATTAAAACAAGTTGTAATTTTCTTCTTCTTCTTCATGATCCATCTCTTATGTACAGGAGGGTTGATGGATGTGATGTACAGTAAGTGGTAGAGTATTGGTCTCATAATACTAACAGCAAGGTCATGGATTCAAAACCAAGTGTCTATTGCCCTTTGATAACTAAGGGTCATTGTACATGTACATGTTTAATCCTCATGAGCAAGTTTCCCTCAGAGGACTTCAACTTCAAGCAAAAGATCTGCTTGTCACTTTGCCTTTAGTAATATTTGTCATATTTTGTGGGACATAAAATGAAGACATTTTACTGGAACACAGCGTTCTTTCTGGTTTATGATGACATGTATCAACAATTCAATGAGATCTATGATGGAGCAAACTGATGAAAACATTGATGGAGCAGGTGTTGTATGAAAATAATAATATTACACGTACAAAAATGTACATGTATAATATAAAGTGCCTTTTCTTGAGATACAAAGCACACAAACAAGAGAGTGACATCATATGAAGCTTCCATTAATTACAAACAGAGAGGAATATTAAAACAAAAGTAGAAAAGATGTGTTTTCAGATACCTTTGAAAGCTGTGAGAGTATGACAATTCTTTAGTACATAGGGTAAGGAGTGCCAGGTTTTGGGGGTAATAACTGAAAAAGTCCTTGATTATTGAGACACTTGTACAAGTGAGAGTTACGGTGTTATGTATGATACTATTATTAACGCGAAGTATATAATAATACCATTTTTTATTCTTTCAGCGGAGGCAGTGGTGGAGTTTGACTACGATGCCGTCAATGGGGATGAACTCACTCTCCAAAAGGGGGCCATCATCAAGAACATAAACATGATGGAAGGGGGATGGTGGGAAGGAGAAGTCCATGGTAAAAGGGGAATGTTTCCAGACAACTTTGTTAAGGTGAGTGATCCTTCATCAATTATTACATCATGTTTGCTTTAAATCTTATTGGTACATGACATGTATACATGTAAATCCAGAGAATTTAATGTCTACAAATTCACTACATTATATACACATGCAACTTATGATTGTGTGATGATATGCAAGGTTACAAATACATGTACAACTGTATATTTAAAGATATTCAAAGATGAAATCCATTGTCACTTCATTGAAACTTCCTTATTTACTTCAATGTACGTGCTGCACATACTTTGGTAGCTAACTCTTTTTTATGAGCACTGCAAGTCTTAAATTAATGTGTACTATACATGAAACATGTATGTACATGTACATGTATATGCATACTGTAAAAGTACACTAATGACTGATAAGCAGTAACATATGATCTGTGTGGGAGATATGTTACTCAAGTTAAAATGAGCAATCAATAGTTTCCATTGTATATTTTCAATTTTTAAATCAGAATACTGAGGTTTTTCTTTCAACATTTTGAGATGCAGTCCTAGATACAGTGTAGCTGTAAAATGTTCCCTTCTGATGTACAATGTATACTGAACCTCATTTACATGTACACCTCAATCCCTGTAACAGAGCTGCCAACCATTCCGTTTGTGCCGGAATTACTCCGTTTTTTCATCCTAATTACGGTATTACGTTTTTTCTTCATAAAATATGTTTTTTAATAATTTTTTTAATTTTTTTTTTTTTTTTTTTTTTTTTTTTTTTTTTTTACAACCGCACGTCAAACAACTGCCCTAAAATGGTGATTTGAACACAAATTCAATAGAAAACTCATTTTAAAACATACTTGAAGAGAAAAATATTCTCAAAAAAAATGAAATGCCGATAATACCAAAATAACCACCAAAAAAATTACCTGTTTGTATGGAAAAAACAGCATGATGAATGAACATTTCTGCATTGGAAGTGTGTCGTGCGTGGTTGTAAGTTTCGTTTGTATGAATTCCTTTTTTTGGCTCGAAATTCCTTTTTTTTGCCATCATGATTCCTTTTTTTGGTCGCACAAGGTTGGCAGCTCTGCTGTAACATTTAACTACCGGACCGGTATTAAAGGATTTGTTTAATTTACAAACAGAATGGGCAGATATTACAGCTACATTTTTTGTAAATGGTGTACTTTAAGAGATTGTTTTACATGTTTTGAAATAAATAGAATAACACAGCATATCCTGTTGTTGTCATTACTACTTATCACTTGTCATGGCTTTTAATATTAAATCAGTGTCATTGTTTTAGAATTAGACATGTACAAAATGATAACTATCGATATGTTTCATTTTGTTTCATTACTACATTTATGAAGTTCTTTTACCCCCAGTAAGCTGAATTAGGTCAATCTGTCTGAAAGTCTGATGTGACTTGTATTTCCTGCTAATTTTAATTATTTCTTCTTTCCTTATTTCTTCTTTTTTTGTTTAGGTTCAGTTTAGTTTTCAGTAATGGTCAGAGTGCATCGTAATGGCCACTTAGGCAGTCCTGATTAAAACAGACATTCCCTTTTTTTCTTCTATTTCTCTCTCTTTCTCTATTCACAATTGTAACTTGTTACAAGGAACTAAACATGCATTGTTTTGCACACTGATTTTGTTTCTATATAAGGGGACTGTATGGACATTGTTCTTGTAGAATTGTAGTTGTTCAGTTCTGAAGGAGGTTTCGTCTGAATGACAAGTACTTGTTAGATTGGAAGGGTATAAGCCAATAAGATTCAGAGATAAGCTGAGAGGAAACCAACTTCCATTCCGTCTCTTAGGACTGAGTGCTCATGGTTGTATACAGAGGTGAATGTGAGCTGGTTTCTTGTACGTAGGTAGGTGAGATTTGAATCGGGAACATTGTTTGAAGATTGGAATCTAGCGACTGTTTGCAGAGTGTCAGGACTATATGCCATGTTGTGTTTCTGTGGTTGATGTTGTGCCAGGATCTCTTTATTTGATGATGTGACCAACCCGGATTTAACGATTGAACGTGAGCCTCGCCTTACCTGCAGTCTCTTTATAAGGTAAGTTTGCTGTCTTGGCTCAAATTCTAGATATGACAAGGACTTGCAGAATTCTATAGATGTTCCTCTTCTTGCGTAGTTTTACAACAATGTAAGTCTTGTTTGATGTTCTTTTGGCAAAAATTTACAGGTTGGCAACATTGTTCTGTTTGTGTTTATGTGCCATCTATGAAACCAGTATACACGTACATGTAGGCCTGCCTATAAAGACAGCTCAATGGAGACAAAAGACATGGTCTTTATTGGCAGGTGAATGTACAGGTTCCTTCGATACATGTACATGTTTCAATGATAAACACTTCAAAGGAAATAAAACAGGTGGCCTTTTCTATACAGGTGGTTGCTAAAACAGGTTTCACTTTATCAACTTGTCGTTGCTAAGCCCCAGAAGCCTTGTCCCAGCTTTAGGTGATCAGGAACTGAGAGGTGATTGACCTTGTATGAAGTGATCTGTTCTTTACCATCAATACTCTGCCTTTGACCGTGGACCTACATGGTTTGACCGAGTTTATCTGACCAACGGGAAACACCAGCAGTGTCATCGTTACTGACCCAATTCAGTGTCTTTCAAAAGAAATAGCTCACTTTCTCCTTCTGTCTCGGATTGACTTCATTCTTATTAGCGCTGATTAATTCTTCACTATTCCACCTACATGTACCACCTGATTTTGCCTTAGGTCATTGAGAAGCCCAGTAGTACACAGTAGCCAGCCGTAACAGCATCATCGTCGTCCTTATCATCATCATCATCGTCGAAGTCATCATTACCGACCCCATTCAGTGTCTCAAAACATACAGCTCGGTTTCTCGTTCTGTCTTGTATTGTCAGGTCATTGAGAAGCCAAGTCCTGCTAGTACACAGAAGCCAGTCGTAGCAGCAGCACCGCCAGCTTCGTCCACATCGTCATCCTTATCATCATCGTCATCGATGAAGTCACATGGTCCAGGTGTAGCCAATGGGGATGTGTCGTTAGGGAGTACAGAAATGGGTGATGAAGCTAAAGTCAAGAAGAGAGGTGAGGCCATTTAAGCATAATAATAATAATAATAATACTCCGCTTTATAGCGCTTAATACAATGTCTCTAAGTGCTTTACAGATATACTATTATCCGGGTCATCGGATTCAGTGCTTGCCCGCACACACTGTGTGCACAATCTCCACTCCCTGGGGAGCATTCCAGCCAGGCGTTACTTGACGCTCAAAAACTGTTTGACCAACAATGACAGTCGCATCCTACCGGGTATCCATTTAACAACTGGGTGGAGAGTAGCAAGTGCAGGCATGGCCTTAGAACCAGAAGGGGGTTAGTACAGGTGTCATAATCCAGGGGTCTAATCATTGACAGGAAAGTCAAAGGTTGTGGATTCAAGCCCCAGCACGGCACTTATGTCCTAGAGCAAGGTATTTTTATCTACATTGCTCCTCTCCACCCAGGGCGTTAAATGGGTACCTGGTAAATGTGAACAGGACACAGGTGTGTAGTTGGATTAGCATGTGCAAATCCGTAAAAGGGTGACTGGCTAGAAAGACCCTCCCCCCCCAGGGAGTGGTGAGTGTGCACTGTAATGTGCAGAATCATAACAGAATCCAGTGAAGGGGTTAATAATACTGTAAGCACTTCAGTCTGTTATACATGTACATGTAAAGTCACTGGTGAGAAACAGTTATTATTATTATTATTATTATTATTATTGTTGTTATTATTGTTATTATTGTTTTTATTGTTGTTGTTGTTGATGTTGTTGCTGTTATTGTTTTTGGTTATTGTTATTATTATTATCATTATAAGGGCATTAACTCATAGAAGATAATAACTGCATAGACATGCTAATCGTTTAATGCCCTTTTGGCGCACAGCTGCCACAGCAGTCACGATGGTCCTTTCATTCTTTTTCTATTCAATGTTATGTTTGATCTTGTATGGTATATTTTCCTGGATAGCAACTAATAGGTTGAATTTTGATATTTGAAATTTGTTTGAACTAACATTTGGCCTGTTCCATAATTTAAAAAAAAAATCTAT
Source organism: Strongylocentrotus droebachiensis (assembly GCA_035222895.1). Lineage (NCBI taxonomy): Eukaryota > Metazoa > Echinodermata > Echinoidea > Camarodonta > Strongylocentrotidae > Strongylocentrotus > Strongylocentrotus droebachiensis. The sequence continues at coordinate 1,105,699 of JAVYIG010000048.1, read as the reverse complement.
GTTCTATTACTGTACCATTGCGCTCTGGAATATAAAACTGGGAGATAAATTTGTACTAAATCACAGTTAAAATACTATCAAATTCTAATTGATCTTTTAAACAAATAAAGACTATCGGAAAAATCTATAGAAATTGAACTTTTCACACATTTGAATAAGGAAAGGAAAGGACAAAAATGGGATTGTAAATGCATGCTGCACACCAAAAAAAAAAAAACAGTGGGAGAGAAATAATAAAAATCCTTTTTAATAAAAAAAAATAAGAAGGATTCATGTAGGCCTACAGTAGACTGAGGCTAAATAGGAGAAAATAAGGAGAGAGAAAGAGAGAGAGAGAGAGAGAAAGAAAGAAAGAAAGAAAGAAAGAAAGAAAGAAAGAAAGAAAGAATGATAGAAAGAAAGAAAGAAAAAAAGAAAGACAAAAGGAAAGAAAGAAAGAGATAGGAGAGGGAGGGTAAGGGTGAGATAAGAAAATAAAATAGAAGAAACACACACTTTGGAGTTGTTATTATGAGGTGATTGTAAGAGTACTTCTCCAATGTATCACTTGCCCATGTTACTGTACCTCTCGGCACACCATACATGTGTAAAGCAAAGCAGATTCTACTGGAGGGAGAGCTAGCTAGCTCCTATGTCTTGGGTCACCGTCTTTGAGTATTTCCTGTTTTTAGAGGAAGCGTTCGTCTGCGTCACTCTGAGGTGCCTGTACGAGGTCTCCCATTAAAGCAAACTCACTATGATCCCTACTTTAGGACAGTACCGGTAATACAAAATTAATTTAGTTTTAGTTTTACGACAATGTAAGATGATGCAGCTACACCCTTTATGGACATTATAATTGTGTGTTATTCACAAATGATAGTATAAAAATACATATATAGATAGATAAATTAGATTAATTAATTAATAAATATGTATTGAATGAGTGAAAATAATTGTGGTCATTGAATACATTTGACCTCAGTTACCAATATTTTGTGTCATTAAAATTCTAATTCAGTATTGATAAAATCGACATTTGATATTGACGAGTACAGCTAGTTCTCTTCATCCTTATTCTCATGCAACAATCTTTTCAATGAGCTAACAAGACTTGAAGTTGTAGAGTATTGAGTCACGTGCCTGCAAACTGGTATTCTAAAGAAATTGAATGTACATGCTCAAAGTCTATTTAAAATACTACATGTACAATGTATGTATCTAGGGGTACTGGGTTAGTGTTGTGCCAACAATGTTAGAAGATTTGAATATAGCTAATTTTGGGATGCAGTACCAACACGCAATATATTGATGATAACAGTTTTACAAAAATATGATGAAATAGCTCACACTTTGGTTTTGTCAGTCTTTTCATACTGAATGAACACATAATTTTTCTATTTTGTTTGAACCAGGATATTATTATATTGTTTATTGTTTACAAATGATCCATTGAGGCGTGAAATGACTCACCTTAGCACTATGCTTGATAGGTACAATAATTTAGGCTTCATGAATGACTTCATGCTTCAAGGTTAAACGCTTTAGGAAGTCATTATAGCCTTTGACAACGAATGTGATCATAATAGAACTGGTGGTAGATAGACGTCATGAGCATAGCAAGCTCAGTATTTGAAAATTGATAATGAAACATTTTGAGAGAAATTGTTAAATGTCAATAGTTATGAAATCTCTGGACACTTTATTTGGGGGAAGGCCTGTGTTTACATACATACAGTACTGTACATCTACATGTGACATGGGTGCATGCTGATACAGATGGGAATGGGGATAGTGGTTTTAAACTTTATATACTGGTATGCTTCAAACATTTGCAAAGTCAACACAGTTCTTTGGGTCTTTTTTCAGGAAAAAGAAAGACAATAGCTCATATAGCAGTACTGCTGCAGTAGTATGGTTGTATATACACATATATTTTATTCTTCTTGACTGAGTTTTGTAGTAAAGTCAAACCTGCTTTTAATAGTGACCACCTGTCTACAAAGACCAATTTTGGGGTTTTCCATAAAAACAGTTTCTCGTTGAAACATGTACATGTACTAAAGGAACCTGTCTACAATGACCACTTTTTGTGTTTCCCCTTGGGCGGTCACTATATCGACGGTCACTATAGACAGGTCTGACTGTATCTCCTTTGCTTTATACTTCTAGGCCCGTCCTGTAAAGAGTTGTGATTGATATCCATATCAATCGCAAGTTTGCAGGCTCCTATCTCTTACGTACATACATGTAGTTGCGATTAATATCAAGGTCTCCTTTAGAGAGATAACAACTTTGTGGCTTAGTTTGTTTAGAGGTATTGATGAGAAGTCTTGTCTCTTGTTAGTGGTTTCTAGACAGGACAATATCATGGCAACTGGGCTATAAAAGGTCAAATTCCTCATGGTTGTTAATTACATCCCAAAAGATAAAACAAACATGACAATGCATTCAGTCATTGTTTACATGTATAGCAGTCTTTAGCTACAGACCCTCTTCTTTGTGAAGTTTTGTTGTTGTCCCATGATAATTAATACATGTAGGAAAGGGGAAAAGTTGACTTTTATTTGTATCCCCCCTTATATTGCTCATCAGTAGAAGTTTAATTGAATTTCTTTCATCTCAACATTTTAGGTGAAGACATAATTGTACATTCTTTCAAATATCTGTGTTCAATGTAGGGATGCACTGTTGTTAGCTTGTTTGTAGATCTATGTTATTATTCATATCCTTATCAAGTTTGGTAATTTTTTATTAAAGTATGTGAAAAATTGATTTGTTCTGATGTTTCTTGCAAATGTGATATATACATGTATATATCAAAGCTTCCATTTCAATGTATTCGACAAAGGCCGTAATTCAACCATTCCAATTTTATTCTTGAGTTATAATTTAACAAAAATACATCCAATTTAGGGTTATGAATAATTAAGTTGTTAACTGTACATGTATGTATTGTATGCAGCCTGACATTTTTGATAAATACACCTGTACAGTAGGTGAAGATTTGTACTATTTTCAAATAATCTTAAAATAACAACAATTATCCATGTGTACATTTGCATCAGGTTCATTATTGAAACAAAACAAGTATTTTTTTAAAGAATATCATTTAGTTTGAACTGCTGTAGACCATTTATATTCATCAACATGTATCAAAAGTCAAAACTACTTGTTTTCCATACATGCATGTAGGTAGGATTTCATGCTGTTCCACACGTGTACACGTACATGTAGGTGTCAAACATTGTTAAGTAACCAAGCAGGAAATACTAGTTAGACCCCTTTGAAATACAAGAACCCTGTATTTTCCCCTGTGTCTCCAATGTCATTTCAGCTTGAAAACACTCAGATTTGATCATACATGTAGGCCTCCTAGGCTCCTACTTTAAGAAATATTCCTGAATCACTGCACAGATAAGTTACACCTTAATAATGTACTTGTATTCGTATGTACTTTGCATTTAATTCATTTTTTGTGTATGTCCGTTTCCTGTTGTTATAGAGTTGTACTGTAAGTGCACCTGTGTTGACAATTCTACTACTTTATGCTTGTGCATTCAAAAATACAATTTGATTGTACATGTACACTCTATGTACACATACACTGTACTAAATAAACACAAGAATTTATGTTTATTTTTCTCTTTTTTTAGACCACTTTGTCAATATTTGAACTTGACACTGTAAGTAAGATCCAACTGGGGCATTTATCCACACATTTCGTCAATAAGCAAAATATCTCTTGATAATACTATGCCAATCAGAAAGCACCATTTTTTGTTGGTCACTCTTAGTTTCTTCATTTGTGGATGATATGTGTACAAGATATATGTCGTACGTGACACATTGCACAGAGTCATCCATTGGTTTTGCCACTCTGCTTTCAGTAGAAACAAATATACACATGTACACTAGCTTAATTAATATATTTGGCACATGAAATAAATTTGTACCTGCTGAAAATCATCTCTGTGGTAATGTGTCAAAATATAAATTAATTCACATTTATTCACCCTTGTATTACAGTGTAATTGTACATTCTTACAATTTTTCTAGTTCTACTTCTATTCATTTTCATGATCATGATGCTGGACTTGTAGTTGTTGTTATTTCCTTAACCAATTGTTTTTTTTTGGTGAGTGGTATAGTATAAACCTTTGAGAAATATCAAATGCTTCCTCTTTTACATCAGAATATGTACTTGTACCAAAATTGCATTCCCATTTCCCATTTTTTTCTCCTTCCCATTTTCCATTTTCAAGGAAAAATACATATTATAGAAATCATGGGAAAATATCAATACATCTAATTTTATTTTTATGATTTACACCATAAACCAATTAATTTCCTTATATTCTATGTTTTGAAGAGTGAAACTGAAAGGATCATGTATGAAGTCGTATCAAATAATCCAATAGAGGTTAAATAGAGCATTAAATTACACAACAAATTATTATTTTTTCAGGAGTGTCATTGTATATGTCAGTTTTGTTTTACCATCTCAATTCTCTGTTTTGGTTTCTGATTTTTAATTAAGGAATTATCCGTCTTGCTAAATGTATTTACTGGTAGTTTTTATTCGCTGTATTAAAAACCAAGCAATGTCTCTACTCTATCTGTTTTATATACTGATTGTTTTGTTCAAATAATCCTTCTATTTACTTTACTGAAATGAAAATAACCTACACCTGTATCTATGAACCAAACAAATTAGTTATTGTTTGCATACAAAAAACATCTCTATCTATGTACCAAATGCATTGGTTACATGTACCCTTTAAATTAGATTATTTAAATAATGTTATAAATCCTAATTTTTGTACAGAAGAAATTATGGTTATTAAGTCATTCATCATATTTAATTTGCAGTTCAGGTCACATGCAACAATATTTAATTATATCTTTAAATTCTTCAGAACATTTAATTATTTTCCTTTAATAGTGAATTAAGCACCTGTATATTGAAGCAAATTCTAATTCTTTTCTGCTTGTCTTATATGATTGTAATAGGAGGACAAAGATTTTATTCTGAGTGTTTTGAGTAGGTATGTATCTGAGCTAACTGAATATAATGTCATGCTTGTTTGACACAGGGCTGCCGTAAGAAGAGAAATGTAATATTCTTTATAAAGTGATATGAGTACATGTAACTATGTATTTAATCCAAACTTTGTATTATTTTCTGCCCATTTGACAAAGGGCTTTAGTAAGAAGAGAGTATAGTATTCTTAGTGATATGGGTAAATATACATGTATATATTTAAAACCAAACTTTATATTATTTTTCTGTTCATTTGACAGAGGGCTGAAGTAAGAAGAGGAATATAGTATTCTTAGTAATATGATATATATTTAATCCTAACATTGTATTATTTTCTTTTCATTTGTGACAGAGGGCGGTAGTAAGAAGAGGAAGATGCGTGCGAAGGTGACCTTCAGCTATAGTCCTCAGAATGAAGATGAGTTAGAGCTGGTAGTGAATGAGACGGTAGAGGTCGTTGACCAGCCAGAAGAGGGTTGGTGGGAGGGTGTCATCAAGGGTAAACATGGTCTCTTCCCTTCAAACTTTGTCACCATGGTGGATGAAGATGATGCCTCAGAAGCAAAGTCAGAAGGTGAGTATCCGATCTTCTCCTGGGCAGCATTTCACGAAACCGTCATAAGTACAAGTTCACCGACATCCCATTGAAATATGTGTATTAAGTTTAACACACGTTTCTATAGGATGTTGGTGAACTTGTACTTATGAAGATTCCATGAAACGATGCCCATGGCATCTCCTTATCTCTTGATGGACTTTCGTTACCCCTCCCCCACTTCAGCCTGCCTTGTTTACTATTCATTTTATTTCTCTATCAATCCATATCGCATTACATTTTCCATTCATCTTCTCTTCGTCCATATACTTTCAATATCCATTTTGTTTCCTCACTTTTTCTCTAGTCTTGTACTTCTCTTTTTAATCTCCTCTGAACAACAACCTGTAATGATTTGGCTTCTCCATGCTGTTAGTATTTCATTAGTGATTCTTTCGTAAGTGCTACTTTTCATTAGTCCTTAGTACGGCTCTGTATAAATAAAAATTGTTAACCAAAGAGTCCTATCCTGCAAGCGATAGAGATGCAATTTCCTTCAAGGAACATTTGTTCCAACCTCAGGTCATTTCTTTTTGCATTTTAAGCAATGTTTCCCAAACTCTATTTGATGATGATGATGATGAATCATGACTTCATGTTTATTGATGACATCACAATAAGGCTCCATCTCTAAATTATATCAAATGTTACAATTGCTGTTCTTCATTACCCCTCATCCCGTTATCCGTAGCGGTATCATCTTCTGGAGGAACCACGCCCATGGAGGAGGAGAACAAACCTGTGAGGAAGATCAAGAGTTCAGGCATTGGACATGGTAACATATTTGCTCAAGGTATCCCTCAGTTGAGAAAGACGCCTACAACGGATAAAGAGCCACGTACTCAAGCTAAAGCTGCTGAGTCTCACCCATTTGCTTTGAAACGGGTGAGGATATCTAAGATATTACAGTCTTATCTTAAAAGCGGGACTGCACTTCTTGTAACTTGCACCCTCTATATATAGCAAACAATACCGTTGTTTAGCCATGGTCCTCTTTTTCTTATGTAAATTGAGAGCTGATTTGATGAGATAACCACCTGGCAGTGACCACGAAGGGAGGTCTAATCTCTCTTGGCCAAAATAGAGCAGATAGGCTTTAAAGGTGGTGGTGGTAGTTTATGGAATATTGATACATTCAAACCAATAGTGGCCACCTCTTCAAAAGCCACCTGTGTACAGTGGTCACCTATATTGGCACCCTCAAGGAAGAAATGTGTGTTGTAGAACCTTTCTTGAAAGACCACCTGTCTAGTAGTGCCCAGTTTTCCTGTATCCCTCGGGTGGCCTATTTTGCACCCACCCGATACATGTATGGAAATCTTGAGAATCTCAGTATAGAATGAGTAGAGACTTGGCTTTTTATCTCTCTTGATCACTTTTCTTGGAGAGACCACTTCACCACATCCCCAAACAACAACAACAATAACAAAAAGAAAGTAAAAACAAGGAAATAAGCAAGAGGGATAAGTAACAAGTTCACTTTCAAGAAATCCACCTAAGGCATTTTCAATAACGTTATCTATTGGCAATTGACTGATTTCTGGTAAGTTTGTGCAGTATTGATCAGTGTAAAGATTCCATCATTCTGTGAAGGATCATGTACATGTACATGTACTGGTACCGGTAATGGAATATGATGTACAATGCGTCTATCTAGTTTCTATTATCTCTGTGGAGAGTTTGATATGCATATGTTGGGAATGTTTTTCCTTTTAATGTGCAGAGGAGATGTAGTACTCTTGCATATGTGTATATGTGCTCCTTAGTGCTCCTTACATATTATCCAATTGCTTTATACATGTTGTATGTTTTGGACTGAATGTGTTTAGATGTCATTACGGAAGAAAGAACATGAGGAGAAGAAGGATGAGGAAAAGAAGGAAGACAAGAATGCATCATCAGCGGCAGAAGCAAAAGGTTTGTATTGATATCTTTCATTTATGAATTGTATAATCTAATTCATGAGCAAAATATAGACAAGACAAAAACTAGCCAGGGTCAGCCCTATTCATCATACTGTACAGACAATGAAATATGCTTGAAGATTATGATGGAGGGAGTATTGTGTAGCATTTACTTTTTAGTACTTATATATGTATATGGATAATATGGACTGTTCAGAATAGTATGTGAGCCCCCCTTGCCCCTGTTCCCCCTGGGTAAGGCATGTTACAATAATTCAATTCATGTTTGCGTATTTACAATATTTACATTTTAAAAAGTCAAGGTGAGATGTAATAATCAGGGGCGTAGACAACGGGGGGGATGAGGGGGATGCATCCCCCCCACCTCACAAGGTGGGGGGGATGGCATGTACAATCATCCCCCCCAGGTTTTGGGGAATGATATTTGCTTACTTAATAAGTCATAATGATGATAATAATAGTAATAATAATAATGATAACAATTATAATATTAATAATAATAATAATTATGATGATGATAATAATAATCCTCATCATTATTGTAATTGTGTTTATTGTTATTAGCCGCATTCACACGGTGAAAGCCAATTCAGACGGTAAAAAAAAGAAAATCTTACAAGTATTTTGTGGTTATCTTGTGGTTTGGAAACCACAAGATAACCACAAGATTAAACAGGCGCGGATCTACGGGGGTGGGGGGTTTAGGGGGTTTAAACCCCCCCTTGGGCGGCCCCCCCCCCCAAAAAAAAAGGGAAAAAAAAGGGAAAAAAAAGAAGAAAAAAAAAGAAAAAAAGAAAGAAAAAAGAACGCACGCTGGAGAGAAACCCTTTCAAGTGCAAATATTGTGAGAAGATATTCAACTCATCCGGTAACTTAACCAAACATATGATAACTCTGGATATAACTGTGTATTTAACTGTTACTTGATTTAAAAAGACGTTATCATGCACTGCTTTTTATGGTCTCCATTGTGTTAATAGATGCCAGGAAAACATCACTTACGGGGTTCAAATAAACACCCCAAAAAAAATCGGCTCGCCGCTTCGCGGCTCGTTGACGATGCTCCGCATCGTCATTATTTTGGTCAACCCCCCCTTAGCAAAAAGCTAGATCCGCCCCTGAGTCATCCCCCCCAGGTGTACGAACCTGTCTACGCCACTGGTAATAATCATTATATGGTTAATATACAGTCAAACCTGTCTAAGCAGCCCCCTCTTTGTAAAGACCACCTGTCAATAGTGGTCAATTTTCCTGTTCCCTTGGGTGACCTTAAAGCGGGACTACACTACTTGTAGCTTCTTGCACCCTCTATACAGCCAACAATGCCTTCGCGGTACCCATTGATCCACCATGGTCCCCTTTTTCTTATGTTAAATAAGAGCTGATTTGATGAGATAACCACCTGCTAGTGACCATGCAGAGAGGTCTAATCCCTCCTGGCCAAACTAGTGCAGATAGGCTTTAATAGACTTTATTTTGATTGTATTTAAACATATATATGTCATATTATATCCTCTCATCCCTGTCCAGGGATATTTAAAGTGAAGGTAATATACGACTACGAGCCAAAGAATGGAGATGAGCTGCAGTTGAAGAAGGGAGAGATTGTGACAGTCATCGATAGAGACGCTGGTGATAGCGGCTGGTGGAAGGGAGAAGTCAACGGTAAAACTGGTGTGTTTCCAGACAACTTTACAGAAGAGATTTCTGAAGAGGTAATTATATATTAATCTATCTATTAAAGCCTAACTGCACTATTTGTAGTTACTTGTGCCTTCTATATAGCAAACAATGCCTAAGCAGTGATCATTGGTCCCCCATGGTTCCCTTTTACTTATGTTAATTGAGAGCTGAGTTGATGAGATAACCACATGTCAGTGACCATGCAGGGAGGTCTAATTCCTCCTGGCCAAACTAGTGCAGAGTGGCTTTAAGATATATTCTTCCAGCTCAGAGGTTGATTGCATCATTTCTCCACACATCTCTGTTCTCTTTCATTTTAGTACATTCTTGCAGTGTCATTCCACTCCATGTCTTAATGTTCTCCTCCCAGTTAGTTCTTGGTTTCCCTCTCGGTCTGGTACCTTCTACTTTTCCTTTCGATTAATCTTTTAAGAGACACTGATGTCTTTTAATGTGGTCAAAGTAATTATAGAATTAAGCAGTAAAATGATCAAGTGAACAATAAAGATCATGATAGGCAGTTAATAGGTTGAAGCAGTGACATGATTATATTTTAATAGTTTGCAATCATGAAGAGTATGTATGAAATTGCTAGTCTTCAAATTTGTACTCCACTTTAAAGCTTATTTTATAGCTGGAACTTTAGATATATATGCCCCCCCCCCCCCCCAAAAAGTCAAATTGTTCCTTTGTTCATTGTGGGTTTCAATGCTCATAGACAACTGACTCTATTGTATATTGTAAGAATGCTCTTGTGGAACCATCTCCCTCAGTGCATTCAGGCTTCACCATCTTTTTCTTTTTTCCAAGAATTCCTGAATATCTTTCTATTCAACCATTAAATCAGTCATTGTATGTCCTTGTAGTATTTATATTTATTGTCTTAAGGTAATTACATGTACCGGTAAGTACATTTATATGATAACTTTGTAAAGCATTGTGATTCAGTTGCTGTAAGAGCACTATATACATATACGTGCTAAAACTGTAGTTGTAAAAATAATATACATAATAGATGTTAATGTACATGAACGCATGATGAGTCACCTTGATTCGCTCAGGCTAATACAGCACATGTAATTGAATCCATTCTAGATAGAAACCAAAATAGTTTCTATTAGAGCTGACTTGGGGAGTTTGAAAGCAAAACTATCAGTACTGTCGTGGGAAGATTAGTATGACATGCAGACTGAATGGGATTTTTCTCCTGTTAAAGATAAAGTTGAGTTTTGGTCGTGCCATTGCTTTGTGGAATCGGTCAGAAAAAGTTGATCATGTAGCATATAAGTATTTGTGTGTACTGCATGGGTCTGGAGTCATCAAAATGATAAGAAATTTGGCCCAGTCTTAGTAAAGTTTATACAAGCATTGTACACAGAAAGATGTACATGTACAACTGCACACACATGTGGCATAAATAGATGGTTCTCATTTTTAAGCTGTTACATGTCATATTTAGAATATGAAGGCATTTGAAGAGCCATGGCATGCTTTTCAGGGAACATTTTTTCTCTGACGTTCTTCCACACTTGCTTAAAAACAATGAAAACACCCGCAAATTATTTCACCTCTCCCCAGAACTCAACATTCCTTTAACTCTTATGTGCGACAATTACCAGCAGAAAAATAATTGCCCCCCGCCCATATATATAACAATACATGTCTAGTCTTAATGGCATATACATTGTATTTAAATGACTTTTGCTATGTCTATACACTGTATATAGTATAATTTTGTGCCCATGTATTGAGATAATTTCAAATTACTGTGGAGTTCTCTTTTCTTTTTTTCTCTCCAGAAATCAAAAAAGAAAAATATGCCTGCACCTGTTCCAGCCAGACCTGTATCAGGTAAGGAATAACAAAAAAATGAATTCAAGTGAAAATTATAAAGTGTTGGGTATAGACTACTACATTAATTGTGTGAAAATACTATTTATTAATTTTCCTTGATATTTTAACTCCAGTAATTTACTCTCTGTTACAAAATTAAAATTTTAATCTACAACTTAATGCAGACAAAATAGAACCTGTAAAAGCACTTTATGTAAATTTGTTGCAATATGCACATGAAGCTGGGGAAAATTTCTGGTTGGCATAACACTTGGCAAGCTGACATACTTTAATTTAACTGAGTCGCAAATATTTTGGTAGTCCTGGTTATTTATCATTTATGCTGTGTAAGCTCAGGTTTTGTGCAAGTAGAAATGAAATAGATTGATTATCAATTTGAAAGCAAGGAAAAGGATGTGCGGTTGGGTTTCATCGAGCTACATGCATTTCAGTATTTGGAAGATTAAACAAAAAGAGATATAGATTGTGGGAAGAAAAGTTTTTAATCAAACCCATACAAATTTGTAAAATTATCTTTCCTTCCTCATTCAACTACAGCTGCCTTTAGTGCTGGGAAAATTAGGAAAAAAACTATCGAGCTGAAAACAAGATGTTCAGTTCAATTAAAAATGTGTTGTTTAAAGTGGAAAGAGAAAGTATATAAAAAAAGAAATAAAGTGAATATTGCTGATTATTGCCCTTGATTAGGCTTATTTCGTGGGTCAGGCGACGAGCACCATACACTGTCAGCACCACCACGTAAGATTAACCTTCTTATCAAATCAGATATACTTGCAGAGCACATTATACGGCGTATATATATATATGCTACAGTCAAACCTGCTTTAGTGACCACCTGTATCGAAAGACCACTTTTCTTGTCTCCCTTGGGTGGTCATTATAGACAGGCTTCACTGTATTAGTAAATCATTCTGTATAAATAGCATATCTTCTGCTTTTCATTATTCTCATATTTTTAATTACTTGGATCTATATGTCATCTGTTTAGAGCCAGAAGGGTGTTAAATCTGTCTTAAAGCCACACTACTACTTGTGCCCTCTATACAGCAAACAATGACTAAGCGGTACCTGTTGATCCCCCATGATGCCCTTTCTCTTATGTTAATTGAGAGCTGATTTGATGAGATAACCACCTGCCAGTGACCTTGCGGGGAGGTCTAATCCCTCCTGGCCAAACTAGTGCAGAGGGGCTTTAGAGGATCAATACATGTTTAGTAATGCCCTTCTGGCTCATAACAGACAATAAATCACAACTCATCTTTGTATACGGTAAAGGGTCATCTCATTCTGATATTTATTCTATTAGTACAGTCAAACCTGCTTTAGTGACCACCTGTATAACATAGCTACATATCAAGGAATATCTGAATGAAGCTCCAGGCCTGTCTTCATCAGCAAAGTTTGCCAAATAACCTGCTATTTTCAGACCCGGGATATTATCCTGAAACTCAAAATTGCATCAGCTCATCACATACTAGCTTGGACGGGTGCAAATTAGCCCGCTATTTCCTAAACAAGACCAAGATGTCGCAGGATATTTTCTCGACCAAATATCCCGCTAATTGCAACTGCGGACTAATGAAGGCGCAAATAAACTGGCTATTTTGGGATCGGGATAGTTAAATATCGGGTTATTTGGCAAACTCGAGCTGACAAAGTCGGGCCTTTTATGATGTTTCTGGTTACTCTTTATAGAGACATGTTTGTTGTATCTGCATTCTAAAAATACGGCATATTATAGCTGTTGTTATCATTATTGTATATTGCCAGCAAATGTTTATCTTGCAGCAGAAAAATAAGTTCTATAATTAGAGCAGTGCGAAAAAAAAGAAGATAACCTTTTTTGTATCAATTCTCTTCTTGTCATTTCAATAAAAAAAAATTAAAAATATTATTGATCCATTGTGATCAAATTATGATTAGATTATTAGATTGTGTAGAATTTATATAAATCTGTTTCTTTTAGTTTTACTCGCATCTTTTGAAGAAGCTCTTTTAATTGTGTGTTTGTACAAGTTTAGCACATTTTCTAACTTCCTTTTCATACCTTTAGATGTTTATACTGTACATATACGTGTATATGTCTATGTCTAGTACCGGTATGTCAATAGCAACACAATACTAGAAGTCAATTGAACAAGTCTATTAATAATCAATCATGCTTTAAAGTGTTTGTGGTTTTCTTTCACAGTGTATGTCATTCTCATATACAGTGTAAGAGGCTAGTGGTTAGTTTCTCACTACTTTACTGGTTTCTCTTCTAACTAGGTGTTGTCCTACTGAAAGAGTAGAGCATTATTGGTACTTAAAGATAAAGTTGAGTCTGGTCATGCAATTGGATTGTGAAAGAAACTGTGTAAAAACCCAGTGAACTCACTCTGTATCCACAGTTGACCATTTTAAAGGGATCGTTTAACAATGTTAAATCTGAGATACACGGCCCAACGTGTTATCAGTGTCTGTGATATGGTGTAATATTGAAGCCCTAAAAAAATGATCAAGAAGTGCCTCAAAAAAGCAAAAATTCTTTGAGTGACCGGTTTTACAATACTCGTTTTCCCCAATAGACTGTAGTCTTATGAAAACCGTCAGGTGAACAGTTTTCAACATTTGTAATTCCAATCATAAATATCTTGATAATCAGACAGGCGATCGGCTTGTAAAAGTAAAAGGTTCCTGACTGACCTAAAGGTTTATAATTATCATTGCATCATGAGCTAAATCCAGAATTTTGTTTCAGAATCTGAGACAAAGTTACCAGATCCCTTTAAGGGTATTCATTCACAATCCATTCATTGGGAAGCATTATTTCATTAAATCTCATTCGTTACCATCATCTCTATCACTGAATTTCATGTTGTCTCTATGTATGTTGAAGCTAATGGGGCTTTTTGTTGGGTACTTTCTTTATATATTTCTACACATTTCTCTGCCACTATTGAGGGACTTTTAATGTCTTCCTTTATATCATATCATTTCTGCAAACTTGCCATGAGGAATACATTTTTAATCTTGTTAACAGCTCTCAAGTGAAGCTCCATTTAAAATGTTTGCATAAAATTGCATTGCTAAAAGAACTCTATATATTTGTGATTTTACTTTAACTTAAACAATTGCTTTGCTTTACCTTGCTTGCCTTATACATGTACATATGTGTTATTAAACTTAATTGGCTTAAAAATGTAGAAATGCATGAAAAATCCTGCTAGAGAAAGATAGATAATTATGAATATGTTAATATATTGTGTATACAAACAACAAATATGTTTGGTAGAATTTCCTTTTTTCCACTTCTAAAATTCTCTAGATTTTATTTTCAAATGAGAATTTGTATTAAAAGATGGTTAACAAAGTAAGTAAAATACACAACAAAAGTTGTTGATTATAAGCATGTTCATTTAAAACCAAGAAATAGAAGCAAATTGTTTATGAAATGCATTCCTCATTTATTTTGCTAAGCAAGAAACTTAGTCAAACTTAGTTTATATATAAAGTAGTACATTCTTTCTGTTACATGATGATTTCTTGGTAACATTAATGACATTTATGTTGTTAATCTATGTTGATTTCATTCCTTTGTGTTCCCATTAGGTCCCTCAAGACCTGGTAGTATGGAGCTTAAAGGTGGTTCCACACAGAAGCCAGCTATAACTAAGCAACCGTCTCAGGATAGCAAGTTAGCTCCCAAGGAAAACGGCTCTAGGCATCTCCCTGCTGGTGCTAAACAGGTAAAGAAACACGGTCGGACATTAATCTACATTTGCCATACTCCACCCAGGTGAAGTAAATGGGTACCTGGTAGGAATTTATTCCTTGAAACGCAGCATGCGTGACAGCTGCACTGCTAAAGCCAGGGTAATTATGCTGCATTATTGTAGAGCGCTCGGAGACTTCTGATAAAGTAAGTGTTAGGCGCTATATAAGCAAATATAAATATTGATCAAAGATGCAATTTCATTTGTGAGGGCACCTTGGAAATCTATCAGCAATTCTGTGTCTAGAAACCTAATAACAGAATTTTGTTCTTCCTGTCTGTTTTATTTTTTTTATTACACAGGCTTTTTGATAACATAAGCCTTGTTTCTCATGTGACATGGTCATGGTAAACTGTCTAGAAGGAAAAAATAATAATATATATATATATTTTTTTAAAACTTGTAAAAGAAAACAGCTTTGTGTAGCAAAGGCCTCTTATGGTAATCACTTACATGTACATGTATCTGTGGGTTGTAAGGTAACAGAAATGTTAAGTGCACTTTACTATTAATGTCATTTTTATTATGGAATTGGTTTCTCTGGCAGTTACGTTACATCTTCATGAGGCTGTCATGACACAGCCTTCATTTTTAAATTTGTTTATGTGGGTGTGTGCTTGTATGCTGGGTGGGAGGAGTGAAGATGTAAATTCTTGATGTTCTTTTTTTCATCAGGTACTCCCACCACCTACAGCAGGGAGACCACATGTGTTCAACAAGCCTACAGCACTGACCAAGCCTCTAGCGCCGGCATCTAGACCACACGATGTTAAAGAGTCATCAAAGGATAGCACTGACTCCGGCAAAACAGATCCCAAAGGTAACAAATCACTTGCTATTTGTGACTTTCTGATACCGGTACACGGAATGAATCTGGCTGTCACTCTGGTAGGAATCTTACAAGCGCGTTAAAGCCTTGGTGCTAATACCAAGCATTGGGACTACATAGAAAAAAAATGCTGATGGTGAATTCTCCCTGACAAGAGTAATGACAGGCCAGGGTAATAAATATCTTAGTTGATATTTTCAACCTGTAATATTGGTTGGTCCTCCAAGACCACCCTTATAGGATATCGAAAAAAGCCATTTTTCATTCGATTTAACCCTATTTAGCCCGGGCTATTTTGAAACTGCATAGCCCAGGGGGGGGGGGGGGGGGGGCTTCTAAGGCCCCCCCTCCTATGATCTCGGCCGTGAAACGCTCGATCGCCGCGAAAATTTGCATACATGTCAAGTGAAGTGTATAGAATACTATGGTAATTTCAATTATTTTGAAAAATTCACTCATTTGCATATTTATGGTAATTTATGCAAATAAGGTCATAACAATCACATTTTTGCCCATAAATCAGACATTATTCATATTTAAGCATTCTTTCTCACTACATATATTTGTTAGACCATTTGGAATAATATTACAACACAAAAAATTGAAAAACCAGGGTTATTCCTTATGTTATCTTTTGTTTTGATAATTGCTTATGTATTTCTTTGTTTTTTTAACTTATGTATTTTATTGTTTTTGTTGTTTTATTTCATTTCCAACTATAAGTCAACTATTTCGACCCAAAAATAAACACCTAAACTATAAACAAGACCAAATAACCAATGTTTTATCTCTTTATTTGAAAAATGAGATTTCCATATGTTTTGTACACAAATCACAAAAATGAGCGATTTTCGGGCTGACATGCAAAGACAAAAGGTCTCGTGACTTCGTAACGGTAGGTCCGATTTTCAAAAAATTTCTTTCAAAAGATGCGCAAGACTTGAAAGATAAAAGTCACAAAATTTCAGTGCAAGATTTTCTTGCGTTAAAAAATTATCGCGAAAAATGTCGAGGGGGGGGGCTTCTAAAGCCCCCCCCCCCCCCCCCGGGCTAAATAGGGTTAAACCAAGGGTAAATTGAGAAGCTAGATACCCTTGTTTTCTTTCTTTCCATTAAGATAAGCAGGCAACACACTGAAAGACATTCTATGTTTTATTTTAATTGTTTTCTGCGAACGCACACAAATTATAGAACTACATGTAAATTCATCTACAGCACTGGAACTATTGTACAGTCATACGTGTGTGCTCCTTTCAGTTGCTTCTTATTTATAGACTAACTTTGAATTCATTTTGAACCTAAATATTTGCTATCAGAATCGACGTTTGACAACATCAAAATCAACACCGAGAAACTGACACACATCAATCTGTCTAGACCGAAAGCAACCCCAAATAGGAGACCGCCCTCAACGTTTGGTATGCCACCACCTGCTGCATCGGTAAGTGTTAGAACACTCTTGACCAGATTGGACGCTTCCTGGGCCCCGTTTCACAAAGCACTTGTCGCTGCAACAAAATGACAACAATCAGTGACAAATCTGCTGATAACCAATCAGAAGCAAGGATTTCAATAGCTTATAAAAAAAGTGTCATTTGTGACTGATGACTTGTGAAATGGGGCCCTGGTCATCAGAATGGAATGAAAGATGTCCCCATGTTCTAGTTAGTCTTGATTGATGCATCACTATAATCATATGATAGATAGAGTAGACCGTAGATTGATGTGTAAGACCCTTGCTTGTATCTGGCTGCATCGTTGGCCTTGTATCCCCTTGTATCCCTTGCTGCACAGCATCTTGTGAGCTTCCTAGTTGCTCTTGTCTTACATGTGATAATAACTGTTGATTTGTCCAATGTGTAGTAACTCAAAAGGTGTTAAAAGATGAGTACGTAAGAAGGGGGTTGATAACATTTATTGCTGTAACATTGAGATGTTGATCTATTTGTCCACCTAAAGTTATATATATCATTGTACCAATGAGCATTACTTGCATTTACGTCAATCTTGGAAGAAAAATGATAAAAAGGCCATTTCACAAATTGTACTGTTGTTTATTCATTTTAAGAGGTATATTTCATGGTTATGAATATGTTCACACAGAGACGGTACCATTTGGAAATATTTACACTTATTAAACAAACAAAGTATTTTTCAAATGCCTTCTGTCTCTTCGCACATGATGCACTGCAGGTCCTAAAGATGAAATTAAGGAAAAAACATTATTTTTATCCTACTTTTGAAAAGTATTTAGTTGGTGCTAAATTTTTAAGTAGTGGATTCTTTAAGGGATATTATCTGTGCATTAAACTGCTTGATGCATCTTGACTATGTTTATTCAAGCCTATTATTTTGATATCATGCTTGCATTGCAAACCCTATGCCTGTTCGATTTGAATTTTGTTTTTGCATGTTTATGAATTTTATTTTGTTTTTCTTTTCTTTATTTATTTCCTCAATAACCCTTTTAACATTTGTTTTCATTCATTTGCAACTGTGTGACAAAACATTACATCATAATATCTAACCATCATGTTCATTATGAATTTATTTGTGTGTCTCATTTCATCAACTGCTGTGGATTTATTTGATTTTCTTGGATGGAACATTCACTAATTCACTGTGTGATCACTAACAAACAAAAACCATGTTTGCAATGATTTCATCAAACAAATTGCATCCTCATGGACTATGCATTATTCCTCATCTTGTCATCTAATGGGATACCCTTCACATTTTCTTGTTACAAATGTAAAAAATGATGCTCATTCTTTGAAATTAAATAATTTTCACCACCATCAAATTCGATCTATGACAAACATTCACATCCACACTTCTGTCTTATCTTTCATGAATTCTGGGTGAAAAAAATGGAAATCTTATTTCATCTCATCTCACTTTATACCACACCCTCCATCTTCAAAACAAATCATAACGATATTACTGTTCTTCCAACAATCCACATTGACCCATCCTGCTTGTCTACCTAACCCCAGTCGTCATCTAACACGCCCCTCTCACCCCTCATCAGTCCCCCTCCTACCTCCACCTCACCACCACTGATCGACAGCGTCGATGGGGGCCCCACCACAACGCCACACCCCTTCTCCTCCCACACCGACTCCCACACCGACGAGGAGCCTAAACAGCCTCCCCCATGGAGTAGAGACATCAAAAAATCCCTACGTAGGCCGCCTGTTGCACGTCCCACGCAGGATAAGGTGAAATTATGTGTTTATTGTGGTGTCTTTAATAGTCTAGTTATCTCACTCTTCTTAAAGCTAACCGCTCTTAATGATTGGGTTTGTGGTGGGTGAAATGCTGACCTAATGTCTAATGTAGAAATAGCATCGAAAACATGTTTTGCACATGCTCTGGTAAAGGCACATTTTTTTCCCACTGGCCTTGTGTATAAAGTTTAAGTTGGATGGTACCCTATATTTATCCAATGATTCATGGTCCTTTGCTTTCATGTTGTTGCTTTCTTCCCCTTTCTGTTTATGCTAAATAGTGGGAGTTTGATATGACCAGCTGTCTCGTATGCCTTTATAATTGCAGCTGACAAACCATTGATCAAAGTGTATTGTTAGAGTGTTTTCTGTCCTAAAATCTATAGATTTTATACAGGCTTTTGCTACATTTTGATTTGTCAAGTAAAGAACTTTTCATGTGCGTCCTCATTGTTTTCCACAACTTTCATTAATAGTGCTGTCATCAACAGGCCTGTTTTGAAACTTTGTTGACAGAAGTTGGGTTTTTTTATACAATATTTTGGTTTTAAAAGAAAACTCATGAAAATTTATCTTTGGAGAAGGCAAAATATGTTAGTTATTTTCTCAGTGATTCTTTAAACTGAAGCTAATCACAAGTAAAATTTTCCCGTTTGTTGCATTGCTTCTTTATCTAATGACAATCAACTTTACTGCGCATCTTCTCCAAAATTCTTGAACCCATCACATCGCTGGAGAAGGTGAAATATCACTGAGTACATCTTGATTGTTGTCAAAATAGTGTCACCCAGGGAAAAAAGATTAAACAGTTAGATAGAAAACAATAGGGCCAATGACAGCACTAGCCATCATGTTGTTGATATCACACAACCATGCTACATGCTTAATTGTGGTTTGATTTTAAAAAGGCAGTTTTATGTGAAACCTCATCGCATTTGCTTGCAAAAATCTAAAGCTCACATTTACAAAATATTTGCTGCAATTTTCACAGTCAAGCTCCAGTTTGCTCAAGCTGTTTATTTGCTGCTTTTCTGCATGCTTTAAATCCATGCCGTGTTTGCATGATTTTGGAGTGAAGTTTTACTAACATTCTAATGAAAAATAATGGGATATATGTTTTGTGTTTTAATTCAATGAATACTACATGTAAGTCTGTGTTTACTTCGGCTGGGATATATAAGAAATGTGTGTACCGGTATACTATAATCCTATCCTATCAACAGGTTGGCATTTCCTAATCATTGCTACTTATATTCAATTATAAAACAGCTAGATAATGTTTCCTTTCTAAATTCTAAAAAAACCTTTCATTCTCTGCAGAAATCTCCTCCCTCTTCCACCAGCAGCTCCTCTCCTCCCGATAATACTCCACCCCTTGCTCCACGCGCCAAACATAAAAAGCCGCCCCACCTGTCCTCGACACCCCTCGCCACTATACCAGACCACGACCCTCCATCAACCCCTTCAAATACCTCAAGCTCAGCCTCATCTTCTAAGTCGGAGGAACCCACTCCCAGTGCCCCGGCAAAGTCATCATCTCAGGCTCACCCTCCTGCTGCGCTCCCTGAAAAGCCCAAGGCTCACCTTCCTGCCACGCTCCCTGAGAAGCCCCGCCCCCCAGCCCCAGACCACCTCCCGCCCCGCCCCTCAAGCTCAGCCTCAGCCTCAGCCTCATCTTCTAAGTCGGAGGAACCCACTCCCAGTGCCCCGGCAAAGTCATCATCTCAGGCTCACCCTCCTGCTGCGCTCCCTGAAAAGCCCAAGGCTCACCCTCCTGCCGCGCTCCCTGAGAAGCCCCGCCCCCCAGCCCCAAACCACCTCCCGCCCCGCCCCTCTACCGACCCCGCCCCCGCTCCCAAGGAGTCCCATAGCAGTGACCCGCCTTGGAAGACGGAGCTGAAAAACAGAACTAACAAATCTAGTGGACTTTCTTCTGCTTCGGGTGCTCAGGTGAAATGGCGCTGAACTAATAACATGGTTAAGGGCATCAAGATGTAGTCTTACTAACTTATGGATTCAAAGAGATGAAATAATGTAGGGGTGTGTGTGTGTTTGATGTGTGTATTCAAGCATTTCCTCAAAAGCAACAAACTCTCTCTTGCTCTCCTTTTCTCTGTCTAATAATAAACATGTATTTAATTCACACCAAAAGACAACAAAAATTATGATCATTTAATCATTGCTTCATTATTTCAGTTTAATTTCATTAGTATTCATTTTCATTGAACAAGGGACAAACTTATTCTCTGCTGAATCTACTGAGCTCTCTCACAGCTGTTTATGAAAAAAAGAAAGAAAAAAAGAAAAAGAAAAAAAAGAAATCTTATTCATAGCAATTACCTCAATAGACCAGTTCACGGTTAGCACATGTCCCAAATGACCCCGAATATCTACAGATCTTCAAAACATGAAGAGGTCCCAGTTTGTACATTTGGAAATAATCACTCCTACAGCGATGGAGGTGCTACATAAATAGCCTTTGTTTCCCCCTTTTCAAAGAATACTTCCACCTGTGTATCATGGTCTGCACTGCTTGTGCATAAATGAATAATGACTACATAATTTTCATTAGCACATAATAATCCAGTATTTTGTCTCTGTGTATTTCACAATTTGGTCTGCAATGACCTTTATCTGCTCATGCTCAGACTGCAACTTTGAACTGGCTTATACATGGCAACTCATGTTTCAATGAGATATTGCACATTTTAGATGTATGTCATTTCTATACCTTCTATTATTACAATTATTCGTCTTTAATTTGTCTTTTCATTCCTTTTTCATTCCTTTTCATAATGTCTTATTTTATTTCCTCTGTAATACATTCTTTCCCTTTCTCACTCTATAATTTGTTTATATATCGTGCTTCCACTTCCACTTCCACTTTTCATGGAGTCTGCATATCACACTCTTGTGAAATAGCAATGATTATCAGTTCATTAACATAATACTTGGGACTAGTATGAATCAACATCTAGGAGATGAAGTAATAGATTACCACAGTATGAAGTCGTACTGGCCGAGCTGCCAAGGTTGCTGGTTCCATACAATGTTGAGCTAAGCAATGGTGTCATGGTCACACCAGCCCCAAACATTGAATTTGCCCTGTTCCAGCCCATTGTTTGAATGATTTTGCAATGAACCTCATGCGCAGGCTCTGTTGTTTAGAACCAGTAACCGGGACGACGAGCGAGTATGACGTTAGCACTTTGGTACTCTATTAGATTAAAGGCATAATAGGTCAAAGGTCAAATTCCCGTAGGTCAATCTACAGTAATAGACCTGTTTACTGATAATGTAATTTTTGCATTGTACAATTATAGTGTATTGTATAATGCATAATTTATTCATTTCAGTAATTAATTGTTAATTTGTCTACATGTATGCTGACAATGTTTATATCCTGACATTGTTTATATCCTTTGTACTGTTCCTTAGCTTGCCCTAATACCTAGAAACCTGACATTTGCATGAGACAATCCAAACAATGAGTTTGATATCCTCAACTAACCGTTTCCTGCTAATATCTCATGAATCTAGTAGTTTGGTTGAGTATTGGATGTGAGGTCTACTAACCTAACATATCGTACTTGAGTTGCATTTGATTGCATGTTAATTGGATGACTGTCCTTTT
Source organism: Strongylocentrotus droebachiensis (assembly GCA_035222895.1). Classification (NCBI taxonomy): domain Eukaryota; kingdom Metazoa; phylum Echinodermata; class Echinoidea; order Camarodonta; family Strongylocentrotidae; genus Strongylocentrotus; species Strongylocentrotus droebachiensis. Next base: position 1,083,171 of record JAVYIG010000048.1, on the reverse strand, counting down.
ATTGTTGTGTTGTTTTTGTTTGATGGGATGTAGAGGTTGTAGTTTTTTTTTTTTTTTTTTGGATTAGGTTTTAAGGCAATTCAGTCAAAATTGACTATTTATGCCTTTCGCGCTGTGCTTGGATTTTGAAAAAAATACTTATTCATATACCTATTTATATAAGGATATACTCATAAAAAGACACACATACAGATAAGTGTTTACCTTTTTAACTAAATATACATACACTTTTGTACTGTCTAGTTTGTTTCATTTATTAATTTTTGTGCCTGTCTAACACTTATTTATACATTCAGAATTGGTATGTGATACTGTTTGAGTTTTCCATAATATGTAACTGTTCTACATTCAGAAGTGGTATTTGATAGATGTTTGAGTTTTCCATAATATGTAATTGTAGAGGAAGTTAATGAAGTTCTCTGAAATATTAGCAATAAGAGCATCCTTGCCATATTATTAAAAAATAAGATTTTGATTTTGACAACAAATTCTATTAGGATCTATGTTCCTTGTTTATGACAAGTTAATTTTGCTAAACTACATTAATGCATAGAATAATAGGGCAATTCATGTTAATTTTTCATTTTTTTAGAAAGCCAGTTTTATATAAAAAAAACTATTTTACTTTCAGGGGTATCTTGTATCCATTTGTGTTTTTTCTATTGAAAAGTAAGCTTATTTCATTTTATACTTAATACTCAGTTACATCTTTATAAATAAATAAAAAACTTTATTCCAAGCAGGAATTTTCCCTACATTACAATACTTGTCAGGTCACCAGGATTATAGACAAAGAAACACTGTGGATCAACAATTTTGCTAGGCTAGTAAATTTTAACAACTTGAAAAATTATTATAATGATGATCATATTTGTGTATTGATCGATCCAGCAACCATCTCAATGTATTCTAACTGTAATGTTTGTCTCCTCATCTAGTCTGCTGAGAATGGTAGTGGTCCTCCAGCTAGTGTTCCTCCAAGCAGGCCTAAGGCCTCTTCCACCACCACCCCCACCCCCGCCCCAGCTACAGACACCAGCAATGCTCCTCCTCCTCCAAGGCCTGCTGTAGGTGTTACCAAGACAACACCATCAATCAACTCCTCTGCTCCTAAAGATGGAGCATCGTCAGCAGATGTGCAGGAGCTGAAGAAAGAAATAAAATGTAAGAGGTTTTCTTTTCTTGCATCATTCTTTTAGACTAGGAACTGATATAATAATAATATTGGGTTCTTGTATAGGGCTCATATCTGTTGACACTCCTGGCGTTCTGCGATTATTACCCCGGCTTTAGCATGGCTGCCATTACGACGCTCTAGCATTTCAAGGAATTAAGTCTTGCCAGGTACCCATTTACATCACCTGGATCGAGTGTGGTAAATATAGATTAAAGGACATTAGTGCTGCTGCGGGACTCGAACTGTGGACCTTTTGATCCATAGTCTGGTGACATATCCACTCGACCACAATACCTCTACATACACCTACACCTCTACCTATGTCATGTGCTGAGAGCCAGAAGTGCATTGACTTAATCACTAGATTCCTTCTAGCTCTTACTAAGCAGATAATACATCGTTATTTTGGCAGCATAGATTTTATGGGGTAACCTTGCTAGTCATAAGGACCGCTCTTCATAAACATGAAGAAGGGGCGCTATTCATAATTTATATTGGGGCACTACTCGTAAGGACCACTCTCCGTAATACGAGAAGAGGGTGAATAGCGACCCGTTTCTTGTATCATTAATAAGGTCTCCTATGAATAAGGACCCCAATTTTGTTTTATGAATAATGACCCTTTTCTCAAATTACGAATAGCTGTCCTTATGAATAGCGAGCGGACCTCAATTTTATCACAAGTTTGTATGTTTCTGTATATCCTGTTTGTGTAATATGTCATACCATTTTTTACAGGCCTTCTCCAATGAATCTTTTTTACAATATACATAGTATACGGGTACATGTACACGTAGTGCTGTCATCATGACCTGACAGATACTCTTCTCTGTGGATTTCATTTCTTTAAAGATTCCGTCTATAGTGAAATTGTTCTCTCATTTTACTGTACGCTTATTTAATATCACATTTTGGATTTTACCATACACACATCATGCGTATTTTAATCAAGCAATCAATGAATTTTAATCAATTTTTTGCTTTAGAATGTTGTTTTCACTGTTTTTCTACTTTTCGTTTTTCCAGCACTCCACGAAACTATCGCAAGCATAAAGACTGAATTCAAGAAAGAGGTCAAAAAGTTGATGACGGAAGTTGATGAGGAGAAGAAACACCGGATGATGATGCAGGTGGAGTTAGAAAGGATTAAGAAACTTGTAATGGAAGGAGACTGATCATCATGGAAACCATCCTTTCATCCGTGCAAAAAAAAAGAGACGGTTAATAGTTCTTTCATCAGCTGGACGCTGTTTGGCAACAATCTTCTTTTTTTTTAAAGAACATTCAAAGATTTCATCGCCAAGTCTTTTCAGATATATTTGTTTTTATTTTCAACTCTGCTGCACTCTACGCCTCCTGGAAGACATTCAAGATTGCACACTTTTCCATGTTTTTGTTTAAAATTATTCCATTAAACAGAATTCCTCCGTCAGACCAAATTGTTTCTGTCATCCCATACATTCTAGTCTTTATGACGAGGGCATATGTCAAGAGATTTGAATTCATTTATATTACAATATAGATACATGTATATTTTACCATGTAAAGATTGTTATACTACAATGAGGTATTAATTCACATGTTGATGTATATAAAATTTGATGCACATTTCTTGCTCTTTCACAGAGAGTAGGCTAAGAATACAAATTGTGATCCAATCGCAGGAAGCCCTGATGAAGTTAATAATACTTCTTTGACAGCCTAGGGAACCATGAGAGTGCAAAGCATGTTTGGATTCAGTGATGATGATAACTGTCTTTCATATAGTGCTTTTATAGACTCAAGTAGCCTACCTTATCAAAGCGCATGTTTTATTAGCCTGATTATCAGATTAAAACATGATTCTGCACTTCATGCTGCTCACTTTTCCCTCCCCTGTGGGTGCATTCTAATTAATCCTGATGATGATTTTTCAGGTGCGCATATGCTAAATCCAGCTAGATGACATTCACACCCAACTGGATGCCCATTTAACACCTGTGTGAAGAGAAGCAATGTAGATAAAATGCCTTGTATCAATTGTAAGTGCCTAGTCAGTGCTAGAAGTCAGGACCTAGCTTTGTTATTCCAAGTAGTGTAATAAAAGTGCTTGACTATAACTCTCCAAGATGTTAGCATGAAGATAATCTCTATTCCTAAAACATCCAATTTAAAACCCCACTGCACTACTTATCAGCTACTTGCGCCATATATATAGCAGTCAATGCCTAATCTGTGACAGCTGTTCCCCCACGATCCCCTCTTATGTTAATTGAGAGCTGATTTGATGATAACCACCTGTCAGTGACCATGCAGGGAGGTCTAAACCCTCCTGGCCAAACTAGTGCAGAGGGGCTTTAATTTTGGTGCTGCCAACTTTATTAATTTTATCAGGGCCTCTCCATATTAAGGTCACATATAAAACTAAATATGCCTACTAATTGCAAATGTGAAATGTATATGAGCTTGGAAATAAAATTGTATTCATTTTTAAAATCATTATGGTATGTTACAGTGTTAAGTATGAATGCAGTGTTTAAAATAGTATCATACATGTTGTCTTTGGGATTTGTCAGGCATTCATTTGCATGATGAAAATAGGCACTGACCTCACATAGGAAGAAAACAAATAAATAAAATAGAGAGTTAATGAGATGCTCATAGCTTGCAATGAGATTTTAGTAGTTAATCCAGTTGGGGGAGGGGGGGGGGGTGCTGGATAATGCTACAGAGAGATATATGCAACTATCCAATAGAAATCACTCTTTGAGTAGACCTCTTATTCTTTAATATCTTACAAAAGTTCCTCCAGCATCATGCTAAATGTACTGTACTCCATTGATGTTCTTCTCCTTCAAATTCTAATTTCTGGGCTTTGAGGGAACAATTGTGATGAATGCCAAGTTCTTTAAAGAAAAAAACACTGTTTAAAAAATTGTTTAAGAATAAAGTTTTTTGTGTTTAGCCAGCTCTTTTTGGTATTCGCTACAGTAAAATCAGCATTTCCTTGCAGTGATATGGCTTCTTTTTTTTCAAACCAAAGATAATTTTGAGTTTCTAGAGCTCTCTTGGAGTTTTTGTCTCTCATACTCAGAGATTCATCACATTGCATTATGTGGAGTAATTGCTGTACATCCTCTTCATTCATACCCCTGTTGTAATATTTTCACCGTCCAATGAGGTTGTTAACAGAGATGAGGAAAGGTAATTCAATTCAATTCAATTCAAAGGAGGTTTTATTCAATCTTGTCAAAAAGTCCAAAGACTAAAAATGTGAGTTTACATCAAACATACAATCATATAAAAAAGCATTCGAAAAAATTAATACATAAAAGAAAAACATGGCAAATGGGAAAAATTATATATTAAAATTAATTAATTAATGTTAGAGGAATATACATATAACTGAGGATAAACAAAAGGAAGAAATGAAATCAAAATTGCATAACCAGCTGGCTTACTCCAATGTATTGTGTAATTTCTTATCTTTTTTCATCTTCAGTAAAATAATGTATATTGTGCAGGCAGTTAAGCTACATGCTGTATATTTTTTATGCAAAAAAAAAGAAGAAGGTATGAATTCATAACATTTAAAACTTCGAAACTCTGATCTTTTATTTGTAAGGATTCATATTATTGATAAGTCTTTCATTTTAATGTCTATGAATGTTTATACACAGAGATTTGTGTGCTTAATGAAGAGTATATTTGTAATTAATTGTAAAACTGTATTAGCAAGCAGCCATGTTGGTCAGATTACACAGTTGAATCCTACGCTCAATGTGAATGTTATATCATGTGAATAGTATCTGTTCCGTTCAGATATGGAACTTTCTTCCATGTGTAAGAAGGAAGGATTGAGAGACCTTTGTTCAATACAAACAAGATAGAAATCAGTCATTATTATTTATGTCTCTTGTGACTCACACACTCTCCACTCATTTGCAAGAATATTCAGGAGTGACTGAGGCAGGGCAAACAAAGAAGGTGATTATTGTGAATGGAGGAAGATGATTTGTAAACGACAAAGAGATTAATTTGAGCCTCTTTCCCACGTTTGTGATGTTGCGTACAATACAAATGTAGCACTAGTTCTAAAGCTTCAGCCTGCTTCCAAATGGTTTGGCACTTTGTTTTGTTCTCCAGCCTTTATATGTCACTGATACAGGAAAGGACGTTTCTGTCCATGTTTTGTCAGTTGTTCCCATTCTTAGGAATGTAAAACAATCTTTTGAAAATGATGGGAGATTTTTCTTCTAACATCATTTATTCCAGACTCAGAACTACTGATGAATGCACAGTAGGAGCAGGGGAGTACACAATAGGAAAGCCTGTATCTGCCTGAAAGTACTTTCTTTGTCTTGTAAAATTGCAGAAGTGGCCATGATTTAAAAGTCTGGAAATGGATGGCAGGTATGTGATTTATTAGAGGCTACTTGAAGTTAAACAAATGGAAATGCTCAAATATGTTGTGAGGTGTCACAAATGATTCTATTACAAAGGATTAATAAAGCAAGGATAAAGATATACAGATAATGCTACAAGTTACTTTAAATACCTCACATGCCTTCACATAAAGAATGTATGTTTAATTGTAAAAGTTTTTTTCGTTGTCAGATTTATTGAATTGAATTTTCTCTCTCCATTTCCCCCTAATTCAAACATTATGAATGCAGTCTTTCTTTCATTTACGGTTCATTTTTAGTTTGGAAATGATTGAAAGTGATCTTGTTGTTATCCAATCCCATCATTGATGTGAAAATCATCTTATTCATATCAAGGTTATAGGTGCTTTAGAAATTTGTTTGTATGTACTTAAAGTCTGTTAATGTATCATGTATAGGACCCCATACAGATGTATTTATTTATTTGTTGATTACATGATTCTCCTGTACGTGATTTCATCTCAATTTAGTGTATTTATAGTGATGGGGTGATTTTTGTGTGTTTTCATTTTTTTATTGAATGGTAAAATAGGAAAGGCAAAGAATTCTGTATCCTGATTGATCGTAATTGCAGTTTTTATGTGTGTAAACCCACTGGAGAATGATGACAGTAATTTTGTTTTCTGTTGTGATGCATATCACTTATTGCCCTCCCGGCCCCCCACTCAGTGTTATTTAGGGTACGCATATGCATGTTCCCTCCTTTGGATAACACCCCCTAAGTCCGGTGTAAAGTCAATACCGGCCGGATTTTTGTGTACTATGAACCAGATTTTGGTGCATGAAAAGTACCCCTTTACCGGACATTTTGGTAACACGCATGGTATCCCTCCGTTCACGGAGTGGGGGGGGGGGGGGGGGGGGGGGGGGAGCCGGGATTGCCCTCCAAAGTTCTTGGTAAATTATTAGCCCGAGCATTAGAGACTGTATAGAATACCAATTGATCTTTAACACTGTCCAACTCTTGTACAAGCAAGTTGGAACATTAAATATGAATATTTCAATTCGTGGAGAGAAATACATTAATTGAAATGTATGATAAAGTATTGGATACACAGACCCTTGAGGGATTTGAATCTGGTACATTGTTTGACCATTTGATAGTAATGTTGGATACATATTATAGTTTTGAAGATGACAATTACCTCCTTGGCTACCCCCAGCCAAACTACCCCCCCCCCCCCTCCCTGGACAAGTGTTCCTTTGAAAAGTACAAAAAGATACTTTAATTACCCCCTAGGTACTTTTTCTGAGGGTATAACAGCAGGAATTTCAGGAGTTAGTTGTTGGGTTTCATTGTCCGGTAAGGTACATGGGGTAGTCTATGTGTTCATGTGCATACTTGTACTTTTTTTTTAAATCCTGGCTAATTCTAAGCACTCTTTACCCTCCACTCTTAATTCGACCACATTATATCCAGTATCTTGATTATCAAACGGGGCGGTTATTATGTAGAGATATACGAAAATAATGAAATATATCAATTTAGGCCCTGAATCAAAAGTTGAACTATTACTTGTATTTGAGCTATTGCTTTTAGTAATAGATTAAAACTTTTGTAATTTCAGATTGTTAACTAAATTATTTTCGTCAGTGCTATCATTTCTTCATCATGTAAATGCGTTCATCATAGACTTTATGTTCTGTAACTGCATTTACTTGTATAAACCCTGAGTTTATCAACATTTGTAAATTCGTATATGCTATGAAAGATGGTGATTATAACAATGTTTTTGCAATGTATTCTTTCAATAAAAGACTGGGAAAATATGAGATAAATTTCTATTATTGTTTTGTATCAAATATGATTACTGAGATAAATAAAACTTTTAGAATGTTGCTCATTTTGAATTTGAACATTGTAGAAATATTGGGATAGATGAAATAAAAAATTATATATATATAGACCTGAAATCTTTGTAAAGTATCTGTATGTATTTTGTGTACTGTTGTTGTTGTTGTTGTTGTTGTTGTTGTTTGGTAGATCTATAGAACATGATACACCTGTATCGGTGAAGAATCCAGGGGTAGTAATTGGTTTTACCTGATGGGTGTGCTGGCGTTTATTCTGGCGATGATTTCCCTGGACCTTCTTTCATCAAGGATGTATGGTTAGGGTTAAAGTTGGAGTTGGATTTTAGGGTTAGGGTTTAACCGATTAGGTATCGTGCCGCCTGGGTGGAAGGTAATTATTCGGATATTGTAAGGAGTAGACCGGCTTAATAACATATTCAAATTTTATGCATACTTAGTAAACAAAAATTGTTCATATGCCAGCATGAATGCTTGCCCGACATAACAAGAAGTAATGTATGCAAACTGGATTCCAAATGTTGTAGTTCATTCATTAATGACCGGTTCATGTGGAATTACTCGTCACTAGGTCCCCAGGAAGAAAAAAAGTCATCGGGGGGGGGGGGGGGGGTCGAATCTTCTCTATAGATCAGTGTAAGTTGGTAAGGATCACAATTTTTTTTAAATCAACACCCACCACACCCCACCCCCTTGCGCCTTATCTAACCTTATTTTTAAAAAGGTTACATCTACTTGTGTTTTGGCAAATTCGATTTGCCCCGCCTTGCTAGCAAGACAAAATGCATTCCATGTCATGATTATGCAATATTGATGAGCTTTTAGCGTTCTTAAGTGCATTTTCAACTTTTAGATATCTATTATTTCCTACCCGGTTGCTCAGTATACCCTCGAGTTAGAAAAAATTAGCTCCTTCCCCCTCTCATAAATGCCCCTTTTCACCTATGAAAAGTGTCCCTTTTGATTCTCATAAGTGCCCCTTTCCCTTCTTATATCCCCCCTTTTCATCTCTGATGAGTGCCCCGTTTATTTTAACATGTGCCCCTTTATCTTTTTAATAAGAGCCACTTCCCCCTTCTCATAAAAGCTCCCTTAAAATCTCATCGGTGCCCCTTTTCTTTCAACAAATGCACATTTTCCTTATAAATACCCCTTTTCATATCCGGTCAGTGCCCCTTTACACCTCTGATAATTTCCCTCTTAACAATGATACGTGCTCCTTTCCCTTTCTAGTAAGGGACCAATCTCCTTTTTATAAATGCCCCCCTATCAAAATCTGATGGGTGTCCCATTCCCGTCGACAAATGCTAATTTACCATTCTCATAAGTGCCTTTTTTCACCCCTAGCGAGTGCCTCTTTTCGGGTAGAGACATTGATGAAAAAAAGAGTAATACATACATCATCCTTAACCGTGAGAATATTCACTTCTATCCCTCTCTACTACCATCCGAACAGTGGAATCAATCAAGTGGAATCAACTGTAAACGAGTTATTATGGTTCCTGACAAAATAAGAGCAAGGCACCAATGGCTAAACAAAATTCCCCAAAAATTACAATGAGACATAAAGCTATATGAAATTATGACCGACACAAAATAATAGTATCTTGGAAACATTGGAAATAACTTAAAATGTGATATTGTAAAAATAGATTTCATGAAAATCCTCCAGTACTTAATAACCAAGCAAAACTCGGGAAATGTGCCAATAAGGGTCTACTTGAAGACAATGATTTATGACATATTGTCTATTGACAAGAAGTTTAATAAAATATCAAAACGCTAAGCCCTGGTGTAATAATAAGAAGGGAACAGTGTTAACACTGTTGAGGCTACCGCGTGTAAACAAAACATTTCATCCACACTATGTACATGAAATGATAAAAATGTCCATTCTTCATCATCAATATGGTAATATCATCAACTTCAAGAGATCATCCGATAGCAAACTTGGTAAATAATAGCTGAGAAGTTTTTACTTCATCTCCCTTGTTTCCAGTTTCTTTTTTACTTGTAAGACCTACTGGCTGGAATAACTTAGATAATGTTCTACATGTAGGTCAGTGACGTAGCTCGGTGGGGGGGGGGGGGTGAAAGGGCTCGTACATTTCCCCTACCATATTGCAAGAGAGAGAGAGAGAGAGAGAGAGAGAGAGAGAGAGAGAGAGAGAGGGGGGAGAGAGAGAGAGAGAGAGCATGGTCTGCAGTTCAAATTCTTCAAAATTATTAAACTTGATACTAATATACTTCTCCCAGGGACGCCTGGGAAGTTATTCATTAAAAATAGCATTGTAGAGACGACTAACAATTAAAAGAGATTTTACATCGTCGTTTATCGTGAGAATTTTTACTTCTATAACTGTAAACTAGTTTTTAGGGGTTAGCAGAGTTTATACTTACTTCCCTCTGCTAATACCTGTGAACAGTGGAATCAACGGGCATAGTATCAATTGTGACTGTGACAATAAGAAAAGGCGTAATAGATTGGTAAGTTCGTATCAATAGAATAGAATACTCAGCTGCAGATACAGCTGTCAACAAGTCAGGGATCTACTGAGCGCAAGCCAAACATTTCTTTATAGAAATAAAAACTTCTCCCAGGACGACTGGGAAGTTATTTATAAAAAATATCATTGTAGAGACGACGAACAATTAAAAGAGATAATACATCGTCCGGTGTCGATTTGTATCCGTGGTGGGGGGGGGGGGGGGGGGATGATAGGTGCCAAAATATTTTCGGCAATGAATCAAAGCAACCAAGAGGTAGAAGCGTGTGGCAGGTTGCACCCCCTCCCCAAGCGCGTAGCCAGGATTTCATTTTAGGGGGGCGGTAGTGATCACGCGAAGCGTGCGAATCACTTACAGAGCGCGCTCCCTTAGGGGGTTGGGTGCAGGGAGGGGGAGTTCCCCCCCCCCCGCGAAGCGCAGAAGCTTTGACGTTTCATTAAATTATTAGAGAAAGAAGACGATTCGATGTACCATTCTCGACTCTTGTCTTAATCCTTAATGTTTGAATCAATTAAGTTCCCCTTCCTCCGCGCGTAGCGCGGAAGCTCGATGTTTCATTAGATTATTAAAGAAAGAAGAAGATTCGATGTACCATTCTAGACTCTTAATCCTTGTCTGAATTCAAACCCACTCCCCCCCACGCCCTTCCGCGTGAAGCGCAGAAGCTTTGACGTTTCATTAAATTATTAGAGAAAGAAGACGATTCGTTGTACCATTATCGACTCTAAATCCTTGTCTGAATTCAGTTCCCCTTCCTCCGCGCATAGCGCGGAAGCTCTGACTTTTCATTAAATTATTAAAGGAAGAAGACGATTGGATATATCATTCTCGACTTTAAATCCTTGTCTGAATTCAGTTCTCCTTCCTCCGCGCATAGCGCGGAAGCTCTGACGTTTCATTAAATTATTAAAGAAAAAAGACGGTTCGATATATCATTCTCGACTTTAAATCCTTGTCTGAATTCAGTTCCCCTTCCTCCGCGCGTAGCGCGGAAGCTCTGACATTTCATTAAATTATCAGAGAAAGAAGACGATTCGTTGTACCGTTCTCGACTCTAAATCCTTGTCTGAATTCAGTTTTCCCGCTCCCGCTTCTCCTTGACTCCGATCTCATCACGAATTCGTCACAGAGTTGCATGTGCATCGCAGATTGGTACTTTTGCGCTTCGCGCTTAACATTTAGCTCGTTGCTTTTTAACGCTGCGTCTTTGTATTTGGCGCACTGCATTTCTATGATGCTGTTGATTGAACAAATTGAATAAATTCATCAATTCCTGATGAAGCCGTATGAGCGAGAATTCAATTTATTTTTTTCTCATAATATACGGTTGTCTTATTTACTTCGTATATAAATTATGTATGTATTATGAAAATGAGATAGCAAAATGTGTATATTGATGGTCATCTTGCGAGTAATAACCATTAACTACTCTCATCGGGCTCTAATCATTAATTTTTTTTAATTTTGTTTTTATGGTGAATTATTGGGGGGGATGATTGTACAGGCCATCCCCCCCCCCCACCTGAAATATTGGGGGATATATCCCCCCCCCCCCCCCCCCATCCCCCCCGGGATCAACACCCATGCTGATCGTCGTTGATCGTGAGAAAGTTCACTTCTATAATTGTAAACTAGTTTTTTAGGGGTTAGTAGAGTTATATTCCCTTTTCCCAAAGTCCTGCGAACAGTAGAATCAATTATATACCTCACTTAAGTAATCCAGCCATCTGATTGGTCGAAATTGCATTCATAAACTTCAACTGTTCCTGTAAAATTCTCGGTAACCATGCTTAAAACATTTCAATATTTTTAATAACCATGGTTATTAAAAATAGTTGGTCAGCCTCCATGGTTACCCCATAGGTTTACATGTTAAAAAATGGTTTGAGCGATGGAGGATACCGTATGTGTGCGAAGGATTGGTCGGTAATTTCAATACAATTGAATCTCGATCGATCTTACCGACAATTTTATCTTGCATTGTTGACATGAAGACGAAAATAAACTTCCAAAAACAAAAAAACAACATCTGCCAATAGATCTTGATCTAAGTTCGTGCCAATATGCATTGCAAAAGTAAAAGAAGAGTCCGTATATGGAGCTTTTGCGAAGCATTCATCACACGCGAAGCCGGTTTCAATCCATCTAATGTATATATTGTACAAAACTGCCAAGCGTGTTAACAACGCGCGATGGCCGAGAGGTCTGAGGCGCTGACTTTAGAAACATCACCATTTGTACGCAAGAGTTCGAATCTCATCTTCGACAAAAAAAAAGTATTTTTTATTTTTTATTTTTTAGTCTATTTTTTTCGGCATATAAAAGTATTAATGACTGCTTTAATATTCGGGAAATAGTTGTTTTTATACGCTCTCGGGAAGGTTACAATTGGGCTATTCCCCTCGGCACGCCTCGGGTAATAGCACAATTCTAACCTTCCCTTGAGCGTATAAAAACAACTATTTCTCTCAAAGCAGTCATTAATACTATACTGACATAGTATACAATTGTGACTATGTCAATAAGAAAAGGCGTAATAGATGATTAATTAAATAGGTAAGTCCCCTTAAGTTCGTATCAATAGAATAGAAAATCCAGCTGCAGATACTCTCAACAAGTCAGATTTTTGTGTGTGGTACCAGAAGGGTCTACTGGGTGCAAGCAAAACATTCTTTACAACAATTAAAACTTCTCGAAGGACGACTGGGAAGTTGTTTATAAAAAATAGAATTGTAGAGACGAATAACAATAATAAAGAGGTAATACACCGTCGTCGATCGTGAGAAAATTCATTTCTACCTCTCTCTGCTAATCCCTGTGAACAGTGTAATCAACTGAGTGGAACCAACTGTACAACGAATAATCATGAGAGAAAAAATGGTTACTCCTTGTCATGGTTATAATAAAGAGCAGCAATGGCGAATAATTGTTGCTAAAATTCAGCAACAGCTGAATCATAGATAAGATTGGACATAACACTAGATAAAATAATGAGCGACAACAATTATATCGTCTTGAAAATATTCCGATGCGAATCGATGAGATTGATTCGACAAAGTTAAAAACCTAATGACCAAAGACGAAATTTACTATGAGATGACTTTGTGCTCTGTGGAAAATTGGTGAAGAATCTTGACCTCTCATACAACAGGTTCGTTCCTTGCTCAGTGCTATACGTCCTTGGGCAAGGCGGTTTGTCCTCATATTCCCTTTTGCCCCAGTATCTGACAAGGATGGAGTATTACAGGGCCCGAATGAAGAGCAGAATAAATAATAATGCCTATAGACACATCTACTCGCAACAACCTGTTGCTGATCTCCGACAAAAGCGGAGGGAGAACAAGAAGAATAAGATGTGGCTTTACCCTGGCTAAAGTAGACCAACTTTTCACACTCAAACATGTAATCAAAACCTCATACTTTCTCTGCTTATTTTGCACAGCAGCATACGGGAACAATAGTAGGACTGAACAAAAGCGTCGATGTATGAATACCAGTTATTATTATATTTATACCGTGTGTTTCATGTGGTTTTGATTTTACTAGATTGTCTGTGTATGGCATAAAAACTTGTATTATAATGTTTAATCAAGAAAACTTGTTTAAATGGACAGATTTATGGTGTGCAAAAAACGTTGAAATATAATTGGTTTTTGTAACCCCATATTCTGAGTAAATCACACTTTTATATTTCATTGCACCATACATTATTATGTGTGTAATATGAAATATTCAAATGCATATTAAATAGGGTTATTACTGCAGCTCATAATAAACATTTATATCAATTATTATTTTTGCAAGAGTCTAAACCCCAAAATGCCATGGAGTTGTTTTCTAGAGCCTTTTTACATGTTTGGCTGGTCTATTCAATATAATTTGCTGTTTTTTATCACTGCAAATGCCTCAGCTCTAAATTCTATTGTGGTTATATAAAGTCGTTCGTAAATGAGCAATCGTGAAAGCTCAGTGGCAAAGCAGTGGTCTCGTCACTGGGAGGCCTTGGGTTCGAAACTTGCTGTCAAAAATGCTCTAAAATGCAAACTGTCAGCATTATTAAATCAAAATATTCTCGAACTGTCGCTACACTCCCTCACCCGAATATCTAACGATAGAATCAGTGTTTCTTGTGTCTGTCTACGATAGGAACCGTAAGCAAGGAGGCAAATGCCTACATCTATCAAAGGACAGGGGCAAATGATTTGTTTTCCCCCAAAGACAAACATTTTACAGTATAGCTTAATAAACAAACTGTACCCATTCCACAACTTAAACTTTCTCACTTATTGGTCGTGGCGCTCCCTTAAATAGTATAGAAAATATTTTAGGCCTAATGTTAAACGACATTAGGGATTTTTAGATTTACACGACGAGAACGTGGACCGCCACGTGTGACATCCTAATGTGACGTCCTTTTAAGGCACTGCCGGGCACGGCCCAGTGCCTTAACATAATGTCACACGCGGCAGTCCACGCTCTCGTCGTGTAAATCTAAAAGTCCCTAATTACCCTCTTCCAATTAAGACGCGTCAATCGGGGTAATATCGAGGTAAATCTCACCCTAGATGTGGATGTCCAGGGGGTAGGTGTGCGGATACGCTATTTGATACTTGGGTGGAGATAGAGTGGCAAATGTGTAGACTAATGTTTTGCCAAAGGAAATTAGCGCCTCGCCGGGACTCGAACCGCGAACCATGATTGTGACCCACAGTCCGAAGACGTATCAACCAGACCAAGACACCTTTACATGTATGCTGTTTTCGAATAATTACTTTTTCTTACACTCATACTCACACATCCCCACTTTACACACATACACATGCATATTAAGATGCGCATATTTTTACGTATTACAATTTTTGAAGTCAAATAGAATGAAAAGTTGACAAAGCCCTCAGTTCGAAAATTAATGAAATATTTGTTCTTGTATGGAAAATCATTATTTATTGTAATTGTGTTTTTGTTACATAAACCAAGGAGTTACCTATACAGACATACACACACATATATACATTTACCAATTAATTACGTCTAGTTCCTGTTTTGATCCATTTGCAATGTCATTTTGTTGGTATTTGGCACAGACATCTCAAACCCCCCATATCTTTCTCCATGCACTTTGTATGAATGAGTTCATAAGATCACGCAATCGCACCTATACATCCACATCAGGGACCCAGAATCCGAGGAATAAAGCATTGCTTTAAGAACTCTGATTGGCTATCAACGGGTCGCCCACGTTGTAGTCATGACATTAACTTAATGGGGCGGCGTTTGGTAGAAGTGATATATCAATTATGCAGAATCATGTACTTGCTCATAATCAAATATGCCAGTCTGTTAGGAACTTCTAAATACGGATTCCTATGGGATTACTAACATTACCTGGGTCAAATAGAGGTAAGTGCGATTTCAGTATAATTACCATTATCATTTACCTGTTTATTTGTTTCTCATTTAAAGTTGTGGCATGAAATAATAATAGCAACGATTTGGTAGTTCTCTTTGAACTATTTCTATATCTAAACACAAAACAAAATATTGAGTTATTCGATTGTGACAAGTTTAGGCTTTGGGATCAGTGAATAGAGGCCATGTGTCTCTTCAGTCTTTATGATACCTATAACGGTGTTCGATATCCATATCTTTTGTTATCCAATCGTGAAGCCTATTTCCAATTTACAATTACTTCTGTCTTTTTTTCATCACACAATAACCCGTTCAGGACTTATTTTCTTAAGTAAATGTACGTTGTCAATAATAATAATAATAATATGTACCACATATTTAGCGCAATTGTTGTCCTAAGACATATCAGTGCGCTTTAAATAAATTACGTAATTATTACCCTATTCATTCATTCAATTCAATTCAATAAGGGTTTATTCAAAACGACGTTTTTGCAGCCGAAGCTGAATTGCATGGTCATTTACAAGGTGAAATACATCTTAATGGTTAAAATACAGCATTATACATGTAAACATCAAAATAATATAAATTACATATACAAGGATAAATATACTATACTACTTTATGAGTTGCTAATGGTGATATTTTTTCTCCTAAAGTTGCCATAATTTAGGTTGATTGTTGCATCTTTGAATAAGTAAGAGTAAAAAGAGAGAAGAATAAGGAAGGCAAGGACGGAGAGAGAGAGAGAGATAGATAGGAGAGGGGGGGGGGGGGGGGGGATAGAGATAGTGATAGAGAGAGAGAGAGAGAGTATGGCCCGGGGTTTTAATATTTTTAAAGCCGATACTGATGTTCATCTATCTGCCATGTGGATGCCATGTGACGCTACATAATTAGTACCACAGTATCGTTTATTGTCATCAAAATATTCAAATAGTATTGGAGAGGGGGTAACCTAGCTATTAATAAGGACCGCTATTCATAATACGAAATCGGGGTCGCTATTCATAAACATGGCGACGGGGCGCTATCAATAATTTATATTTGGGTTACTACTAGTCATAAGGACCGCTATTCATAATAGGGAGGGGGTCGGGTGTTGATTTAAACAAATAGTGCTCACTACCCCCCCCCCCCCCCCCCCGCTTATTCGCCGCTAACCATTTTCTCACAAATTGGGCCCCCTATCTGGCCGCTCCCTTGCCGCCGGCTGGATCCGCCCCTGACACATCATCCTTAAACGTGAGAATATCCACTTCTATCCCTCTCTACTATAAAATGTTTGTTCTCAGTTTGGTAAGGACAATGATGTGAAATATAATGCGAAAAAGAGTCACGCTATCATTGTGAATTGTAAAGAACATTGTAAGTTGGTATTTCCAGATTTTCATTTGAGTGGTGCTGAACTAAATGTTTGTAAAGAGGCTTAGTACCTAGGTCATTATTTTACTGAGGATCTGTGTGATAATAGAGATATTTATAGACAGTGCCGTAAACTTTATGCACAGGGTAACACAGTGTGCAGAAAGATTCATATGTGCTCTCGTATAGTTAAGGTTAAATTATTTCGAGCGTAAGGTACACCATTATATAATGCACATCTATGGAGTAGGTATAAAAAGAGCAGTATAAAGAAGCTCACGGTAGCCTAAAATGATGCTATGAGAATGCTCTTACGAATACCTAGGAACTCTAGTGCAAGTAAAATGTTTGCAGACGTGAATATACCTGCATGTCAAGCTGTTGTAAGAAATCCAATTTTCAAGTTTATTCAGAGAATTGACTCTTCAGAAAATATGATTTTTAAAATGTTGGTTAAACCATTGCTAAGCAGTACAAGATTCACCTCAGACTTGTGGAAGTTCTGGTTTAGTAGCTTGTTGTCACAGTCGACAGAGGTTGTTTAAAGTAGTTTAGTTTTTGTTTATCTTATATCTGTATGTATTCCCCTATTATTCTGTCATTGTTTATATCTTCATATAAATCATTATGCAAGGTTTAATAATGTGTTCCTCTCTTATTGTTGTTCATTGTTTATATCTACATGTAAATATGTTATATATGGACCTCTGCTTTTGCACCTGAGTCTGGAATAAAGTCATGAAGTGAATTGAATTGAATACGAACAGTGGAGTCAACTTTAAAACGAATTGTTGTGATTCCTGACAGAATAAAAGCACCAATGGCTACACACCCCCCCCCCCTAGAATTACAATGAGGCATAGAGCTATGTGAAACTATGACCGACACAAATGATAGTATCTTGCAGTGGCGTAGACAGGTTCGTACACCTGGGGGGGATGACTGGGCTGCCAACGCTAGTGAGGGCGCGAAGCGCCGGAGCGAGAGAGCGAAGCGACCGAGCGGGGGGAGGGTGTGGGAGGGGGTAGGGAGCTTTTGCAATTTTGAACTTGAAATCGTGCAATCTGATGCATACTTAATGAGGTAAAATAACACACACAAGCGTGCACGCACACACACACATACTCACACACACACACACGCGCACATACTCACACACACACACACACCCACACACACACACACACACACACACATACTACGCCTTGAATGGACAGACATACATCGACAAGATCTACACACCGTGGCATACGAATACAGAATGGACTGACACATAGTATTGCATATTGAACCACACTACGTATTTATTTATCTCTGTGAATTTTGCTGTTACACCTCTTCAGAAAAAAAACCAATGTCAACTGTGTACACGCAGGTATAGTCTTTGTTGTCTTGATAGGGGTATGTGGTTATGAATGAAAACAGCCTCTGTGGCCATTTGTGAATAGAACACATAAACAACAAACAAATAACGATTAAACTTTTAACAATATGTCTGTTCATTATAAAGCATAATGAATACGTACATACTATGCCTTTTTTTACCTCAAAGAAACAGGCATAGTATCCATAGATGGATATTGGCTGGCGGCTCATTAACATACAGATACAAAAAACATAAACAGTATCACTATGATCTATGGAGTAACAATACTGCTTTGTAAGTTTGTGAAGAAATCGGAACCATAACGGCATTGCATCGTTTCAAATTAGGGCATTATTTACTTCTATTTGATCTCAGTCTAATAATAATAATAATAATAATAATAATAATAATAATAATACAAATAAAAAATAATACTAATACAAATAATAATGCTAATACTAATAGGTTCCTTTTATCTCGCATTTCAAGACAGGGTAAATTCACACTGCGCTTTACATGAAACAAACTTCTTTAAACATTTCAAACTTATGTCTTCATGCATCAATCAACATACTTTAAATGAATACAAAACAAAGTGCATCTTAAATAAAACAAAAATAAATAAATAGTTAACAATACAGAAAAGATGTAGCTGCTGCAAGCTTAACAACAAACTAATGTACACCAGTCAGTCCTGATATACAATAGTCATATAGTGGGATCATGAAGTTGAACAATTCATGATTATACATAATTATATATGTTTGTTTGAATAATACTTGTTATAAAGATAGTAGTATGGTACTCTCTGTCACGAATTATTATGTATACTGTTGTATCACATTCATTTTCTATTCTGTTTTAGATTGCGCTGATGCATTTTGCACACAGTGTATAATGCCTATAACACGAGTGGGCCAGACCACACATGTATTTCAATAAAAACCGACTTGAGAAAATAACGTGTATATAAATATATAAATAAATAAATAAATAAATGCATATAATGTATATATATATATGTATAAATATCATATACCTGTAATATAATCTGATATAAACTAATAAATAAATAAATAAATACAATACATGCTAGTACTAGGTTCGATCGTGCCTGAAAAGTAGTCTCGATGAGAAGAAAAAAGTTGTTGCTTCATTCCCATACCAAAAGTAACAAAACAGCTTGATTAAAAGTTGCTAATCAGATAATAGAGACATGCGGTAAGTTGGTAAACTTACTTAAGGAGCATTCATGGCTCAACAAACAAACATATCGGTCTCTTAGTCAGTTTTACTTTTGTAGTCTTGCAAAAATTGCAAAATATGCGCGATTAATCTTGTGGTTATCTTGTGGTTTCCAAACCACAAGATAACAACAAAATACTTGTAAGATTTTCTTTTTTTTTTACCGTCTGAATTGGCTTTCACCGTGTGAATGCGGCTAATAACAATAAACACAATTACAATAATGATGAGGATTATTATTATCATCATCATAATTATTATTATTATTAATATTATAATTGTTATCATTATTATTATTACTATTATTATCATCATTATGACTTATTAAGTAAGCAAAATATCATTCCCCAAAACCTGGGGGGGGGGAATGATTGTACATGCCACCCCCCCCCCCCCACCTTGTGAGGTGGGGGGGGGGGTGCATCCCCCTCATCCCCCCGTTGTCTACGCCCCTGGTATCTTGGAAACATTGGAAATAACATGAATAAGACATAAATGTGATAATGTTTCATGATAATCCTCCGGTACAAAACCAAGCAAAACTCGGGAAAGGTGCCAATATGGGTCTACTTGAATACAATGATTTATCTATTGACAAGAAGTTTGATTATCAAAACGCTAAACCCTGGTCTAATGATAGGATTATAGGGCCCTTAAGAGGGGAACAGTATTAACACTGTTGAGGCTACCGCGTGTAAACAAAACATTTCATGCACATTACGTACATGATATGATAAAAATGTCTATTCTTCATCAACATTATGGTAATATCATCAACGTCAAGAGATCATCCGAAAGGAAACTATGCTAATACCTGTGAACAGTGGAATCAACGGGCATAGTATCAATTGTGACTATGACAATAAGAAAAGGCGTAATAGATTGGTAAGTTCGTATCAATAGAATAGAAAAATTCAGCTGCATATACTGTCAACAAGTCAAATTTGTTTTGTGGAACCAGAAGAGTCCACTGGGTGCAAGCAGGCGCGTACACAGGGGGGGGGGGGGGGGGTTAACCCTCCCTTTGGTATTGTTTTGTGTTTTACCCCCCCCCCCTTTGGATTTTTTTCTTTCTATTTATTAAAAAAAAAAATTCCCATGGCTGACCTAAAAAAGCTGACCTTACCCCCCCCCCCTCCAACAAGGCAAAATGTCAAATGTTCAAATTTCGAGACCAAAAAAAAAAAAGTGTCCTCTTAGTTTTTTTAGGGGTTAGTAGAGTTATACTCACTTTCCTTTTCTAATTCCTGCGAACAGTGGAATCAACCAAGTGGAATCAATGGACATAGTGTCAAGTGTGACTATATCAATAAGAAAAGGCGTAATAGATGATTACTTAAATAGGGAAAATCCCTTAAGTTCGTATCAATAGAATAGAAAATCCAGCTGCAGATACTTTCAACAAGTCAGATGTTTGTGTGTGGAACCAGAAGGGTCTACTGGGTGCAAGCAAAACATTTCTTTACAGAAATAAAAACTTCTCACAGGACGACAGGGAAGTTGTTTATAAAAAATAGAATTGTAGAGACGAATAACAATAATAAAGAGGTAATACACCGTCGTCGATCGTGAGAAAATTCATTTCTACCTCTCTCTGCTAATCCCTGTGAACAGTGTAATCAACTGAGTGGAACCAACTGTACAACGAATAATCATAAGAGAAAAAATGGTTACTCCTTGTCATGGTTATAATAAAGAGCAGCAATGGCGAATAATTGTTGCTAAAATTCAGCAACAGCTGAATCATAGATAAGATTGGACATAACACTAGATAAAAGTATGAGCGACAACAATTATATCGTCTTGAAAATATTCCGATGCGAATCGATGAGATTGATTCGACAAAGTTAAAAACCTAATAACCAAAGACGAAATTTACTATGAGATGACTTTGTGCTCTGTGGAAAATTGGTGAAGAATCTTGACCTCTCATACAACAGGTTCGTTCCTTGCTCAGTGCTATACGTCCTTGGGCAAGGCGGTTTGTCCTCATATTCCCTTTTGCCCCAGTATCTGACAAGGATGGAGTATTACAGGGCCCGCATGAAGAGCAGAATAAATAATGATGCCTATAGACACATCTACTCGCAACAACCTGTTGCTGATCTCCGACAAAAGCGGAGGGAGAACAAGAAGAAGAAGATGTGGCTTTACCCTGGCTAAAGTAGACCAACTTTTCACACTCAAACAATTTTCCTATACAACTGCAAATGTAAATTCATGTTTTGTCAAAGGACATTAGTGCCGCGCCGGGATTCGATCCACAGTCCAAAAACGTATCAACTAGACCAGGACACTTAAAAAAATATATATAAAAAATATATATATATATTTTAGAATATTTATTTTTCCTACACACATACACACACACACACACCCTCACCCGAAGAGATATATTTTGACGCATAACAATTTTTAAAGTCAAATAGAATGATTAATTGACAAGGCCCTAAGTTCAAAATTTAAAAATATTTGTTCTTGTATGGAAAAATCATTATTTATAGTCATTGTGTTTTTGTTACATATACATGAATATACAGACATACACAAACATATATACATATACCAATTAATTACGTCTAGTTCCTGTTTTGATCCATTTGCAATGTCATTTTTTTGGTATTTGGCACAGTCATCCCAAACCCCCTATATCTTTCTCCATGCACTTTGTATGAATGAGTTCATAAAGCCACACAATTGCACCTATTCACCCATATCATAGACCCCGAATCCGAGGAATAAAGTTTTGCTTTAAATAACTCTGATTGGCTAGCAATGGGTCGCCCACGTTGTAGTCATAGCAATAACAAAATGGGCGGTGTTTTGGTAGAAGTGATTTATAAATTGTGCAGAATCATGTATTTGCTCATAATAACATAGGCCAGTCTGTTAGGAACTTCTAAGTACGGATTCTAATGAACATTACCTGAGTCAAATAGAGGTAAGTGCGATTTCAGTATTATTACCATTATCATTTACCTTTATTTTTTGTTTCTCATTTAAACTTGTAATTTGTGGCTTGTAATAATTATAGCAACGATTTGGTAGTTCACTTTGAACGATTTCTCTATCTAAACACAAAACAAAGCATTGAGTTTTTTTGCAAGATGAAGGGGAAAAAATCACACTCGATTGTGACAAAGTTAGGCTTTGGGATCAGTGAATAGAGGTCTCTTCAGTCTTTATAATAATAAATGACGGTGTTCGATATCCATATTTTTTTCGATATCCATATTTTTTTTTATTCAATCGTAAACCCTATTTCCAATTTTCAATTACTTCTCTCTTTCTCTATTACACAATAACCCGTTCAGGAATAATTTTCTTAATATAATATATTTACTATTTTGACATAAACCATCTGCAGCAATTTAATTCGGGGACATCTGTGCTACACCTAATGCAACCACATGTGTCAACATTTTCAAAGTACAGACGATTTTTTTTTCTTTCCATTCTGACACAGATCGATAAACTTTTCACCAGCTATCAAGACGTCAAAATTCATATCTCGCACCCTCATGGAGATCGTGTTAAATAAATGCACAGATACTAGCCTAACTAAATTTAGATGTTTACTTTCATTCAATTCAGAAAAGCATTAATTTAGAAAAGCATGATTTTTTTTCTGTATGGCTACTAAGTCAAAGAATTATTAATTTATATATTATTATTGTAAAGAAATGTTGACACATGTTGTTGCATAGCACAGATGTCATCGAATTATATTGCTGCAGGTGGTTTATGTCTTTATTATTTGTAATATTAGTGAGGTAAGCTGGATCCTCCCCATACTGGTAGCAACTGTAATGACTTTTATTTCGTTACTGTCTGTGCACAGAAGAAAATCTAATAATAACTAACTGGAATATGAAAATAGATTTATTTCTCGTATCGGCCTTGTCAGTTCAGTTTCAGTTAAGTTTCTTTTATTTCACATGAAAAAAACCAATACATTAAAGGCCCTCTGCACTACTGGTAGCTACTTGTGCCCTCTATACAACAAACAATGCCTAATCGGTGACCATTGGTCCCCCATGATCCTCTTATGTTAACTGAGAGCTGATTTGATGAGATAACCACCTGTCCAGTGACCTTGCAGAGCGGTCTAATCCCTCCTGTAAACTACGGCAGATAAGCTTTAACAAAACACAATTTATATTCTTGAACAATAAAGACATCTATACACAGCTGCATAAGTTTGTATTGCATTTACACTAAATAATTTCAAAATTACAATTATGTTAAAAAGGGACCTTAATTAAAAGCATATAGCTTGTAGAATTTTGTGTTCGGCCCTGGTCCAAAGACCTGATACACGTAGTCATTCAATTATTTTTTTGTCTTCAATATACTTTTGTGAAGTAAAATAATTTTAGGCACAATAGTAGGTACTTGGCCTTTCTTTGAGTTCACGTCAAGCTTCCACCGTCATGCTTCCATTACTTCAAGTGCACAGGTATAATGCATGTATACGAACAAAGAAACGAAAAAATGGAGATATAGAGAGAGAGAGAGAGAGAAAGAGAGAGAGGGGAAGGGGGGGGGGGGCTGGAGATGTTTCCATTTTGACCTATTTGAGGTATATTTTATTTCATTTCAGGTTTTCAAACAATAAGCAAGAATGGGGGATTACAAGACAATTGCCTTGGTCCTGATGTTAATCATTATAGGTAAGTAATGATTTACCATCTCCTTGTTTTAGGCAACGTTTGAAAAAACTTTATTTGCCATGATGTTTAAATGATCGTTTAAATCTTCAAATATATTTTGGCAATTGTTAGTGGCAAGGCTAGCTGGTGTAATGTGCAGCTTTGCTCGTCGTTAATCACGTACAGTTCCTAGTACAACAACATGACGAAAATATTTAATAATAATAATAATAATTACAGTGCTTATATAGCGCCTAACACTTACTTTGTCAGATGTCTCTAAGCGCTCTACAATAATGCAGCATAATTACCCTGGCTTTAGCAGTGCAGCTGTTACGCGCGCTGCGTTTCAAGGAATAAATTCCTACCAGGTACCCATTTACTTCACCTGGGTGGAGTGTGGCAAATGTAGATCAATGTCTTGCCAAAGGACATTAGTGCAGCGGCGGGACTCGAACCGCGGACCTTGTGATCGACAGTCCGGCGACGTATCCACTCGACCACAACACCTCTACAAGACACTTATTTATTCGAAATTTAACATGACTTTTAATCTGCCTCCATAGAACTGTCTACCTAAGGTCGTGTAGCAATTCGAATTAAAATATGTCGACAATTTTTACGTCGCGTTGTGACATGACAGATTTATTGAATTGAAGTGAATTTGACAAGGTGTATTGATACAAATTCAAAGTTACAGCTAAAAGGTGATACATCTCGAATCTACAATACATGAAAAATAGTACGATTTGAATAGGCAAATACATAATTAAAACATACAGTAGTCAAATTGATAGGATAAAGGGGGAAAAAGGAGAAATAGAAAAGAAAAAAAGAAATAGAGATAGAAAGACTAAGGAAACATGGTTGATTTTAAAAATAAGTGTTAACATTTTTTAAAATTCGTTTAAAGCATTAATAAAATGCAGTATCCGATTACAAATTCAGTAAGGTAGCCGTTTCTGACTAGTGTAAGAACTGTCAATTACATGTTGTCAATAAAGCGTTAAAAGGATTTCGATATAAAATAGTGTATAGATACAGGGTGCTATGGTATAATGATACATATTTTAAAGAATGTTGGCTCTATAGAAGTATGATAACAGATACTACATTTCATTTTATTAAATTTACGTCGTGTTGTAAGTCAAATGGACACAAGTTGCAATTCGATTTACAACGAGTAGGCATATTGCGTTTTTGAGAGCTTCCTTGTTACATAGAGATTGCTTCACAATTGCAAATCAAATACAGTTATTGACCCAATCAATTTTGAATATGAGAAATTATATAGCGCCATCTAATGTCAAGTTAGTTGAAACAGTAAACAATGGTAAAAAGGGCCCCGCATCTTCAGAAACAGGGCCCTACATAGCGCAAAGGGCTAGGAGTTTTACGAGGAAATCTGACCGCATTCTTATATCTCGGTCACCCCGCTAAAGAGAGTTCGATCAGACTCCAAACCAGAGGCGGCAGAGCGACTTCCAAAGTGGGGGGGGGGGGGGGGCAACAACAAAAAAGGGCACTTTCTGGGAAAAAAGGGCACCTACAAAGGGAAATCTCAAAGCAAAAATAAATAATTTTTAGACATTGGTATATACCCCTAAAATTTGATTACATTATCAGGGATGATTTCAAAATTTGTTTCTCTTTATACATCGTATAAAATATTGCTTTTTAAAGCATCATACCTTGCAGTTGGGTTTGATGGTCGAAAAAAACATTTGCGAGCGAGGAAAAATATAAGATTTGTGAGGTCACAGTGCGAAAACTACATCTTATAAAGAGGAAAAAACAATCCTCATCGGGTTATAAATAAGCACATTTTCATAACAGCAAACCGAAAAGACCTTTGACAAGTAACATATTTATAACATCTATAAATGTCAGCGAGCGTAGCGAGCGAGCTTTGGGAGATATTGCTCTTAGTCGCTTCAAATTAGGGGCACGTTTAATGATGAGAGGAAAAGGGGACACTTATCGAAGGGATAAGACACTTATTAGAAAATAAAAGGAGCACGTGTCAAAGTACAAAGGGTTATTATCAGAGGTGAAAATGGGGCACTCACCAGGGATGAAAAGGCACTTATGAGAATGGCAATTGGGCATTTGTCGACGGAAAAGAGGCAACCATCAGATTTCGATAGGGGCATTTATGAAAAAGGGATAGGTTTCTCATAAGAAAGGAAAAGGGGCACGTATCATTGTTAAAAAAGGTTAATCATCAGAGGTGAAAAGAGGCACTTATCGCCCCTGAAAAAGGGCAAACAAAATATATGAAAGAGGCACTTATGAGAATGAAAAAGGGGCACTAACAATAAAGGGAAATGTGCATTTGTTGAAAGGAAAGGAGCACCGATCAGATTTTGATAGGGGCATTTATTGGAGGTGAAATGGGGCTTTTATGAAAAGCGGAAATTATGAAGGAAAAAGAGCATTTATTAGGAAGGAAAAGGGACACGTGTCAAAATAAAAGGAGATGTTATTAGAGATGAAAAGAGTACTTATCAGGAGGAAAGGGGGGCACTTGTCTAAATAAAACGATTATCTCTCAGAATTGAATAGGGTCATTTACCAGACATGAAAAGGAGCACTAGTAGGAGAATGAAAAAGGACTATTTTCATAGGTGAAAAGGGGCATTTATAAAAAGGCGAAGGGCTCTTTATTAAATGGGGGCACTTATCTTAAGGAAAAGGGGCACTTATTAGAAAGAAAAGAGGGCACATGTGAAAATATAAGGTGCGCTTATCCGAGTTAAAAAGAGGTAGTTATTGAAAGGGAAAGAGGCACTTTTTACAAAGGAAAAGGGGCAATTGTCAAAGTAAAAGGGGCATCTCTAAGATTTGAATAGGGCAATTATCAGAGGTGAAGGAGGCGCTTAACAAAAGTGAAAAGGGGTGCTTCTCGTATCCGAAAAGAGGCACTAACTACAGATTAAAAAGGGCAATTATGAGAATGGAAAATAGACACTTATTGCAAAGGAAACTGGGAACTTGTCTGGAAAGAGAGGTACGTGTCAAAATAAAAGGGGCACATATCAGAGGTGGAAAGGAGAGGGGGCACTTTTAAAAATTAACAGGAGCACATATCAAAGTAATAGGGGCAATTTTTATGTAAAAAGGGGCGCTTCTTACAAAGTTAAAGGGGCACTTTTCCCATGTAAAAAGGGGCACTTTTTGGGTACTTCAAAAAGTGGAGGGGGGCACAGTGCCCCCCCCCCCTGCCCCCCCCCCCCGGGTCCGCCGCCTCTGCTCCAAACCATTCGGTTCCTGGTCATTCGGAGTCATGTAATTTTGGTTCGGTGTTGGGTCGGTCTAGGGTCGGTCTCACGGGTGTAACTGAGTTATATTTCACTTTAGTTGCAAATAGATTGTGAAAGCGGCTGACAGGCATTATCAGACATTCGCTCCCCTCCTGAATAGTATAAAGAGTCGTTGAGGAATTAGACCAAAATACGACGAATACGCCGGATGGTTGGACATTAGTTGTAAAATAGTTGAAGAACCTGTCCATTTCCAATAAATTTTCTGAAATTTAAATAGAGTATGGCACTGTCTCTTACATATTTTGATACATCTGATCACTGATTTCTTGGAGGATACAAAGCAAAACGCTGAACAGCGAACCAATCCTTTTTGTAGCGTAGACTCAACTGGAAGGATGTGAGGTCGATTCGCGAACCATAAAAAGTAAATATGTTCAATATCATTTATTTACTATTTTCAAATGATACACAACAAAAAGAACATAACAAAAATACATTTCTGGAAACAGTGATCTTCTACGTGGATCTCAGTAAGTAATAATTGAACATTAGTAACTTAACATTATATTATTCAATTTCTCAGACCTTCAAGATAATTGTGTGTTTTTTGTGTTTTTTTTTGGGGGGGGGGGAGGGAGGGGGAGGGAGAGGTAGTAAGAATGAAAAAATAAGAAGAAGTATGCTTGTATATTACATAAGAGATCTAACGTCGAAATAAACATTCATATTCATTGACCACACTAACATTGACGTATTTCTCTCTTAATCTTTATTTGGGGGATTCTTCCCTTGATCTGCAACCTTGGTCAGCAGGATTCAAAGGAACCAGAGCAGGTAAGAATTCTTTGATTTCATCGTCTCCTTACAGTGTGTACAAAGTATAAGGAACGTCATCAGTCAATCCATAGCATTTTGCGGCCTAAAAAGAGGGAAGGAGAGCGACGAAAGAAAAAATAGGAAAGAAAGAGAAAATAAGGTAAAAGAAAAGAATGGAGGATTTTTTGTAATCGCTACCATGAGTAACGGGTCGGCAACGTGTTGGATGACAGCGTTAGCCCATGTCTGAACGGAGCTACCTGTGCGGACGGATTCCATGACATTTGCTCCGGCGACAATTGCTCCGCTGTAAATTTCACACACTAATCGAATGGCTAACTTCAACCCTGGATTCAACACTATACCCTACCCTAAACCTAACCCTAAACCTAACATAAAACCCTATTGAAACCCTAACCCTAACCCTACATCTTAGACGAAATAAAGCCCGGAGCAATTGTCGCAGGAGCAAATGTCGTGTCACCGTGCGGACGCTGCACACATGCGGACACATGCGAATCGGGTTTTAATGGATATCTGTGCAGTGACAGTAAGATCTTTTAAGATGTTATCATTTTTGTTTTACAAAATACATTGACCACTTTTGAAATGTCTATTACAGTATCGGAAATAAAAACAAATTGTCTTTGTCTGTGATCTAACTTATGCACAGAGATAATTACCTGAAATACACCTTCACTAATTTAATCTTTTCTAGACAAGCATTACAAAAGAAATATTAATAATTCTCAAACAAATACGATTTTATAAGAAAATTAACATAAATCAACGGCTAAGGTAGATCCTCAGTTTTGCCTTTAGTTTAGGTATCTTATGCGTCCGGAGATTTCTAACGAAGACTTGTCCGTCTGACTGGCTGATATGACAATTATATTATTGCATTTATGTCATTAAAGCATTTCGCATTTCCACGTGAAAAGTGAATGAAAAGATTCGTCATACAATGATGCATACAAATGATCAAAGTCGTCTCTTGACACATATTCTGTTTCATGTTTCAATAACCGATCCCAATATTGGGACCCCGAGGAAAACAGATCATCTTTGGGCCGTGTTCACACCGCAAAGGGGACCGTGGGCGGACCGTGGAGCACGTTATCGTAGCGCGACCCACGGTCCGCCCATTGGCATTCGCCGGATCCACACCGCAGTGTGATAGCGCGGTCTATCGTAGCACCCCCTTTTTTGAGAGGTCCTGTTGCCATGACGCGTGACGTCGTGAGGTCAGAGCGGTCAAAGATTTCGCGCGCTAGTGGGAGTGTTGAGTTGTACCGATTCAGATTCAGATCGCACCAAAATAGAATGAGTATAAAATTCCCCGCGTGTAGAACGATGACTTCCGGCGTGCTATCGTAGCTCGGGTTCACACCGGCAGAGATAGCGCGGTCTAGCACGCGCTAGACCGCGCTATCTCTCGTGGACCAACCCCAAGAGGTGCTCCAATGGCACGCTGTTTTGGCTCGCCGTATCTCGCTGTTGGGCGGACCGAAACGACGTTGTACCTTCCACACCGCAGAGATAGCGCGGTCTAGCGCGCGCTAGACCGCGCCAGCTCTGCCGGTGTGAACAGCCTCTTTGTCGGTTGATCTGAAGCGGGAGATCCCCGATCTTCCTTTTAATTTAAATATTGTATTTTCCAGAATATTCTTTGTGAATTTTTTTCTTTTCTTCTTTTTTATGTTTCAAGATGTTTGTATTTTATATTTGTTATGATCGTAAACAACACCAAATCAAACCAAACCATTCAAATTCCCATCACTCCTGCCTCCGCTTTAAAAGAAGGCGAAGCAGGCCATAGATACACCTCCCGAGTTTGATAAATTCACCATACAAATTCCGATCATTTATTCATAATATCAGATTGTTAATACCAAGCGTGACTGTTCTCACAAATAGTCACTTGTTATTTTCCTTCTTAATATGCATGCTTTGTTTGGTATGATTTCTCTCCTCTCTGTAGTTGACTGTTCTGGTGCCAACCCATGTCTGAACGGAGGGAGCTGTGATACCGATCAATGTACATGTGATGCGGGGTATACTGGAGCTTTGTGTGATGGAGGTATGTATTAAATATATCATTAGGGACTTTTAGATTTGCACGTCGACAGCTTTGACTGCAACGTGTGACGTCATTTTAAGGCACTGCGCATGCGTTACGTCGTCTCAGTCGGCGATCGAGAATGCATCAACCTTGATTTTCCTAAATCTAGTACATACATACATACATATTGGTATTTATATAGCGCCTTTACATGCTCAAGGTACTAGTATGCCGCGTGCGCATAAAATATACAGTTCCTCAGGTAGACAAAGGAACATTCCTTCCCTGCTATTATGTAAAAATGTGTAGAACAGGTGTCATATTCGTATTCACCTGTTCTACATATTTTTACATAATAGCAGTGAAGGGATGTTCTTTTGTTGAGGGTAGAATGAGGAACTGTATATTTTGTCCTCTTTCTTTGTCCGTGATGTTCATAGTGTTACTTCCTGCATGCATGTATATCGTCGAGTGCAATCTAAAAGATTTATAATTGTAGTCAACATTGGCTGTTGAGTACGTTGACACGCATGATCAGTCGGCGTTCGTCGTGTTCTCGTCCACTCAATCTCACTATGAATATGGCGGACAAAGAAAGCGGACAAAATATACAGTTCCTCAGGTAGACAAAGGAACACCCTTTACTGCTATTATGTAAATATGCATATTCACCTGTTCTACACATGTTTACATAATAGCAGTGAAGGGATGTTCCATTGTCTACTTGAGGAACTGTATATGTTGTCCGCTTTCTTTGTCCGTCATGTTCATAGTGTCTAAAAGTCCCTATTGTCTCTGGTTCATCTAGGTGGCCATCAATCGGCTCCGCCGCCACTTTCTTCGAGCTTAATTAAGAGGTTGGGGCCAGAGAGAGAGAGAGAAACGGAAGAAACGAAGAGAACATGAGAAAAAAGAAAAAGATAACTTAGTTAAGGCCAAAGAGAAGAAGAGTGGAAAAGGAGAGAGCGAGAGAAAAAATAAATGAATGTTTAAAGGGGAAACAAAATTCGCTACTCTGTGTAAAATGTCGGTAACGTATTGGATAGGATGTATAACTATAACTTTAAAATTTGTTATCCAATGTATAAAAATTAAAAAAGATCCTGTCTGTTTGGATTGAAATCAATAAAGTTTGAATGTGAATTTAAAACTAACAATCATTTAGGCCATGCTATGCTCATATCGTGACTTTAGTCACTTTTTTCAAGATAGTCATAGTCAATATAGTCATAGTCATAGTCAAGATAGTCATTGTAACTCCTCCCCCTTCCCGGAAATTTCACTATAAAAGGTAAAACAAGTCCACCCAATTTCTAATCTAACACTCTTACGTACAACGATCTTAAATTCCAAGATTTTGGAAAGATTCGGTTGAAAGTGATTAATGTAAAATTCTTTGTTAATTTGAGGACACTTTCTCTTCTCTCTTTATAGTGCGGTATGGTATGTAATCCCGTAGACTTTTGTGCCAAAGTTCATTTTTTTTTGCTGTTTTGGCTTCAAAAGGGTCCCAATTGGCCCAAAATGATGGGGTTCAAATTTTCAGACCCCTCCTTCATTTCCTGGGGAGTCCATATTGGGCGCCAAAATGGCTTATATAACGCGCAATAGGGAAATGTGGTGTCTTCGGGAAAATTTGAACCCTATCAATTTCTGATAGCTTGGACCCCAATGAATCCAAAAATGCAACCAAAAAAAAAAAATCAACTTTGGCACAAAAATCCTACGGGAGCTGTTACAGTGACATACCGTACCACACTATTACACTGTTTCATTAATAATAACGATTTAATCTGAAATATACATTTAACTTTTCAAATGAGCAATGGATGGTGACATTTTTTCGAATCAATTTTTCCGTGTAGAAATTATTAATTTTGTTGTTGATTGTTTGTTGTTTTCATTTACACACCATAATTACACATCCATTTTCGCTTTCAAACTCCTTGAACGAGTGGAAATTTAAACTAGATTTGTAATACTTGTTCGGAACAAGTATAGGTGGGCTGATCCAAAAAAAAATTAAGACAAAATAAAGGGCACATTTGAGATATCTTATTGTCTCAGCTACAACATACTCGAAGCTCTGCGTAAACGAAGCTAAAACGACGTAGATATTGCTCGCGAAAGACTGGAATGTAGAATCGAGTTTTGAGAAAAACTCATGTCCCATAGAGAATACACGCAAAATGTGAAAAATTGACATGCCTCCTTTAATCGCAAAAATACGCCATGATGCCTTTGTGAAAATGAAGAATAATAGTAACTGCATTTGTAAAGAATTGTCTCAGCTAGAACATATTGAAATTGGACGAAAAGCGATCAATATTTACAGAGATACAATCAATTTTCCAAATATGTGCTGACGTCATAATATGCAAATTAAAATGTTGAGTTCGGAAGCCGTTATGATGACGTCATGAGTTAATTGAGGGTCAAATGAGACATGAAACAATATCTCCGAATCATACTCTATCAAAATATGAAAACAAAATCGGGTTCACCTTGCATTCTAAAGAGCTACAATGGATTTTGTATAGGCATGTTTTTTGCCTATATATATATGCTATGTATTACAAGAGCTCGCGCGCACGGAAATTTATGTTAAACGGGCGATCATTCCGTTATTAATAGTCATAAAGAGACAAACATGGTATGAATTTGTTTGTAAAAATATGTGAAATATTATGAAAGAAAAAAATGGCGATCCTGTGTTGTGTAATAGTTTTATGCGCGAAAACGCGCGCGCATGCACGTGTGTGCCATTTTTTGTAATAAAATGCTTGGAATGGCCTTAAACGCAGGCAAAATGATTTTGAGACGATTTTGAGCATTTTAAAATTTTGCGCGCGCATTGACGCGCGCGTTATTTGACCTGAAATTGACCGGACAGATATTGACCTTGATCATTATAAATATAGATGAGAAATACCTTTTTGTTATGAAGATATGATCATGAGTTGATTTTCGTAAAATTTTACAAAATGGCGCCTAGGTGACGTCATCAGTGAAGGTCAATGTTGAAAACGTTATTGTGCTTTGTACATATGCCTATATATGTGTGTGCCACATTTCATGGCATTTGATCAAGCCATTTTCAAGTTATCTTGTTCACAAAAAAGTGGTTAGAAATAAGACAAATATACTAGATTTGTAATACTTGTTTGGAACAAGTATAGGTGGGCTGGTCCAACTAAAAATTTGAGACAAATTAAAGGGCATATTTGAGATAGCATATTGTCTCAGCTACAATATACTCGAAGTTCAGCGTGAACGAAGCTAAAACGATGGAGATATTGCTCGCGAAAGACGGGAATGTAGAATCGAGTTTTGAGAAAAAATCATGTCCCATAGAGAATACACGCAAAATGTGAAAATTGACATTCCTCCTTTAATCGCAAAAATACGCTATGGTGCTTTTGACAAAATGAAAAATCGTGAAACGCATTTGTAGAAAATTGTCTCAGCTAGAACATCGATCAATATTTACAGCGATAAAATCAATTTTCCAAAAATATGCTGACATCATAATATGCAAATTGAAATTATGGGTTCGGAGGCAATTATGATGACGTAATGAGAAAATTGAGAGTCAAATGAGACATGAAATCATATTTCCAATTCATATTCTATCACAATATGAAGAAACAAATTGGGGTCACCTTGCATCCTTAAGAGCTACACTGGATTTTGTATAGGCATGTTTTTGCCCATATATGCTATGTAATACAAGAGCTCGCGCGCACGGAAATTTATGTTAAACGGACGCTCATTCCGCTATTGATAGTCATAAAGAGATGAACATGTTATCAATTTGTTTGTAAAAATATGTGAAACATCATGAAAGAAAACAAAATGGCGATTCTACGTTGTGTAATGGTGTTACGCGCGAAAACGCGCGCACATGCTCGTGTGCGCGATTTTTCATGAAATGCTTAGAATAGCCTAAAACGTATGCAAAATGATTTTGAGACGATTTCGAGTATTTTTTAATTTTGCGCGCGCATTGACGCGCGCGTTATTTGACCTGCAATTGACCAGACGGATATTGACCTTGATCATGATAAATATGAATGAGAAATAACCTTTGGTTATGAAGATATGATAATAATAATAATAATAATAATAAAGATAGATTGAGCGCATAATAAACCGAAGTTTCTCTATGCGCTTTACAAAGTAAAAAAAAACAAAAAAACAATCAAGTACAAGTATATTTAAATAGTTACAAATTAAGAACGAATCGGCGTACATTATGGCCTGAAGACCATGAGCTACAATGGCATCATACATAGGGGCGCTATATAAGGTATAGATGCGAGGGCCCACTACTGATCCTTGAGGTATTCCATGCATGTCATCGTATACATCAGAGGTGGCATCGTTTATTTTCACTACATGAGATCTTCCTGAGATGTATGATGTTAACCGCAGGAGAACTTTGTCAGTGAGACCGTAGCGACTAGCAAGTCTATCCAGCAGAATTCCATGATCCACCGTATCATATGCGGCGCTGAAATCAAGCAGGACAAGAACTGCCTCCTTTTGATGATCAAGAGCCAGTAAGACATCGTTTTGTACCTTGAGAAGAGCCGATTCCACACAGTGATTTTGTCTATAAGCAGACTGGACTATCGGCAAGAGCTCGTTTTCATTTAGGTGTTCCTTGATTTGAGCCGCAGCCACTCTCTCAGTTAGCTTGGTGATGAAACTGAGGTGAGATATGGGTCTGTAACTTGCCAGATCTTTCGGTGGAAGGCAGCTCTTCTTCAAACGTGGAATCACTATGGAGTGCTTCATCATGGAAGGAACTGTCGCAGACTGTAGACTCATATTGAATATCCTAGTCAAGATAGGAAGAAGAGCAGTGGAAGATTTCTTCACCAGAGAAGTAGGGATAGGATCAAGATGGCAACAAGAATTTGAAGTAGATGTCATAATTTTATGCACTTCATCCTTCTCCACATAGTTGAAATAAGTCATCGAGACATCGCACTTGTCACATATGTCAACAGAGAGGTCCTGGACGACACTCTGATCGAGCTCATTTCTCAAGCGACGAGTCTTTTGGTCAAAGAAGTTGGCGAAAGATTTTGCTAGTTGACTAAAACAAATGTGAGTCGGTAGAACCCGCTGCGAAGCAGGAGAAGAGAGGGTCTTCACCACACGGAACAATGACTGTTGGTTACAGGAGGAAACCTTATCCAGAAAGTAGTCCGCCTTAGCACTGTCCATGAGCTTGTAGTAGGCGCAGCATTGCTTTCCGTATTCCATCCTGTGAAATGTAAGTCCCGTCTTGGTCATCCTTCTCTCACTTTTCCTGCGTTCCCTTTTAGCATTTCGTAGAGCATTAGTATACCACGGCGCCTTAGGTCTCAGGATGATCTCCTTCTCTGACAAAGGTGCATGTTGATCCAATAACCGACGTAGCTCAGCATCATATTGGTTAGTGAGTGCCTCCAGGTTCTCTAAGTTGTCAAGTGTATTGGAGCCCATATGAGAGTTTACAATACTCTGTTGAAACTCTTCAAGATCAATGTCTTTCAACTTACGAAATGACTTCCGTACGCGAAGGGGCATTGGTTGTGCTATGTGGAGACGACATTCTATGACTGAATGATCTGACGGCAAAGAGGAAGAAGACGTAACTGCTGACACAAGGTGGTAATCTGCCCGCGATATTATAAGATCTAGCGTGTGTCCACTCTTGTGCGTAGTACACCTCACGAAGTTCTTGAGATCAAAAGCCTCAAGCGTATTAAGAAACTTCGAGGAGTATCTGTCCGTCTGAACGTCCACATGAATATTGAAATCTCCAACAAGAAGAAGCCTTTGCTGGGTAACAACAAGTGTCTCCATGAGAACTGAAAGTTCATTAATGAAATCACTTGATCATGTGTTGATTTTCGTAAAATTTTACAAAATGGCGCCTAGATGACGTCATCAGTAAAGGTCAATGTTGAAAACGTTATTGTGCTTTGTACATATGCCTATACATATGTGTGCCAAATTTGAAGGCATTTGATTGAGCCATTTTCAAGTAATCGTGCTTACAAAAAAGCGGTTCGAAATAAGAAAAATAAAGAATAAACTAGAATTAAATACTTGTTTGGAACAAGTATAGGTGGGCTGATCCAACAAAAACTTGAGATAAAATAAAGGGTACATTTGAGAGAAGCTTTTTGTCTCAGCTACAACATACTCTAAGTTCAGCGTAAATGAAGCTAAACCGACGTAGGTATTGCTCACGAAAGACGGGAATGTAGAATCGAGTTTTGAGAAAAAGTCATGTCCCATAGAGAATACACGGAAAATGTGAAAAATTGACATTCCTCGTTTAATCGCAAAAATACGCCATGATGCTTTTGTCAAAATGAAAAATCGTGAAACAGCATTAGCAGAAAATTGTCTCAGCTAGAACATATCAAAATTTGGCAACATAGAATCGCCAATTTTTTCCTGTCATCATGTTCGGCACATTTTTCCAAGCATTTTAATACCTTGTTCACCTGAGCTAGTAGAGAATTGTCTTTATAATAGCTACAACATATCGAAATTTTGAAGAAAATCGATCAATATTTACAGAATTACAATCAATTTTCCATAAATATGCTGACATCATATATTATGCGAATTCGTATTTTTAGTTCGAAGGCCATTATGATGATGTCAGAATATTTTTAATAGCCAAATGAGACATTAAATCATATTTCTGACTCATTCTCTTTCGTAATATGAAAAAAATTGGGGGTCCAGTTCCATCCCAAAGAGCTATAATGGAATTTGTATAGGCATGTTTTTGCCCATAAATGCTATGTATTACAAGAGCTCGCGCGCACGGACATTTATCTTGAATGGACGCTCATCTTGTTCTGAACGGTCATAAAAAGATAAAGATGGTATCATATTGTTCGGAAAAATATAGGAAATATCATGAAAAAAAAATGGCGATTCTATGTTGCGTAATGGTGTTACGCGCGGAAACTCGCGCGCATACGCGATTTTTTATAAAATGCTTATAGGCCAAGAGCATTAGCTTTAACATGGACATTTTCCATAACAAGCTGATTTTTTCAGGATAGGTCCAGGAATATGACTAGATTAACATACTAAAAGTCCTCATGAATCCTCCTTGAGCGTTTTCCGTAATCCAAGATGGCGTCCAAAATGGCCGCCATTTCCTGTTTTTCTTATAACTGTCCAACTAGATAACCCAAATACCAAATTTAAATGTCTAAATATATGTTTTTCAGCATAAGGAACATAACCAAATACTTATTAACAATTTTTAAAACACACAAGTAGCAGTAATACCACTTGAGCACTTCCCGAAATCTAAAATGGCACCCAAAATGGCCATTATTTCCAATTTTATCTCATAGTACTAAAGTAGATACGTTATGAATATAATCAAATGTCTATACTAAAAAAGCACCATTGAAATACATATCAGTACAACAAACTTTTCATTAAAAAATACTTCTTATGCATAAAGTACACACATACACACCCACCCACATACACATATGGCTGCTTCCACCATCCTCAACGATATCAGACTGACAGTGTGCAACCGTGAAGAGTACTCAACATTAGATGGAACTGAAAATGTAGACACATTAGTACCAAGGTCGCTAAAGCGTTTTATACATAATGACTGTAAGATAGGTGCAGTATGGATGTTGCTTTGCTGCAGCACTAGTTGGAGGTAGACTTTCTAACTGAAAGGATGAACTCTGAGAACTGCGACCAAATGCCCGTTTGTATGCAGTGTGACGGTAGTCATCAAGAGATTCAAAACTGCTGGCCCCATAAAGGCTTCCCCGGTTCTTTTTTGACCTCGTCATGGGTGCTTCCACTGCGAATGAATCAAGCAAGTCATAGTCAAGTTTCTTGTGGACCATATTGAAAGTTTACGATTGCCCTGACGGTAGATTGCCTAGACCGTATCACACCCTGTCACAGCATAAAGAAACATCAGGCGATTTCTAGTGTCCCCTATGGCATGCTGAATTTCATGAATGATGAAGACCATGACAGGATTACTGCGGCATAGCATGTGCATATCTGTGGAAGTGGTTGCCCGAGCAACTAGCATGACCAGTAAGTCTGTCCGTACCAACGACAACAACTGGCACCTGTTCTGACTCTGCTACTGCTTGTGCTGTGGAGACAATCAGGGTAGAGGCATCCGCTTCTGCTTGCTTGATACGTATTTTGTCACGTAGAGTTTGTATAAGTCTCATCTTATTGTTGCTGTTGGCTAGGAAAGCTGTTTTGGGTTGTGCTTGTTGGCATATTATCATCAAATAAAGAGGTACATTTCTGGGCTATTCGTCTCTGCTCAGCTACCTTTGTCGAAGTTGCACTTCCATATCCATCAAAAACCCCCGTCAAATGAGCTCCATAAAGCTTAAGGGTGTATGAAATATATGACCGAAAAAATTCAGCATAGGTTGACATTATTTTGTGGCCAAACAACTGATTGCAGTAGGCGACCACCATCTTAAACAAAGAGACCATTTCTGGCAGGTTGGATTGCTTGGTGAACGAATTCAGCAGGAGACCCAGAGAACTCTTTGTTGGCTTCCGCATCACCCCACCTTTGAAAGGGAAAGTGCCTGGGTGCAAAGAACGATTCCATCTCTGTTGAACAGTAGCGTTGGGTCGACTTTATATGTGCTTTGTCCCCTGATTTTCACTCTCTTACTCTTGGCACCAATGATCATCACCTTGTCCTTATGATGTACGTAGCTTGATATCTGTAAACTTCCTACCATGCATTCGTTTCGGATGCCGCTACTAGGCCGATTTGTACAGGTTAATCACAATAAACAGATGAACCAGAGACGATGCCAGTTGACAAGGAGACCAGGCAATTAATTCGTTTCGTATCAAGCAAATGATGATGTGCTTGCAGCCATCCAACAAAGATACATCTATCTTTATTGTCTCTTGACCTGGTACTTTGCTGTATGTCTTTATGCTGCTCTGATGTACCAGTGTGTACTCCGGTGAACTGTTCCAGTTCATCAAAGGTAGGAACACAGCGAGGAAGTGCATGAACCCACTTAGCCAATGTACTGTCTGTGATTCCACGTCCACGAGTCATTTCCCTAGATGTTTTCAGCTGCCGCATCAGGAACTTTTCAATAGTCTGATCAGAGAAATTTCCACCCCAGAATGAATCCACACGGCGGACGGTGAAGTATCCCTTTTCTGCGAATTGTGTATATTCATTTCCTGGCATGGTTTGCTCTAGAGCTTCCATCTGTTGTAAATACAACCTGGCAGATTTGACATAGGGAAGATGTCCTGCAGCATGAAAATGTTGTATCAATTCCCTCACACAGCTGAGATGGAGCTTCCAGTCTCCTGTCTTTTCAGCTGGAATGAAACATTGCAGAAGAGACACATAATTGTCGGATATACTGCAACCAAAGTTTCCCTATCCTACTTTGTCCTGCTGCCCGGTCAATGAGTTGTGAATGATCTGACTTTAACTGTTTGACACACTCCTTCTCAGGTACATCAGTCACCTTCTTGTCCTGGTTGAGGAGTGCACCATGCAGATTTGCTAAGTGGTCCTGTCTAAGATGCCAGGTTTACCCATCAACATGCAAATGAGGGCAGCTGAAGTAAGAATGTGAGCACGAAGAGAAGGGGGAAATACATGACCAGATTGCATATGTATGACAGACCATTTGGCGTACACTGTCTCCAATAGCTCTGCAAGCACACTTCCGCCCA
Organism: Strongylocentrotus droebachiensis; assembly: GCA_035222895.1. Classification (NCBI taxonomy): domain Eukaryota; kingdom Metazoa; phylum Echinodermata; class Echinoidea; order Camarodonta; family Strongylocentrotidae; genus Strongylocentrotus; species Strongylocentrotus droebachiensis. The sequence goes on along the minus strand of JAVYIG010000048.1, from coordinate 1,043,319 downwards.
TGACGTGGCCTATATGCTGCCGAGATATGACATGAGGAGGTGAAATCCACTAAGACGGTCAATTACTTTTCCTAGGTCTTGAGAAGAAGCTACAATCTCTGCTGCCTTGATGTACGAGGGCTGGTCAAATGTTACTGCATATATTCTTAAGTTATGTTTTCACATTGTGAATGTGCAAAGTATAGTGCCGTGTAGATGGTACTCGTACTGACCATTCTGCATTGCCACTTTCATGACACCACTCCATGAAGGACAAAGCTCATGTTGCTCAAGATGTCGATCTGTTCACGTGAGCCACACTTCCGGTGTTTATACACAGCTATTCCAACAATATTGACAACAGAAATGACCTGGTCTACTAGCAGAGATGATATGGCATGTGCTATTGAGGTGCATTTCCTGTTTGAAACCGTGTGACTTTTGCCTTTGCGACATTGGTACTAATGTGTCTCCATTTTCAGTTCCATCTAACCTGGGCATCTGACGTTGAGTACTCTTCACGGTTGCACATTGTCAGTCTGATGTCGTTAAGGATGATGGAAGCAGCCATATGTGTGCATGTATATGTGTGGGTGGGTGTGTATACTTTATGTATAAGAAGTATTTAATTATTTAATGAAAGGTTTATTTGTACTGATATGTATTTCAACGGTGCTTTTCTAGTATAGACATTTGATTGTATTCATAACGTATCTACTTTAATACAATGAGATAAAATTGGAAATGGTGGCCATTTGGGGTGCCATTTTGGATTTCGGGAAGGGCTCAAGTGGTTTTACTGCTACTTGTGTGTTTTAAAATTTGTTAATAAGTATTTGGTTGAGTTCCTTATGCTGAAAAACATATATTTAGACATTTAAATTTGGTATTTGGGTTATCTAGTTGCACAGTTATAAGAAATTCAGGAAATGGCGGCAATTTTGGGCGCCATTTTGGATTTCGGGATGGGCTAAAGTGATTTATAGCTACTTGTGTGTTTCAAAATTTATCAATATGTATTTAAATGAGTTCCTTATGCTTAAAAACATATATTTAGACATTTAAATTTGGTATTTGGGTTATCTAGTTGCAAAGTTATAAGAAATTCGGGAAATGGCGGCCATTTTGGACGCCATCTTGGATTGCGGAAAACGCTCAAGGAGGATTCATGAGGACTTTTAGTATGTTATTCTAGACATGTCCCCGGAGCTATCCTGAAAAAATCAGCTTGTTATGGAAAATGTCCAAGTTTAAGCCTATTTTGACCTAATGCTCTTGGCCTATTAGAATGGCCTAAAAGGTATGCAAAAAAAAATTGAGACGATTTTGAGCATTTTTAAATTTTGCGCGCGCACTGACGCGCGTTTTTTTTATCTGAAATTGACCGGACGGATATTGACCTTGATCATGATAAATATTAATGAGAAATAAATTTTGGTTATGAAGATATGATCATGAGTTAATTTTCACAAACTGGCGCCTAGATGACGTTATCAGTCAAGGTCAAGGTTGAAAACCTTACTGTGTTTTGTCCATATGCCTATACATATGTGTGCCAAATATCAAGGTATTTGATTGAGCCACTTTTAAGTTATCTTGTTCACAAAAAAGTGGTCGAAATAAGAAAAACTAGAATTTAATTCGTCACGAGGACGAATAAGGTGGTCTGTCTTCAAATATTATGATAGATCATAATATTTACTATATTGAGAAAGGGAGAAGTTATATAGACATTTATACATGTAACAATATATAACATAAAATATAACATCAGACTGAAAAAAGAGAGAACATTTAGATAGTATATAGTCTCAGCTACAACCTACTCAAAAATCATCAAAAATCAAACCGAAATAATGGCGATATTGCTCGCAAAAGACAAGAATGTAGAATCCAGATTTGAGAAAAGGTCATCTCCCATAAGGATTACACTCAAAAAGTAATGGATCAAGTGATAATAGGGTAATAATAAAGTAAATATGGTTGTTTAGTACATTATTTGCGATTCTACGTGTTTTAATATTCAAAGGAGATGGTAAAGTGAAAGGTCAAAAAGAAAAAAAAAGTGAAGAAAACAAATTGTTGGAGACGCCCGGACTCGAACCAAGGACCTCGAGGTCGGAAGTCAAGTGCGTTACCGATATACAAAAACATTTCCCATAGCGATTACACGTAAACGGAAAATGAAATTCTCAAATCCCACTTTGTAAGTGAAACATGAGCATGATCCCCGCTTCTGATCGAGAAATAAATGAGACATGTGTGATAGCTTATTGTCTCAGCAACAACATACTCAAAGCTCAGCGTAAATAAAGATAAAACAACGGAGATATTGCTCGCGAAAGACGAGAATGTAGAATCCAGTTTTGAGAAAAAGTCATGTCCCATAGAGAATACACGCAAAATGTGAAAAATTGACATGCCTCCTTTAATTGCAGAAATACGCCATGATGCCTTTGCCAAAATGAAATATCGTGTGATTGCATTTGTAGAAAATATTCTCAGGTAGAACATATCAAAATTAGAAAGAAAATTGATTAACATTTACAGAGATACAATCAATTTTCCAAAAATCTGCTGACGTCATAATATGGAAATTGAAATTTTGAGTTCGGAGGCAATTATGATGACGTCATGAGTTAATTGAAGGTCAAATGAGACATGAAATCATATCTCCAACTCATGATTTTCCAACCATGATATAAAAATTGGGGGTCAATTGACTATCTGAAGAGCTATTTCGATTTTTAAAATGGCATGTTTTTGATCAAATTTGCATTATATTTCCCATAGCAGCACGCGCGGATTTTGAACTTTGACGCGCGCTCACGGCCTTATGAAAGGTCAAGAGTGACTGAAATTAATGTAAATTGTCATTTACGGTAAGAGGAAACTAAATCATGTAAAGAAAAAAAAAATGAATTTGACCTTTTCCGCGCGTCGTGAGCGCGTGCAATGCGCGCGGGGACACGTACGGACGGAACATTTTGAAATGCTTAAAATGACCTGGTTTAACTCTCGTTTAATAGTTAAGTGATTTTGAGCATTTTTAAATTTTGACGCGCACGTACGCGCGCGTCGTGACCTTTATGTGACCTTTGATGACATGACCTGTTGACTCTTGACCTGAAATATATGTGATATGAATATGAATGACCTTTGCTTATGCATCATGAAGATATGATGGATAACGTGATTTTACAAAATGGCGCCTGGATGACGTCACGATAACCTAATGACCTTGAAAAGGTCACTGAAACTTCTTATGGCAATGACCTATGACTGTGCCATAACGAAATGAAATTGACCAAACTGATCTTGAGTTATCCTGTTAACAAAAAAGTGTAGGAAATAAAAATAAAGAATAAATAAAGAAAATTCTGACGAAAACAATAGGTGATCTGTCGATATCGACAGACCACCTAATAAATAAACTAGACATATAATACTTGTTTAGAACAAGTATAGGTGGGCTGGTCAACTAAAATTTGACACAAAATAGAGCAAAAATAAGCGAGATACTGCTAAAAAACAATGTCATGTAGATTATTGATGTGAACGAAATTCACCTTCCATAGGCATAACACGCAACTTAAGAAATTTCTGATATGTGCCCTTTAATCGTAATTTTCGCTATGATGACGTGATCAAAATGAAAAATGGTGACTATTGAGCTTATAGAAAATTGTCTTAGCTACAACATATCGAAATTTGGAAGAAAATCGATCAATATTTACAGAGATACAATCAATTTTACATACATATGCTGACTTCATAATATGCAAATTCGTATTTTGAGTTCCAAGGCCATTATGATGATGTCACGATACACTTAATGGCCAAATTAGACATGAAATCATGTCTCTGTATCATACTCTATCTAAATATGAAAAAAAGTGAAGGTCCCGGTTCATTCCAAAGAGCTATAATGGATTTTGTATAGGCATATTTTTGCCCATATATGCTATGTAGTAAAAGAGCTCGTGCGCACGGACATTTAACTTGAATTGACGCTCATCTTGTTATTAATGATCATAAAGAGATAAACATGGTATCAAATTCCTCGAAAAAATATGAGAAATATCATGAAAAAAAAAAGGTAATTCTATGTTGTGTAATGGTGTTACGCGCGAAAACGCGCGCGCATGCGTGTGTGTGCGATTTTTCATAAAATGCTTAAAATGAGCTGAAACGTATGCAAAAAAAAAATTGAGACGATTTTGAGCATTTAATATTTTTGCGCGCGCACCGACGCGCGGGCGTACGCGCACGCGCGCGTTTTTTGACCTGAAATTGACCGGGCTGATATTGACCTTGATCATGATAAATATGAATGAAAAATGACTTTTGGTTATGAAGATATGATCAAGAGCTTATTTTCAGAAATTTTCACAAAAGGGCGCCTAGATGACGTCATCAGTCAAAGTCAAGGTTGAAAACCTTACCGTGCTTTATCCATATGCCTATACATATGTGTGCCAAATTTCAAGGCATTTGATTGAACCATTTTCAAGTTATCTTGTTAACAAAAAAGTGGTTAGAAATAAAACTAGACATATAATACTTGTTTGGAACAAGTATAGGTGGGCTGGTCAACTAACATTTGAGACAAAATAGAGCAAAAATAAGCGACATACTGCTTACAAATTCTTAAAAGACAATATCATGTAGATTCATAACGTGAACTAAATTCACCTTCTATAGGCATAACACGCAAATTATGAAGTTTTTGACATGAGGCCTTTAATCAAAATTTTCACTATGATGACGTCATCAAAATGAAAAATGGTTATTACTGCGCTTGTAGAGAATTGTCTTAGCTACAACATATCGAAATTTTGAAGAAAATTGATCAATATTTACAGAGATACAATCAATTTTACATAAATATGCTGACGTCATAATATGCAAATTCGTATTTTGAGTTCCAAGGCCATTGTGATGATGTCACGATACACTTAATGGCCAAATGAGACATGGAATCATATTTCTGACTCATACTCTTTTCAAATATTAAAACAGAATTGGGGTCCAGGTGCATCCCAAAGAGCTATAATGGATTGTGTATAGGCATTTTTTGCCCATGTATGTTATGTATTACAAGAGCTCGCGCGCACTGACATTTATCTTGAATTTACGCTCATCTTGTTAATAATGGTCATAAAGAGATAAACATGGTATCAAATTCCTTGAAAAAATATGAGAAATATCATGAAAGAAAAAAAATGGCGATTCTATGTTTTGTAATGGTGTTACGCGCGAAAACGCGCGCGCATGCTCGTACGCGCGATTTTTTATAAAATGCTTAATATGACCTGAAACGTATGCAAAATAAATTTTAGACGATTTTGAGCATTTAAAAATTTTGCGCGCGCACTGAAGCGCGGACGTACGCGCACGCGCGCGTTTTTTGACCTGAAATTAACCGGACTGATATTGACCTTAATCATGATGAATATGAATGAAAAATGACTTTTGATTATGAAGATATGATCATGAGTTGATTTTCAGAAAATTTCACAAAATAGCGCCTAGATGACGTCATCAGTCAAGGTCAAGGTTTAAAACATTACTGTGTTTTGTTCATATGCCTATACATATGTGTGCCAAATTTCAAGGCATTTGATTGAGCCATTTTCAAGATATCTTGGTAACAAAAAAGTGGGTAGAATTAAGAAAAATAAATAATAAACTAGACATATAATACTTGTTTGGAACAAGTATAGGTGGGCTGGTCAACTAACATTTGAGACAAAATAGAGCAAAAACAAGCGACATACTGCTTACAAATTCTTAAAAGACAATATCATGTAGATTCATAACGTGAACTAAATTCACCTTCTATAGGCATAACACGCAAATTATGAAGTTTTTGACATGAGGCCTTTAATTAAAATTTTCACTCTGATGACGTCATCAAAATGAAAAATGGTTATTACTGCGCTTGTAGAGAATTGTCTTAGCTACAACATATCGAAATTTTGAAGAAAATTGATCAATATTTACAGAGATACAATCAATTTTACATAAATATGCTGACGTCATAATATGCAAATTCGTATTTTGAGTTCCAAGGCCATTGTGATGATGTCACGATACACTTAATGGCCAAATGAGACATGGAATCATATTTCCGACTCATACTCTATCTTAATAAGAAAAAAAAATGAGGATCCCGGTGCATTCCAATGAGCTATAACGGATTTTGTATAGGCATGTTTTTACCCATATATGCTATGTATTAAAAGACCTCGCGCGCACTGACATTTATCTTGAATTTACGCTCATCTTGTTAATAATGGTCATAAAGAGATAAACATGGAAACAAATTCCTTGAAAAAATATGAGAAATATCATGAAAGAAAAAAAAATGGCGATTCTATGTTTTTTAATGGTGTTACGCGCGAAAACGCGCGCGCATGCTCGTACGCGCGATTTTTTATAAAATGCTTAAAATGACCTGAAACGTATGCAAAATAAATTTGAGACGATTTTGAGCATTTAAAAATTTTGCGCGCGCATTGACGCGCGGACGTACGCGCACGCGCGCGTTTTTTTACCTGAAATTGACTGGACTGATATTGACCTTGATCATGATAAATATGAATAAGAACTCACTTTGGGTTATGAAGATATGATCATGAGTTAATTTTCAGAAAATTTCACAAAATGGCGCCTAGATGACGTCATCAGTCAAGGTCAAGGATGAAAACCTTACCGTGCTTTGTCCATATGCCTCTACATATGTGTGTCAAATTTATTTGATTCAGCCATTTTCAAGTTATCTTGCTAACAAAAAAGTGGTAAGAATTAAGAAAAATAAATAAAGAAATAAATAAATAAAGGCGATTTTAACAAAAATATAAGGTGGTCTGTATTAGATACAGCCCACCTGATAAATAATAAATAAAGACGATTTTAACAAAAATATAAGGTGGTCTGTATTAGATACAGCCCACCTGATAATAATAAAGGCAATTTTAACAAAATTACAAGGTGGTCTGTATTAGATACAGCCCACCTGATAAATAAAGAAAGAAAATTCTGACGAAAACAATAGGTGATCTGTCATCGACAGACCACCTAATAAATAAATAAATAAAGAAAGAAAATTCTGACGAAAACAATAGGTGATCTGTCATAGACAGACCACTTAATAAATAAATAAAGAAAGGAAATTCTGACAAAAACAATAGGTGATCTGTCATCGACAGACCACTTAATAAATAAAGAAAGAAAATTCTGACGAAAAAAATAGGTGATCTGTCGATATCGACAGACCACCTAATAGAGAAAGAAAATTTGAACAAAAACAATAGGTGATCTGTCGATATCGACAGACCACCTAATAATACTCAGTTCTTTTAAAGCGCATAACACATAACAGGATAGCATGTCCCTATGCGCTTCAAATAGAAAGGAATGAATTACAAGAAAAAGTCATACGAATTAGAAAATCCACTTAGAAGCAAAGAAGTACATGTAGTGTTGGACGCTGAGTTCAAGAGTGTACACTTTTAACATTGAATAAATACGTTTTAAGAGAAACCTTAAACTTGTTTACATGGTTTTTCATGAATTCTGGAAGTGAATTCCATAAAACTGAAGAGGCGTGCGTAAAAGAACGTCCATCGTATGTTTTTCTTGAGGTGGGAGGAATAATGAATAATGATTTTGAGCTTGATCTTAAAGTACGAGTAGGCCGATATAATGATAAAAGTTCACATAAATAAGAAGGGGCAATGTCATGAAAGGATTCGTATGATAAGTGTTGACAATTAAAGAAGAAAACTGATTCTTCTAGATTTTTAGAAAAGTTTTGACTGATAATATTAAACAAATTGTTTACTTTACCTAGATGTGGACGAATGCACCGATTCCCCGCCCTGTGATGCAATATATGGAATGTGTACGAACGCACCAGCCGGCTCTTACACCTGTTCATGTGATCCTGGATATGTACTAGACGTCGATGGCAGTACTTGCAATGGTAAGGATGTATTATCAATTTGGTGCCACCTTGTAGAGACATCTTTAAACTTCTTTTGATCCATGATGCTCTGACTTTAATACAAGTAGTTTCGCTTTCAAACTCCTTGAGCGAGTGGAACTTTAAATAATTGTTGCCAATTAAAGAACAAAACTGATTCTTCTAGACTTTTAGAAAAGTTTTGACTGATAATGGTAAACAAATTGTTTACTTTACATAGATGTGGACGAATGCACCGATTCACCGCCCTGTGATACAACAAATGGAATGTGTACGAACGCACCAGCCGGCGCTTACACCTGTTCATGTGATCCTGGATATGTACTAGACGACGATGGCAGTTCTTGCAATGGTAAGGATGTATTATCAATTTGGTGCCACCTTGTAGAGAAATCTTAAAACTTCTTTTGATCCATGATGCTCTGACTTTAATACAAGTAGTGCATGATCACGAAATATTAAAAAAGAACACACCTTAAAATTGAAATCAATTTCTGTTACAGTAAATTACACTGTTTCATTAATGATAAACGATTTAATCTTAAAAAGACATTTAACTTTTTTAATAAGCGATGGATGGTGCCATTTTTTTAAATCAATTTTTTTGTGTAGAAATTATTAAATTTGTTGTTGATTGTTTGTTGTTTTCATTTACACACCATAATTCCACATCCATTTTCGCTTTCAAACTCCTTGAGCGAGTGGAACTTTAAATAATTGTTGCCAATTAAAGAAGAAAACTGATTCTTCTAGACTTTTAGAAAAGTTTTGACTGATAATAGTAAACAAATTGTTTACTTTACCTAGATGTGGACGAATGCACCGATTCATCGCCCTGTGATGACGCTAATGGAATGTGTACGAACACAGTCGGCTCTTACACCTGTTTATGTAACCCTGGATATGAACTAGACGTCGATGGCAGTTCTTGCAATGGTAAGGATGTATTATCAATTTGGTGCCACCTTGTAGAGAAATCTTAAAACTTCTTTTGATCCATGATGCTCTGACTTTAATACAAGTAGTGCATGATCACGAAATATAAAAAAAAACACACCTTAAAATTGAAATCAATTTCTGTTACAGTAAATTACACTGTTTCATTAATGATAACGATTTAATCTTGAAAAGACATTTAACTTTTTTAATAAGCGATGGATGGTGCCATTTTTTTTAATCAATTTTTTTGTGTAGAAATTATTAAATTTGTTGTTGATTGTTTTTTTTCATTTACACACCATAATTCCACATCCATTTTCGCTTACAAACTCCTTGAGCGAGTGGAACTTTAAATAATTGTTGCCAATTAAAGAACAAAACTGATTCTTCTAGACTTTTAGAAAAGTTTTGAGTGATAATGGTAAACAAATTGTTTACTTTACCTAGATGTGGACGAATGCACCGATTCACCGCCCTGTGATACAACAAATGGAATGTGTACGAACGCACCAGCCGGCGCTTACACCTGTTCATGTGATCCTGGATATGTACTAGACGCCGATGGCAGTACTTGCAATGGTAAGGATGTATTATCAATTTGGTGCCACCTTGTAGAGACATCTTTAAACTTCTTTTGATCCATGATGCTCTGACTTTAAATCAAGTAGTGCATGATCACGAAATCAAAAACACATCTTAAAATTAAAATCCATTTCTGTTACAGTAAATTACACTGTTTCATTAATGATAACGATTTAATCTTAAAAAGACATTTAACTTTTTTAATAAGCGATGGATGGTGCCATTTTTTTAAATCAATTTTTTTGTGTAGAAATTATTAAATTTGTTGTTGATTGTTTGTTGTTTTCATTTACACATCCATTTTCGCTTTCAAACTCCTTGAGCGAGTGGAACTTTAAATAATTGTTGCCAATTAAAGAAGAAAACTGATTCTTCTAGACTTTTTAGAAAAGTTTTGACTGATAATGGTAAACAAATTGTTTACTTTACATAGATGTGGACGAATGCACCGATTCACCGCCCTGTGATACAACAAATGGAATTTGTACGAACGCACCAGCCGGCGCTTACACCTGTTCATGTGATCCTGGATATGTACTAGACGCCGATGGCAGTACTTGCAATGGTAAGGATGTATTATCAATTTGGTGCCACCTTGTAGAGACATCTTTAAACTTCTTTTGATCCATGATGCTCTGACTTTAATACAAGTAGTGCATGATCACGAAATATAAAAAAAAAACACACCTTAAAATTGAAATCAATTTCTGTTACAGTAAATTACACTGTTTCATTAATGATAAACGATTTAATCTTAAAAAGACATTTAACTTTTTTAATAAGCGATGGATGGTGCCATTTTTTTAAATCAATTTTTTTGTGTAGAAATTATTAAATTTGTTGTTGATTGTTTGTTGTTTTCATTTACACACCATAATTCCACATCCATTTTCGCTTTCAAACTCCTTGAGCGAGTGGAACTTTAAATAATTGTTGCCAATTAAAGAAGAAAACTGATTCTTCTAGACTTTTAGAAAAGTTTTGACTGATAATAGTAAACAAATTGTTTACTTTACCTAGATGTGGACGAATGCACCGATTCATCGCCCTGTGATGACGCTAATGGAATGTGTACGAACACAGTCGGCTCTTACACCTGTTCATGTAACCCTGGATATGAACTAGACGTCGATGGCAGTTCTTGCAATGGTAAGGATGTATTATCAATTTGGTGCCACCTTGTAGAGAAATCTTAAAACTTCTTTTGATCCATGATGCTCTGACTTTAATACAAGTAGTGCATGATCACGAAATATAAAAAAAACACACCTTAAAATTGAAATCAATTTCTGTTACAGTAAATTACACTGTTTCATTAATGATAACGATTTAATCTTGAAAAGACATTTAACTTTTTTAATAAGCGATGGATGGTGCCATTTTTTTTAATCAATTTTTTTGTGTAGAAATTATTAAATTTGTTGTTGATTGTTTTTTTTCATTTACACACCATAATTCCACATCCATTTTCGCTTACAAACTCCTTGAGCGAGTGGAACTTTAAATAATTGTTGCCAATTAAAGAACAAAACTGATTCTTCTAGACTTTTAGAAAAGTTTTGAGTGATAATGGTAAACAAATTGTTTACTTTACCTAGATGTGGACGAATGCACCGATTCACCGCCCTGTGATACAACAAATGGAATGTGTACGAACGCACCAGCCGGCGCTTACACCTGTTCATGTGATCCTGGATATGTACTAGACGCCGATGGCAGTACTTGCAATGGTAAGGATGTATTATCAATTTGGTGCCACCTTGTAGAGACATCTTTAAACTTCTTTTGATCCATGATGCTCTGACTTTAAATCAAGTAGTGCATGATCACGAAATCAAAAACACATCTTAAAATTAAAATCCATTTCTGTTACAGTAAATTACACTGTTTCATTAATGATAACGATTTAATCTTAAAAAGACATTTAACTTTTTTAATAAGCGATGGATGGTGCCATTTTTTTAAATCAATTTTTTTGTGTAGAAATTATTAAATTTGTTGTTGATTGTTTGTTGTTTTCATTTACACATCCATTTTCGCTTTCAAACTCCTTGAGCGAGTGGAACTTTAAATAATTGTTGCCAATTAAAGAAGAAAACTGATTCTTCTAGACTTTTTAGAAAAGTTTTGACTGATAATGGTAAACAAATTGTTTACTTTACATAGATGTGGACGAATGCACCGATTCACCGCCCTGTGATACAACAAATGGAATGTGTACGAACGCACCAGCCGGCGCTTACACCTGTTCATGTGATCCTGGATATGTACTAGACGCCGATGGCAGTTCTTGCAATGGTAAGGATGTATTATCAATTTGGTGCCACCTTGTAGAGACATCTTTAAACTTCTTTTGATCCATGATGCTCTGACTTTAATACAAGTAGTGCATGATCACGAAATATAAAAAAAAAACACACCTTAAAATTGAAATCAATTTCTGTTACAGTAAATTACACTGTTTCATTAATGATAAACGATTTAATCTTAAAAAGACATTTAACTTTTTTAATAAGCGATGGATGGTGCCATTTTTTTAAATCAATTTTTTTGTGTAGAAATTATTAAATTTGTTGTTGATTGTTTGTTGTTTTCATTTACACACCATAATTCCACATCCATTTTCGCTTTCAAACTCCTTGAGCGAGTGGAACTTTAAATAATTGTTGCCAATTAAAGAAGAAAACTGATTCTTCTAGACTTTTAGAAAAGTTTTGACTGATAATAGTAAACAAATTGTTTACTTTACCTAGATGTGGACGAATGCACCGATTCATCGCCCTGTGATGACGCTAATGGAATGTGTACGAACACAGTCGGCTCTTACACCTGTTTATGTAACCCTGGATATGAACTAGACGTCGATGGCAGTTCTTGCAATGGTAAGGATGTATTATCAATTTGGTGCCACCTTGTAGAGAAATCTTAAAACTTCTTTTGATCCATGATGCTCTGACTTTAATACAAGTAGTGCATGATCACGAAATATAAAAAAAACACACCTTAAAATTGAAATCAATTTCTGTTACAGTAAATTACACTGTTTCATTAATGATAACGATTTAATCTTGAAAAGACATTTAACTTTTTTAATAAGCGATGGATGGTGCCATTTTTTTAAATCAATTTTTTTGTGTAGAAATTATTAAATTTGTTGTTGATTGTTTTTTTTCATTTACACACCATAATTCCACATCCATTTTCGCTTACAAACTCCTTGAGCGAGTGGAACTTTAAATAATTGTTGCCAATTAAAGAACAAAACTGATTCTTCTAGACTTTTAGAAAAGTTTTGAGTGATAATGGTAAACAAATTGTTTACTTTACCTAGATGTGGACGAATGCACCGATTCACCGCCCTGTGATACAACAAATGGAATATGTACGAACGCACCAGCCGGCGCTTACACCTGTTCATGTGATCCTGGATATGTACTAGACGCCGATGGCAGTACTTGCAATGGTAAGGATGTATTATCAATTTGGTGCCACCTTGTAGAGACATCTTTAAACTTCTTTTGATCCATGATGCTCTGACTTTAAATCAAGTAGTGCATGATCACGAAATCAAAAACACATCTTAAAATTAAAATCCATTTCTGTTACAGTAAATTACACTGTTTCATTAATGATAACGATTTAATCTTAAAAAGACATTTAACTTTTTTAATAAGCGATGGATGGTGCCATTTTTTTAAATCAATTTTTTTGTGTAGAAATTATTAAATTTGTTGTTGATTGTTTGTTGTTTTCATTTACACATCCATTTTCGCTTTCAAACTCCTTGAGCGAGTGGAACTTTAAATAATTGTTGCCAATTAAAGAAGAAAACTGATTCTTCTAGACTTTTTAGAAAAGTTTTGACTGATAATGGTAAACAAATTGTTTACTTTACATAGATGTGGACGAATGCACCGATTCACCGCCCTGTGATACAACAAATGGAATGTGTACGAACGCACCAGCCGGCGCTTACACCTGTTCATGTGACCCTGGATATGAACTAGACGTCGATGGCAGTACTTGCAATGGTAAGGATGTATTATCAATTTGGTGCCACCTTGTAGAGAAATCTTTAAACTTCTTTTGATCCATGATGCTCTGACTTTAAATCAAGTAGTTTCGCTTACAAACTCCTTGAGCGAGTGGAACTTTAAATAATTGTTGCCAATTAAAGAAGAAAACTGATTCTTCTAGATTTTTAGAAAAGTTTTGACTGATAATAGTAAACAAATTGTTTACTTTACCTAGATGTGGACGAATGCACCGATTCCCCGCCCTGTGATGCAATATATGGAATGTGTACGAACGCACCAGCCGGCTCTTACACCTGTTCATGTGATCCTGGATATGTACTAGACGCCGATGGCAGTACTTGCAATGGTAAGGATGTATTATCAATTTGGTGCCACCTTGTAGAGACATCTTTAAACTTCTTTTGATCCATGATGCTCTGACTTTAATACAAGTAGTGCATGATCACGAAATCAAAAACACATCTTAAAATTAAAATCCATTTCTGTTACAGTAAATTACACTGTTTCATTAATGATAACGATTTAATCTTAAATAGACATTTAACTTTTTTAATTAGCAATGGATGGTGAAATTTTTTCGAATCAATTTTTTTTGTGTAGAAATAATTAAATTTGTTGTTGAGTGTTTGTTGTTTTCATTTACACATCCATTTTCGCTTTCAAACTCCTTGAGCGAGTGGAACTTTAAATAATTGTTGCCAATTAAAGAAGAAAACTGATTCTTCTAGACTTTTTAGAAAAGTTTTGACTGATAATGGTAAACAAATTGTTTACTTTACCTAGATGTGAACGAATGCACCGATTCATCGCCCTGTGATGGCGCAAATGGAATATGTACGAACATCCCCGGCTCTTACACCTGTTCATGTGACTCTGGATATGTACTAGACGTCGATGGCAGTACTTGCAATGGTAAGGATGTATTATCAATTTGGTGCCACCTTGTAGAGAAATCTTAAAACTTCTTTTGATCCATGATGCTCTGACTTTAATACAAGTAGTGCATGATCACGAAATAAAAAAAAAACACACCTTAAAATTAAAATCCATTTCTCTTACAGTACATTATAGTGCGGTATGGTATGTAATCCCGTAGGTTTTTTGTGCCAAAGTTGATTTGTTGCTGTTTTGGCTTCAAAAGGGTCCCAATTGGCCAAAAATGATGGGGTTCACATTTTCAGACCCCTCCTTCATTTCCTGAGGGGGGGGGGGTCCATATTGTGCGCCAAAAGGGCTTATATAAAGCGCAATAGGGAAATTTGGTGTCTTCGGGAAAATTTGAACCCCATCAATTTCTAATAGCTTGGACCCCAATGAATCCAAAAATGCAAACAAAAAAATCAACTTTGGCACAAAAATCTTACGGAAGCTATTTCAGTGACATACCGTACCACACTTTTAGTTGACTGTTCAGGTGACAACCCATGTCTGAACGGAGGTGTCTGTTGGGACGCTGCATGTACATGCCTATCGGGTTTTAGTGGAAATCTGTGCAGTGACAGTAAGATCTTTTAAGATGTTATCATTTTTGTTTTACAAAATAAATTGGCCACTTTTGAAATGTCTATTACAGTATCGGAAATAACAACAAATTGTCTTTGTTTGTGATCTTACTAATGCACAGAGATAATTACCTGAAATACACCTTCACTAATATAATCTTTTCTAAACAAGGATTACAAAAGAAATTATAATTGCTTTTCAAACAAATATGATTTCAAAAGAATATTAACATAAATCAATTGCTAAGTTAGATCCTCAGTTTTGTCTTTAGTATCCTAACGACCGTCTGACTGGCTGATATGACAATAATATTATTGTATTTATGTCATTAAAGCATTTCGCATTTCCACGTGAACAGTGAATAAAAAGATTCGTAATACAATGACATACAAATGTATCAAATGATCAAAGTCGTCTCTTGACACATATTTCGTTTCATGTTCCAATAACCGATCCCAATATTGGGACCCCGAGGAAAAACAGATCAACTTTGTCGGTTGATCTGAAGCGGGAGATCCCCGATCTTTATTTTAATTTAAATATTTTATTATTCTAAAATAGTCCTTGTAAATTATTTTAGTGTTTTATTTCTTTATGTTTCAAGATGTTTGTATTTTATATTTGTTATGATCGTAAACAACACCAAATCAAACCAAACCATTCGAATTCCCATCACTCCTGCCTCCGCTTTAAGAGAAGGCGAAGCAGGCCATAGATACACCTCCGGAGTTGGATAAATTCACCATACAAATTCCGATCATTTATTCATAATATCAGATTGTTAATACCAAGCGTGACTGTTCTCACAAATAGTCACTTGTTATTTTCCTTCTTAATGTGCATGCTTTGTTTGATATGATTTCTCTCCTCTCTGTAGTTGACTGTTTTGGTGACAACCCATGTCTGAACGGAGGTACCTGTGCGGACGCTGCATGTACATGCGAATCGGGTTTTACTGGATATCTTTGTAGTGACAGTAAGATCTTTTAAGATGTTATAATTTTTGTTTTACAAAATACACTGACCACTTTTGAAATGTCTAATAGAGTATCGGAAATAAAAACAAATTGTCTATGTCTGTGATCTCACTAATGCACAGAGTTAATTACGTGAAATACACCTTCACTAATGTAACCTATTTTAGACAAGGATTATAAATGAAATTATAATTAATTGTCAAACAAATAAAACAAATAATGAAAACTAACGTAAATCAACGGCTAAGGTAGATCCTCAGTTTTGTCTTTAGTTTAGGTATCTCTTCCATACGGAGTATCCTAACGAAGACTTGTCCGTCTGACTGGCTAATATGACAATAATTGACTATTGAATTTTTGTCATTCATGTATTTCGTATTTCCACATGAATAGTGAATGTAAAGATTCGTTATTATCTTAAGGATATTTTGTTTCCTCTCTGTAGTTGACTGTTCTGCTTTTAGCGGTAACCCGTGTCAGAATGGAGGTACCTGTGAGTACTATGCATGTTCATGTGCTGCAGGATTTAATGGAGCCCTGTGCAGTACCGGTGAGAGAATCTATTGTTATATTCGTTCATATTAATTTATTTCGAGACAATCATTCTACTTTACAGTTTACTTTGACACCCTTTTACGCTTCGCTCATGAATCCCAAACTCCTGGATATTATATTCATTGTGTGTATTCTGGTTAAATAAAGCTTTTACTGGTAGTGCTTTCAATTTTTCATTTCAAATTCAAATAAAATCAATACCCTTTGCCAACTATAGAAAACTAAGTGCATATTGTTACAAGGAGGAAACTGAGCAAATCCTTAGGGCCGGGATCTTACTAATTTACGCAGATAATTTAATTTAAATAGACCTTACTTATTGCAAACTGTTCTTGGAAATGTCTGACCAGAGGATGTTTACTTTTCTTCCCATTCATCCTTTCCATACACCTTATTTGTGAATAAGGCTTCCTTTTTAGGGGTAATCCCAAGAACTCTGACTCATTACGACTGTGACGTTTGACTAGCGTCTTATCGTTACATTAATACTCTGAAAATCTTTTCCGGAAGTTTTCTTCTTGCTTTCAAGGAAAGTTATCATCGTTTTGGAATTTTTCCAGAAGACATCTGTTCCAAGCCATATATAAAATCATATATATTTGTAATAGAAAATAGGCGATAATGATAATAACAAAGAACATGCAAAAATGTATATGACATAATTAATACGTGATAATCATAACCCTGAATACAAACAAATTAAGCTACATATATATCTCTGTAATGTGGTTACAATACTACTACTAATCAATGCCTTGTCATAACTTATACTTGGTCTTCTTACAAGCTACATACACACACTCAAAGTCATCTCTTGACACATATTCTGTTTAATGTTTCAATAACCGACCCCATTCAATCCTGCCTCCGCTTAAAAACGAGGTAAAGCAGAACATGGATTCTTTCCTATACCGTGTGAGTCAAAAAAAAGTTTACATCTAGAAAATTGCTGATTGCTGATTTTAAAAAATCATCTATGAACAGTAAATTATTATACATCTTATGAAAGAGTGTTTTATCCCAAATCATTTGGTATCATTTTTGTGTGGTATGTGTTCACGCTTGGATGAACAGGAGGCATTGTTTGCGAGAGTGCAAAAATCGACTTGCGCCAAAGTGATGCCTACAGTATGTATTGTGTTGGGATTAGCGGAGTGAGAGAATGAATTGAATGTATCAAATGAAATGCATTACATATGCTTTTTGCAAAGGGCAAAGTCACACACACCCACACACACACGCGCAAATGTTCGTTGATATTTGATATTCGTTATTTGATATGTGAGCAGGGCTCCCTTGTAAAGCAGGCCTTGCGGCTTGATAGGACTACCCTGCTCTTTTATAAAGAAAACATGAATAAATTAATTAATTAATTAATTTTGTTAGGGATGTTATTTGGATCTGCAAAGACCAAATTAATACCCAAATCCCAATTGTTTTATTCAAACATCACATCAGCAACTTTGGCGCGTTTAGATTTTTGCACTCTCGCAAACAATGCCTCCTGTTCATCCAAGTGTGAACACATACCACACAAAAATGATACCAAATGATTTGGGATAAAACGCTCTTTCCTAAGATCTATAAAAATGTACTGTTCATAGATGATTTTTAAAATAATTAGCAATTTTCTAGGTGTAAACTTTTCTTTGACTCACACTGTAGTTCGATTATGTCACAATACAAATTATAGTCTGTTATTCTTAATATACGATTGTTTACAAAGCGTGACTGTTCTCACAGATAGTCACTCATTATTTTCTTTCTAAATGTACATGTTTTGTTTGGTACGTTTTACCTCCTCTTTGTAGTTGACTGTTCTGGTGGCAACCCGTGTCTGAACGGAGGTACATGTGAGGTCGATGCATGTACATGTGTTGCGAGATTTAGTGGAGCTTTGTGTGAAAGAGGTATGATAAATATATCATTTTACTGTCGGATTTAGGCGGGCGGAAGAGTGACGGAAGAAAAGAACAGAACACAAAGAGAAAATAATTGTTTAGGGCCAAATAAAAGAAGAGAAGAAAGGAGAGAGCGATAGAAAGAAACTATGATTGATTGAAAATAAATCGCTATCCTGAGTAAAGGGTCGGCAACGTATTGGATGGAATGGAAA
Source organism: Strongylocentrotus droebachiensis (assembly GCA_035222895.1). Classification (NCBI taxonomy): domain Eukaryota; kingdom Metazoa; phylum Echinodermata; class Echinoidea; order Camarodonta; family Strongylocentrotidae; genus Strongylocentrotus; species Strongylocentrotus droebachiensis. The sequence continues at coordinate 1,024,641 of JAVYIG010000048.1, read as the reverse complement.
CCCCACTCCACCGTAAGCTATGCGTAATGTGAAAACAAGTACATAAGCTGCGAAATTCGATAAACATTTGTGTAGTACAGTTTATTATGAAACTCTATTGTAACATACTTTAAGTGCTATAGGGATTCATCGTACACGTCAAATAATATTTTTGTTTTAATGGAAATAAATGGTTTCTTTATATTTACGATAATGAATAGATATAAGTCATGATACTCTCATATCGTGCATTTAACCCTTTTTATATAAATTATTTCGAAATCAACATTCTATCTTTCACCCCCCCCCCCGTAAAAAGAGTGGTATAAGGATTCGGAAAAGCCTACCTACTTTGGAATCTAATAATGTTTAATATGTCATTCTCAAATTGTATTTACATTACCTAATATTATTTCGTATTTTATTCTCTCAGCATTCGTGCATTTTCACGACCGATGAATGTGAAAATTTGTTACTTATTTAAGTATATTTTCTTCCTCTCTGTAGTTGACTGTTCAGGTGTCAACCCATGTCTGAACGGAGGTACCTGCGGGAACAATGAATGTACATGTGCTGCGGTATTTAATGGAGCTTTGTGTAGTACAGGTATTGAATTCTATTGTGGCATAGGTTAAGTGCTATCGGGATTCATCCTTAACAACGAATACGATTTTGCGTTAAAGGAAATCAATGGTTACTCAATGATCATGATATCAAACATTGAACATTTGTATATATTTCGAAACAAAAATATTGATATAAACCGCCGCCCCCCCCCCCCCCCCCATCAAAAGAAAGAGTGGTATTAAAGATGGGGGGAAATCCTACTTACTTTGTAATTCGACAATATTTAATACATCAATCTTAAATTGTGTGTTAACTACCAGTATTATTTTAATATTTTATTCTCGTCATCTCGTCATCCACGTGAACGATGAATGTAACTTTTTGCCATAAACTAAAGGATATTTTCTCATAAACTAAAGGATATTTTCTCTCCTCTTTGTAGTGGACTGTTCTGGTAGGAACCCGTGTCTGAACGGAGGTACCTGTGATACCGATGCATGTACATGTGCGTCGGGGTATACAGGAGCTTTATGTAGTACAGGTATGAATTTTGTTTACCCCCTTTCTCGCTGTATAGATTTTGTTCGCTTCATATCTCATGGATAATATGGTTAATGACAGTGAAATTTTCATGACATGTGCCATTTGCATAATCCTATCGAAGAGATTCTTTTTATTACTGGACTCCAACTAGCCCTACCCAGCAATGTCCTGGTAATACTGTTTCTCTGGCCATATTCACCTGTTCTTGTAGATATTGACGAGTGTGCCAGTGACCCTTGCTTGAACGGTGCAACCTGCTTTAATATACCGAACTTTTACTTCTGCTTATGCTCTCGTGGTTACAGTGGATCTCGATGTATGATAGGTAAGTGAATATTATTTTAGCTCTCAAACGGTAAATGAAACACACTAAATTTCTTGTGATTCTCTGTAATTTGTAGTTGTATATAGCCTTTTTACTTGCAATATGATACTTGATACCCGACAAGATTACTTTGTATGTAACCTTGAAATGAAAACATTTAGTAACCCATTGTTTGTTAATGGGATAGAATATGAACTATATGTACATGTATGAGTAGACAGTTAGAGGAAATCATAATTGTTGTAAGTTAACTAGTGATATATAATTAGTAAGTTTACTAGTGATATATAATTAGCGCTGACTAAGACTACTTGCTAGTTCTGTGAATATTGTAAGGAGTTTAGAATATAACTTGTTAAAGATGTATCTTTTCAAGCTCAGTAATCTCGCTGAAAAGGAAGTATTGGATCAAAGTGATGCAGATGACTATTGGAAAATATATGAATAGTTTAGGAAGTGTTATGAATACCTGAGACAAGAAGTGACTATTCAAGCTATGGGTTAGTGGAGGCTGAGAGTAGAAAAACATTCTAAGGGTCTATGTGCACTAACGATCCCCAGCCTCGGAGCGTAGAGTGATAGGAAGTTCATCAGGCAATAGTATAGGGATGATCATGCCAACATTCTTATATTATGTCTATATGATGTATTAATGGAGACGCTAAGTGATTAGTTATATTATTAGAAGCTATGTTAGAATGAATGATATATGTCATAGACATTCGTTGGTTAAGTTATTAGTAGCCAAGCCATTATTATGAGATCCATGAAGAGTAATATTGCGCCTGTAAAGTAATGAAAGTTTCCTAGATCTGAAAATCTTTTCCGGAAGTTTTTCTTCTTGCTTCCTATGAAAGTTATCATTGTTTTGGAATATCCTATCCCTTCAGACACATGTTACATGCCAAACATTAAAATCATATATATTTGCGTTTGAAAATATGCGGCAGCCCAACTAAAAAAATAACTTATATAAATGTGGATGACATGATTAATACGTTATAAGCATGAACCGAAATACAAACAAACCGATGATCTCTCTCTATGATGTGAAATGTGGTTGCAATAATACTTCCGCTTTTGCAAACCATACAATTAGTCTTATTACATGATGAATACAAATATTAAAAGTCATCTTTTGACACATATTCTGTTTAATGGCTTGTTAACCGATCCCATTCCCTAAACTCTACCCCGCTTGAAAACAAGGTAAAGGAGTTAATGTTTATTCAAATCTTTTATTTTTTATAATATAGTTGTCTACCAAGCGTGACTGTCCTCACAAATAGTTAAAAAAAATAAGTATTCGAAATGTGTATGTTTCTTTTGGTATTACCCTTCCTTTGTGTAGTAGCTTTGTGTAGTACAGGTATGGGAACGAATTATTTTTCCTTGGCTGCCTGCCGTAGCAACAAACATAATTGACAAAAGGCTTAACTCCGTTTCGTTGAAAATCAGCCATGCATGAAGTCTTTCGTCTATGGCTGATCTTCAACGAAACGGAGTTAAGCCTTTTGTCAATTATGTGTGTTGCTATGGCAGGCAGCCAGTGAAAACGAATTCGTTTAATAAACTTATGGAGATGAAAGCATTACTTTAAAAAATCAAAACTCTGTTATTCCTAGCTCATTATTCCTGATTGAGGTGTCCTATGAAAGGGCAAAAAAATTAAATTTCTAGAAATGTGATTTTCTCTTTGAAATTCAGGTACCGTCCGTCAAATGAATATTTGGTAACCTTTCTTCAAATTGATTTTAACCACTCATGCGTGAGATATGCATCATATGAGTTGCATTTAATGAAAGAAGAAGATCTAAGCTTTACAAATATGTGTCATTTATTAATTATCATTGTGATGAAGTTATGATAAAACATCGATAATTCCCGGTTTCGTTTTTTTGGGGGACCCACTGTATATATCAAATATATATATAAGGCAATTTGAAATGTCTTAATTGTCCGTCACCTTTTTGTAAATGAGTGAAAATTACTATGACATGTTACATAATTCAAACACTTCCATCTCCAATACAATAATGTTCTATGATAATCGTTTATTTGATGTTATCTTTTGAGGGTTTTCTTCACAACAAATTAGCCTATGATAATGATAATAAAGATAATGTTGACTATCATTATGATGATGAAGGTGACGATTGTAATAATTATAACAGTAATAATATTAACATAATTAGAACAATATAAATATTGATAGTACTAATAACATTAATAAAGCGCTTTGCTCCTTTTTCTGTTCTCTCCCATACATTTCTTATACACAGTAGAAACTATTTCAACCACTTTGCAGCAAGAGACTGTTTCTCCTGAAACAAAAGTAAACCGCCAAGAGAGTTATTATTCTAAAGGTACGCTAAATTAATTACCATCGCAGATACATTTGAGAAATCAACTTATTATATAAGGCAATTTCAAATGCCTTGATTGTCCGTCAACTTGTTGTAAATGAGTGAAAATTACTATGACATTTTACATTATCCAAACACTTCTAGAAGCAATACACTAGGGCTATAAGTTTCTTTTACTAAATGGTTTTTTTGAAAGTCCTTTGCAAGGTCTCCCAAAGTCTTTCGAAAGTCTTTCGTGGTATTATTTTTAATTAGTAAAGTAAGTCAATTACCTGGTTTCCTTCACAAAGGGCTTCTGAGAAGTGGTCTAAACCAAAGAAAATGTAATTTTTTCTTACTTTCTTGTATACTTCTTTTAAATCGAATCAATCGTGTCATTGGAATTTACGGATATCAAGTGACAAATCTAATAGGCTTATCTCTCAAGCCTATAAGGTGGAACCTCATTATAAAGACCACTGACGAAACAAGCGTATGTGGTCAAGGTTCTTGTCTCGCCATCTCTTTGTATTATATCGTGTTGTTAGCCTTAGTATGAAAACTAATTTCCTTGGTCCTATACAAGTTTTGTTGCATCATTCCCTCAATTCCATTAGGCAAAATCGGAAAGCCACATTGTACATCAAAACAAATTGAACCACTTTAATAAACAATAACCAAGCAATCATCATAATGGATTATTTTCAAAAGTGATTTTTTTTTTTTTTTGTATTCGTACCTTTCATGACTGTGCTTTTCATTTTGTGAATTAATATTAAAGATGAAGTAATACAACTTGTTAAAATCGGCCTCTAGCCTATATAACGAGATGAAAGAAAAGTAATTTAAAGATGAAAGTTCATATAATAAGAGTGAATTTAAAAAAGGACATGATTCTAGGTTTCCATATGGGTTACTGACTATAAGGTTAAAGTAAAATTATGATGTTTGTGCGTTACGAATTTGTACAGCCTTGTATATCGTCTATAATCTTTCTTTGTTGTTCTTTTTCTTCTCCAGAGGCGGTCAGCGCTATCGCTGTGGGCATAGTGCTTGCTTTTGTTGCCTTGTATGGTATTTTCATAACATTGATGTACCTGCATATCAGGTGAGAACTAGTTTTACCTTTGACCCGCCCCTACCCAATTTTCTCCGCCACTTATATACATCCCACTCCACCCCCTCTCTCTCACACACACACACACACACACACACACACGCGCACACGCGCGCACACACACACACACACACACACGCACATACACACGTACGCTCATAGGCACGCATAATTATACTGCAGCCTATACAAGACAAACCCTATCTATATGACTATGGTCAATGATGATGATAACGATGATGGTGATAACAGTAATAACAATAACAATAATAATAATTAGAATATCAGAAATAATGCTAATAATTATTGCCGAAATTGAAAGAAATTGACTTTACTGATCTTGAGTTATTCTCTACCAAAAAAAAATTGGTGGTTAAGAAAATAAAAATAAAGAAATAAATATTACTTCTAATAATAATAAAATAAATATCATATTATTACTACTACTACTGTTGATAATAACAATAATAATGATACTTATAACAATAATTTGATTTATACAGCGCTCTTAATACCCAGAGTATCCAATGCTATACCTCAACAATAATCTTTCCCCCTTTATTTCAGACGCTCTAACATCGTTCTAAAGCAGTCAGTCAGTGACAGGGAGGGCCAGAAACTCGATCCCTTCACGTCCTTAGATGCAACCAGCCCACAAGAACATCAAAGCAACTAGACACGGAAAAAACAGGCCACACGAATGCAATCGAGGGGGGTAGTATATGGTAATTAATGAATAGTGGAGTAAACAGCTAGAGTCAAGAAATCAAACTTGGGAGTGGCCGATGAGAATACTAAGCCGGAGTACGAGTAGCCGAATTAAAATTGATTCCATGAAGTAGGACACAGAACGAGTTTTACGTACTGTCAAACCTGTCTACAAACGTCACTGAACGGAAACTTAAAAACAATAGCCACTAGCTGCAGACAGCTTCTACAACACACTTTTCTTTCTGAAGGGAGACACAATAATAATAATTAATAATTACAGTGCTTATATAGCGCCTAACACTTACTTTGTCAGAAGTCTCTAAGGCCAAAAAAAAAAAATTGTTTGGTTGTCCTAGATTGCTTTTCTGGAGTAGGGGCGGGCGGGCGGATTTTTTTTTTTTTTTTTTTTTTTTTTAATTCATTTTTTGTGTGCATTTTTTTTTTCCCCCATTTTTTTTTGTTTTAATCATTTTTTTTCCATAAAAAAATAGATAATTGGGATTGTCAAGCAATATAAACAAACAAAGTCTATAAAAAAAACTTTAATATGGTAAAAGACTAGTTTAATGTACAATGAATATCAAGACCAACACAGAAAGTATTTTGGGCTTTGAAATACAGTATAGTATAGTACAGTATAGTACATTGTACTACTTATAGCTACTTGCGCCCTCTATGTAGCAAACAATGCCTAATCGGTGACCATTGGTCCCCATGATCCTCTTTATCTTATATTAACTGAGAGCTGATTTGATGAGATAACCACCTGTCCAGTGAACTTGCAGGGTGGTCTAATCCCTCCTGTAAACTAGTACAGATGGGCTTTAAAATGAGTTTAAGAATGCTCAGAACCTGATTTGAATGAACAGGATTTTGACATAGAAAAATAAAAAATGGCAAGTTTAATAAATACCTAATTGCGTACTGAAAAGATCAAACTGGCAACGGGACGCATTTTGATCCTTGTAAATGCATAAAATGGTATGTTTGGCATTTAAGATTGCTCCCCCAAAAAAAAATTAAATAAAATATTTAAAAAAAATGAATTAAAAAAAAAAAAATTGAATTAAAAAAAAATATATATATTAAAAAAAAAAAATACGAGCGGCCCGAAAATGACGAACGGGCGGTCGAGGACAACCAAACAACTTTTTTGTTTTGGCCTAAGCGCTCTACAATAATGCAGCATAATTACCCTGGCTTTAGCAGTGCAGCTGTTACGCGCTGCGTTTCAAGGAATAAATTCCTACCAGGTACCCATTTACTTCACCTGGGTGGAGTGTGGCAAATGTAGATCAATGTCTTGCCAAAGGACATTAGTGCAGCGGCGGGACTCGAACCGCGGACCTTGTGATCGACAGTCTGGCGACGTATCCACTCGACCACAACACATCTACATAGCCACTACATGACAGACCGGGGGCCTTTAATGGAGAGGTGGCCACAAAGACAAGTTTGACTGTATAACAGGAGCTCTACAGGAAGTTATAAATGTATACAAACGAAAGAGGGAGTTTGAATGTATATGTGTCATTACATTATATAGCCAAAGCGAAATTGCACTCTTAAGCCATGCAGTATGGTCCAGTAACTCGCTGCTACCCTACGCGCTTGGTTCTCGCATCGAGTCCTCCGTCTGCGTGAATAAGGGAGTTTACAGATAGCACATGGTACAAATGACCCCAAATATCCACAGATCTTTTACACATGGATAAGTTCTACTTTGAGCATATTAGAATAATAACTGCCAAAGTCCTAGATGTGCTTCATGAATACCTTTTGTTTGACCTCTTGAAAAGAATACTTCCACCTGCGTATCATATAATGTACCGTTGGTGCATAAATGAATATTGTTACATAACTTTCATGAGCGCATATCCAGTATTCATCTCTGTGGGTTTTACCATTTTGGTACAAATGACTTTTATCTGCCCATGCGCAGATTGTATCTGTAAACTCCCTTATTGGATGTTAGGTTACGCACTGTTGGAAAGTTGACCATGAGTTGGCGCTGTGCAATAAACAGTACGCTGGTCAGAAGGTTCATTAGCTCAGTATCGCTGTAATACTTTGAGAAGGTCCCTGCACGTATTGTATAAAGTGTACACTTCAATTAAATGCAGGTGTATTTATATTAGTATGCCGATGGTAATATCAGTCTTCTTTAAATAATTATATACAAACAAGAGAGTATATATTGGCATAATTTTGGGGGTGCCATGTTTCTTGTAAAGGTTCTAAGTTGGCGTATCCGGCATATTATTAATCCTGGCCTATTTTGTGAGAGTAGAATGATTCCATTTTTAAAACTATTTGTAACTAGATTTAAATGAAATGCATGTGCTATATCTAGTAGTAGGCCTATATGCAGAAGGTAATACCAGTCTGGCTACTATAAATAATCATTAACAAAAAAAAAGTCTGTAGGCTACACTTCATGTGGTGGTGATGAAGGTGATGGTGATATTTCAATTGTGGTGATGGTAATAATGGTGAGGATGATGACGATAATCAAGCTAATGCTGATGGTGATGTTGTTGATTGCGGTGGCGGCGAATGGCACTTAATTCAACAACAGAAGAAAACAAAAGAAAACAATAAAACGAGAAATTAAATTAGTCACAAACATGTATATGGGACGAATTGATGTTGCAGTATACATTGATGATCATGATGATGGTGATAGGGATGATGACGATGATTATAAGGATGATAATAGAGATGACATTGATGCCTGAAAAAAAATAAGGATAATGATAGTAATCGTGCTGATTTCAAAATCTTGTTGATATAGGTAATAATGATAAGAATGATGAAAATTATGATTATGTGATTATAATTATAATTATATCAATGAATAGGCCTGTTTACTAATGTATTTCAATTCATGTTTATCTCCATGATAAACATGGTAGGGGTGAAATAAGAATACAAAGGGCAAAGGAAAGAGCTAGAGAAAATTAATGAATGGCAACACGAATGGATTAAGAAAGAGTAATCCATATTGTGTGATTCTTTTCAAACATCACAAAAACTCTGAACTTTTTTTTCTTACAATTTTGATTTTTTTAATCGCATATTGCTATATTTGTATAGTTATTGTTGTACATTGTATTGTGAACCTTCTAACTATGTCCCTTCATTTTTCTATTATGTTTCTTGCACAGACTTGCATATACATGGATGATGATAGAACATTTATTTTAGCAGTTTCGGCATTCCAGTATTTCTATAATTATACATGGATACCGTATTAGATAGATTACCATTTGATTCCCCGTATATGACTCCTGATGAATTTAATAAGCACACTTGTAATGATAATGAGCAATTATCTGTAGAAAATTTTAATTGTAGAAGCCTTAAGAAAAATGTTGATAGTATGAGTATGTTTTGAAATTATTTCGACTCTAAATTTTCCATTATAGGATTAACAGAAACTTGATTAAAAGAGAACGATAGTGTATTTTTAAATATTAATAATTATGCTTTTATTTCCAACAACTGTATTCACAAAAGACAGGGCGGTGTAGGCATGTATTTTCATGAGGTAGTGCTTCTTTTTGTTAAGGGTGATCCTCAAACGTTATGTAATTATAGACTCATTTCATTATTGACATCTTTTTCAAATTGAATTTGAATTTGAATTTGAATTTATTAACAACAACACATCACAATAATGACAGTACATATGAACAATCATACAATGCAAAAAATAATACTGATACATGTACATGTATATATAACATAAGAGTAATGTTGATTAAACAGTAATGGTTTAAATACGATATTTAGACATACATCTGCATACTATTACGTAGATATGTGTATTACTATATTTAGGTGAAGTTGATAATGGGAACTAGAAGTTAGCACAAGTGCTAGTCGAGCCTAGTTCCATTCTTTGGCAAGATTTTTTTTCTGTTAATTTGTTTATACATATGAATGTAAAACTTGTTTGTTTTGTATATATTTACATATATACAACAAAATAATACAGTTTATGTAACTTTTATACATACTAATTGTTAAGAAAAGCTGATATATGATAGAACAGTAATTTTTTTTAATAAGACCATAATATTTTCAAAATTCCAGTTTGGTTTTCGTGAAAAACACACCATTACGCATGCTATCTTAGATTTTATCGATAAAGTAGCTCAATCGTTAGATAAACACCTTCACACAATAGGCATACTCTTGGATTTCTGAAAGGCGTTTGATACTGTTGATCATGAAATTCTAATTAGTAAATAGTCATATTATGGAGTCAGAGGCATCGCTCCTAGTTGGTTCAGGAGCTATTTAACTGACAGGAAACAATATGTATCATTAAATGGAAATAACTCAAGCCATCAAACTATACTCCGCGGAGTGCCTCAGGGATCCCTTCTTCTACTTTTTTAAATTATATATTAATGATTTTCATTTTTCATCTGACGTCCTATCATTTATTTTTTTTGCAGATTATTCAAGTGTATCTTTTTCTCATAAAAATCGTGAAATTGAAGAAAGTTATACTTTGTGGATCCGTGCAAATGAGTTGTCTTTGAACATTCAAAAGACAAACTATATGCTTTTTAATAATTCCCTAATAGATTAACCTGGAGGCGTACTTTTTGATGATGCTATTATTGTGAGGGTAACTTCCACCAAGTTTCTTGGGTTACACATTGATGAGAAGCTGATTTTGGCACCACATTGTACTAATATTTGTAAATTTATGTCTAAAAATATTGGTTTAATTTATAAATTACGTTCTTTTGTGCCACAAGAAATTTTGCTTATTTTATACTCTACTCTGATTTTGCCTTTAGTGTTGGCACTAAAAACGCAACTAACTGAGATACTCGTTGCTCAGAAAAGGGTGATTAGAATTGTTTTTAATGTAAATTATCGTGTTCATACTACTTTCTTTTCTTCATAGTAATAAACTATTAAAGGTAAAAGATATCTATCTCTTGAAGCAAGGCTCAATCATGTATGATTTTGAAAATGGTACTCTCCCAAATGTACAGTTATTTAGAAAGAACGATCAAATTCACAGTTATAATACAAGACAGGGAACTGCACTTCATATACCGCGTGTAAGAATTGCTTTGAATACATCAACTTGTACTGGTCCCAAGTTTAGGAACTCACTTCCTATTGATGTAACTCGTTCTGTCAGTGTAATTATGCTGAAAATATTTAATATAAAAACTATGTCAGCACATATGATTATAGTATGTAATTTTTTTTTTTTCTTGCTTAATTGCCAACCCGCCCCCTCTTTTCCAGGCTGGCCCTTACCTTACCAACATTTCTTCATTTATTAGCAAACTCGCTTTGTTCTGTTTTGCTCTATTGTACTTTTTTTCTCTCTCTTTCTCCTCTCTCTCTCTCTCTCTCTTCTATTCCCCCATCACCATTTCCCCTACATATAACTTTCTTCCTTCTCAACTTTTCTCTGTTGTTTTGTTCCGTTTTGCACTTTCGCTCTCCATCCTTTTACATATATCTTCCAATTTTCTCCCTTTCATATATACTGTACATCATCTCTTTTGTAAATATATTTCCCATGTGTAATTGTTTTTGGTCTTATACGGTAGTTTCGTTTTTAATTTGTTTTTCTTCAATGTAATTAAAGCATTCAAGTATTATATTCTTTTTGGGACCTTGCTCTAAGAAGCCCAGCTTCTATAAGGTCGCCTCTTTCTTTCATGTACAGAACATGATCTTACATAAGTAACTTTTTATAGAATCTCTTTGATTTTTAATTTTTAAACAGCACTCCTTTTCTCTTGGTTGCTAACCCCCTCCCTCCCTTAATAACGCGCACCCCCTGTAATTAAAAGTACTCTTGATTATGATGTTAATTTTACACAAGTAGTTTTTTCACCCGGTCGCTTCACCTCCCTCGCCCTGTATAATAAATTTAATGAATGGTCTTTGGTCCGTGTAGGGAAACACTTTTCTGTTTGGCAAGTTCTGTCTTATGTCAATAATAATTCTGAAAATGCTCTAATTTGCTTTCGTGTACAATTATACTCGAGAAAAGCTAACAATGACATGGGTAAGCGATACTCTTCTGGCATCTTTCATTAGTTTCTATGGTGGGAAGGATCAACATTGGGAAAGAGCTCAACGCCTATTACAGAGAATAGTTGTATTCTATTATGAATTACACACACCTGCCTTGGACCCGAATAGGTCCATGAACATGATTACTGTAACACTGTAGTTTCACTTGAAAAATAGAAATGGTTAAATTAACCAGTATAGACTACAATATATTCTGATATCTTCTGCTTTATAGTCTTTTTTTTATATATTCTATTTTATATTTGATCTTGTATTTTATGTTTTATCTTCTATTCTACTGACAATAATGATTAGGCTGTAAACAATAACATTGATATAATTTTTATGATGCTAATAATGCTGATAGTAATGATTATGATGGTAATATTAATAAGAAGAATATAATAATAATAATGCTGTTGCTATTACTATACTACTACTGTAAAAAAGAAGAAGAAGAAGAAAAAGAAGAAGAAGAAGAAGAAGAAGAAGAGGAGGAGAAGAAGAGGAAGAATAGGAAGAAGAGGAAGAAGAAAAGGAAAAAGAAGAATAGTTAGAAGAAGAAGAAGAAGAAGAAGAAGAAAGTGAAGAAGAAGGGGAAGAAGAAGAGTAATTTCAGCGATTTTAGTGATTATTTTCTCTTTTGAGGTATGCACATTACATACTTCGTGCCGGGTATGTGAGTTAAAACACCTCCCTGCTTCGTGGTAAGAAGTACGTACGAAAGGGAAAAGGAAGGCAAGTACGAAGAGAAGAGAGAAAGAAAGAGAGAGAGAGAAAGAGAGAGAGAGAGAGAGAGAAATAGAGAGAAGGAGAGAGAGAATGGGCCGGAGTTCTAACATTTTCAGATCCGGTTCTGATATTCATTTATCTGTCATATGGATGCCATGTGATGCTACATAAAAAAAAGTACTACAGTATCGGTTATCGTCATACATTTTTTCCAAATAGCCTTGGAGAGACGTTGAACAAAAAAGAAAAATGCATACATCGTCGTTAACCGTGGGAATATTCACTTCTATCCCTCTCTACTACCATCCGAACAGTGGAATCAATCAAGTGGAATAAATCAGTGGAATCAACTGTAAAATGAATTATTATGATTCCTGACAGAATGAGTCAGAGTAGAAGTGGCAAAACAAAATTTCTCCTCAAATTACAATGAGACATAAAGCTATATGACCAACACAAATGGCAGTCAATTAAAGGGACCCCTTTGGACCCCTTTTCAGTCATTTTGTATACGTTTACCCCATCATGTCTATATGCTAACTTGGCATATTATATCCCTTATGAGAAAGCACACATAAACAAACTCTATATTGGAATTTACAACCTTATGGTTCACTTCGCATCATATGCTCTTTTAAAAAACCTGTACAGACCAGAATCATAATCATAATAATAATTAATACAAACGTTTCTTATAAAGCGCTAACCACCGAAGTCGCTATAAGCGCTATAACAAACACAATAGACTGATAAACAATTACATATTACAAAAAAAAAAAAAAGTGAAACTAAACCTGCAAATTACAATACATATGAAATACACATCAATGTGAACAGAGTAGGCCTAAGTTAATCATCAAAAACAATTTTGAATAAATGTGTCTTAAGACAAGTTTCGAATTGGTTAACAGTTTGACAGTAGTGACATTTAAAGGTAGTTTGTTCCAAAGTTCAGCAGAAGCAGAGCGATGACCATAAGAAAGAGTTGACACCGAAGTACACAAGAGGTTTAATTGTGAAGATGCCCGTAGATTACGTGAGGGTTTGTATTCCTGGATTAGTTCTTGCAGATAAATTGGTGCCAATTCATGAATGCATTTATAAGTTAAAGGAAACCTAAACCCAAATAATAAGTGTAGGTATTCTGAAAAATGAGATGTATTCCTGCCTTTTGATGTACGATATTCCTTTCGAAAATGTACAAGATATATATAAATGAAGATATTCCTGGCATGATGTGATGCCTTTCAGCATGATATGGGCCCAGCCATTTTCTTGAAAATGTGACGTACCTGTTGAAGTTGTACATATCTCATGCACCAAGTTTTAGTTGGAAATAATTTTTAAATCAATAACGAAACCTTTACTTTTCAATGAAAAAAAACAATAACTGAGATGATAGAAAATATATTAGGTGAAAATAAATAACAGGGGCACAATATGATTTTTGTTACAATTATTGTAACAAAAATCATTTATAAATACTACATTGTAGCAGTTGACAAATCTATTTCATTCATGAGAAACCTTCACCTCAGAAGGGCACTAACTTATTTATGCAATTTGCGTTCTGGCAATCATAGTACAAAGGATAATAGCAGGTGAATGAAATACCTCATCACCACACACGTTTTGGAAAGAGGCATCCATAAATTAGAATACATTTACTTGATAAACGACTTCGCATGTAGTATGTCACATTATCACGAAAATGGCAATGCCCATGTCGTGCTGAGAAACTGTACTTTATTTTTGCTTTATTCCTTTCTCATACACTTTGGTGAGGAATCTTGTAGATTTATGGGCTATAATATAATAAATCTCTCAGAATAAGTAAAGTTATTACTTGGGGTTCGGTTTCCTTTTAAGACCAATATTTTGTACATTATGCGGTACGTCACCGGCAACCAATGCAATTTGCGAAGTGTTCACAAGAACGTGTGCATGTTACAAGCCTGGCAGCAGAGTTTTGGATTCTCTGAAGTTTTGCAATGTGCGAGTCCGGAAGGCCATAAAGAAGGCTATTGCATTGATCAAGACGGCATGTAATAAATACGTGTATATGCGTTCCGGTAGATTTTTGATCAAGAAAATTCCTAATACCATCTATCTTGTACAAGGCATATGAAGCTGAGCGACAAGTATTCTGTACATAATCATCCATGCTAAGATCATTTTCAAAGATAACACCAATGTTACGTGCACTTTTGACAGGTTGTATCGGAACATTAGCAATTTCGACAGAATTATGGTAAAGGGGGGGACTTTCTGAATCGAGATGTTACATGAATAACCTCAGTTTTATCCTCATTTAACTTCAAATCATTAGCAGTGGACCAAGCTTTTATATCATTTATACATCTTTCAAGTTTTGTAATGACAGAATGGTCGGAATCACGTTTCAAAACAACATAAACTTGGGTGTCATCTGCATATCATTCGGCCTAAACCATGCGCTTCAATAATATCTTCAAGTGGTGCAGTGTACAAAGTAAATGACAAAGAGCCGATGACAGATCCCCGAGGTTCAACTTCAAGCGGTAGATGAGGTTTGGATAAAGAGTCATTAATGACAATAGATTGAGAACGATTTATAAAATATGTTTTAATTTAAACCAATTCAAGGCAGTACCTGATACACCAGATCTATTACGTAAGCGAACATTATGACTGATAGTATCTAAAGCCGCAGAATAGTCTAAAAGTACCAAAACAGCTTCATCACCTTGGTCCACAGCCTACAACAAATCATTATATACACGTAAAAGAGCAGTTCCAACGCTATGACAAGATCTATATGCAGATTGCATTTTACTACACAGACTGTTTGATGATAGATAGCCCTGATTTTGAGAAGCACAAGCACGTTCGGCAATTCTTTTAGCAAGAAACAGAAGTAGATACGCATCACATTATTAAAAACTCTGTATAACTTCTTAGTAAAATTTGTATTTTAACCAAGACTTCTTTTGTTTAATTTTTTTTAAAATGTGTACATTAAAAATCAAACAAACACAAACATAGAATTCAAGTCTACTCTGCTCCAGAGATCGAGCCTTTAAGAAATATCACACATGACTCTCTTTAAATTGCGTTCAACTCAGTCAATGGCAATCCAAATACTCTTCGGATGTGATCCGAATTAAAGAAGCCTTACATATCTTAGGAAAATCCACACTTCCGAAACGAACTCGTCAACAGTGACAATCAGTTTCGCTTGTAGATCTAATTTTTATAACTCATGTCGTCGTCACTACTTTCCCATTATTTCTTTTATAATAAAATATGTTTTTTACGGCACATATCCCCCACTCAAGGTGCACAAGGCTACCGATTTCGGTTTTAATAATAGGTAAAAGCAATTTTCCTATACAACTGCAAATGTAAATTAATGTTTTGTCAAAGGACATTAGTGCCGCGCCGGGATTTTCGAACCGCGAACCATGCGATCCACAGTCCAAAGACGTATCAACTAGACCAGATATATTTTACATAAGATATATTTTGACGCATAACAATTTTCAAAGTCAAATAGAATGATTAATTGACAAAGCCCTAAGTTCGAAATTTAAAAAATATTTTTCTTGTACGGAAAATCATTATTTATAGTCATTGTGTTTTTGTTACATATACATGAATATACAGACATACACACACATATATACATATACAAATTAATTACGTATAGTTCCTGTTTTGATCCATTTGCAATGTCATTTTTTGTATTTGGCACAGACATCCCAAACCCCCTATATCTTTCTCCATGAATTTGGTATGAATGAGTTCATAAGGTCACGCAATCGCACCTATTCACCCATATCATAGACCCCGAATCCGAGGAAAAAAACATTGCTTTAAAGAACTCTGATTGGCTATCAATGGGTCGCCCACGTTGTAGTCATGGCAATAACTTAATGGGCGGCGTTTTGGTAGAAGTGATATATAAATTATGCAGAATCATGTATTGCTCATAATCATATATGCCAGTCTGTTAGGAACTTCTAAGTACGGATTCCAGTGGGATTACTAACATTACCTGGGTCAAATAGAGGTAAGTGCGATTTCAGTATTATTACCATTATCATTTACCTGTTTATTTGTTTCTCATTTAAACTTGTAAGTTGTGGCATGTAATAATTATAGCAACGAGTTGGTAGTTCTCTTTGAACTATTTCTATATCTAAACACAAAACAAAATATTTAGTTATTTGCAAAATGAAGGAAAAAAATTACACTCGATTGTGACAAGTTTAGGCTTTGGGATTAGTGAATAGTCAAGGCCATGTGTCTCTTCAGTCTTTATGATACCTATAATCAATGACGGTGTTCGATATCCAGATTTTTTGTTATCCAATCGTGAAGCCTATTTCCAATTTACAATTACTTCTGTCTTTTTTTCATCTCACAATAACCCGTTCAAGACTGATTTTCTTAAGTAAATGTACGTTGGCAATAATAATAATATTATGTACCACATATTTAGCGCAATTGTTGTCCTAAGATATATCAGTGCGCTTTACATAAATTACGTAATTATTACCCTATTCCTTATCCAATTCAATTCAATAAGGGTTTATTAAAAACAACGTTTTTGCAGCCGAAGCTGAATTGCATGGTCATTTACAAGGTGAAATACAGCATTATACACGTAAACATCAAAATAATATAAATTACATATAAAAGGATAAATATACTAGATACATTTTTTACGTATAATAGGCAGCATCATTAAACATCATTTAAAATATACAACATGCATGAAAGTTACTTTTATAAATAATAATCCTTTAAGATGCGTACAAATTAGGGAATAGGGCTATTCTTAAATCGATTGGTTTTACAATTAAGTTGAGAGTATTTCTGAACATTTCGTAGATTAAAATCAACAATTCTTTGACTTGGTAGCCATACAGAACACAATTCATGCTTTTCTCAATTAAGGGACCCGGTAACTGTGTCTTACAAAAATCCTTGATTTAGCTCATGCTGCAATCATGATTATAAACCTTTAAGTCAGTCAGGAATCCCATGACTTTTATAAGCCCATCGTCTGTCGGATTATCAAGATATTTATGATTGAAAATCGAAATCAAATTTTGCGTTTGCCAAACGGTTTTCATTAAAAAAAAAAGTCCATTGGGAAAAACGAGTATGGTAAAACCGGTCACTCAAAGGTTTTCACTTTCTTGAGGCACTTCTTGATCATTTTGAAGCGCAATTTTGTTAGATCACAGACACTGATAACACGTACCTGTAAGGCCGTGCATCTCAGATTTAACATTGTTAAACGATCCTTTAATGCTTTTCTGAATTGCATGAAAGTAAACCTTTAAATTTAGTTAGGCTTTTATCTGTGCCTTTATTCAACACGATCTCCATGACGGTGCGAGAAATACAATTTTTTCTTCTTCTTAAATTTGTATTTTCCCTCACAGTAGGGCGTTTTATTGAAAAATAATGCAGTATACATTTTTCTTCATAACAACAGCTATCGAGTGATAATAACAATGACTGGATGCAACATTGAACATGTAACAATAATACACATACTGTGTATATGCCACTGACAGTAAACTCACATTAAAAGACTGAAAGAGGACCTCCGGTAAGATGCCAATAATGTACACCACAGTGCCAGCTAGCACCCACAGACCACACTCCAACAACCCAACAAGCCAGAACAATAGATCCTGTCCATTAAGACCATTGTTCCGGCTCGCTAACTCTACCGCTCTCGCCCGTCGAGTGCAAGAGTGTGGCCAATGAATGCCGACCCCCACCGCATAACATACCATTGATTAAACATATTATCAGCATTAATCAAAAAGACCATTGAAACCTGACCAACATGTTTCAAATGAATCTTGCTTCATATTTTCACAAAAGATAGTTTTTTTCAAAACCAAAATAAATCTTTACCTCGTTTGAAAACTTTTTGTGGTATAAGGCGAATTTTTTAAAAATAAATTGTCCATTTAAACCAAATGATAAGTGAATTTAAAGCTTTATTAAATTTATTGGGTGTGATTCCAAAAAGAAAATTTTCGACTGTTAATTTCAACACAAGTTTACATCTTTCGCACAATTTCTTTTCGAAATATTCCCATACCTTCCTCACTATATGTGACATTCAGAAAAAAAGGTGTTCAATGGTTTCTTCATGCAATGATAAACAGAATGTACAAGCACTGCTTGATTTCACCTGTATTTTACACAAATGAGAGTTTGTTGGAGTAATGCAATAATTGATCAAGCAATATTGGAACCATCTGAGTGTAACGTCGTGTATTGTTTAGTATGATATAAATTAAAACAACGCGATTTCTTTAATGAGATTTGTTGCCGAATTTTCTCTTCCCATCTTTCTTTCATTTTTAATTATTTGATACCCTTCCTTTTACCATTGAAACGTAAATATTTTTACATCCTTTTCTTTGCTTCATCAAAATACTAAGAATATTATAGTCTAATTGTGTTGGTTAACTTCATAAACGCATTGATAGGCTGTGAACAACTTTCAAACTTCTCACCAATCTTCCCTTTTATAATGAAATATTTTAGGTAGTCAATATAAATATTGTAAGTTTCAATAATTGTTTGTCTGCTTAAAACTTGACCATCTACTCCAATCAAGTCATTTACAAATCTTACACCCTTCTGGTTCCAGTGTCTAAAATTAAAAAGGGTTTTATTTATTACAATGTCTTCATTGTGGAAAAGGAGTTCAGAGCAAAACTTTTCTTTGCTGGAGCATCTATTTGCTCTTCCAAAAACACACCACGAAGAGACCACATCTTTCCAAAAAAGGATTCGTTCTTAAATCAATACACTTTTCTAAATAACTATAACCGTAAAGTAAAACATTACAATCTGAGAATGGGACAGAGCTCAGAAAAGAGTTTAAACACATACCGTTAATGAATCCGTTATACATTCTTCGTATCCAAGTTATTTTTTAGCGAAGTAAAGAAACATTCCGTACTTACAATTTTCACACCTCTATCCATATATGAATTACACATCTGAGTTCTTATGATACGATCAGGGTTCTCTCTCCACAAAAAATGAAAAAGTTCTCTTAAAGAACAATGGTGACGGGTTTGGCAAAGATAGAATTTAATTGTTAAATTGTGAAAGAAAAAGTGCCTTAACAAGAGTTACTTTACCTAATGGGGTTATGTTCCTATTTGACCAAACTTGGATTAGTCGTTATACTTTATACAAAGCTGGCATATAATTTAAAGATACCATGTTATCTAAATTTAAAGAAAAATTAAATCCTAAGGATGTAAAACAACCATCGTCAACCCACAATAATTTCTTCTGGTTTTTATTCTGTAAGGGCTGTACTTTTTAAAAAATTTATCCAATCCAAACTATTTTAGTTTTACTTTCATTAATTTTTAATCCTGAAAAAAATTAAAAAACTTTCAATCAAGGAATCAGAGACTCGTTTGAACCATCTAAAAAAAAGGGTTAAATCGTCAGCATACTGTACAACTTTTTTGACATTTCCTGCGATATCTATACCTTTAATATATTCATTTTGACGAAGCATGGTGGCCAAAATTTCTGCACACATCACAAATAGATATGGCGATAATGGATCCCCTTGTCTACAACCTGTACTTAGAGAGAAACGTTCATATAAATAGCCATTGATGTACACTGAAGACCTGTTTTCATTATAGAAAGTTTGAATCCACTGACTAATAGAAGGCCCTAAATTGAATATTTCTAATGTTTTTTTTACCTTTAAAGTAACATCCGCTTTTCTGATAGTTCTTTTTCTAAGTCGCTGTTAGTCGCTGAAATTCAGACCAGCTTGTTTTACCGGAAATGTTCTTCTCCATGTAAACCGTATTAAATATACATTTTGTTGTCTCCATGGATCAATTAATTCACATTTATTTTTTAACTCTTCGACGACTTTTCAGCTCTAAGGTTGTTTATATTGAGATAATTATAATTATCCATAACTTGATCTTGTGTTAAGTTCCAATCTCCACATATGATGATTTGTGGATTATCTAAATCAGTTAACAATTTTCCTAAAATTTTCCTAAAAATTATGTCTTGAAAGCTGGTGAAAACATCGTCTGTACTTTGGATATGTTGACCTATGTTTTTGCATTAGTTGTAGCAGAGATAATAATAATAATAACAATAATAATAATACTCAGTTTTATATAGCGCTTATTATAATCACTAATTACTAAGCGCTTCCAAACTTGGAATTATATTGCTGCAGATGGTTATGTCAAAATAGTAAATATATTATTTTTAATATTAGTGAGGTAAGCAGACTTCTCCCCATGCTGGTAGCAACTGTAATGACCTTTGTCTAGTTACTGTTTGTGCAGAGAAGAAAACCTGATAATAACTAATTGGAATATGAAAATGGATTTATTTACCATATCGAAAATAGAGGGCGTTGTCCGAAATGTCTTCGTATGCTGGTTGTGTTCAGCCCTAGCCCAAAGACCTGCTACATGTGATCATTATTTTTTTGTATACATAATTTCTTTCAAAAGAAGTACATTAAAATAATTTCAGGCACTGTTGTAGGCATTTCCCGTCAAGCTTCCATTAATTCAGATGCATAGGCATAATGCGTATACACGAACAAAGAAAGGAAAATATGGAGAGAGAGAGCGAGAGAGGGGGATGTTTCTATATTGACCAATTTGAGGTATATCTATTCTATTTCAGGGTTTCAAACAATAAACAAGAATGGGGGATTACAAGACGATTGCCTTGGTCCTGATGCTAACCGTTATAGGTAAGTAATTAGTTACAATCTCTTTATTTTAGGCAACGTTTGAACAAATCTGATGTGCCTTGTTGTTTTAATTTTCGTTTATATATCTTCAAACATATTTTGGCCATTTTTAGCGGCAAGGCTTCGTGTCTACGACCAGAAAAATGCAAGGCTATCCGGTGTGGTGTGCTACTTTGCTGGTCGTTAATCACGTACAGTTACTAATATTAACAACATGACGAAAATATTAAGACCCGTATTAATTCGAATTTTAACACGACTCTACCCAACGTCGTGTTTCAATTCGAATGAAGATGTGTCTAAAACACTTACGTCGTGTTGTGACGTGACAGATTTATTAAATTGAAGTGAATTTGACATGGTGAATTGATAACAATGTAAACTTACAGCTAAAAGGTTATAATTATCGAATTCACAAATAAAACTGCATTATATAAAATAAATGCATCTAGTACGATGTAAAATAGGCAAATGCATAAAATAGTTGAAGAACCTATCCATATCTAAATTCTGGAAATAAATTTTAAATAGAGTATGGCACTGTCTCTTAAATATTTGGATACATCTGATCACTGATTTCTTGGAAGATACAAAGCAAAATGCTGAACAGAGTGAACCCATCGTTTTTGTAGCGTAGACTCAACTGGAGGGATGTGAGGTCGATTCGCGGACCATAACAAATAAACAAGCTCAAGTTTATTTAATTACTTTTTTTTCAAATAAAAAAAGAACATAACAAAAATAAATTTCTGGTAACTTCTGGTATCTTCTACGTAGATCTCGGTTAGATATTGAACATTAGTCACTTTACAATATATTACTCACTTGCTCTGACATTTAAGATAATTTTTTGGGGGGAGGGGTGGAGGGGATAATAAAAATGGAGAAAAAAAGAAGAAGAAGAAGGTATGCTTGTATATTACATAAGAGGAAATATACGTTCATATTCATTGACCACACTTACACTTCCGTATTTCTGTCTTAATCTTTTTTGGGGGGATTCTTCCCTTGATTATCAACCTTGGCCAGCAGGTTTCAAAGGGACTAGAGCACAAGGTAAGAAAATTTGGATTTCATCGTCTCTTTATAGTTTGTACAAATTAATACAAATTATAAAGAACGTCATCAGTCAATCCATAGCGTTTTTCCGGCCTCAAAAGGGGGAGGGATAGCGACCATGAGTAAAGAGTTGGCAACGTATTGGATGGGATAGAAGCCTCAACCCACCGCAATTTGTATAAATATTTGCAAGAATATATAAATCAATGATGGATCGGGGAGGGTAAATCGGCCACGGTCATCCCCCTTTTTTGCGACAGCCTCAAAACAAAATAGGGAAAAGGGATAAATGAGCGAGGAAGAAAAGGGAGTAAAAAAAGAGAAAATAAAAAAGAGAAGAAGATAGAGGGTGAAAGGTAGAAGGGAGAGAGAGAGGGAGAAAGAGAGAGAGAAGGGAAACGAAATATATATATGACATAATTAATAACCAAAACCAATGCACATACATGTGCTGCAGGATATGATGGAGCTTTGTGTAGTACATGTATGGAAATATATTGTAACATACGTTTAGTGCTATCAAGATATTTCGTATATTCGTCAGATAAGATTTTGCTTTCAAGGAAATTCATTATTAGTTAATACTAACAAACCTTTAGGCCATGCTACATGCTCATATCGTGACTTTAACCTCTTAATACATTTCAAGACCGTCATTGTAAGTTACCCCCCCCCCCCCCCCTCTCCCAGAGATTTCAATACAAAATGTGAACAAATCAAGCAATCTTATGACATCATTCCTAAATTCCAAGCTTCTGGAAAGATTCGGTTGAGAATGATAAATGCAAAATTCGTTGTAAGTTTTAGGATATTTTCTCTCCTCTCTGTAGTCGACTGTTCTGGGATCAACCCATGCCTGAACGGAGGGGACTGTGACATCGATGAGTGTACTTGTGCTTCGGGGTATACAGGATTTTTGTGCGGTGACACGAGTAAGATCTTTTAAGCTTTTACTGATATACTGCTCACAATTTTTAATGTCTTTTCGTATTAGAGTATTGCAAATTAAAATTAAGTCATTTTTGCTCGATAGAGAAAACTAAGTGTATATTGTCACAAGGCGGGAATTGAGCAACACATTTGGGCTGGGATCTTACAAATTCGCACAGATAATTAGGTTAAATAAACCTTTATTAATGCAAGCTATTCCTGGATATGTCTGAACTGTGGTTGTTTACTTTTCTTCCCATTTATCCTTTTCATTCACCTTATGTGTGAATAAGGCTTCTTTTTCAGGAGTAACCCCAAGACTGTGACGTCAGACCAGCGTCCTTTAATTTACATTAAAGGGATCGTTTAATAATGTTAAATCTGAGATGCACGGCCCTACGTGTTATCAGTGTCTGTGATATGGTGTTATATTGAAGCCCTAAACAAAATTGCGCTTCAAAATGATCAAGAAGTGCCTCAAAAGTAAAAACCTTTGAGTGACCGGTTTTTACCATACTCGTTTTTCCCAATAGACTGTAGTGTTATGAAAACCGTTCGGCAAACGCAAAATTTGATTTCGATTTTAAATATCTTGATAATCAGACAGGCGATCGGCTTGTAAAAGTCATGGGGTTCCTGACTGACCTAAAGGTTTATAATTAACATTGCAGCATGAGCTAAATCAAAATTTTGTTTAAAGAATCTAAGACAAAGTTACCGGATCCCTTTAATACTCTGAAAGTCTTTACCGGAAGTTTTCTTCTTCCTTTTAATGGAAGTTATCATCGGTTTGGAATATCCTATCTCTTCAGAAGACACCTGCTACAGGCCATATATAAAATCATATATATTATTTGTGATAGAAAATATGCAATAATGATACTAACAAAGAACATACAGTAAGGTATGTGACATAATTTATACGTGACAATCATAAACCTCAATACAAACAAAATTTAATCGTATCTCTGTAATGTGAAATGTGGTTATAATAATACTAATGCCTTTGCATATTATACAAGTAGTCTTATTACACGATAAATACAAATATTGAAAGTCATCTTTTGACACATATTCTGTTTAAGGGTTTGATAACCGGTCCTATTCTCATTACTCCTGCACCGCTTGAAAACGAGGTAAAGCAGGTCATGGGTAAACATCTACAGTTTGATAATTTCACATTAACAATTCAAATCTTGTATTTTTAATATAAAATATTCAGTTCAAAAATAGATATTCTAAATGTTCAAGTTTTGTTGGTTATCACTTTTTCTCCACTTTGTAGTTGTCTGTTCTGTTAGCAACCCCTGTCTGAACGGAGGTACCTGTGAGGCCGATGCATGTACATGTGCTTCGTCATTTACTGGATCTGTGTGTGACCGAGGTATAAACATATGTTATAATGTGTACATTCAAAATAGTACAGGTACTATATTCCCGATTAGATATATCATATTTTGTCCCCAAACGTGGAATATTCATATCACTTAATAAAAGATACTGAATGTTCTCATAATCTCCTGTCGTGATTGTAATGTTCGAAAAAAGCATTAGGTCGTCGTATAAACGTGTAGTCCCCTTTAGAAATAAAAGCAATACATGACAGGAAGACACTATCACAGAAAGAAAGACTGAATACACGGTATACATTTTTAATGATAACATGAGTGCAGAGGAGGAGGGGGGGGGGCACCAATTTAGTAGTCTCCCTGGAACGTGTATAAATGTGAATGACATATTTAATACGTTATAATCGTGAACCGAATAAAGAAACACATTACATGATCTCTCTACGATGTGAAATGCGGTAACAATAATACTTACTCCTTTGCATAGCATACAATTAGTCTTATTACATGATAAATACAAATAGTGAATGTCATCTTTTGAAAAATATTCTGTGTAATGGTTTGATAACCGATCACATTCCCTTAACTCTGACCCGCTTATAATCAAGGTAAAGGAGGTAATTCTTACACCTTTGCACTAAAAATTCAAATCTTGTATTTTGAATATAAAATTGTTTGCCAAGCGTGACTGCCCTCACACAAAGTCAGTTCAAAAATAGATGTTCTAAATGTGCACGTTTCTTTTGGTATTACCCTTGCTTTGTGTAGTAGTAGCTATGTGTAGTACAGGTATGGGAATCTATTGTTACAAACGTTAAGTGCTTTCGGGATTCATTTTATTTGTCAATAAGATTTTGCTTCAAAGAATGTTATTGTTTACTTAATGATAAATTAGGTTAATGTTATGATACGTTCATATTGTGACTTTAACCTCTTAATATATTTTGAGATTGTCATTCTAACTTACACTCCCTCCCCGATAAAAGACCTACATTCTACTTTGACAGTTTTAAATACATCGTTCTTAAATTCCAAACTTTCAGTTATCATATTGACTGTGTGTACACTACTTTTATCATTCATGCATTTAGCATTTCCACGTGTACAGTGAATGCACAAAAAAAAAAAAAAGGAGACGAAAAAAAAGGGAAGAAAAAAAAAGAGCCGTCATTAAATTCTAGGATATTTTCTCTCCTCTTTGTAGTCGACTGTACTGGTGACAACCCATGTTATAACGGAGGTGTATGTGAGAACGCTGCATGTACATGCACATCTGGCTTTGGTGGATCTCTGTGCAGAGCCAGTAAGATCTTTTAGGATTTTATCATTTTTGTTTTATATTATATTGACCACTTTTAAAATGTCTATTCGTTGGGTTAAAGTCTTTACCGGAAGTTTTCTTCTCCCTTTGAATGAAAGTTATCATTGTTTTGGAATATACACGACCATTTATATTTACGATAGAAAATATGCGATAATCATATTCACAAAGAACATAAATTAATGTTTATGAAATTACTAACACTTAATAATCATTAACCTCAATACAAACAAATAACTTCATCTTCATGTACAAGTTTCGTTTGGTATGATTTTTCCCACTCTGTAGATGACTGTTATTTTAGCGACCAATGTCTGAACGGAGGTACCTGTGAATTCTATGAATGTGCATGTGCTGCGGGATTTACTGGATCTGTGTGTGAAAGAGGTATAAACATAATGTGTTCGTTCAATGGTACAGGGTTTATATATCATATTTTGTCCCCAAGAGTTGGATATTTATGTCACTTTATGAAAAACACTGAATGTCCCAATATTCTCCTTTCGTGATCATTATGTTAAAAGAAAAAATTATTAGGCCGTTGTAAACTTGTAGTCAGTGGCAGATCCAGGGGGCGGGGGGCCCTCCCCTGGAATAAAAAACACGTAAAAACACGTTAATTTTACCTTTATTTGGAGACGGGCTCCCTCCCCTGGTGCCCAAGGGGTGGGGGTGGAGCGATTAACAATTTTCGAGGGCAAAACAAGAATACAAATTAAGTGCTTACTACCACCCCCCCTCCCCCCCCCCCCACTGAACGAATTATCGGCCGGCGCGATTTTCAAATTTTCGGGAGCAAGAAAAAAATACTGCTCCTTACCCCACCCCCCCCCCCCTTTCCGCTCTTATTCACCAGCTGGCTGTTTCGCCGCTAAATATTTTTCACGAATTGGGCCTCCTCTTTGGCTCCCTCCCCTGGAACCGGCCTGATCTGCCCCTGCTTGTAGTCCCACTTAAAAATAAAAGTAATATATATGGCAGGAAGACACTATCATAGAAAGAAGGACTGAATACACGGTAAATAATTTTGATGCGGTTATGAGTGTAGGGGGGGGGCACCAAGTTAGTGGACTACCTGGACATTCAAATCTGTTATACTGGGGAAGAGACATGAGGACAAAAGTGATTATTAAAACCCAAGCTTTTAGATATCATAAGTATTCAATCTGTGTACACTGGTTAATATGAGTTTATTCTCGTCATTCATTGATTTCCATCTAAAGTATAACGACGAATGTAATATTTCTTCATTAACTTTAAGATATTTTCTCTCCTCTCTGTAGTCGACTGTTCTAGTGGCAACCCATGTCAGAACGGAGGTACCTGTGAGAACAATGGTATGAAAATCTATTGTAACAACCGTTTATGTCATGACTTTAACCTCTTTAATATTTCGTATCAGTATGCTAACTTACAACCCCCCCCCCCCCTCGAAAAAAAACTGTGAAATGAATATGGTTGAAGCCTACTTAGTTTGTAATTTGACGATGTTTAATATATCATTCTTAAATTGTGTCACTGGATCACTGCCTGGTATTATTGTAATGATTATTGTAATGATTTATTGTCGTCATTCACGAATTTTCAAGTGAACAATACAGGTGAAAGTTTGTCATTAAAGAGAAGGTTGAGTTCTGGGAAGAGGTGAAAAATAATTTGTGAGCGTTATCATTCTTATTATGCAAGTGTGGAAGAACATCAGATAAGACATGTTCCCTTAAAAGCAGGGCTCTTCAAATGCCTTCATATTCTAAATATGTCATGTAACATCGTAAAACTCCGGGTAGGATTTTTACGCCACGTGTTACATATACATTTTTCTGTGTACAGTGTTTGTAACTTTACCAAGACTTGGCCAAATTTATTATTATTTTGATGATTCTAGAACCTTGCAATACACACACATTCTTATATGCTAGATGATCAACCTTTTCTGGTCGATTCCACTCCGTTTCTTTCACAATGCAATCGCATGCATGACCAGAACTCAACTTCATCTTTAAGTTAAGGATATTTTGTATTCCTCTCAGTAGTTGATTGTTCTAACAGCGACCCGGCGACCCATGTGTGAATGGAGGTACATGTCAGAACAATGCATACACGTGTGCTGCGGGATTTATTGGAGAGCTGTGTAGTATAGGTATGAAAATCTATTGCAACATCAGGAATTATCTTGTACGTCAAGTACTTTATAAACGAAAGATTCGGTTGAGAATGATGAATGTAAAATTCGTTATTAGTATTAGGACATTTTCTCTCCTCTCTGTAGTTGACTGTTACGGTTCTGGTTCTGGTGACGGTTCTGGTTCTGGTGACTGTTCTGGTTCTGGTGACGGTTTTGGTTCTGGTTCCACTCCAAGTTTTCTAGGAGGGGGTTATGATACCGATGCATGTACATGTGCTTCTGGGTTTGCAGGCACTTTGTGCGGTGAAATATGTAAGCTTTGTTAAGCTTTCACTGGTACTGCTTACAATTTGTAATGTCTATCTGTATTAGAGTATTGCAAACCAATAGCAAATCAATAATTTACAGAAAACTAAGTGCATAATGTCACAAGGCGAGAAACGAGCAACACCTTTGGGCTGTGATCTTACTCATTCAGGCAGATAAATTAGGTTAAATGAACCTTTATTTATGCAAAGTATTCCTGGAAATGTCTGACCGGTGGTTCTTCCCATTCATCCTTTCCCTTCACCATATGTGCAGAGGGCTTCCTTTTCAGGGGTTTCTCTAAAAGTCTTTACCGGCGCCTTTCTTCCTTCCAATGAAAGTTATATCATTGTTTTGGCATATATAAAATCGATTTATGATAGATAATATGCCCTAATCCTATTAACCAATTAAATACATTAAGGTATATGACATAATTGATACGTACTAATCAGAAACCTCAATACAAACAAATGACATCATCTCAATATGATGTGAAATATGGTTACAATAATAATAGTGCCTTTGTATGAGATACAATTAGTCTTATTATATGATACCTACACATTTTCAAAGTCATCTTTTGTCACATATTCTGTTAATGTTTCAATAACCGATCCTTTTCCCATCACTCCTACCTCCGCTTAAAAACGAGATAAAGCAGGCCCTAGATACACCTCTGTAGTTGATAAGTTCAGAATACAAATTATTTTTTGTTTTCCTTCTTAATATAAGGTTTTTCTACCCTGCTTGACTATTTGCACAAGCAGTCATTTCAAAAATAGATATTCTAAATGTGCAAGTTTCATTTGGTATGATTTTTTTCTTCACTTTGTAGTTGACTGTTCTGTTAGCAACCCATGTCTGAACGGAGGTACCTGTCATACCGATGCATGTACATGTGTTGCGGGATTTACCGGATCTGTGTGTGACCGAGGTAGAAACATAATGTTATAATGTGTACATTCAATGGAACAGGGTTAGATATACTATATTTTTCCCCAAATTACATGTAGGATATTCATGTCACTTACTAAAAGATACAGAATGTTCTCATAATCTCCTGTCGTGTTTATAATTTTGTAAAAAGCATTAGGTAGTCGTACTACTTAAAAAATACAAGTAATATACGGCAGGAAGATACTATCACAGAAAGAAAGCCGAAATACATGGTATATATTTTTGATACGGTTATGAGTGAAGGGGGGGGGGGGGGGCGCACCAAGTTTTATCGATCAAAAGGGATTATTAAATCCAAAGCGTTTAGATATCATATTGATTGTGTGTACATTGGCTAATACGAGTTTATTCTCATCATTCATTGATTTCCATCAAAAGTTTAACGACGAATGTAATAATTCGTCATTAATTTCTAGGGTATTATCTCTCCTCCTTGTAGTTGACTGTTTAGGTGTCAACCCATGTCTGAACGGAGGTACCTGCGAGAACAATGCATGTTTTTGTTATTCGGGATTTAATGGAGCTTTGTGTAGTAGAGGTATGGAAATATATTGTATGTAACATACGTACGTTCATGCCGTGACTTTAACCTCTATAATATTTCGAATCAACATGCTAACTTACAACCCCCCCCCCCCGAAATAGCAGTGATATGAATATAGGTGAAGCTTATCTACTTTGTAAATTGACAATGTTTAATGTATTGTTCTTAAATCATGTTACTGCCTGGTATACATTTATTGTCGTCATTCAAGCATTTTCAAGTGAACGATTAGGGTAAACTTTCATCATTTATTTGTAACAGTATTGTTTTCCCTCTTTGTAGTTGACTGTTCAGGCAGCAGAAATGACATCATTTGAATGTGATGTGAAAGTGAAAAGAATGATAATAATGCCTTGCATATCATACAATAAGTCTAATCATATGATACCTACAATATTGAAAGTCATCTTTTGACACATATTTTGTTTAAGGGTTTGATAACCGGTCCCATTCTCATCACTCCTGTCCCGCTTGAAAACGAGGTGAATCATTTACCAATTTAATGGTCTATATCTGGACATCCCAATCTGTTATACTTGAGAAGAACCCCGAGGGCGAAATTGATCATTAAATCCCAAGCTTTTAGATATTATATTATGTGTGCACTGGCTAATATGAGTTTATTCTCGTCATTCATGGATTTCTATCTAAACGATGGATGTAAAAAATCGTTATTAATTAAAGGATATTTCTTTTCTCTCTGTAGTTGACTGTTCAGCTTCTGGCGGCAGCCCATGTATGAACGGAGGTACATGTGAGAACGCTGCATGTACATGTGCATCGGGCTTTCGTGGATCTCTGTGCAGTGACGCAAGTGAGATCTATTAGGATTTTATCACTTTTGTTTGAAATTACATTGACCACTTTTGAAATGTCTATACGTATTGGAGTATCGCAAATAAAAACATATTGTCTGTGTCTGTGATCTCAATAATGCACACAGATAATTAGGTTAAATATACCTGCACTAATGTAATCCATTCCAGACAAGTTTTACACAAGAATATATAAATGAATTACAAACATGGAAGACTAAAATAGAAGATGAACATTATTCAATGACTAGGGTAGATCCTCAGTTATGTCTTTAGCTTATTAATAAACGAATAAGGTATCACCTCAAACACACTCAAGCAATTTCAGTAAAAATGTACTAATAAAATCGTATTTAGCTTCAAAGAATATTAATGTTTAGTTAATGATAAATTAGGTATAAGCTATAATACGTTCATATTGTGACTTTAACCTCTTCATATATTTGAGATTTTCATCCTAACGTACACTCCCTCCCCGAAAAGAGACCTACATTCTACTTTGACAATTTTAAATACATCGTTCTTAATTTCCAAAGTTTTAGCTATCATATTGATTGTGTGTACACTACCATGATTGGCTGATATGACAATAATTAAATATTGTACTTTTATCATTCATGCATTTTGCATTTCCACTTGTATACAGTGAATGCAAAAAAAAAGAGAAAAAAAGAATCGTCATTAAATTTAGAATATTTTCTCTCCACTTTGTAGTTGACTGTACTGGCAACAGCCCATGTTATAACGGAGGTGTATGTGACAACGCTGCATGCACATGTTCATCAGGTTTTAGTGGATCTCTGTGCAGTGACGCCAGTAAGATCTTTTTAGGATTTTATCGCTTTTGTTTAAAATTACATTGACCACTTTTGAAATGTCTATTCGTTGGGTTGGAGTATTGCAAATAAAAACAAATTGTCTGTGTCTGTGATCTCACCCATGCACACAGATAATAAGGTTAAATACACCTGCAAGCTATTCTTGGAAATGTCTGACCCTTTTCAGTGGAAATCCCCCAAAACTTATTTTACATTAAGTACTCTGAAAGTCTTTACCGGAGACTTTCTTCCTTCCAATGAAAGTTATATCATTGTTTTGAAATATATAAAATCGATTTACAATAGAAAATGTGCGATAATCCTATTTAATAACTACATACATGAATGTATTAGTTTATTGCAAACATTATTGATACGCTAACAAATGACATCATCTCAATATGATGTGAAATGTGGTTACAATCATTATAGCGCCTTTGTATGAAATACAATTAGTCTTACCTACAAATATTCAGGGTCATCTCTTGTCACATATTTTGTTTAATGTTTCAATAACCAATCATTTCCCATCACTCCTGCCACCGCTTAAAAACGAGATAAAGCAGGCCTTATATACGCCTCTGTTGAAAAATTCAAAATACAAGTCCCAATCTTCGTTACTTAATATAATTTTGTTTTACCCTGCTTGACTATACAGAATCATTTATTTCACAAAATTAATAATCCTTCTAAATATGCAAGTTTTGTTTGGTATTATTTTCTTCTCCACTTTGTAGTTGTCTGTTCTATTAGTGACCCCTGTCTGAACGGAGGTACCTGTGAATTCTATGAATGTGCATGTGCTGCGGGATTTACTGGATCTGTGTGTGACCGAGGTATAACATAATAATGTGTATATTCAATGGTAGAGTGTCCCCCAAAGTAGGATATTCATGTCATATACTAAAAGAAACGGAATGTTCTCATAATCTCCTTTCGTGATTATAATGTTGTGGGATTTAGTGGAAAGTCGTGTAGTAGAGGTATGACAATCTATTGTAACATCTTCATTGTGTACGTCGAGTATAATATTTTGGCTAAAGGAAATTAATTGACACTTATTAATAACAATGATTTAAGCCATGATACACCAATATCGCGCAATTAACCTATTTATACATATCTAAATCAACATTATAATCTTAAACCATTACCCCCCCCCCCCCCCCGAAAATAGGGTGGTGTAAAGATTAGGGAAAGCCTACCTACATTCTAATCTTTTGAAATGTTTAATATATCATTCTAAATATGTGTTTACTAAACGTTTAATTTTATTCTCGTCATTCATGCAGTTCCATGTGATCGGTAAAAGTAAGGATTTGTCATGAATTTTAGGATATTTTATCTCCTCTCTGCAGTCGACTGTTCTGGGAGCAACCCGTGTCTGAACGGAGGTACCTGTGAGAACAATGCATGCATTATGTGCAACGGGGTATACAGGAGCTTTGTGCGGTGACGTGTGTAAGATCTTTTAAGCTTGTATTTGACTGCTTAGAATTTTCTTCTATTCGTATTGAAGTAATGCACATTTAAAGAAAAAAAAATCGTATTGTCACAAGGCGGGAATCGAGCAACACCTTTTGGCTGGGATCTTACAAATTTACACAGAAAATATATAGGTTAAATAAACCTTTATCAATGCAAAATCACATGAACATGACGGACAAAGAAAGAGGACAAAATATACAGTTCCTCATTCTACCCTCAACAATTGCTGTGGTAGATAAAGGAACATTCCTTAACAGCTATTATGTAAAAATGTGTAGAACAGGTGAATATGCATGTGACACCTGGTCTACACATTTTTACACAATAGCAGTGAAGGGATGATCCATTTTTCGCCACAGCAATTGTTGAGGGTAGAACGAGGAGCTTTATATTTTGTCCCCTTTCTTTGTCCGTCATGTTCATAGTGACTTTTCTTGGAAATGTCTGACCGGTGGTTATCTAATTTTCTTCCCATTCATCCTTTCCCTTCACCTTTATATGTGAATAAGGTTTCATTTTCAGGAGTAATCCAAGAACTTTGACTCAGTACGACTGTGACGTTTGACCAGCGTCCTAATTTACATTAATACTCTGAAAGTCTTTACCCGAATTGTTATCTTCTTTTCAATGAAAGTTATCATTGTTTTGGAATATGTACAATCATACATGTATCTATTTACGACAGAAATAATGCGATAATCCAATTAACAAAGAACATTCATTTGTAACTTCCACTGTTGGCTGGATTACATGCGCACGCCACAACGCCTAGATAATAATTTGATTTTGAGACCCCTTTGTACTGCACGAAGATTCAATCAGATTCAATCAGTTTAATTTTGTCATTACAAGTAGTGGTTTATTGGTGTAGACAAATGCTCATGTACCTGTTACAGCTCATTTTAAGTATGATATTACCAAAGGAAAAAAGATGCCGGTCAGTCACTCAATAGTTTCTGACGGTGAGGTATAGACGGTAAACGGGTTTCCCTCCATAATTTGAATACTAGGACACTGCTAATGTTTAAATTTCACAGATCGGACATACATGACATATTCATAATTCCTGCAAAGTTCTACATAATTTGATGTTGGCTGCAAAAGGGACATAGTATCTTAAATAATAAAAAACCTCAATACAAACAAATGATTTCATCTGAATGTGCAATTTTCGTTTGGTATGATTTGTTATCTCCACTTTGTAGATGACTGTTATTTCAGGGCTCCATGTCTGAACGGAGGTACCTGTGAGAACAATGCATGTACATGTGCTGCGGAATTAACTGGATCTGTGTGTGACAGAGGTATTAAAATATATTATAATGTGTACATTCAAAATATTACAGGTACTATATCCCCGGCTAGATATATCAAATTTTGTCCCCAAGCGTGGGATATTCAAAAGATACTGAATGTTCTCATAATCTCCTGTCGTGATTATAATGTTCGAAAAAAAACATTAAGTCGTCGTAAACTTGTAGTCCGCCTTAAAAAATACAAGTAATATATGTCAGGAAGACACTATCACAGAAAGAAAGACTGAATACACGGAAAACATTTGTAATGCTGTAATGAATGGGGGGAGGGGGGGGGGGGCTCCAATTTAGTTGCTACCTGGACATCAGACCCGAGGGCGAAAGTGATTATTAGATCCCCAGCTTTTAGATGTTATGATATTTAGTGTGTGTATATTAAGCTAATTCTCGTCATTCATGGATTTTTATCTAAACGAGGAATGTAATATTTCTTCATTAATTTCAGATACTTTTTCTCTCAGTAGTTGACTGTTTTTAGTGACGACCCATGTACGAACGGAGATACATGTGATACCGATGTATCTACATGTATTGCGGAATTTAGTCGAGAGTTGTGTAGTAGAGGTATGACAATTTATTGTAAAATTGGGATTTGTCGTGTACGTCAAGTAATATTTTGGTTTAAAGTAATTAATTGACACCCACATTAATTACACTTTTTTTTTTTTGGGGGGGGAGGATTGTTGATTAGAAAGTTGATTTAGAACATTAAAGAGGTTAAATGCGCGATATTGGCGTATCATGACTCAAATCATCGTTATCATTAAAGGTCGGGTGACATCCAAATACATGTTGATTCATGAGAAGGTCGTAGGCCTATATAGCTTCAGCAGAGCTGACCACTTGTTTACAATAAACCATACAATACCTACATATGAATTGCTATGTCAGACGTGCTGTAGCATCACCAGGAAACGAAATGTAAAAATGCAATTATTTTGTGAGCATGTGCTGAGCTGGGGGGAGTTGCATACTGCTGTCTCTTGTTAGCTCACTACTGATTGACAGATGTCACAAGATGAATGAGATCTGGAGCCTTTTTTAGGGTGGAGCTTAGCAGGTCTGAGAAAATTATTTTACAAAATATTAAAAAATCTATGAAGAAATATATTTAGATGTTTTAATAACAACATATGAGTTGTATGCAGCCCTGCACATCAACATGAATCAATTTATATTTGCGGGATGTCACCCGATAACGATGATTTAGGCCATGTTACGCCAATATCGCGCATTTAACCTCTTTAATATTCTAAATCAACATTCTAACTTACAGCCCCCCCCCCAACAACAAAAAACAGTGATAAGAATGTGGGTGAAGCCTACCTAGTTTGTAATTTAATGTTTAATATATCATTCTTATATTGTATTTTGTTTCTTCCTCTCTGTAGTTGACTGTTCCGGCAGCAACCCGTGTCTAAACGGAGGGAGCTGTGACACCGATGCATGTACATGTGCTGCGGGGTATACAGGAGCTTTGTGCGGTGAAACGAGTAAGATATTTAAGGGTTTACTGGTACTGCTTACACATTTCAATGTCTATTTGTCTAAGACTATTGCACACACAAAATTCTTAGTCGATAATCTTCGGTTACTAAAGAAAACCAACTACATATTTTCACAAGGGCTAGGATCTTTCTATTAAATTCACATAGATAATTAGATTAAATAAGCCTTTATTCATGCAAGCTATTCTTCGAGATGTCTGACCGGTGGTTGTTTACTTTTCTTTCCATTCATCCTTTCCCTTCACCTTATATGTGAATAAGGCTTCATTTGCAGGTGTAATCCCAAGAACTGTGACTCATACTACGACTGTGACGTTTACCGAAAGTCATCTTCGCTTCTAATCCACTTCTTCACATTTTCTGTCACTGGCAGATAGATGAGCGATGACCCTGCCATCTAACGTCCATGCTGACGATAGTTTAGGTGTGCTGCGAGTTTTCGCCAGAAGTGCCTGGCTCTTCATAGCCAGATCCTCTACAATTGATTACTGATCCTTTTTTTTTTTTTTTTTTGCTAGAGTACGCCTTCTCTTTTTATAGGAATTCAATTTCACGATGGTAGATGGTTTTCTGAGAGTTGCTACTGATGGTTTCACCAACCTGCTCGCTGATGGTCTCTGCGGCTATTGCGTCGGTGTCTTCACTCGGCTTCTCCTCGACACCGAATGTGCGAATGCACGTCGTTTGTGAATACCTTCTAGATTATTAATGCTATAGTTGGCATTACAGACTTCACTGCTTAGGTTTTCTACTGTCCAGTTCAAATCAGACATGTCATTATCTTTGCTTTCTATTTTCATCTGCAGATCAAAATAATACATCACCTTGAATAACATCTAACCTAGCTACTCAGCAATTCTCCCATTTTTTCCTCTACTGCATTGCTGACTATCGTATCCAGATGTATGTGACAAACTCTTCATTCTTCAATAAGTCTTTGATGTCCTGACATGTCACAGCTGCCGTTCGTCTGGTGATTGCGACTCCTCCGCCATCCTCCATTGTGTGCAGATAGTTCTGTCTGTGTCTGTTATAGACACAGTTCAGTGAGCACTGTGTAGGTTGGCATAG
This sequence comes from Strongylocentrotus droebachiensis, assembly GCA_035222895.1. Lineage (NCBI taxonomy): Eukaryota > Metazoa > Echinodermata > Echinoidea > Camarodonta > Strongylocentrotidae > Strongylocentrotus > Strongylocentrotus droebachiensis. Next base: position 987,867 of record JAVYIG010000048.1, on the reverse strand, counting down.
CCTTGAGGGCTAGGTGATAATGTAAAATATGATATTGATATCACCTAGCCTTAATTAATTGGCACCATACTCCTGGTGAAGAGGTAAGTAAACAAAACCTAAAATGCGTCCGAAATCACCCCTTCCCGCACCCATCGAACATTGCACAGTTGCTTCGGAGTTCGCTAATGAATTGTCTTTTCTCTCAAAATTTAGCTTCCGGAGCGGTTTCGAATTGCTTACTTTCCACATGTTCCTGATGATAATTAGTAAAGTTGCGATTTATAAGACAAAAACGCTGACCTCTTAGAGAATTCGCGATGTTAGTTCCATCTGTAATGCAAAGACACGCGGTATACTCATAATAAACTGTTTTTTGCGAATTTCCAATTAAAATAATTACTTACGATAATAGCAATTAGTGTTAAAAAGGCGCGCGCGCAAGGAGTTCGCTAAATTCAGCGAACTCCGTGCATGCGCCTTCGTATACTATATACTAAATGCTATTATCGTAAAGATAATATATAGGGCACCAGATTTCCCTGTTAGCTCATCATGCTGCACCTTGTGGCCGTACGGCAGCCGAGACCATCTTAGTTGTCAACAGTTGGAAGGCGGGCTGGTGTTCCAGTGACAGAAGACGAGGACATGAACATCGTCATCCCCTCGTATAAAACGTCCAAGGAATTCAAGGTGCCCTTCCAATTAACAGGAGACCATCCAGCACGCTGACATCGACCAAATACTTCCATACTCCAGGTATTTTTGTTTATTTACTTTGGTGTAATATTGTATTAATTACTTCTTCGGAAACAATTGCATGCAGTTTTCACTTAATTTTATTAGCATTGATCAAGTGCAATCGTCATGTGTGCAAAAAACAATGAACAGAACATCGAGTATATCTCGTACCAAATTTCTTATCAATTTGATAACTCTAGAACCTTGCAGTACACACCAATACTTCTATGCTATACATGATCAATTTTTCTTGGTCGATTCTTTCACAATGCAATCTCATGACCAGAATTCAACTTTATCTTTAAATACTCTTCTTCTTTTTTTAATTCGCAAAGCAATATTTGCCATGCCATTTTGTTTCTACATTTGTGTTTTGCAGGAATTTGAACAGGAGGGGTCGCTCTGTTCCTCAGTCCAGGTAGAGAGAGATCAAGAGGACGTCGACGCAGCAAAATTCCGAACAGTTCAACAAAGTGCCAATGGAGACCCAAAGGTAATCATCATCATGATTAGAATAACCATATCTCTTTAAAACGTCTATGTTTTCATTAACATCGTTATTATTTCTATCAGATTATTATCATAAAAAGTGATATATTTCCATGACCATGTTCTTTACATAATTATAATGAAACAAACTTCACATGATCACATCAGCCGCACATTAGGGGGCTGCAATCTACAAGCTCAGCTTTTCAGCAGTCCCCTCCATGACCAACCTGTTTTATATGCCTATTGTACACTGTGGACCAATTACAAATATATTGTTAAGTTTCATTGTTTTACTATGTACAATGCAATCCCATGTACTTTATTTATTTTGTTGGAAATGGAAATAAACGAAATGAAAAAAAAAATGAAATTAATAATTTTCTGTTCATAAATATTGTTCATTGCAGGAAACCAATAAAGGATATTGGCAGACAGAGTCCAAGATTGCTAGGTTCACCACCTCCGAAGAAGCGTTTTGGTAGAGGAAAGCATACATCAATAAAGGCTAATGATGTCGCCCTTGCCATATTTCAAACTGTCGACGGACCTGAAATTCCTGTCTTTGATACTATTTTATATAAAGCAGGGCTCCCACTTAGCCGAGTTGGAGCCTCGAGTTGTGGCGAGCTGGTGCGAGATTATGGCAAGCAGTTTTTATCATCAAAACATATTTCTTGATATCACGAAATCGAATTCTTGATATCAAGCATTGATTTCTTGATATGTTTTAATGATAAAACGGCCTGCCATAAGCTCGCGCCAGCTCGCCACAACTCGAGGCTCCAACGCGGTTATGTGGGAGCCCTGCTTTATGCCTCAGTCACACCTTTGCGTATGATGCTGCGTATGGCTGCGCTGTACGGGGTATATCAATACGCAGCCGTTCCCAGCAATACGCGGCAAATTTGAAGGTAGCAGTCATACTATTGCGTATCTAGCTCGTAGGTAGCTCGTATGCCGCTCGTACTAAGACTGCCTACGGTTGCCTATGACCACGCTATAGCTCGCTGTTGCTCATAGCAGTACGATTCAATACGCAGTTTGCTCGCCACGTTGCGTATGTAACTGGTTCTTTGCTCGTTTGCTGCTCGCTAGCCGCTCGCACCAGTACGTCTCGTTGTGTCTCACTGCGTGTTCGCTCGATTTAGCTCGTCTGTTGTTCGTTCTGCTGCGTGCCAGCTCGCTCTACAGCGTACCAGCTCGCTTGGGCTGCGACGGCGTATAAATAAAAGTAATTTTGCGGGCTTTTGACGAGTCTACATCTACAAGAAAAATCAAACTTATGAAAAAAAAATTGCCTAGGAGCAGCGCTCTGCCTTGCAAAAGCTTAAGCTTTTTGGTTCAGCAGGAAGAAGCAGAGGCGAATGATGTTTATTTAATAACGTTATGAAGCGCAGCGACGGTGGTTGGTGCTAGGCAACTAATCGCAGTGAGAGAGAGCTAAAGCGAACGGCGTACGAGCTAGACTCGCAGCGTAGCGAGCGGCAATTGCAACAGTGCTTGCTGATGCGAGTGGTAGGCGAGCAACAGCGCAACAATACGCGCAATAATGCGAACGACAACGAGCTCTGGCGAGGTAAATCGTGCAGGGAACGCAGCTAGGCAGTGACACGCGCTCCAAAAAAAAAGAGGTGCGTATGGTTGCGTATACTTGCGCTAAGCCACTCGATGTTGCTCGCATTCACTGGTTGCCACTCGTATCCGCTCGTAGGTGATTTGACCTTGCGTTTGCTTGCGATAGTTTAGAAAATTTTAAAACTAGCGAGTGACAAAAAACGCAGGCCTTTGCGCTAGTCTGCGTATTGAGTACGCAGTGAGCACGTTTCGTTGCGCTTTATTGGGTGTGACTGCCTATGTCTGCGTTCGGGCAATACGCAGGAATACGCAAGCCCAATACGCAAAGGTGTGACTGAGGCATTAGAGAGTAACAAGTCAAGTTGATTGGCCAACATCGTGTCATTAAAATTCAGTTTCATTGCTTTAATGCAGTACTGGAATGAAAATCGAGGTAACATTAGAGAGCTAGTGCACGAATTAAGATCCAGTAAAAGCGAGTCCCGAATTTTAATAGTGCTCAATCGGAACTGGTACTTCCTACTCTTGATGGAAAGCGAAGTAAGAAAACAGAAAATGCATTTCAGATATTAATTGGTTTGTAGAAAATACAGAGTAGAAAGGTTTTTTAGTTAATGGGGATATGAATAAAACATGAAAGATGATGGTACTGTGATATGAATAAATTCAATACATGGAAATATCTCGTAGAAAACTTGCCAGCCTGTCATACAGATTTCAAAGGGATAGTTGAGTTCTGTTTCCAGACGGCAAATGCCTTCAAAGTGCATGGTCATTGCTCTTATTCTTATCTATGTCATTTCTAGTGCCCTTTTAGAACCTAAAAATGCTATGAAGGTAATTTTAGACCCCAAAATGTGTGTAATTTAGCCAATACGAGCATACAAATTCGGCTCCATTTAATAAAAAAAAACACGGTGAACGTTAATTAATCATTTAATTAAAAATAACAATACATTGGCCGGCTGGTTGTGCGTAATATAAGTAACACGAAAATGCCAACAAAAAACCAACATCGGCATTGGCTGAAATACGACGTAAAAGGCGTTATTTCGTTTTCAACGGTTTTTTTCCAATTTTTCAATATATCTAATACTTGTGGTGGTACACAAGTATTAGAAATCGTTATATTTCAGCCGTCTCTGAACCGATTTTGATCAAACAAAGATGATTTTGTCATTTAAATATTACGTTCTTTCAAATTTGACACTCAGTTTTTCATTATCTCACAAAAAAAAAATATTTTGAGTAGCGCCCTCTGCAACAGAACTCAACTATCCCTTTAATATCTTCGGTAAAATCTTCAGATAACAATCTGTAATGATAATAAACAAACAAACAAATAATAAATAAATGAAGAAAAAAAGAATAATACACTCTATATTTGTTATTACCTATGACATTTCAGAAGTTGTTAGTGGTTTGAAAATAAGAGTCTGGGATTTGATTAAAAATAAATGTTGAGGTGTACAAAAATATTATCTGCTTTATTTTACAACCACTGTGTATTATTTATAATTTTTCATTAGAACTTGGAATATTTCCTGGTTGACAAACTGAAAAGTAGATCCAGTGTTTAAGAAGGGCACTAAAGACATTGTATCAAACTATAGACCAATTTTCTTATTATCTGTATTCACAAACATATTCGAAAAATTATGTACAAGAATCCTATGAATACATCCCACAATCTTGCCGATGTATTTGAACAAAATAAATGTTTTATCGCTGGTTCCGAGATATTGTCTGACTTAGTTTCAATTACAGATCGATCAATCGATCTTTGTTACTGGGTGTAAGCCAAAAATATGTTTAAACAATGAAAATAGTTGTCAAACACATTTGATGATATGTAACTTTGTAGTCAATTAATTTTATTGATTACTATAATCTTTTTTAAAATCATGAAACATGTCTTTTATGTATTATTTTGTTACCTGTATTGTATCAGCATGTGAAATGTGAAACCAATAAGCTCAAACTCAAACACTATGGAATTTAGAGGAAAGGTTTTTAAATGATTCAAAAGTTACCCTTTTAATCGCAACCAATTTACAAGTGTTGGAAAGTGTATACAATCAGATGAAGAATACATACTCTCTGGTGTTCCGCAAAGACCAGTCCTTGGATCATTGATTTTATTACTTGTCAATGATTTTCAGTATGTCAGTGACCGTTTTCTTTCCATTATATTTGCAAATACAAATTATGTTTTTCAAGTAATAATGTATTGGAACCAAATAATGTAATTCACACTGAACTAAACAATGCTGAAACGTGGTTTAGCTTTAACCGTTTGGAAAATAAGGTGGAAAAAAACTGTAATATGATTTTTAAACTCTGTCTAAACTTGTTTCTGGATGATTCTTCGCTGCACTTAAAAATTGGTGATAACGAAATACAAAAAGTTAACCAGCCAAATTTGCTAAGTGGGACAATATTATTGATGCAAACATTTTCTTGGAAGGAGCATGTTAATGATCGTATCCGGACACATACCCCATGGACATCCGCCCCCGGATAACCTTCCCCAGTCAACTACCCTCTGAGACAACTACCCCCGTAGGAAAACTACCCCCTAGGGCAAACACCCTCTAGGACAACTACCACGGGACAACTCCACCCTAGGCCTAGGGGGTAGTTGTCCGGGGCAGTTGTCCCAGGGGGTAGTCGTCCTAGAGGGTAGTTGTCCCGGGTGTAGTTACCTATAGTTGACTGGGGTGGTTATCCGGGGGTGGGTGTCCAGGGGGTAGGTGTCCTAGAACCGTTAATGATATATCATGTAAAATATCGAGAGCTACTGGTGTAATGAATCGTGTAAAACATATTGTTCCACTTAAGGTATCTTTAGTGTATTATACTCTTGTTTTATCACATTTCATACTGCAACATAATGGGGAAATTGTGCAATAACAACAAACAATAGATTTTAGATCTTAGATTTTAAAAATGTGCATACAGAATTAGTGCAATAATCCCTCCTGTAGCCACAGCGCTCCTCTTTTCAATCGAAGGAAAATTTTAACTATTCGGTTATCAACTAAATCAATTGCAAGTTGCTATATTTATGTATTATTACCTTAAATGCACACTTCCGTCCATATTTAATCATATTTTAATCTGAACTTTACATATCATCAGTATGATACAAGAACACAGGGGAATAAACGCCTGTCACTGTTTAAATGTAACTTTTTTAAGAAGCACTACAGCATTAATTTTATTGGAACGAAATGCTGGAATACTGTTCTAAATGATTTGAAGTTGTGTCCAAGATTGTTAAATTTCAAATAGAAATATAAATCTTATCTGCTGTACAATATCACTTAAATACCCAGGTCATGCATGTAAATGTTATTTCTATTGTTATATATCTTTCTCTCTCTCTCTCTCTCTCCTCCATGATTTTCATATTATCATTTTACACGGGGATTGCCCCAGATAAGCCTTTATTTGGCTTTTGGTAATCCCCCACATGCAAATATCCAAGTGTACAGGTGGTTCTTACCTTCTCCTTTTCATATGTTCTTTTATTGTTTAATTGTTGAATATTTTTGATATCTATTGTTTGTTTTTCTGTAATTTGTTTATCATGTAATTTTATATATATATATATTGCATTTTCTTGCTTTTGTCTTTGAATGTGAAAATTAATTAATTAATTAATTAAATAAATAAATGAATGATGAAAGTTTCTCAAAAACCTCGTCCAAACCTATATTTTGTTGTCAAGTATATCGTTAGAAGATTTAACAAGGTACTCATATCAAACCACACTGAAAAATCTTATAAAGATTTCAGACTGAGATTTCAAACTTGCCAAAGACTTCCGGACATGTAGATACGAAAATGGGGGTATAGTAACAAATATTCAGCTATAGGGACAAAGAAACTTAATCGAATTCATGAGTTTGTAAGCATTTTGACGAAGGACTTCAAGGGGATTGAAAGAAGTCATGATTGATGATCACTCGACAAGGCTTTCTGAAAGAAAATAAAAAGCAAACAACAAACTGAATAGATATTATTTACCTATAAGCCTGCCTTATTATCCATTTTTTTTTTAGATGAGCAGATATACGAGCCAAGTTTTACGGTCAAGTCAATGTCGACCATTACAATTTAAGGGAAAATGGAACAAAAAAGTGGCAAGATAAAGATGGGGTTAATTCTAAAGGCGCTGAAGAGGAATCCATTGAGGTATGTTGATAAAACATAAGGAATATTAAGGCACTTGGTTGCAATGAAAAATTTTCTAAAAAAATTATATGGAAGTAAAGGTTAAAATCTCACCTTTAAAATGGTGTCAGTCCTTAGATTTAGAAGCCATCTAATTATAGAACGCATTTTTACAAATTTTACTCGTAAAGCCCGTATAAACCCCGTATATGCCGGTTTGAGCCCTAACTTCAATCTGAAACAGTAAGCCCCAAACAAGAAGTTTTGGCATTTTACATATAAGAGATTCTTGGACAATTACCCCCCTGGGCAATTACCAGCAGAATAATCCCCTCCCCCCCCCCCAACGACAATTACCCCCCGAAAATTACCCGTCTAGGAAATCATCCCCGTGGACAATTACCCCCTATAGGAGATTCATTCACCCCCCCCCCCCCACGGACAATCACCCGGAAGAGAAAACAAATCTGCTTTTATTCAATGCAAATTATCATCAGGTTGGACTTTCCCTTTAATAAACAGGGGGGATTAGCGGTGGTGTGTTTTTCTTCGGGGGGTGGGGGGGGGGGGTGTTGAATAGTCGTCCACGTACGGGTTTAATTTTCCGGGGGGTAATTGTCCTCGGGGAATGGTTGTCCGGGGGGAGGGGGGTAGTTTTCCAGTGGATAATTGTCCTTATACGTAATATGTGAGAATATAGAGTAAGATCTTACCAACAATGGTTTGGGCCATTATTTAGTTAAAATGTCTTACAACTGCTTTAGAAGACATCAAATTTGAAAATGTATTTTGGCCGCTATTGTATGTTGAGTGTGGATAAGCTTTCTAATATGCCGGTTCAGTGAGCCCTAACTTCAATCTAAAACAGTGAAATTCAGACAAGGAGTTTTGGCATGTGGCAAATATAGGAATTACAGAGTAAGATACTACCTTTAAAATGGTGTCAGTCATCACTGATTTAGTTAAAATGCCATACGATACATTTTGAAGCCATCGAATTCTAAATTAGATTTTTTCAAATTTTACACGTTTTTTCCCGGTTTGAGCCCTAAATTCAAGCTGAAACAGTAAAACCCAGATAAGAAATTTCGGTATGTGACATATATGAGAGTAAAGATAAGCATCTCACCTTTCAAATGATGCTAGGCTTGCTAGCCATTACTAAGTTACAATGTCATAAGATAGTTTTAAAAACATATAAATCTAATCTCTTATCTCTCTCTCTCTGTTGTTGTCCCTCCGCTTTTCGGAGATCAGCGAGTTTATCGCATTCGAAGTAGTAGGCTGCTGTAAATATATTATAGAATCCTTAGTTGGAGGGTATGGAGTGCAGGCGATGGGCATGAATTTTGTTGCCGTTACGGTCAGCCAAGACGTTCAAACTTTTATTTTTCCTTTTCGATTATACGATTTGGAGACACTGTAGCCTCCATTATTGGAGGCTAGTGTTCGCGACCAGATTTTGCTCTAAAATTGTTTGCCGTTGTTAGGTCACAAAACAAAGTGATGAAATCTGTTATTATAGTATTACAATCCGAATAGTTTTATCTATAGTTATTATCTATCATTAGAAATGGTTGATGCCTTGGGTTCTATCACATTTTGGGGTTTCAGCTCTGCTTTGGATCTCCAGGACAAGGGTAAGATGATGGAACGATTTCATATTTAAGCCCCACGTGTTGAATTTGGTGTTACTAAAATAATACTAGAATTTCAATTCGTGTATCTCATTCGGGAACTCCGCGGAGCTAGCGGCACACAGCTGAAGTGAGCTATGTGACATAGCTCACTCCAGCAAAGCATAGAGAGTCATAGACCGAAAACTTCAGTCTCTCTAATCGTCGGTTGTTCCACTGAGACTACGTCTGGCTCCACTAGACCTCCGATTATAGAGACTGAAGTCTGGGGACCTCTTTCTGTGAGGCACTGTACGGAACAAATGGTTCGGTTCGGCAGGACCGCGATGAATGAGATAGACCTCTATGCTACGAGATTTTCACTCTTTACATCCTCATACATGCTGCAATATGACAATAATTAGAGTCTAATTAAAAATAACATATATATAGCTTATTTGACTTACGATAGCTTGCTCATTTAGATCCTAAATTAATGATTAATCCGAGAAAGTCTCGTCGTCAACATTATCCGTCTTGGTTTTAGTTGATGAATATTCATTTTTTCTTTTCGAACGTCCAATAGCTACCGTAGCTACGTACGAGTCGGCCCAGCTTGACCAATGAACTCCCACGAAACGAGTGCTCTGATTGGCCATTTGGCTATGTTTTGGTAGGTGGACCCGGAAATATATCGGCCGCCGGGTAATATTTCGAATGCATGAACGTACTGCTTCGCGGATCTGAGATACAAATTGGATAATTCATATAAGTAAGTCCGTAAATTACGTATTTAATATTAAGTTATCAAATTTTGATAACTGTAATTAGGACAAATGACATAAGGACCTAATTTACATCTGATTTAGAAATCAGAAAATTAGATCTAAATAAAGAAAATCGGGGAGAAAATGTTTTGACAAAAAAAGCTGCCATTGTTGGCTATAGCTACCCCCACGGTACGAGATCTCTGGGTTGCCATCTGTATTGGGGAATGACAACAAATGTCAGTTTTATTAAAGAAATGACCCAAATCAGATGGTTATTGCTGTCTAAGAGAGTCAATGCTATTGCGTATTGGTAATCTGGCTTGGATTTCTTGTGTTAACCTTTGTTTCCGACTGGATTTCTCTACCAAAATGTATTGGTAGCGTCCAATCAGCGAACGTATCATCGCGTGACGTCAGCATATATTATCCATCACACACACACACAGAGTAAACTCTATATAGAGTCTAGACCTAGTAAGAATGACGTACTAATATATGGCGTTAAATCAGAAAATCTATCGTTAATCCAATTGTGTGCATTTCTGGGTCATTACGCAGGTGAGCGCATGAATCTCTGGAGCAGTTCGACCCAGAATAATATACCACCAAAATAATTGGTCTGTAGCGTTAAAACGTCAAGAGTCCTGATTTTGTGTGTGGGCTATATGGACCGAGTTTAAATACATTTTTTTGATGGAGTTTGATTGCCAAGAGAACCGAGACTATTGCTAAGAAAAAAACAATGTGACAGTGCGATATATCAGGTGGATTTCTTTATTTTTGTACATAATTTTGACTTTGCATTATAGAAATCTCAGTAGTTCTTCCTAAGTATTTAAAAATGTTTATTTTATTTCATCTATTTATTTAAGTACATGCAAAAGGTCGTTCAATACCTTTACCTAATATATTGTGAGCTCCTAGTGGTCGATATACATTTCGATCACCAGTGTTAACTGGTGTGCCTTTATACTTGCATTCTCCATGACAGATGTATTAACAAGAATCAGAGATGTAAGCCTGGATGATGCAGCTGATGATGGCATTCAAATTCTTCTCATTGGAAGTGGTGACATAAGACATCTCCTTACAACAATAGCTAGAGCATGGAGGCACAGAAAGAGAAAACTGAAGGTAAGCACATTATTACTGGCAGGGATGCAAACATTAAATAGAATAGAGGGGTGGGAGAAAGAGAGAGAGAGAGAGAGAGAGATGAATAGGGTGTGAGACTAAGAGGGAGAGATAGGAAGAGTGAGAGTATTACATGGATAGAGACTTGAAAAGAGAGAGAAAGATAGATATAGTATATTAGAGAAACATTCAATGACAAAGAGACCAAGTGCTGTGGTAGTAAGCAGACAGACATAGAAAGGAGATGAAGAAACAGTTATGTAGGTGAAGACAGTGTGTAAAGGAATGGAAATAGATATATAAAACATTAGGAGTCAGGTCCCAAAATGTGCAACAACAAATTAAATAAAAATGGCTGAGAAAGAATTCAGCATTGAATTTTATGAGTGATGTAAAAGTTGTAAAACAAAGATTTTTTTTCTCCATTGTGATTCTCTACAAGTATCTTTTAATAACCCATTGACCTATCTCCCTTCAGTTCTACATCATTGAAGGTAACCTGGAGCTCTACGTTCGTCAGCTCCTCCTGCTCCATCTCCTCCTGGAGCCTCCCAGGGAGATGGGACTTCAGGAGAAGACTGAGTTCTTCCTGGAGATCTTTGGTAACACTCTCATCAGGCAACAAGTCTCGGATTACATCGTGTCAAGGAGCAATGAACTTCTAAGGTAAGTGGAAACATGTATGATAATGATGTTCATAAGATGAATTTACAAAGTGCTGCTACTGTATCATTACATGTGGGACGGGAGAAAATGATATACATGTAATGTGCAAATTCTCCCCCACTTGGATACTGACACGCTTAACAAGTCTCTCACTGCGATCTTCTACAAGATTGCTTATACCATCCAATGGGATGACAATGGCCATATTTCAATCAATTTGAACTAATGGAAAACAAATTTCTTCCAAGACTGAAGCCTAGCCTTACCTGTTTGAGAACTGCACTACATTAAAACTTTCTTGAATCTGGGGGGTGTTTCATAAAGAGTTTGTAAAGTTATGCATGACTTTACGAACGACTTGTATATGAAGTGCCAGATAGGATGCCAAAAGTTTTTTCTGATATTTCCAATAACCTCAATTAAATTATGGCAAAAAATATACTTTGCATTAAAAATGGTTGTTATAATAAGAATGTTAATCTACATCTGCACAGTTCAACTTAATAAATAATAATCAATAATTATTGAGCATCCCATTTGGCTTTTCATACACAAGTCGTTCGTAAAGTCATGCGTAACTTTACGAACAGCTTTATGAAACACCCCCCTGCTCTTCGAATCTTCTGAAGGTTTTGTGCTGAACCAATCAGTATATCAGTAAAATAAATAAATAAACTTCACTTGATGCTAATTTATGTGTTATGGGCATGTTGCAGTTCATCCTGTGGCTTTCTTACTTTTGTCAATCACAATTCATGACATTCCTGAAGAAATAGCGAGTCAGATTTCTTGAGGTTATGATTTTAATTTCTCCCTGATGCCCAGGATGGTGACGGATGCAGACTATCTATCTCAAAGAATGCCAGCAGTTCATCTCTCAGCACTCAAATTTAAGGAGAGAGACCAGATGGAAGCCCTCTTGAAATTCTTAAGAAATACAGATCCCAGGACTGCCGATATTGCAAAGTTTTGGTGAGTGAAATATGCTCTTTTTTTATTATTCACTAAAGTATTTGTTGTGACAGTGCACTTGAAATTGCTTTATCACTCAAGTCATTTGTAAGTCATTTGTTTACTGTACCATTGATGCATGACATGACTACATGCATATTATGTAATAGCACTTCCTTAGGCAATGTGTCTAGCATAGCACCATATATTGCTGTACACTTGATACACACTCAGAAGTCAACATGAGTTTAGTTGTGTTGTGTGGATCAAGGATCCCCTTTTTGCCAGCGCATCATGGGGATTTGAGCCATATTATTGTCATAAAGGCAGGCAAAGAGGTTAGTTTTGTTGTATATTTAGTGTATTTTTATGAATTGTCAAAACATAAAGTGGAAATTAGTGTGTGCGTTTTGGACTTCATACTGAGAGATGTTGATGTTAGTATGTAATGTACATCATCATTACGTAAGAAATACCACAGTACTAGTGATAATTGATGACACCTAAATAGCAGTAAAATACAATCTTTTCAACTTACCGATGTTAGAAAAAATTCATTGAGAATTCAAATCGTGAGTCTGATTGCTGATTAGCCACTTCCCATAGAAACCTTTGTCCATACTTTTTTTTTGTCGACCTCGCTACAGCCACAGTATTGATATATTAATATATTTAAACAAAATTAACATGCATACATACTCTTCTTTCTGATGAATGATTTCTCATTGATGGTGATCAAGCTGAAGTTGAGGACTTTCTCCCTTTTTTTAATGGAAAACTTCAGTGCAAAAGCAAACAAAGTAAACTGTTTTCCTTGAGGGAAGGTTGGTAGATATGCAAAGGAAAGTATTGTAGGAAAAATGTTTTTATAAGAAATATTAATTTTTGGATAATCTGCTCATCACATTTCTGTAGCTTAAGACCTTCAAAATTACTCACGATTTTAAAGGCTTTCGATAAGTTTGTTGTGGTTAACATCAATGTGATTAAAACTTTTTTCTTTTGTCTCTATTTTGATTCAATTCGAACATTTTCAGGGATAACCGATTACGGAAACATCTTGAAGTGCGCTATGACTCCCGCAAGGGAGCGTATGACTGGGACTACAGCATGAAGCTAGCTGATAGAGGTAAAGGAGTGATGAACAACAGAGAGTATGCCTATTGGAGACAGACAGGGATAGCCTTTGGACTTCGTGAGGCAGATTATAACATTCAGAATAGGACGTTGGTTTCAGGGGTTATCATCAGGAAGGTGGGTATTCAGTCTGTCTTGCTTGACTCAACATCTATAATGGATCTAGTGATATTGTCTCTAAATTTGTAAGATATTATGTGATTACTTTCTCCCAGCTGTCTGTTCTAGTCCATAGTTAAAAGATCCTAGGTGCAGTCACACTTGTAAAGATAAACAAAGAATATATTTAATTGATGGGAGTTGATTTGATTTTTTGATTTGTTTTTGATTTTGTTGTAATATATTTTTTTTGGGGGGAGGGGGATGATATTTTTCAATGTGACTACAAATTTCCTGAAAATGCTAGCAAAACTTCTCATTAAGTTGTTTAGCTATATGTAGAATTTGAAAATTAACGTACTAATAACAATCATGTAGGTTGTAGGTTTTGTTCATATGATGCTCATCGTTCTGTGTTAGTTCATCTGTTTTTTTAGCAAAGTAGACCCAGGTATCGATCGATAAAGTGTACCATAATTATAGAAACACCAGACTATATGACAATTGAAATGCTGCAAAATTTCAGTTAGAAGAGTTCAAGATTCCTATATCTGTTTCTAGATGATAAAAGACTGCAGGAGTATGTAAAGGTTGTGTTTTGCTATCATGTTTATTCCTAGGGTGGTGAGCGTAGAGCAGAGAGAGGATACTGGGGTGATATCGTATGCAGTCCCTATCTCAGCTATGGGATTGAATCTGAGGAGGAAAGCTTCTTCAAGAAATATAATGGTATATACACCAAGGTAAGCAGCTATCTAAGTGAACATGGTCGAGGCTGTCTAAAGATCACCCTCACCTATGAAAACTTATCAATGCAAGTCGTATTTGTCTCTCTAATTGTCTCATAGAGCACATTGTTTTGTCTGGTTGGTGACTTTTTGACAATTGTCATTACTACTTGGTAATGATTTTGTTTGATCAGGGTACATTTTATTCCTTTTGGGACTCCTAAGGGATGTTTCTCACTACATGGTTTCATACTAAAATACTTTTGTTATCAAATCATATGGTTGAGAAAAATTAGTATTGTAAATGAAAAAAAAAAAAAAAAAAAATATACAGTGAAACATGTCTATAAAGACCACCCAAGAGAGACAAGAAAAGTGGTCTTTATAGGCAGGTGCTCTTTATGTACAGGTTCCTCTATTACACGTTTCAATCAGAAAATATTATCAAGGGAAACAAGAAATGTGGTCTCCAGAGACAGGTGGTCGCTAAAGCAGGTTTGACTGTATATATAGGAAAGAGCGAGCCTCTTCCCTATGTGAAAATTCATTTTAAAAATGATTACACATGTGTTGAAATACTGTGACTTATGATTATGTGTTTATACCATTATAAGCATGGGGTTCAGTAAAATTGTAAACGCTTTGCTACATGTATGGAAGTCAACCATGAAAATATAGTTTCTTCTACGATGTAATGTGAACTTTATTTTATTCAGGACTCATTTCATAACTGTTTAACAGCTTCTCTGCCTATATCCTATTAGGCAACAATCTAGGTCAATGAGATCTATGATGATAAAGATATTTATGTCATTTCAATTGATAGAACACTTTCCTTCAGTTAAAAGCACATTCTCATTCAGTTTTCACAATATCAACATTTTTTGTTCTTTATCTAGACTAGTCAGGAGGTATCTGTCTACAACATTCTGTCACTCCTACATGAATTCACACACGGAGAGAAATATGTAGCGCCAGACCCTAAACCTGCAGAGGAGAAGAAGAAAGAAGAAAGTAAACTGGTAGAAATCACTGAAGATGAGGAGGAGGAGGGACATCGGGTAGAGGAGGAGGAGGAGAAGGAGGAGAAAGTTGAAGAAGAGAAAGCTGAAACAGAAGCTGAATCTGGTTAGTATGGTATTATTTTGTCTGTTAACTCATTGCCTACTGGAACTGGGTGGCTCCTGTATTAAGCCTATTTGAATGCGAGAATCCAGTTGTCAACGGGGTATGAGTAGTAACATCAAACAAGTCATTAGCGATAAAAAAAGAAGTCTGTAAAGAAATCAAAATCTAATATCATTATGTAGGCTGCAGGTGGAGTAATCATAGCATTATTATACTAAAGGTAGAATTACAATGTTCTAACGTAACTTTCATTTTCCTAGGAGGTCAAAGAATTTTAAATAACCATATATTTGATCGGGTAATTGACTATTTCACTTTAGTTTTGAAAAGTGAAACTAACTCTTGTATGGCTTTAAGTCTTATCTGCGGGACTTAGCAATATAAGAGTAATTCTTTACATTTGGGTACCCTCTCCATGCCTGTAGCAATGTCTGACCTCTGACCTCTCGCTGGGTGTTCCGGGTGGGGCTTCTGGGTGGAGCCCAGGAGTATTAGCAATTCAGAACCTTCAAGATGACCGTCTTGAGCAATGGAAACTCACACTCTCTCCTAAGGACAATTGAATACAACAGCGGGTTGTATCGGGAACCACTTCTATCTTTAATAATGGGGTCCAGGGGTCGCCTTACGGCCCCTGAATAGCCGTCGTGAGCGATGTCCTTTGGCAAGACATTGATCTACATTTGCCACACTCCACCCAGGTGAAGTAAATGGGTACCTGGTAGGAATCTATTCCTTGAAATGCTAGAGCGCTGTATGGCAGCCGTGCTAAAGCCAGGGTAATAATCAGGAGTGCCAGGAGGGTCAAATCTGACTGACATGAGCGCTATACAAGAACCCATTATTATTATTATTATTATAAAAACTTTAATCTGTCACTTGAAATTTAAATTGCACTCCCCCCCCCCCCCCCCCCCGCCCCCATTGAATGCTCTTTTCAAAGAGCACAAAAAGCCCTCAGATTGATTCCATCTCATTCAACAATGGCAGAACATTCAATGGTATAAAAAAGGATTAATCATTCACTGAATAGGGACTCTTGCTTTACATTGTTAACTTCCTTCGCTTCAGTAATCTTGAGGCAGCAGACAGCAAAAGTGGTTGTTAGAAGCTTGAACTATATAAAACTCACACTCTCCCAAGGACAATTTTGAACGACAAAAGGTTGTCTTGGGAACCATGCATATCTTTGCAGATGGCGGGATGCAGTGAAGAGCCTTTTCCAGGAGTCTAGGGGGCAGAGCCCCAGGAAGTTTTTGAATTTTTCAGGATTTCTTACATTCCTTATGATATTTAAAAATTGTCTTTAAAATTCCTTGACACTTTACAAATTCTGTATTTACCTTAAAATAAGGCAATAGGAGACACAGTCCCGGGCGTTCTGGATTGGCATGCCCTGCGATCCGGATGCAGACCGCGGTCTGGTCTTTGATAAGCCCTGTCCAATAATACCAATTATATGCTACTTTAGCGTCTGTCAGAGGAGTAACAGCTCTCTAAAAAACTTGAAATCTAAAGCTTTGAAAATCTGGAGTTGCCGACCTAAAAACTAGCTATCGAATCGATGACATCATCTTGTGTGGAGTACTCTTATTCACAATGACTTTGCATTAATTAAGCATGGCTCATTGCCTCAGCTATAAAGGTGAGCTGATCGGGTGCACATATTATGTTGTCACTGTTTCTGCAGCAAATTTGACCCCTGTTGACCTGTGATTTGGAGAGGTGCCGAAATTAAGGTTTAATTTGCTTTTGTGCAATACTGAAAGAGAAAATATTTTGAATTCCTTTATATTTTTATTCTAGGTTCATGTATTTTTCCTTTGATAGAAAGTTGTATTTTTATCGGATAGGGTCTTTAACTGAGAATCATCACATATAATTTTTCCTTTAGGTAATCCTAGAAGCAGAACAAAAATCATAATTCCCTAACATTAATATGCTTTTTTTCTTACTTAGCTGACCTGATGCCCCTGGAGAATTTTGAAATCCACTATCTACCGATCGGTTCAGCACCAGACCTTCAGAAGAAGAGCAAGTACAAGAAAGCTTTTGATGTCGTCTACTTCTCAAACAGGTAAGGCTAGGCTTCTTGGAATAAATCTGTTTCCCATTATTCCAAATTGATTGAAATATGGCCTTATGTCATCCCATGGGATGGTTTAAGCAATTTTGCGGATGATCGCACTAAGAGACTTGTAATGCCTGTCAGTATCCGAGTGGGGGAGAATTCGGGCATGATATTATTTCCCCACAGTTTAATGATATTTTACTAACTTTAATAGATAAAGCTATCATGACTTGGGTAAAGCTATCATGAGACTTGAAGCTGTATCATTTTCTGTTATTCATCCCTGTGGCTTCACAAGATGAAATCATTCACTAGAATGTTATTTGTTCTATTTGAAATTTTGACTCAAATGGTTGTTTAATCTTCCTTATAAAAGAAGGTAAGAATCAGGAACAGTCATTATTGAGGTTCAATCCATGGGAAAATTTTTAAAGTCTAATTCAACAATTCAAATAATTTCTTAAATAATGAAATAAAAATATATTATCCTATATTTCTCAATTTAAAATTTTGTTATATGAAGTTCTATAATATAATTATTTGTAAATTGAGGGGCATAGAATGGATGTGTTAATGACATATCAGTTGGGATTTATTAAGCCCCATTTGATGAATTCAATCAGCTTTGTAACTTTTTATTTATTATGTCTGAAATTAATGAAATCAAATGTGTAATGTGTGATGTGTTTGCTTGATTCAGCACCTGACTTGTCAAGATTTCTTTGTAGAAGTTTCGTAGTCGGATGGTTTAAGCACTTGACTTGAAATTCAAAGGTCATGTGTTGATCTCGACACGGCACTAATGTACTTTGGCAAGGCATTAATCTGCATTTGCCACTCAATACCCAAGAGAGAAATGGGGACCTGGCAGGATGACGAAAGCAACTGTGATAGTAATTGCCTATGTTCTCACGGTGACCATATGGTAGGAATACTCCTCAGGGAGTGGAGATGGTGCACATTGTGTGTGAATGAATCCGATGACCGGGGTGATAATATTTGTAAAGCGCTTTAAAGACGAAATACCGTATTAAGCGCTATATAATTCCAAATTATTATAATTAGTATTATAGTGTATTTTTCAATTTGATCCTTTGCCCTCTTTCAGCATGGTCCATCACCTAACTCCTGAGATGTCAGCAGTGTTTTCAGACCGAGCCACAATCATCTGTGAGACAGCTAGATACATGCTAGAGCTTAACAAAGACCAATGTCAGGAGTTTGTTAACAAGGTCACAGCTATGGCCAAGAATGCCGGTTGTCAGGTAATCAAACTGCTTTCATTTGACAAGACATTAATCTGAATTGGCCACTCTCCACACTGGTGTAGTAAATGGGTATCTAGTAGCAAGCTATTTCTTGAAAGCTTTCAGTGCCTTAGGCCAGCAGGGATAAAGCCTTGGTAACATTTTGTGATGCCTCGAACATCTCTACTTTTGGACGGATGTGCACAATATTACATATTTCTAGAAAATCAAATCAGAGTGATTTTGTATTATGAAGAGAGACATTGCCTAGATTTTTAAATGCTCCATACACAAGCAATATCCAGGGCTTTCCTTCGCTCCTAGATTAAAATCATCCCTCCATCCTTAAAGTGATGGATTTTAATTCATCATTTTGATGAATGATAGTTAATATCTCAGTTACTTTCCTTACTGTCACTCCAGATATCCTATTATTCTTGAATTCTTGTAGCCAGACACAGATTGACCTTGAAAGTGGGTAAGGGACATGAGAATCATTCTCATAGATCAGGGTTGAACTACTGTGTGAGTCAAAACAAGTTTACACCTAGAAAATTGCTAATTATTTTAAAAATCTTCTATGAACGGTAAATTATTATGCATCTCATGAAAGAGTGTTTTACCCCAAATCTTTTGGTATCATTTTTCCGTGGTATGTGTTTACGCTTGGATGAACAGAAGGCATTGTTTGCGAGAGTGCAAAAATCGACTTGCGCCAAAGTGAAGCCTACAGTATGTATTATGTTGGGATTAGCGGAGTGAGAGAATGAATTGAATGTATTAATTAAAATGCATTGCATATGCTTTTTGCAGAAACAAAGTCACACACACACACACGCGCGCACAAATGTTTGTTAATATTTGATATTTGACATGTGTGGCATGATTAATTTTCTGTAGTGATGACGTTATTTGGATCTGCAAAGACCGAATTAATACCCAAATCCCAAATCCCAATTGTTTTATTCAAACATCACATAAGTAACTTTGGCGCAAGTCGATTTTTGCACTCTCGCAAACAATGCCTCCTGTTCATCCAAGCGTGAACATATACCCACATAAATGATACCAAATGATTTGGGATAAAACACTCTTTCATAAGATGTATAATAATTTACTATACATAGATGATGTAAACAAAATGTTGACTCACACTGTCTTATTGATCAGTTTATTGCATTGGGATCTGATTCTCCATTTCTCTAGGCAACAAGTCCAGTTGATGGTTTCAAGTGCTCAACAACTAGATTCACTTTTGAGAGGAAGGGGGAGTCATGACACACACCCATCTAGGTTTCAGGTTCACGTCCCTCTACGAGCCCCATCATTCGTCCGTCCAGCCCTTCATTCCATAAGTCATCCGTCCCTCCAGTCATCCATCCCTCCTGTCATCCGTCCGTCCATCCGGTCATCTGTCCAGCCAAAAAGTGCAGAGCTTTTCATTTCACTGTAACATATTCAATCAAGGTCTGAATTATGTAGTCCTTAATTTTATAGGCATTGGAAATTTCCATGCTGATTTAGGCTTGGGTCAAGTCATGATTTTTGTTTTAGTGTTGTATTATTGAAAGACAAAGGTCATTGTACTCTATGCAAAAGGATATGTCATCACAGTCTTGGCACTCATCAGACATTATAGCTTATCAAAATGAAATATGTTGGCAAGTATTGTGATAAATTTAGACAATTTAAATTGATCTGCCTTGGACTATTTTAATTAGATGTTCTCTGGCCGGAAGCCAAGCATCATTTCCTTCCATGCACTCACAAGAGCCTTGCTTACTCTGACTTTGTTATGAACATCTTGAGATAGTTTGTCTTTCAATGTATTGTATTTCAAAGATGAACTTAAAAATAGATTGGATATAGATATTGTACTGCTAGCTTCATTACACACTTTTGGAAATATTTGCTGAAAACTATCAGTCTGAAATGTGATGAAAGCAATTTTGATTATTTGAGTCCTGATGATGGTATGTCAAATTTTCAAAATTAAGCACTGTATGAATACTGTAATTATGATATCAAAATGCCACAGTGTTTTTTTGTACCTTCTTGTGAATAGAATGAAATTTATTGTAAACTAGAATTTTCATTATTGGTGAAATGAGACAATTTTTTTTCTTCAGGGCTGCATCCCTCGTGAAAATTTGATAGTGGCATCACTTCAGGGACCATAGTTTACAACCAATTCCTCTTCTGGCAGTGTATTTAATCATTCTCCTCCCCCTCCCCCTTTTTTCATATGTGAAATAACATAGGGCAAGTCCAAGGACTATTTCTTTGGTTATATGATTTCCCATATCTTACCAAGTTTCTGAACATAATTGACATCAATGTGTCATTTCTTGTCATATTTAGTCTTATACAAGCTCTAGTAAGGCTGTTATCTTATGCAATGATCTGGGACCCGTTTCACAAAGCCTTTTTTTAATGACAAATGACAAAAATCAGTGACAAATCTGCCGATACCCAATTGGAAGCAAGGAATTCACTAGCTTATATCCAAACTGTCATTTGTCGCCGATGACAAGTTTTGTGAAATGGGGCCCAGATATACTAAAATCTTAGATGTCAGTAACTTATGAGACAAAATAGCTTGGACTAACTGTCGAACAAATTTATAGACAAGTAAGACAAGTAAGACAACATGGATACATAGACTCAGTTTTTATCTTTTGAATGATACTTCATTCAATAAGATTATAGAAATAATTCTTTATTATTATCATCGTTATTATTATCAGTAAAAATGTATACAATACTTACTGCTACGATCGTCATGCATATATATCTGTTATAACAGTCTGTACACTTGGCATGCATAATCACTCTCTGGCTCACTGCCAGAGACAATGTTTATGTTCAACAATTAAGTTTAATTAAAGCCCTTCTTCAGCTGATCGCGTGATAGTACTTTTATTGTCAAAAGGGAGCGTTGACCACACATGTGTTTTATCAGTAAGCATCTTAGGACCTCAAGGAATGTATTTCATCTTGTAGTCAAATTTATATTTTGTCAGCTTCCCGATAGAAGGCTAACTGTTAACAATAGGTAGCCATTAATTTGTTATTTTAGAAGGTAGTTCTTTCTGATATATTTTAGAAGGTAGTTCTTTAAACTGTTATTCAATTTTGTTTGTTTTAGATAACCACCTTTTCAATCTTTTTTGAGCTGTGACATGGACCATACACGATTGACACGACTATTGTTTGCAAAACCTGTAAATTTGTTGGAGAGTTTGTTTGATATCACTGTAAACTAATTGCTGACTGAAATTGTTCTTATTTAATAAATTTTGAATATTCAATGACACTGTGCCCGTCTTCTTTGTCTTTTCCCCCTCCTGTTTGTTTTCATTAGAAAATGCAGAAAGGACTTTTTATGAACAATGCATCAATCATTCTTATTCTCATATTATCTGTTTGGAGCCAGAAGGGCAGCAACTCATATACTTTAACACAGAGCTAACACCTTCTGGATCCGAACAGATGATATACACCTTTCTTCATCTTGAGCAGAAACAGATATTTCGTCTGTTTAGAGCCAGAGGGGTGTTCACTTGTGTGTTACAGCATGAGTTAAGGCCCTTCTGGATCCAGACAGATAATTTCATGGGTATGCAAAACTACATGTATACACATTGACATCAAATAGGAATGGTAATTTTACATCAATGGAGCAAAAAATAACAAATTAACAAAACAAAATAGAAACAACAATCACATTGTTAACTGAATTGTCACATTTCCCATCTGTTCCAGTAGATAATGGGTTCAAAAGTCATGAAATGAGCAAATCAAACTGTACAGCCTTCTGACTTATGGTCCGTAAAAATCTTGTAACAAAATAAAACACAATTTTGCCTCGAATTGGCTGAGTAATGTTCAGACTTATTTGATCCGTTTCGCAGCAAGGTTGAAGGCATAGCAAATATTGCATACATGAAAAATATATATTTTGGCACATTTGTTTCCTTCTGTTTATAATGAGGGAAATAAAGGATTGCTTTTAGCGTGTTATGCCTCCCGCCATTTACATTCACCGAAATATTTTACTGGGAGCTTCGAGTCGAATACATGCAAATCAGGGTATACACATACACATCGTATATATTCTCAAGCTTTTATAAATATTTTAAAAGGCCCTTTTCCTCAAGTCGAAAATATGCTATATTTGTCTACATATCCTTAACTCTGGCATATAACTTTTCTTCTCCTAGCTGCAGTACATTGGACAAGTACTGTACTCCAATGTAATAAATTGTACCCCTGGCACATAGTTACAGGTATAATTCAAGCTAGTATGAGACTGGATATTCACTACAACAACAAAATAAACACAAACAACTACAACATAAACGATGGGTTATACAAAATATCAAGCAATGATATAAACGGGTGGAGAAAAAACATAAATACATCTAATTGCACCTCAAAGGAATTTCATTTGAAAATATATTGCCCTCTGTACACAAAACATAAGGAATGTTTACTTTCTAAATTCAAATACACTTATGTTGATAAAACTTTTGATAAAACTTGAGACAAAATATGTTAATTGTATTGCACATGAAGTTGATAGTACATTCACACGTATTTGGTGGTATTATGAAGAGAGCTACAACACTTACAATTTGTGATTCACATTCGAGATAGTAAACAGTAATTTTTAGACAATAACAATGAAATCTCCAACAGGTTTTGCAAATTCAGGAGCGTGTAAGTTTGTTCGAATTTGCGAAGTACCAGCTTTGTTATTGGCATTAATAGTAATCTTTTTCTGTGGATAATATTGAGAAAATAACATGATACCAAAAGGGCCAATATTCTCAAGGGTAATCTGCCGGCAAATTAGGGCGACAGCCCCTCCCCTTTTCAAAACGCCCCGTTTAGTTCCACTCGATCTCAGTCCATGGAAAGAAATAATTTCTATATAAGCCCATAACAGTTCCAGATCTCATTCGAAACCGCACGGAATAAGTCTTAATTGGTCACGTATGAATTGAACAAACATTAGTATAACATTTCATGAAACGTGTATGTACACGTTGTGCGTACTGCAATCATAAACAATAACTTTCATTTTCTCTACCTTATTTGGGCATTGAAAGGAGAGTGTAAACAAAGTATCACAAACATAATGGCAAGGGGGTGGCATATAATTAGAACCAAAGGGATGCCCTCCATAGATGTACAATGGTATCACAATCCTACGGTGTACATTATATTTGATACTATCTACTTTCATTGATGTGTTGTACAGTTATTTCCTTATTTGGATAATAATGTATATACCATCTAGCTTGTATCAACTGGCTTTCTTTCCTCAGGGCAAAGTTGATAGGCTTACTGAGCGTCACTAGTAGAGGCAGGGCATGAAAGAAAACAGGATCCTTTGATAAAATAGAAACTTAGTTTTTGTTACTTCGATCCCCTCCCAATCTTGTTAGATATATGATACTGGTGATGATGATGTTTTCTTTAAGATGCATGAGTTGAAAGGAAATTTAACTATTTATCTGGTAGTATGAATCAAAATGCCTGAATTAGGAAACGATACCTTTCACACGACACAACAATAAATGGTATCTTGAAATACCACTGCGAGCGAGCGAAAGGGACATCATGAGTATTAAACCATACATTCCTGCTTTCATTCTTTTCAGTTAAAATAACAATGACTAGCATGAAGTCATTTAATACAGAAAGAACAAATAATTAAAACCCTGACCACATTAGTTGCTGTTATAATCGGTCCGTAATGAGCTCCATATCACGTTCCTGTCAAGTGCATGTTTCTGTTGGAGCGCCTGGTTTCCTCCTCTCTAACTAAAGTTGAAATTGACATTGAAAGATCACTAGGAGGAAATAACATTTCCAAGTTCCTTGTTTCTTTATAGCAATACGTCGCTAGGCACAATAACATCATGTCTTTTCTCCTTTTGCGTAATAGAACCCGTCACCTGATATTTATTTCAACGAAGAGACAGTTAATTACGATCGTCTTACTCTAATATTTTGTTCACCAAGAAAGATTTATTTACCTATACAATGTACGTCGGTATGATCTGTTTAACAGTTGTCACACTTGTGCGTCACGTCCATTAGGAAAAGAATATCAATCAGGTGATTTGCAAGGCTGAAACATGTTTAGGCTCTCTCTCTTCAGAAATTCAGTCATTAGCACGAAGGCATGATATTATAATCTTCATTTACCACGGTTAATGTTACCGTCACCGTCACGGATAGATAGCTGATTTTAGTCGCAGAATCAAAGTTCTTAACTGCTGATAGTCTCTTTGTAAAAGTGGTAGACATTCCTCTTCCTCATCATCATCGTCTTCATCATCGTCATCGTCTCCTTCTACTCTGGCTGCCTTGCTCAGGTTGTCCAACCCATCCTCATTCTCGGAATCGAGGAAGCCATTTTCAACGGGTTCCAGCTCCTCCCCTCGCATGATGAGAAAGGCACCTGTCCTGTTGTTTCGAATGTCCTACAATATGTGAACAGAACATAACATATTACAGAAATTGTTAGAATAATGAACTTAACTCTTTGAGTGCCATAAGTGGCAAATGTGCCCAAATATTAAAATGGATTGAAAATGATTGGGTTAAGGAAAGTTTGTCCATCTTTCAAAAATTAAGGAAATATATTGCACCATAGATATCATTTCATGAAGAAAAATGCAAGCATGATGAGGAAATATTTAAAACGATAATTTGTGATACCGATGCATGTATGTGAAAAACAGGTCTTACTGAGTACTGACACAAATTTGCTAGAATGGAAACTAGATTTGTAACCAAAGTCCTTATAATGCAATTATTCTGATTCCTAAAATTCGCAATCCTCCTCAGTTTTCAACATCACCATCGTCATCATCATCTTCCTCCTTATCAACATCCCTAGTATCATCACAATCACCATCATTATATCATCATTATCATCATCCCGTCTTCATAGCATTATCATCATAATCTTTATCACAATCATAATCATCATTCCCTCCATAATAGAATAATCTCTTTTTGACAATTATTAATGTTAACGTATACGAGAACACATAATCCACGATGATCGATTTCATGTTATAGGTATATGGGGAGCCTTTGAGTTGGATATGATGCCTTTTATGAAACCACGAAGGAACATTAATATACATCTCGATGACTTGAGACAAGGCAATACTCTAGAATACGTGTTGTGTGGATTTGTTGGCACGGATCCTAAAACATTCTCTATTTCATCGCATAAACAGATGGCGACCGCGAGAGCATACAAGGAAAACATTATAGATAGGGAACGAGAAAGGAGATAGAACATGATCCTTCAGGCAAGAAAATATGTATGATGAGAGAGCATGACGAGAGAGAAAAAGAAAGAGGAAGAGAGAGAGAGATAGAAATGGAATAGTGAGAAGAGTAATATCACACTCCATTTAAGGAAATAACATACACCCGACCCTTGACGTCGGCTGGCTTTTCCATGACAACAAATGTTCAATATTTTCATTTGTCTGAATATGTTTGGATATCTGGCAAGACCATTCTTCACTTCCTCGACCAGGCATCTTCGTGTTCACAAGCAAGAGATGCACAGCTTACAAGTTGAGCTTTAGGACAATCTACCAAAAGGCGATTAACACGTTATAAGGCAAGTATTATCGTTTCGTTCGTAATTATTTAGTTTATCTGCTACTTATCATCTAGGTCATCTCTATTGACAAACAGCAAGAGTTGTAGCACGTACGGTAACACTTTTTAAAACTTACATTGAATGGGGCAACGAGATAAAAGAAAAATAACAACCTCTGATGATTAATTAATTGCAACCAACATGGTGATGCAAGAGGTGCCTTGAACGAGCAAAATGATAACTAGCGTATAGAAGGGCGGGTAGGAGGTGAAGACAGGACTTGTGGACGAACGGGGGTGAATGGGGGCTGTAGGTTTTATTTTACCAGACGACGTGAAAGATGCCCATGCATGCAACGATGCACCTAAGAAATATGGGCATTTCGATCTACTGATCATTTGTGATTCAGGAAATATAAGCCCGAAGTAACGATTCGAGTCATCATCAGCTCGAAACTCAAGCTCGAGAAATTTGCTCGAGAAATTTGCTCTGGGTTCGCGCATAGTGCGAGTTTTCGGGCTTGTGAGGACGGACCACAAATGGCGGGCTATTTTGCAACTAGCCCAAGATATCTTGTGAAATTTTCCCGAACAAAATAATATAGCCCACTATTTGCGTCTTCATCTGCCAAATGCCAAATAGCCCGCTATTTCGTGATCTGGCTAAAAGTAGTAGTAAGAAGTAGTAATATACCTACTAGTATTATTATTCTTATTATAAGTAGTAGTAGTAGTAGTAGTAGTAGTAGTAGTAGTAGCAGTAGCGTTCGCAGGATTTTTGTTCAAGGTGGGGGAGGGGGGGGGGGGTTAAATTCGAAAATCGCAGCGAAAATTTCGCAACGACTCAGCCATCCGCTGAATAAGCAGGGGAGAGGGGGGGGGGGGGGGGGTAAGGTCATTTTTTTTCTTTTCTTTACCCTTTAGCACACACAAAAAGAGCAAACAAAATAATGTCCACATGTCGAAATCCAATTTAATAGGTTAAGTATTGGCTGAGATATGACAATCTGAATAAATAGATTTCCTATGGGAGCTCAGTGTTATATTGCTCTGGTTCATAACTTTACGAGCCAGAGCAATATATCACCCGAGTTCCTTTGGGAAATATATTTATTCAGATGGTCATATCTTAGCCAATACTTTATTGGTTTTCGACATTTCGACATTATTTTTGATGCTCTTTCGGAAATTGAAGAAAAATTAAGAAATTCCCAAAACACATTTTTATGATGTCACAGCTTCGGTACTTTATATAATGAGCAATGACCATATTTTAAAGATTTTACTGGGAAATTTGATATAAAAGTAATGGAAATTGGGAACCTAAGAAACATTTGAGGATGCGAGGGCCATTGACAGGGCCGATCTTACAAAAAAAAATGCAGGATATAGAGCTAGAGGGAGAGAGACTCAAATGGAGAAGGAAAAAAAAAGAGAAGGAAGAAAAAGGAGAAGGAAAAAAAAAGGAGAATGTTTTTTTTTAATCCATTGAGCACACAATAAAGACAGTAAGGATCTAACATTATTTTATGCAGTCTAACAAAACACTCCTCAAAACGATTCTGTATGTATCCTCATTAGGGGTAACATAATATGCTGTAGATTGAAGAAAAATGCTCCCAGACCCCTCTAGCAGGGCAACCGGGCACGCCTACAGCATAGGCGCCACAACCTACCTTTACCATTTTGCTACTTAGTACATTTCACGGCCCCCTCCCCTTTTGTAAAATACAAATGTAGTATTCAAACTTCGCCATTGCTGAACTTGTCATTATTGATTTCTTGGAGAATGCAGGAAAAAGCTATGAAGTATTCACATAAATGTTCAGTTTACGCATTCAGAAATGCATTATAATGTACCATAGAGCATTTTAAGGTTCAACATTTTCCCAGACCCCATGCCGTAAAGGCTTCGCTCTCGCAATTCCGTACATTTCACTCCCCCTTTTGGAAAATCCTGGATCCGCCCCCCGATTGGCCACTTGACTATTGGGTCGTACCATTTTTATCAAAGGGGGTTACGCGTGGATTCCTCTGTTTATTGCAGTGGGTATGGGATATATAGGTTCTAAACCAACTTCTCATTGATTAAATGCTTCTTTCTTTTCTTACATATATATGTGTATTGATTATAGCAGTATGTTAGTTACGAATGTGAATTTTCTTTTAAATTGAACCCAGTCCTTTCATGGTCGAACGCACAGCTACACAAAAGTAGAGGGTTTGGGGCCTATGGGCTAATCCGATTTAACGATCCCAGTGCACTGCCTCCCAGTGAGCGCACAAAACAGGGGTCGACAAATTCATATGCATGCAGTAGTTGTTGTAGTAAAGTTACAGAAGTTTTCGAAATAATAGTAGTGGTTTATACAGTAGAACAAGCAGTAGTGCTGGATTGGCTTCTTGCAAAATTGACCATTTGTTTTACCAGCTACAACTAGATATGGTAGAAAGTAGAAGGAAATTCATAGTATGATATCAGTGTAATTAGTAGTTCACAAATTAACGAGCATTATAATAAATGAGGAAGAAAGAACAATTAGTCAATTTATCATTACTGATAATCAGACAAAATGTTCTTCCAAATACTACGTGTCACCGTTAAACGCAATGCTAACATCTTTCGATTCATGGGGTCACACACCAATATCATATTTCATTATATCGAGGCCTGACAAAATATTTGCACTTCTTTTCATTTTCAGGCGTGCAGACGGTATTGACACTGCGGTATTATTATTCATCGAACAGTTCACGAGTGCAGATCATAGCGAGCTATTGAACCATGAAAAGAGGAAGTTGGATACTAAGCTTTGGAACGGCGGAAGGAAAGAGCTCACACTGTGCACTATCAAATGTAGGCACTTTGCAGAATTCCTATTCCGGGTGCGGTAAAGATAGTCGATATTTAGGCGAAAACGAGACTGAAAGTATGGCAGAGAGCGAGGTTCGTGGAGCAGAGTCGGTTGGTGAGGCTACTCAGAAGGACGACGAGAAGAGAGATTTAAGTCGAGGTGATTCAATAGAGAGCAGTCTTGATATTGACCAGCATATGAAAGAGGTAGAGCTGAAAGTTATTGCTGCTACCGAGAGAGAGCTCAGTAACGCTGAGGACGACCGATACAAAATGGCAGCGCTCATCAACCAGGAAACTGAACGAGATATTCGACGATTATACAAGAGAAGGGACGAGAGACTGAGACAGAATCACAATGATATCGAGAAAAGGCGTCAAAAGATCGTTGAGAAGAGATTTGAACTCGTGGAACATATTCATTCCTTGGGAGATGATATCATGAAAAGTGCTAACAAACTGAAAACGAAGGGTTTATCAAGGTCACCGAAGCTTCACGCTCAGCTTACCAAGAAACGATCAGGACATCACAGGAATGGTGGAGACGGCAGCTCGAAGAGTAAATCACCATCTTGCGGAGTCGAGGGGCTGGCAAAGCTACTTCATGAAACAGCTTTGGGGATCTCATTCATGGAACTTGAAGGGGCGAAAGTTGGTCGAATAAGTGGAGCTTCAGACAGGTGGGTCTTGGAAGAGAAGGTTGAGGTGGCGCCGATGGTGGGTCTGCCAGCTCTGAAGGGCTTCATCAACGGCTCTGAAGTAGTGGTGGAGGATGTCAAGACATCTTCAATTTACGTCACCAACATCGAAGACAAGACGACGAGGATGGTGATTGAAGAAAAAACACCGTTGTTCAACTGCGCGTCCATCGACGGGTCGGTGATCGTCTGTGGAAGCAGGAGTGGTCGGGTGGCGCTCTACGACAAATCCTGGAGACACCTACGGAACCTCAGTTTTCCAGAGAAGTTCTTGAGCGGAGCTGAAGTGATGTGTGTCGCGGTAGATGGCAGCGGTAAGATCTTGATTGCTCAGTACGGAGGGAGCAACATCCATGTCTTCAACCCATCTGGGACTCAGTGGCTTAAGACTATTGAGATCGAAGAGATGATTCCTATTCATGGCATCCATGCTCTACATTCGGGGATCGCTGTTCACTCTGCTATGTACGGAGAGCAGGTATGCATCCTAGACAAGGACGGCAAGGTCAAGACAAACGTCTTCCTGGAGGAATCTGAAGAAAAGTGCATGAGTATTCTGGCTACTGACCTGGCGTCCAATTCCCTCTTCAACCTGACCTGTGGTGCTTCCAGTGGACAGTGCGTGGTGGAGGAACTGAGTGACCTTAAGTCGGGTCATGCCAAACCAGAGAAAGTCATTGAATTTGCTGCTCCTCGGTTAGCCAATGGGTTGATTGCAGGAGAGGGGTTCAGCATCCTGAGACCAGATAAGATGGTGACCTGTGATGGGGAACATCTTCTCGTCTATGGGAAAAGAAAAGGCGTCAACCATCTCCGGAAAATAGTTACAGCGTCTCACTTAAGTAGCTAAAGTGATAAAGATGTTCTTTTGTGATTTGTGAGGAAAATATAAGCCGCATCTTGTGAATATTCGACTTTTTGTCAAAAATGGTACATGGCAGCCTGGAGCTGACCACAACAAATGATTTTTAATATTATTATTATTATTATTATATTTTATACTAGTTGTTATATCATATCCTCTTGTCTTGTACAATATGAAGAAAATTATGACTTTTATCAAACTCTTTTCCATTATACGAGTGAGTATTAAAATAAACTATTAGGTTCTTGGTATTGGGGGAATGTGTTGATTTATATTGAGTATAATCGGACAATTAATGCTTATCAATGATTGGTTAATCATCACTGAATTTCACGCATGTATTAATAGCGCTTTAAATTATCGATGCGATGATTTATACATCACTTTATTCTTTGTTTTTGTAGTGACACCTCTTCCATGTGTTATGATGTACATCTGTATCACAGTTGCCAAATAACTCGGTTACATAATGATAAATACTAGTCAAATATTTTGTTCTTATATCGCTTAATAATCAGTTTCTGAGCGCATTACATTGTAATTAGTATATAAGGTGGAACAGTCATCCATTATGTCCTAGGCCAGAAAACACCAGTGAAACGCCGTTGATTAACCCAAAACAATGTTATATTCAGAGTGATCCAAATGTATTGGACTAGTGGAAATTATGTCAATTTTACTCTAGATTTGAAAGGGCCAATGTCAGAGCATTGCATAATAACGAATTCACTATGATCTGTATAAAGATAAGCTCATGAATCATATAAATTGTATATTCCAAAAATATCGTCCTTTCGCAAGCAGGCGAGGATATATTCACACCCCTATCCCTACCCCTATCCCTACCCCTGTCTCCATTTGCGGAGAATCCTTTGCCCCTCCCCCCCCCCCATCATTTTCTGAATTCTGGATACACCACTGTAGCTTTATGTACATTGCACAATCATAATAGCGACTGCATCCGAGAGTTGCTAAATGTTATTTTTGTCATCATTCCAAGTGTAATCAATATATGGCATGCCAGTAAACATGGAAATTGTTAGAAGGAAGTTTGTGTACTCTATTATCATAACAAAACATGCCTTTCAAGAAGTCAGAAATCTATCTTGACCTCATCAAATGAATAATTCAAGGTGATTAGAAGATTGATGGTTGAAATTCATGCCTGTTACGTTGGAATGTAAATTGAAGGAGAAGTCGCAAATGTTCCATCAACTATATTTCGTTTTTACTGATTCAATACTTTAAATAGAATTAATGCTTAAAGAATGCCTAATTAGGCCTGTTTTCATCAGCTCGAGTTTGCCAAATAGCACTTTTTTTGATTCGGGAAATTAGACCGAAGTTACAAATCGCGTCCTCATCAGCTCGAAAAATTTGCTCAGTGTTCGCGCATAGTGCGAGTCTTCGGGCAGGTGAAGACGGACCAAAAATAGCGGGCTATTTTGCAAATTCGCACAAGATCTCTCTACCTGCCAAGTAGCCCGCTATTTCGTGACCTGGCTAATTTCCCGGATCGGATATAGCGGGCTATTTGGCAAACCTGATGAAAACAGGCCTATTGTTCATGAGTTTGGAGTCATTCGGGGAAACCCCTTTCTTGGCATTTATGGCACAATCATTCCTCATGTAACATTTCCCTTTGAAATAGATAATTAATTCTTTCCTCGATGACCGAGCTGAAAATACCTCCCTGCGAGTTATTCAGGAAGAAATGTTGCCAAAGGTTTTGTATTTGATTGTATTTATTAGAAAACTCCATTCACATGGTGTACATGAATAATTTGTTTTTAGGCATATTACAAATATGGAATCAATCATTTGAAAAATACATGGACATATTATAAATAATTGTAAAAGTGTGTATTCATACATTACTTCAAAATAGTTTAGATGCTTAGAAAATGACAAATCGTGATTCATATAAAATATTTTGTGTTGATAATTTACCTGCTTGCGTGTTGTATAAATTATGGCAAATGGTATATGGGTAAATCTAATAACAATAATTATAACGGAAATTACAATGTAACGTAATTTGGGGTACAGTTCGAATGGAATTATCAAATGTGTTAAATTATCTGTAACACATAATGCGATGTCATCAACTTCCAATTTAAACTCGATTTGAGATGAATGAATCACATGATTTGTATTAAATGTATCATTAACTATATGATAAGATCTAATAAATTTCCATTTTACATGGGATAAAATAAATGTCAAAATGTGTCCAATGGTTACAATGGTTGTCGAAGTCCTATTAATATGAGATTATACAATTGTCAAATCAGTGAAATATATCTGCAGTCGTATGTAACTGTATTATACATTTCAAAAGATCTTTTTAAAGCCCCTCTGCACTAGTGTGGCCAGGAGGGATTATACCTCCCTGCATGGTCACTGACAGGTGGTTATCTCATCAAATGAGCTCTCTATTAACATAAGGAAAAAGGTACCATGGGGGACCAATGATGACCGATTAGGCATTGTTTGCTATATAGAGGGCGCAAGTAGCTATAAGTAGTGCAGTGGGGCTTTAATATCGAATGCAAAGAATGACAAGTGTTTAAATGAATTGGTGAAAAAGGGCACTATGGTTTGCCATTGTAATTGGTGCAAGAACTCCTCGATATTTGAAGACATGATTTTGATGTGAAATTACATCAATTCAACTACATTTATATCGTTTACTTTGGATAATATGAAGAGAATTTGTTTGAATCGAACTGCTACATTCACATTTCATTCATTTTGATACAAAGGCCAGCTTTTATACAAGGGTTACGATTGATCCAAATTGACCGCTAGTCCGCTATCAATCGAAAACTTACAAACTTTCCCGGTATTACAGACTTGCGATTGGTTTCAAGTTGCGATTGATTTAAATCAATCGCAACTCTCTTATAGACATTGCCCAGGTATTTAAACAAAAATTAAAATGTTAAACACTAAATAGTTATGGTAAATAGAAGGGGACAAAATGCTGTCTTCATCAGGGGAAGCCCCTTCTTGATAGTTATGACGCAATAGACCTCCCCGACCTCTCGTTGTCTCGATGGAATTTCAAAGGTGAATGAAACCTTTTCATTGGCTCAGTTTTCAAAAACAGTCCCCCTTTGTAATTTTTAAAACAGATTTGCAGCATCAATGAGAAGAAGAAAAAGCATCCATATATGGGTAATGCAATGGTGGGGTAACATTTATCGGTTACCATAGTAGCTATGATGATTTCAAAATTGATTTGAAGTCAGAAAAATAAAATTCCAGCTACATCTAAAGAAAACGGAAGTGGCCTATTGTTAAAAAAATCCCCTATTATTCTTGTATCTACTGGGAATGACTTTATGAAGAGGTTAGTGACGATTGTTTTTAATTAAAAAAGCAATTTGTCTAAATTTAGAATGTTACGTTCAGGGAAATTCGGGTGTCGATAAAAAAGGAGATTCCTTTACAAACGAGTAAACGTCGATTGTCTTGATATTTAATTATGTGACAAATCGAAATGACAAGCAACCCCCGGGTAAAGTGCCAAGAAACTGTCAGCCAGTATCCACATGCAATGGAACTTGCTGTATCATGTTCATTATAAGCACGTTGAACCTCGAAATCTTTGTTATCACGTTCACATAATTTCCTGATGAATTCTCATAACATCCTCTATCGTTCCTTGTATGTGTTATTTTAACTTTTATTGTGGTTGGCTGACCTTTCTTTTTTTTCAAAAGTTTCAATTCGTGGTACTTTACTGACTGCATGCTCTAAAACCAAATCTTTTCCTAAGCTTTCTCATCGAGTCAACACGTCTATTTGAGAGCGTCATCTTTACACTTCCGAACTGGGAGCAAATTTCTGCTATCTTCATTCCAACCTCCTGCATCTCACTTGGAACATCTACTTTCTCTGCAACTCACTCAGA
The DNA here is from genome assembly GCA_035222895.1 of Strongylocentrotus droebachiensis. Taxonomy (NCBI): domain Eukaryota; kingdom Metazoa; phylum Echinodermata; class Echinoidea; order Camarodonta; family Strongylocentrotidae; genus Strongylocentrotus; species Strongylocentrotus droebachiensis. Next base: position 953,377 of record JAVYIG010000048.1, on the reverse strand, counting down.
GAACATTCACAAAATATCGCTTGTGCTAGCCAAGTATAGGTTTGTCATAATTATCTGTCGTGATTTTCTATAATACATCTTGAAGATTTGCATTATTTGGAACATTATACAAATAATACACAGCAATGAGGGTATTAGTAAGAATTACTTACACAAGGTAATTTTGGAACAGTCTAACACGCCCGAGGCGATAGCCGAGGGTATTTGGACTGTTTCGAAGGTACCGAGTTTGGGTAATTTTACTAATGCCCGAATAAAATGATGTCTATTGTTCGTTTTATGAGATGTTTTATTAGTTTTATATAATGATACTTATAACATGATTTTACTAATGACCGATCATAAGTATTTACTAATGACCAGTCAAGAGTAAAATAACGGCAAAAGAAATGCCTGGTCACGTTTACGCTCTCAACCAATCATTTGATTAGGATCCGCTTCATCATCTTATACATATAAGGAGGATTAATATATGGAGGATTCATGCCTGGGTAGCTCTGTGCGCATTAAGTCTGGTAAGTGGAAATTGGGTTTTAGTCATATCATTCTGCTCAGCGACCATTCCCGCGTAAAAAGTCTGAAGTTGCTTAGCAACTTTCACAATGTTCGTCAACTTCGGACCAGAGTAGGAACAGCTTCTAAGATTTATCTTGAGAGTTTTTAGAATCGGTATTGTTTTGATTGTTAATTTGGAGAAGGTTATAAATGAAATGTTAGATGAAGCATGAGGTTTGATTCTCTACATGCAATGACATGAGTTATCAAAATTAACAACTGTGATACAAAATATGGTATTTTATTTGGATGCATAATACATGCAGCGTCTTTTCCAGAGGTTTGTTTTCAAATTTGTTGTTGTTGAAGAAGTCAAGCTACGTACGACATGTATCCAAAGAATATTGGCTTGACGTACTCGTTCGCTTCAATCTTTACAGAACAGAAAACTTCATTACATCATGGCTCCAACAGCTCAAAGTGCTAAGAAAGGCTCCAAGAAAGCAGTCAAGACCCCTCGGCCCAGCGGTGGCAAGAAGAGGAACAAGAAAAGGAAGGAGAGTTATGGAATCTACATCTACAAAGTCCTCAAGCAGGTTCATCCGAATACCGGCATCTCCAGTCGCGCCATGGCCATCATGAACAGCTTCGTCAACGACATTTTCGAGCGAATTGCCAGCGAATCTTCCCGCCTCGCCAAGTACAACACGAAGTCAACCATCACCTGGCGTGAGATTCAGAGCGCCGTCCGCATTATTCTTACCGGAGAGTTGCTAAAGCACGCTGTGCGCGAAGGTTATCACAGTTTCAAACCGTATTTGAAACGTAGTAAGAAATTAGTTAATCCCTTTTATGATAAAGTAAGTTCTCAGGTTTACACTTAGTTCGTAGACAAATAGATCTACTCGTTCAAAGTCCTTAATACATGCAGACACTCTTTCAACAAACTAAAGAACATGGCACAATATTGGTATAATATAATAGGTCTCAAAGGTGCAATCGAATGAATTGAAAACTAGTATGTGTAAATTGTCCGTAATATATTCGAAAATTGTTTGAGAAACGACATTTTGGCTGGTTTGAAGCAAAACACCTTACACCTCACAATTTGTGTTTCGACGAAATGTGTTTCCTTTTAAAAACGCGAACGTAGACAACTTAGCTTGAATCTGATTGCTGAATTGCAAAGTTGATTGTTATTGTTGCCTCGGTTTTGTTTTGTTTATAATGTTGCTATTGATGAGTGTGGTATCGTGTCGTTTTCTGAGTACGATGTACTATACCTTTAATCCAACGATTAGTATGTATAATTCAAACCACAAAATGGCCCTCGCAAAGGGATTTAAGGTGTTGTTTAAACAGTCCTCTATAATTCTGCATTGAAAATGTTAATCACGTTATTAATATTATTATTATTATTAATATTTATTAGGCCAATCATAAAAGCACAATACAAATATAACCAGGATACAGGCTTATTTGACCGCTGCTCTGTGTTTTATATTTTCTTTACAAAACATTAGATTGTAGCTCTTAAACTAGTCAATTTCTTTCATAAACAGTCACTGTACTTAAGTAGATTCACCTGTAATCAATGAGATACCTGTTTTGTTTCCAAGCTTTAACATCCACATAGACACGTTTTCGTAGTGGGTGTTGAGATATTCAAGTCTAAGATGTTGTTATATTTCAAGAAACAGTACCAGAAAATATTGATTATGATTTTGTTCTTCAAAAACCATCTGATACTTTATGCAGTTATAGCATGTGTACAGTCCTTGGAACCTGGTCTTATGGTAGCCCGTGGGTTAATATAGTCAATCAGCATCATTCGATATGAGGAAGTTTACTCTACAAGCTAGAAACTCAGATTGAACACGTACAGTTGTAGCACAGACCAAATGTATATAATACCGATCGAGGCCATAGTGCATTAATGATGTATAGTCAGGATACGGACTTTGAACCGAGATTCTAATGACAACAATCATCATGGAAAATAGGAAAATGAATTGAAAGATAAATCTTGATTGTACCCCGAGGCTGAGGTGTGCGTGGCGGTGAGGATTCATAAATACGTTCTACTATACTGTGTGTGTAGTCTCTCTCTCTCTCTCTCTCTCTCTCTCCTGCTCTCTTTCGTCCTTTGTCCCTCCTGTTTTCCCTCTCCGTTTCAGTAATTTGCATTTGTCATCCTTCTTTCAAACAATACGAGACTTTCAAAGTCAAATGCGAATACCCTCTAATCTAGTAAATATAGTTCATACGTCATCGCTGTGAAACTCACCCAATATTCTGATAACGTTTATAATTGTTAGTTTTCTTTATTTTCTTTACTTCAATAGAGCAACGTACTTTGATTCTTGAGTCGTTGCAGATTTTTACTATTTCAACAGAATGATTCGCATTACTTATTATAATAATTGGGCGCTTCACAAATATTGAAATATAGTTGTAATATTCATTACATCTCTCATAATGCACCACTGTTAGCATGATAATAAACTAGTCGCATGATCAAGAATTTATAAATGATGTAATAGTCAATGAGTCGAGATTATCCCTTGGTGGTTTTTATTCCATATATTTTCATCTCTCACAGAATCTCTCACAGAATGCGAATGATGAAGGGAGTGGGGGAAGATAGTGAAGCGATGGAAAGAGAAATGGTATACAGTGAGACAAAGAAAAAAAGGGGAGAGAGAAAGAGAGCGAGGGAGAGGGAGAGAGAGAGAGAGAGAGGGAGAGGGGCATGAAGAGAGAAGAAAGGGAGAAAGGAGAAGGGAGAGGAGCGGACAGAACGAAAGAACTTGAGAGATGAGATCAGATACGAAAATGATGACATATAGAGAGGGAGAAGGGAAAGGAGAGATGGGGGGGGGGGGTGAGATACAGAGAGAGAGAGAGAAAAAAAGAAGGGAAAGAGGGAGGAGGAGAGGAAGCTTAATTAAGGGCGGGAGACGAATTAGTCTACTAGGCTTATTGGCCGTTCTTATCATCAATTATCCGCACATTATAATCATCACAAACAAAAACACCGCTACTATTATCACTATTACCATCACTATCGTCATCATCATCAAGATTATTATAATCATCATTATCATCATCATCATCATCATCATCATCATCGTCACAATGATCGTTATAATCATCATCTCATCACCATCATCTCATCATCATTATCATTGCCATCATACCTTATCAACCAGAATGTAATCCTCCGTGACCCGACCGTGCACGTATCCATTCCGATGAAGGAACTCGAGAGCCCGCCCGATGTCGCGTTCGATCACCATCACGTCGACTTCAGATATATAGAGACTGGGTGTGGCGAGATAGTGCGCTAATGTGAAGGTCCGACATCGACTGCTGACTACGGGCATGACACGATTCTCCGACAAGTCGAGGTTGATCGACCTGACGAATGGACTGGCGAGATCGCTGCCTGCAGCTGAAAGAGAGAAATAAGTATTTTATCGAAATAGATTATCTTGTTTTTTTAAACCTGGTCATTGAGCTTTAACAAAAAATATACTATCTGACTTTGATATAATTAAAAAAATGAAAAAGAAACTGACTTTCGTTATAGACAAATAAAAGTTGTTAAATCTTCCACGCCAAGGTTCCCATTTGCCACACTTTAAACCAAAATGAATATTGCCATTTTGTTTAACTGAAACGTTAGTGTAGGCCATGATATTGCTAGTAAGTACTGTATATGCTCTAAGAAATCAATGATTTGGATTCATATTCGAGGCTAGGGACAAGGCATTGGAGGATGCATATATTACATAATCTATATCTAACTAAATTGTTAATATTTTTTCTTCATCTTCTAGATATTATAAGTACCTGTATACATATCGCAGTTTGATACACATTTACTTTCATTCCATGCACAAGATTGATGCAAGTAACCCTACAGGATTCTGAAGACGTTGTTCTGCAGCGGTCCATCAAAATTATCCTTTCGATTTATTTTTCTGTGCTATCACATTATTTAGTACTGTGCAGTGATATTTCAATTATAAATACTCAAAATAAAAAGAGAAAAATGATACTCAATTGCGTACATTCTTATATAATAATGCATTCGCATTGTCTAACATGCTGTCATGTTTCCCAACATAGGACGCATATTATGTATATTGGTTCAAACAACCATCGCATGACTATAATAAATGAATTAGGTTATATACACAAATTACTTTACTGTAACATCCCTTAAATGAGGGATAAATAGCATAAATGCCAGAATGAGGTGGGCGGGATTCAACCAAACTTTTCAAATTTGCTTCCAGATAAATATGAATCTACTGACGACATTCTTTTGCCCGGTTAAATTTTCCTTGCTTTCGTTAAAAACCATCGTTCACCATCAAACACCACGGTCACTATTTAACAAATTTCGTAAGAATTCATGCACAATCAAATGTAGACAATTCAGCCCAGTCACACATGTACACATGGTTGTCATGCAGCTTAAATGAGCCCCTATGATCTTGGGTCGCTGACACCCGGCCGGCGAGACAGGGGGCGCCCTTTCGGATAAGTGCAAACGCATCGTTGAATGAAGTTCGTCGAGTTCTTCACGATTGTCCGATTTACACACATAGGGATCAGACAGACACCGCCAACCATTTGAGGTATGGAGATTATGAAGCTGGAGCGTGGTGTATATAGAGCAATAAGGTCCAGATTTAACTCTTTATATCCGGGTCAACAACGATGTAAGGATTGTAAGCGGTGCAGGTGCATATGGTGATTAAAGCATGATTCTATATTTTTGTGTGATATGTATTCCATTCTTCTACAGACTACTTACTTGCAATCATATCTAAATCATGACACAATGTACATTCAACAGCACGCCACAGACATACAATCATGGTATAATTTCGCATGATTTAAATTCGCATATCATGGGCGCGGGCGAACATACGACAATTGATATACAGTGTCTTGATGTTTTTTTTGAAATAAACGATGCATCTTTTTAGAATCATCAACGGTTGGAGATTATGTATTAAATAGCGTCTTAACCATGATACCAGAAACACACACGCGAGAATAATATGGGGTGACAGCTATGGCAAGACATAACGGCACCTTTAGGAGCCCCGCTGTCCCGCCGAACAAAGCGAACCATCTCAAGATCTCCCACACTCAGCTCTCGCGTGCACTCGCTCTTCCACGTGCTGTGCGTAGGGGGATTTCCCTTACTCTTCTCCCGGTTACGCTCCAGGGTTGAGATGGTGTAGAGGTAGGGGTTTGCTGCTGAATTCACAGGCAAGATAAACACCGCCACCCACGCGTACATTTCCTGAAGAAAAAACGGGGAAACGTATGAAATATTAATATGTAATAATGCGGTTCGTTTGTTGGGTGAATGTATCTCACTAAGTCATCTAAGTGGAGTCAGGAGTGAGATAACATATAGGAATCTTTGCTACACAAAAACTCTCTCTCTGGCATACCCCTTAGGATCTGAAGGCTTCGAGTCATCGGTTGGACCTACTGTAGGCACTACAGTTTTATGCAACAATTAATTAATTAATCTTTTCGCATCTCCTCACGATATAGACAGGAGAATCAAAAAATCAATAGATTATTTATTACATATTTTTCCTATAACGTTAAGGCGTATTTATCTTATCGAGATACAAAACAATTGGCATGCTACCTGAGGTATATCTACAGCACCGCTTAACGAGAGCAAGGCCATGATGATGATAGGCATCCAACAACAGAAATCAGTCCCTACGATCACCGCCATCTTGGTCGCCATTTTGATTTCCTCTGCGCGTTCTCTCTGTCTCGTACACTGCTTCGAGGCTCTACGTATCGCCACAAACATCACCGTATAGCAACAGAAGATGATGAAGAACGACATGAAGTTGAAGCCTATGAAGAGCGCCACCGAGTATCCCCAACCTGGAGGCCTTTCGGCGGTTAGCGGTAGTGCAAGACACACACTGGACCGTCCATAGAAGCGATTCCCGAAGGCTGAGCGGAGGCAGATGGGTAGGAGACTGAGGATGAAGGCGAGTAACCAGGCGATGAGAACGTTGATTCGAACGGATTTGGTGTGGAATCGGAAACGACTAAAGGGGAAGACGACGCCCAGGAATCGATCCATGGAAATGAGAGTGACTAGGAAGACGGAGGCTTCTGAGCTGAGTACGGAAAGGAAGCCAGCTAGCTGACACATAGAACTTGATTGCCACTTCTCTTTGTGAATCATGTACTCCTGCAAATTCAAAAATAAAAATGATACCGTCAGGGCCTTTGTAAAAAGAAGGATTTCAGCGGCCGTCAGGAAAGTGAAACGCTGCAGAATTTGAATCTAACAAATTACAATCAGTTTAAGAAAGTTACTTAATAAGTCCTACTTAGTGGGTCAAGCTGTCGAGAAAAAAAAACTCATGCAAAGAGTATGACTTTTTTAACTGTAACTTATTGCTTCGACGGATTATTTCATCAACATTTCCAATATCCTAGACAAATTTATACTCTAGCAATTCAAGGGGGAAGGTGTCACGACTTTTCCCTTCTAATTCACCTCTCACTATCTTGATCAATGTTCCACAATGGATCAAACACATTTGTAATGGTTATGGAATATTGGTTGAGCCATTAGCGTTCAGAAAGTAAATAAGAACGCACCTCTCTATAATACATATCAGCGCTGCCGATGATGATCATATACAACCCCATGAGAAGATCGCTGAAGGCGAGGTTGAGAATGAGAAATGTCTGAACTCTCTTCGTCGGTTCCTTATGCCTCGTCCTCCACCGCCAAGTCATGACGAACGCATTGCCAACCAAGGCGCTGAGTCCAAGTAACCAGATGGCCACTCGAAGGAACTTGTTTCTCATCAAGTCTTGGCAGTTAGAGAACTGATCGACCGGAGCTACGCAGCTCGTGCTGGATGATACTAAACAACAGAAGACATACTCGTCTGTGTATCTGGGAAGACGACGCAAAAGGAAAGAAAAGGTTGAAAGTATTATTAATTGAATCTTCGAGCTTGTCCTTACGACTATTATAATGTAAAGAATCCTTAAAGGATATTATAGAGACTAATCATCATCCGAACAACTACCACTGGACAACATGGACAATATCCCTTTTAATACAAAATCACCTCTTTAGGATTATTAATAATCACCCTTGGGATGTGACGATACCCACTAATTAATGATAGCTCCTAACACAGTAACTTTGACAACTACAGAGATCCTGGTTTTATGGCCCTATCATGCATTAGCGATTTAGCGAGCGTATGCCGACGTATGAAAAAGTTGGCGGATACGCTGACGTACGTCGAATAAGTTATGGGTGTTTTGTATAAGTTAAGAGCACGCTGAAGCACGCTAGTATACAGCGAGGTCATCGAATTATTTGTGAATACATAAAGTTTTCGACGTATGCCAGCTCATACATGTACGTCCCGCATAAAGCTGTATGTAAGTTATGCGATCGTTGACACACGTTACTTGTAAGTTACTCATAAGTCGACATACGTGGATATAATGTATATCGAACCCAAAACTTGTTTTAACCTGTGAGTAACTTATCTCCAACGCGTATTTTGACACATTTTTTTAAAGATAGAGACTCCCGAATATGGTCTTTATATCTAACTGATTTGTTCAAGTGATTTTCCACATCTAAACGGTGCATCAACATAAGTGTGATTCTAAAGTACAATGATTAAACCATAACTTACAGTGTTTTCAATCCTCCAAGACCTTGGAAGACATCTCGATGAAATGAATCGACCTCACATCCTCGGATGTCACTATGAAATCAAACAATTTATACAGACATTAATGAGAACATGCTATCAGTATATTCCGTTTTAATAATATGCAAGCACTAATGTCGGTTTTGATATTGACTAAGTTAACTTGAAGAATTACTCTGTTCTTTAAAAAGCAAATGATACTATAAACAATATCAATGTTATGCCATCCCTTTTCCCCAAAGAAATATAATAACATTTCATCTTACTTCGGCTTTCTGTTAGGAAATCATTGTATTATCAACATGTGTTTGAACTACAGGAGTATACTAATATTGTTGATGCGTTTCGTAGCGTGTGACGTGCGTGACGCAAGTATTTATATGTAATAACAAATAGTTATATGAATTCGGCTATCTGAAATGCTCAAAGCAAACTCATCGAATCATCCATTCATCTAGAGCTGATAGTGGAGCTCTATATCCTATTTCGAGGCTGTTATTCCAATTGAAGAATATAATATATGGTGTATACTCCTACAAACCGAACCAACAATCATTTACAAATATAATTTTTCATCAAATAAAAACTATTTAAAGATGACAAGTTATTAAACTATAAACATAAATATTATTAAATGTACATGCATTGTACTAGAAATGTAATCATCAACGGATCTCAATAGTTTCGTGAAAATGCTTACATTGACTCTGTTGTATTCAGTAGAAGAAAGGCTCCTGTATCTATTCGACTGAGAGGGTTATTCTGCAGCGATCTGTTGGATTCAAATGACAGCAAATAATGCTTGATTACTACTTAACGTGTATAGCATAAACGACAAATAAATGTAAGATAAGACTACTTTAGCGCTCAATAAGGTATGAAAGATGAAACATCAAGCAAAGTACATGTGTATCATGGGTGTGTTTTTCACAAAGATCCTAAGCATCTTGGTAAAAGTTAGTTAAAAGGCATAAAATGTTGATTCAAATCATTCATATTTTCTATTATCAAGGAGGTTTCATGTTCTTGATGTGGAATTTACGAAGAGTCTGAAATACTTAAATTTCTGCTTTCAAATATATTTCATTTTAAGGCTACGAATGGCTCTCCATAATGTTTAAGTCCAACTGAGAGTTAAGTTCTACTTAGGATCTTTGTGAAACACCCCCCCCCCTGAACTGTTAAGTGTTCACATGTATATAGCCTGACATCTTTGAAGAGAAGTATACTTACATGTGTCGTACATTTGTTAGACCTTCGAATGAGCGACGTTGTAGGGTTCCAATTTCAAGAGCAGAGAGGTTTCTGAAAGTTATGAAGAAATGTTAAAACATAAAGTTAATCGATTGCGTTGTGTGCATTTAGAAGATATCATATTAACTCATGATTACAAATCTTTTTTTATAAATCTCGAGGAAAATATTCTGTAAGAGGCAATAACTAATAAAGCACATTCTACGTGTTCTTTTGAACTAGACAAAATTAAAATTGAATTTATAATGTGCACATTCATTAAATCATTTAAACATTCGAATATATATATATATATGGGGCCTGTCACCACGAAATGAGTCCAGTTGGTCAAAATTTTTATTCCTGTTTTTAAGTATTATATGAATCTACATTAAGTAAGCTTTAAATTAAGGGGTCACACATTAAAATTGATAAATTATATCCAGAAATATGAACAAAAACCTAATTGGACTTTATAAACAATGGGATTACCCAGTTTTGAGATAATTAGGTGTAAAGTTAATGATGCGTAACATATTATAGTCTGGTCAACAACAACATAGCAACAACACACTTCCCATCATTCGATTTCAATGAAACTTTCAACAAACAAAGAATTTAATAAGTCGATTTTTGGAAAAATCTTAAATGTGGTAGGTGGGTCAATTTTCAGTACATACACACTATACATCGCTATTACTACGATTGAGCCTAATGCGACACTGGACTCATTTCGTGGTGACTGGCCCCATATATAAAAATGTGACATGATTTACATGATATAATTCTTTTCAGAGCATTTCTTGTTTAGAAAGTAAAATCAAGGTTAAGGAGTATGAAGGAACAGAGTGATGAAGATTAAGTGAAGCAATCAGTGACTTCATATGTGGATATTGTACTCACAGTATAGGTATGGTGTCCAGATTAAAGAAGGTCCCCGGTTCAATGAAAGCCAGAGGATTGCCACTCAGGTCTCTGGAAGTAGGGGAAACCGTAATAATTAGCAATAAATACTATATACAAGCGTATGAGGTTTCAAACATGAATGACATTCCATTATATTCATGCATTTCAAAGAAAAGAACACTGAAAAGATGTCAGTGTTATATGTTGTACTATGTAACTTCATTTGAATTCACTCCATATTCAGTTGCATTTTGAAACTCATTTATTAGGTTCAGCGAACTTGGGCGCGAAATATTTAGCGATCGTTTAAACGTATTTCTTTTTACTAATTGTCATATGCGACTAGTAACATCAAGTCAGCTGATTTGAATACTTATTTTTGTCTAATCTATATCGCTATTATACCATTAGACCGCGAAGTAGTATCATTAGTAATAGTAGTAGTAAAATAAAATATGTGTATAGTTTGGATGTACTTACAAATGAATAAGTCGTGAGAGTCCGTCAAATGTGCGATTGTGTAGGTACCTGATTCTGTTCCTCGCCAGGACCCTGTAAGAAAAACATATGAAAGACAAAACATGTTTGCATGGTCAAGTCTGTTTATGGAGACACCCCTTTAGTGTGTGTGTGTTTGTATTTGGGTTTTTACAGACGTGTATCAATTAGATATGATTATTTACGTCTGGGGACCGACTTTTAACGTCACCATCCGAAAGACGTGACTCAGTTTCGAACCTGCGTCCTCGGCTGAACCGGTTTGTAACTTCCACTGTTAGCTGGATTACAGGCGCACGCCACATCGCCTAGTGCTTCAAAACCTCTTTACATATACATGTTTACTAAACTATTTTGATTAGTTATTAAAACGCCACATGGGGTAGATAAATGAATTCAAAACATATACTTAAAAGCAACCATTAGAGTCAGAAGACTTAAATACTACCACGGGGCTCTGTTTCATAAAACTTGTTATCATTAATAAATGTTAAATTTCTTTAAAAAAATTGCTCACGGCCAATCAGATGCCATGATTCCAGTGGCTTTTAACAGTTATTGTAACTTGTTATTATTGATATAATTTGTTATGAAACAGGGCCCTGGTCAGTCCCTATGCATGTATGAAGGTGAACGTTTGATATTTCATTAATCCATAGATGGCCCGTTAGCCATGTGATCTCCGAAGACTTAACATATCAGTAAGCCTGACATGAAACATTATACAAACATGTGCCGATTATTTAAAACACCGAAAATCAGAATTATAAATATTAAACTGCAATAAGAGTGGATTAACAATATTAACTGCCTTCTAAAACATGCATACTCACAGTTTGTAAAGATTTATCAAAGAAGAAAACGACCCAGGGTTGATCACTTCAATTTCATTATTCGATACATCTCTGAAATAAGAAAAGAAAACCACGTCATCATATACATTGTACAGAGTTGACAAGAAAGTAATGGTCAAACAATAATTGGGGTCGGTGGGTATCTATGAGGTTCGTAATGGAAATAATGAGGATGACGAATCCCGAAAGAGTATTACGACGTTTACAATGATATTAACTAATTGACTATACAAAATATGAGCAAATTTTAACGATAAATTCAGTCGCATATAAACATATTGTTGTCCATTGCGCCTTTCATAAGACTGTTGCAGGAATACAACTTTTTCTAAAAGATGGCGAGGATAAAAATGTATTATTAATAGCTGGTACTATAAGATAACTTTAATCTAAAACGTCTTATAACAATCAGAACGAATGCAAATGCAGAAATCAGTAGGTTCGTTTTTTTCATTTCCTGTAATTAAATCATTCTACTCACAGTTCCGCGAGTAGTTTGAACTCTCTAAAGTCAATATAAAGAGCCTCGTCCAGCGTCAGATTGTCTGGAATGGATCTTCTTTTCCTCCTCTCACTCAAAGCTACACCGCTTAGATTCCTGTACGAATAAGTGAACGAAAAAAGAAAAAAAAAATCCTTTTATATCTGTATTTTGTTGGTATTATTCCTCTATTTAGAATAACATCTGTTTGAATTTCTCTTTGCTCAGCATTGCAGTAGCTAACTCTTACTTAATTTGAAACAGGAAGACATTTCATTAAACCATGCGATATATTCGTTGAAGACAGATATAATCAACGCGAAGGTTGTGTAAAAAGATTACTTATCAAAAGTAAACATTTCATGGATTTCGATATGAAGGTTATTAAGTGCTAGGATAGTCAGAGATAGTTGTCCTCCATGTTATTAATCATAGTGAAAAAAGCCGAACCCTGAAAGACCTAAATTCCAAGGAATTGCTAATTCTCGATAGCTTCCGATCATTTTAGAAGAGGTTAAACTATCCGACTAATTTTTAAGCCCAAATCTGTCACGAACAGAACTTTGATGTTCGCGGTAGAATAAACTTTGATGTTCGCGGTAGAATAAATTTTGAGTTTTCATTCAGTCATGCTTTGTATTAGAAAATAAGATTATTGGATTCCATGCAACCTTGATTAATATATGCTTACAAAGTCCTTGTATTTACTGGAATAGCTCTCGCCGATTCAAACGTCCATTCAGTGTTCTCTGAACAAGAGTATGCCAGACCGGTACATTGACAGCCAATGGGACATGGTTTTCCTGCAATTAAAAACGTTGTTAGATAATCTTCTCAATATATGGATATTGTCAACCTTTCAATTATTTGTAAATGTAAACAAATTTATATTATTGATAACAAAAAACACGATCTAGACAGCAATTTGTTTTTCTTAATCAATGCTTTTCATGAACTTTTGAAAGTTTACGTGGGATTCAAAACAAAGATTACTTGCAGTTTGAAATTGATGATATTCTGGTTTAATCGCCGGTTTCACGCCGGTTTAAATTGTTTATCTTCCCTGAACATTTACCAATTACCATCAATTGAAAACTGGTTTGTTTCTCATGTCTAATTGGTCTAATTGAATGAACCATTCTTCAAGATGACAAGGCTTACCACAGAAGAACTCATCATCTCCATCTGGACATTGCTTGATCCCGTCACAGACTTGAGACTGGTTCAAACAAAAGCTGTCACCATGACAACGGTAACTTCCTGACGGACAGGTGTAGTTATCTGAAGACGAGAAAGTCAAGGTAGTTGAAACAATTTAAAGCAATTTAACGATGTCGACATTTAAGAGCATAAAGTTATACAAACTAAATTTACTATAACATATTTTACTTTCTAGTATCGCTCAGCCGATGAAGGTGAATTATCGAACAAACGCTTGTTCATTCCAACGTATGCTGTATTGAAAGATTTGCATATTTATGACGTCACACTTACCGCAGCCAATCTCGTCCTCTCCTGTAGGGCAATCACGTGACCCATCACAGCGGCGCCTCAGCGGTATACAGTAGGAATGCGGACATTTGAACGTGGATGAGCTGCACTGGAAATCCTCTGTATGTCAGCAGAAGGTGGAAGGAAAGTATATTTTCAAGAAATTTGATTCACTTAGAGTTAATTATATTCCAGTTCATCATTTTTAAAGCGTCGATGATTTTAATAGCTTAGATTTGATCTCCAAAGACTTTGGTAGTTTATTGTATGATCTAACTATATATATCACTAAGTTTATAAATGAAAAAAGTTAGCGCTGCATCAATATTTAATTGTTTTGAACAATATAATTTAAACACCGTCTCCGATGTTGGTCAGTTATTTCAGCTTAAATATAATTATGTATTTCAAATGTATGCATGAATATTAATGAACCTGTTTCATCTAACGTATCATACCGCAGTGTCTAAGATGAGTGACATCACGACAGCCAATCTGCAGTCCGTATTCATCGAAGTCGTAGAGACAAGTGGTCTTCCGATCTGCGCATGCGCCGTTGTGACATTGGATCTGGAACTCACTTGTGCACTCGAAACTCGACAAGTTAAAGCCTAGATAAATGACGAAAAGCATACCGGATCATTTTTACACATTGCCGTAATATCTACAATCAATCTAATAATATTGATATCATTTAATTATCTTTTATTTGTGATATTTCAGAAAGTTAATTAGAATCATTCTAGTGTGATAGAAAGACAAACACTATAATGAGTACAGAAGTTAATAAAATAGGACATGAATATGTCTATGGTGACTTGTAAAGGTATGAATTACAAATCTAAAATGACTCGCTATATACAAAATTGCAATAAAAAAAAAAGAGATTTGTGTCAAAAACAAATGTCCCTATTTTTTTCTCACAACTGCTTGATAAACGGTTGATTTACTGCTTTCCTTTGTGATTGGTCAAATGTTTCTGATCACGTGATACTCACGGCAATAGTTAGGCTCGTCTTCCCAGCTGTTTCCTGGACAGTCTTTGACTCCATCGCACAAGATGCGCAGAGGAAACCAGGTACTATCGTAGCATTGAAAACCAACTAATGAAGATTCTGCATGATGAAGAGAGAAAACTTGTTAATAATAATAATAATATTTCGCTTTTATATAGTGCCCAGTACATCGATACAACGGCAGGCGCGGATCTACGGGGGGGGGGTTTAGGGGGTTTAAACCCCCCCCCCCCTTGGACGGCCCAAAAAAAAAAAAAAAAAAAAAAAGGGAAAAAAAAAAGAAAAAAGAACGCACGCTGTAGAGAGAACCCTTTCAAGTGCAAATATTGTGAGAAGATATTCAACTCATCTGGTAACTTAATCCAAACACATGATAACTCTGGATATAACGAAACTGTTACTTGATTTAAAAAGACGTTATCATGCACTGCTTTTTATGGTCTCCATTGTGTTAATAGATGCCAGGAAAACATCATTTACGGGGTTCAAATAAACACCCCAAAAAAAAATCGGCTCGCCGCTTCGCGGCTCGTGGACGATGCTCCGCATCGTCATTATTTTGGTCAACCCCCCCCCCTTAGCAAAAAGCTAGATCCACCCCTGAACGGTGTGCCTAAACGCTTTGCAGATATATTATTACCTCGGTCATCGGATTCAGGCTTACCTGCGCACAATGTATGCACATTCTCCACTCCCTGAGGAGCATTCCGGCCAGTCGCCATTTTACGAGCGCACACTTGCTCATCAATTTTCTATTTTCCACGTGGGAGTGTTGTGGTCGAGTGGTTTAAGGCGCTTGACTGGAGATGAGAAGGTCGAGGGTTCGAATCCCGACACGGCACTAATATCTTTTGGCAAGATATTAACCTGCAATTGCTACTCTCCAGGGGCGGATCTAGCTTTTTGCTAAGGGGGGGGGGGGTTGACCAAAATAATGACCAAAACAACGCGCCGCGAAGCGGCGAGCCGATTTTTTTGGGGGTGTTTATTTGAACCCCGTAAATGATGTTTTCCTGGCATCTATTAACACAATGGAGACCATAAAAAGCAGTGCATGATAACGTCTTTTTAAATCAAGTACAGTTTAATACACAGTTATATCCAGAGTTATCATGTGTTTGGTTAAGTTACCAGATGAGTTGAATATCTTCTCACAATATTTGCACTTGAAAGGGTTTCTCTCTACAGCGTGCGTTCTTTTTTCTTTTTTTTTTCTTTTTTTTTTTCCTTTTTTTTTTTTGGGCCGCCCAAGGGGGGGGGGGGTTGAACCCCCTAAACCCCCCGTAGATCCGCGCCTGCTCTCCACCCAGGTGTTAAATTGGTACCCGGTAGGATGCGACCGTCATTGTTGGTCAAACAGTTTTTGAGCGCCATGTAACGCCTGGCTGGAATGCTCCCCAGGGAGTGGAGATTGTGCACACATTGTGTGCGGGCAAGCACTGAATTCAGTGACCGGGGTAATAGTATATTTGTAAAGCGCTTAGAGACATTTGTATTAAGCGCTACATACAAATTAAAAAAATATATTATTGATCGAGTGACCAAGTGAAGGTCCATTTATTGATGATCTGGTGCTCTGGCGTCAGAAGAGGAAGGGGACAGGTGAAATTCGAATTATCGAGGACGCCAATAACTGATGGGCTTGTGAAAGAGGTCGTATCCTCTTTGAAGAAAGTTTCTTCCCGCTCCTCTTTCCTTTTCTCATTTTCCCTGTTCCTCTACAGCAAAGCCACTAGCTATCTGTACCCTTAAACCTATAAGATATTTTAATTTTAGTGAAAGGGATCATAGCTGGATGATTAAAGTTGACAAAAGACGATATCTAGTTAGATTTTAAAGAAAATACCACCTGTCGATCATGAAATTCCTGACTTACCGCAAGTCTCTTCGTCTGACCCGTCAATACACTGCGGTAGAAGATCGCATCTCTGGCTGTTTGGTATACATTGACCGTTAGCACAGGTAAACGAATCTTCAGAACACCGTGGATAATCTGCAATATAATCAGAAAGACGACACTTGAGAGAAAGAAATGATATAGTGAATGGAAAAATGATTAGTTTCCCATTGCCGATTCCATAATGGTCTATAAATCAAACTCAAGGATGATTAAATGAATTAATCATCATAAACATGATTACCGAAAAAACATCATCTCGCTGAGAAAAGGTGCAACAATTAAATTCTTGGAGAACTAATTTCTGAACGATAACCTTGGACTATTGCTTCCTAGTACCACCGGAGATCTCTCTCGTAAGGTCATGCGTGATGAGCGGAAGTGTTATGATCTAGCTCTCTCCAACACTGAGCTTAACTGGAAATATTACCTTTAAAAAAAACAAGAATTGTTTATTGTTACATATCAGCGAATTACGTCATATCTTGCCACAAAATATTTAGATTTTATTGTATAATACAATGGTTTTACCGTATTTAATGTATTGTAATGTTGTATGGGGCAACACATACCCAACGCGATTACAACGACTGCATATATTACAAAAGCGTATAGTAAGAATATGTCTTATGTCTGATTTCAATGCCCATTCAATACCATTTTTTCAACAACTACAGTTTTTAAATATTTTTCAATTGAATCAATATTGTATATCACTCATGGTTTTTAAACATAAAACTGATAAACTGCCGATTAATCTTACCACTATGATGAAATGTAAAAAATCTGTTCATAATTATAATACTAGAAATCCTGATAACTATTTTATTGAAAAAAATCTTTATTTACTTTTAAACACACTGGCTCGAAAATATGGAATTCTCTCCCCAGAGATATCCGTAATACTGCTTTCTTAAACTCTTTTAAATCTGAAATCAAAAAATACTTCATCTGTTTTTAAATCTATAATAATATTTGCATGTTAATACGTCTCCTATGTTTTGTACACTGTTTTGTTATTGTTATATTTTTTATAGCCAAGTGTTGGAACTTGAATATGTATCTTTTAATAACAGGGACTGCCTCGACAGAAACCTTATGGTTTTATTTGCAGTTTCCCCATTTCATTTCTATTGCTGATTAACTTTGTATAATTCCGATATATTTGTAGACATGTTCCATTTAGTGTGTGTTTTGTGTTTTCTATATTGTATATAATCGGTATCTAATATGTTTTTTATGGATTTGAATTGAAATAAAACTTGAACTTAAACTTGAACTTGGACTACCAGCTTGCTTATTTAGTATACACCAGTCTGGAAGCTGAAATTGGACCTACAAGTAAAATGCCTACAAGATCAGGAAAGCCAAAACGAGAAGATGCAGCAAATAACGGGGCGCACCCAACCATTGTCCCTACCAAAGGCGCCGTGGAGAGCCCATCAGCTCCAGCTGATGTATCGGGCGGTACAAGGGAACCGGGTAAACCGGCGCCAATTCACGCATTGGGAGATCACGTGAACTAGCCACAAAGTCCCGCGGCGCCAGAATCTACTTCCGTAGAGCCCGATGCTGAACTCAATTCAGCCATTCGGCAAGTATTGGAAAGTCTTCTCAAAGACGACGAATTTGTAGATCAGCTCACTCGAACAATTCAAGGAAAGCTCTTTAAAATAAAAGCACTTTAGATGAAAAGTAGCAAAATATTGTACAGTTGAGAAAATATGTGATTTTTATTGATAACATTGTACGTCAATTATATTTTTTATTACAACTTTATTTTGATGTCGATTGAATGTAAATAAACATCTCTTTTGAGGCACACACACAAGTAGAACAAAAGACGAGCGATTGCCATACTCACTGCACTTTTCTTCATCAGCCCCATCTTGACAATGCTTGATGAAATCACAAAAGAAAGATACTGGGATGCATTCTCCTGAACCACACTGGAAGAAATTCTTTCTGCATGGTGATGAGGTTGTCTCCTCCTCTTCATTGACAGTGGTTGGGGACGAGGTTGTCATTTGGGTTGCTATGGAAAAACCGATATCATTCATATGGGGTTACAAACAGTGAATCACAATTTCGATTATGGCTGCACCTCTTTTTAAAGATCATTGAATAGCATACAAGGGACACCATTCAAAACTAAATGTCCCGATATATTATTATGCACATTAAGGAAATTGAATGTTTAAACTCATTAAAATTCTATTTCCTTTGTCATTTTCTTCTCTTTGAAAGAATAATTTCGACTTTAAAACAAGGAGTGTTATCTTGCAATGTTTGGTGCTATTCACTGTTTATTGTTTATTGTTTATTCCCATCCCATAATAGATGTAATATTTATATATCCCATACGATCTGAACAGTGACATTCATTATCCAAACATTATAACGTGTGGTTTCATGTCAATGTTAAATACATGTTAGTACACGGCCTTAGAAAGATCGGACATACCAGATAAACATAGGAGTGCATCTTCATCGCTTCCGTCACTGCAATCATGTTGCTTGTCACACACGTATACATTATGAATACACTCTCCCGATCCACAACGAAACAGCTGATTAGGGCAACTATCAGATGGTTCTAAATATGAAAAAAGGAGAATGATACTATTTTAATGAACTGGATACTGAATACTGCTTCTTCTTTACATAAGCGGTGATTGAAGAGGCAGGATTTCATCCATGCATAAAATAAAATTGATCAGCGTCTTGATCAGCGGGTTTTTAAGAAAATTACCATGTATAAGTAGCCAGTATTAAAGTAATCAATTAAACTATAAAAGACATAACAACCTGTGATGTTCAAACAATAATTAACAAAGCTAAAGATGTTCAAACAGCTGATTAGGGCAACTATCAGATGGTTCTAAATATGAAAAGGAGAATGGTTACTATTGCATGAGCGATGACTGAAGGAGCATGATTTCATTCTTGGCACAAAACAGTGAACATTGATATGAAAAGAGAGTATTAAAAAGAAAATAGGAAAAAATATAATCAAATAGTACATCAAAGTTGGATTTTGAGAAAATTGCAATGTAGCCAGTATTAAAGTAATCTAATAAATTGAAGACATGTTCAAATTAGTATGAACAAAGCTTTAACAAATAGATGTTCAGATTTTAGAGCAATAAGTTCGTAAAGATATCGTACCTATAGGTGAAGTTGAACAGATCAAGGCATCCAGCTCATCGGAACAATCGGCCCATTTCATCTCGAAGACGTTTGTTTCACTTCTCTCTAAAATATGACATAAGGAGGACTGCAGCCTGGACAGTAAGATAGAAGTGACGTCACTTGCCGAGGGCCACACGTGTTCAGCGTAGAATATCAGCTGCCTGACATTTGATTGGTCGATGTTGCTTAAGAAGGTGGAGCCGTCAGGACATTCCATTGTTGACGTCACGTTAGGGGTGCGGCTGTTGCGCTGAAGTAGGTGGAGTCTCACGCACGATGAGCCAATCAGATCTGCGTTTGATTCACACTCTGAAAAATGAAAAATTCAAGACAGAATTTGTACAGGTTAAGTACGACACTATGTAAGAATATATAAGAAACTTCTAAATGTAATATTTCAAATTTTCAATGTCTTACCCTTTGAAATGTAAGGTCCGAGACGTCTTCTGGACACCATGGCAACATCTGAAATAGAACAGAAATAAGGCATTACTTTTTATATACAATAACTTATCAGGTCCCAGATTACAGGGCGTGTGCCATCTTTGCGTTATGAATTAATACACATTTAGGGGATCATCCGATTTTTGCTCCCGCGGCGTTGGCTCAATGATTTACTTTGTCAAAGATACAATACTGGAGTTAGGATAGTGATTACATTTTTTTCGTTTGGGACTAGTTAGAGTTAGATGGAGTGCTGGGTCCTGAGCTGAAGATCGGAATTATGCTAGGCCATAGTTTACGAATTTGACCGGAGAGCGATAATTGTGACCGGAGCATGTGCAATCGAACAGGGCAACATGTAGAACACTGAGAGCCTCATCCCTGTTCCCACGCAAGATGGATACATTGTACAGGAGGTTTATAGTTTGGTGGGGTTTGGAGATAGGGGAAAGAAAGAATTACCTGAAGCCGTCCGAACAGGTTTTTCACACACCATCTGCATAGCGCTCTTTGACGCACAAGGTATATCATGCCATTGGCTCATCGAGTGAAGGTTGAACAGGTCAATGAGGGCGCACTCTTCCAAGTCTCCACCGTTAGGCTGTCTCAAGCCCCAGTCACTGTTCCTATAATGAATTAAAAAGCAGTACGAACATTAACTACATGATAGCAGATGAAGTGCTCCAATTGAACGAGAGTAAGAAAAGTGATCACTAACAGTTTCCCAGCAGTTAAAGTGAATGTTACACAGGACTGAACAATCTTGGCAATGAATCTGAGAAGGTGGTTTAACGATTCAGACCATCAAGAGAATCATAATAAGCTAGTTCACGGTTGCAGTCTGAGCATGAGTAGATAAAGGTCATTGCATAC
Source organism: Strongylocentrotus droebachiensis (assembly GCA_035222895.1). Lineage (NCBI taxonomy): Eukaryota > Metazoa > Echinodermata > Echinoidea > Camarodonta > Strongylocentrotidae > Strongylocentrotus > Strongylocentrotus droebachiensis. The sequence goes on along the minus strand of JAVYIG010000048.1, from coordinate 932,243 downwards.
CAAATTGTGCAATACACTGAGACAAAATACTGGATACGTGCTCCTGACAGTTATGTAATCATTATTCATCTATGCACAAGCAGTGCACTCCAAGTGGGACCTCTTCATGTTTTGAAGATCTGTGGATATTCGGGGTCACTTGGGACATGTGCTAACCGTGAACTTGTCTATTCTTACCTGTCAGGGATGTACCAATCAGCATAGCTAAGAGGGGTGTCATCTACCCATCGGTGGAGGTGCTTATCACGTTGATATATCAAACCTGTCAAGGAAATATAACCAAAAGATTAGAAATGCTTATACCATGTGACACTTATTCGCTAACATTCACTAGCAAATAGTAGGCCCCACATATGCAAAGGCGTTTCAACATAACCAAATCGCTTCTCAATTATTTTTTGGCTGGTTCATAGATGGACGTTCTCAGTAATCTGTATTCCTCTAATATTAGATGAACATATCCAATAAATAGTTTTCCAAAATGCAATCACTCATCAATGTTTATTGTATTGAAGACAGGAAAACTGAATATATCGATACTTATATATATTTTATAATTTCCATTTAAGTACCATCTTATCTGTTATATCCCCATTTCAGTATATCCCACTGTCACAAGTACTTCTGAAGACATACAAAAAACTGTAGCTAAACTGACCTATGAAAGTCCTGAGACCCTCTGCAAACCACTTGGATGTCAGCAGGACGTGTACGAACTGCATCTCCTCGATGTTACCAATACTAACAAGATGCGCCCCCTCCTCCTGGCACATGCGATGGGCATCAGTCCATCTTACTCCAGTCTGTGTCTGGCGGAACGCGTAACAACTACCAGAGTACATCTCCCATCCATCGGGGCACGACGCAGCAGATGGCTCAGGGCGACCCAGCTCTCCTTCTTGTAAGGGTGCAACAAGTTAAACAAGGAGAAAGGAGGAAATAATAATAGATTAGACGGAAGATAGAACAAAGAAAAATAAAGGAAGAAGGAAAAGCAAATATTTTCCCCAAATCCTACTGAATTGTCGTGCTTTTATATAGTCTGATTACATTTCCCAACTAGCGGTGTTGTTTCTGCATAATCATGATGGTAACAACACTCTTCCATCATAGTAATTCAGCTATACCTGATTACATTTCAAGCGTTCTAGTAACTAGCACATGTGAATCGACTCTACTTGATTATTGCACAGTGAACATCCTAAATAACTTTAGAAGTCTTTTCGCATGTATTAATTTCTTCATTCTGTTTTCCTGTTACCATTCCCGATCTTTGGGCATCTTACGCCTTCCTTGTTTTCTATTCTTTCTTTCCCATTTCTTTAACACCATCCCTACTGTTCATCTGTTCTGCCTTGCTTTTTCTGTACCTTTACCTGGTGCTGCGGTGGGTGATACCGGACTGTTCTTCAGGGTCTCCTGAAATGTCAAGCCGGTGTAGACGGCGTAGAAACCCCTCCCGCTACCACTCCCATCCGATCTGAGTTGCAGCAACATGGTGTTGAAACTCGCCTCTACAACTTCAGGAGGAGGATGATTGTTGCAGTATGTATCAATCAATTTCTTCATATCTGTAGCACCGTCGTAGATACTCAGCGTATCTCCTTCGCATCTGACAATAGAGATTAAGAAATGCAGTTTGTTAAAGGCGGGAACAATTATTTAATTCCACTTTCAGTAAAATTGATATAAACATTTGCTTTACTGGTGGCTATTTGTTCTTGAATCAACTGAATAATTGGTGTTATTGTAGAATCGGTGGTATTGTAGAATCGGTGTTATTGTAGATCGGTGTTATGCGGTATTTCAATCATTGTCTTAAGACTGCAGTACACGATATCCTGAATAATTGTTGGCACTTTTATTTGATACTGGTGTTTTTGTTCATAAATATCTAAATGATAACATAACCCTAGTCAAACCGACAAATGACTGCTGAGACCGACACAGGACTGACAATAAACCGAATTTTTAAAAAGTATTACAACATTACAACAAATAACCAAGATTTTGACCATTTTGAGTCGGTTTCGAATAGGTTTGGTGGTGCGACTGTTGTATCTAAAGTGTCCTTCCATACCTTGAGCCTGGTGAATCGATATCAAAGTCGTGAAAGCGAAGCTGGATGAAGGTCCCATGTCTGCTAGTAATCCGCCATCTTGGACGCGCATTCACGAGGTATGGTAACGGATAGTTAGTAGATGCTATGGCTGCGTTGTCTAGGTTGCATGCGATTTCACTCTTGGTGGTGCCGTAGTTTCCAACATTGCAACCAGGTACAGCTGTACAAAAACGTAACGGAATAACATCTGTCATTGATAGATTTTGACAATTTTTATCAACAAGGAGTCAATATGAACACAGCAAAGAAAAGTGAATTCACAAGAGGGCGATCAATATACAAGAAAAATATATAACTGTAGAAAGTCGTGAAAATAATCCCATGCAGCAAATTTTTCATTTTATTAATGAAAAATACATAAAAATGCCAATTGAATATAAAAAAGTTGCCATAAATTCATTAAAGCTGACATGATGCAATGCTCCCGATCTGTAAGCAAGTATCTTTAACTAAATTATACAAGTCATTGCACATGATAGAAGGACAAAGAAGAGGTGATATTCACTACATCGGAATGTCATTCAATGTACCTTTTGATGCGTAAACCACTTGAAATCCGCTGGACCCGGTGTCTAAACCAGTCTGGAAGATCACTGTCACAGATGAGACGTTGGTCACAACGTAGGCGGCGCCCTGACCACAAAACACATGGCGCGATCGTCCTTCATCCCAGCGATGCTCAGTAGGAAAGATCTCAACCGAGTCGACGCAAGCTCCGGACTCGACGTCGCGCTTGACATCGAACTCAGTGAAGTTGAAGAAGATGAAATGGCCCTCAGGGAGTGTGATTGTCCAGGTACAGACAGAGAATGGGGCGGCGTTCGAATCACCAAAGTTCTCCAGAGAGAAGTTTCCTGTCGCTGACGTGAAGGGTTCCTGGATGCCGCATCCCGGATCACATTCCTCGTGAGAGCGTGAACAATCTACCAATTCACACAAAAATGGACGTTAAAAAATTATCTTGATTTCAAGAACGTGCTAAAGATAGAATAATAAAAGCAAAAAACAACGAAGGTATTAAAGCTGATAACCTTTTATTATGAAATCTTCGTCTTATCGCGAATAACAGTTGAAAACTATTTTGTGTTAATGGTATGTTGGATACGAATTGGAATACCACAAGTAAACAAAAATTAGAGGGGAGCAGAGACGGGGTGAGAAAGAGAGAAGGAGAGAAAGAAAGAGAGAGAGAGAGAAATTGAGAGAGAGAGAAGAGAGAGAGAGAGAGAGAGAGAGAGCTGATACAGAAGAGGAAGGGAAGATAACGGAAGCGGTCACTCTGAAAGGAAAAGATAAATGTTTTGTGCCGAATATTACCCAGTGTGTCATACGTTGCAATGAAACCCAGCTTCTTGGGCATGCCTGATTCCAGAGGACCCATCTCCAATCGTAGTGTGACGTCATTCGACCTGGTTTTGACCTTGAGGTCGCGGAAATGACCGCAGTACGACCCACGCAGCAGATAACCTCGGTTAGGGATGCGGTCAGTGATGTTCAGGTTATCCATACAGAGGGCGGCAGACTGGCTGGAACGTCTTAGGATCATCTCATGGAAGGTAAACCTACACGTTAATATTAAAATCAAATTAGAAAAATATAGTATCAAATTTATGCATTCAAAATAGGCTTGCTTTAATATAAAGGTGTAATACTTGTGAGCAATTGTGGGCATGATAGAAAGAGGATAATATTATGATATTGATTTGAAAGCAAAGGGCCATTGGTAATGGAAAAAAAAAATCAAAAGTGCAATTACCTGTCCCAATTCCCTACCTTCCCTTCATTAACCAGTCGACTACCGAATGTTATACTTCCCATAGGCTTAACACAGGGACCACCAGGTTCCCGTTAGCAAAGGGTTAAAGAGAAATATCTTATACTATCACGCCCGAAATTTGTGGATAGTTGCAACAATTGTTTATAATGAAGATTAAATGACGAATTACTAAACTTGCAAGTAGATAATGAGTTATCAAACTATCAAATACGACCGTAAAATACAGCCTTGACAAGCAAAAGGTCAAAGGTCACATTAACAACCTGATAATTTGTCCTTCCGGTACATGTATCCTCATCTGGCACCACTGACCAGTGTTGTACCACGGTGGGAAACTGATGGATTCGATGAGGCCAAAGGTCAAAGTAGTTTCGATGTCAGACTGACGTGACTCCCATAGTTCCTCGCAAGATAGTGATGCAAACTCTATAAAGGATCATGAAGTAATGAACAGAACAATTACTGAGAGAGAGATAAAGAAAGAGAGAGAGGGGGAAAGAGAGAGGGGGGAAGATAGAGAGAGAGATAGAAAGAGAGAGAAAGAGAGCTAGGGGAGAGTTACATGTAATAGAGATAAGGAGAGAGGAGACAAAACTTAGAATATATAGTTTTAAATGGTTTAGACCGAACCCACTCGTTCAGATGTCATCGGACTTTTCAAAAGAATAGAAAGCATTCTTTGAATGGCATTGTTCCTTCCTACTTACGAAAAGTTATATTTCTCAAAGTAGGCCAAAAATTATCGTATGCACATAAAGATACAAAAATATATTTCGCAACATCCAACACTTCACTCACCTTTTGGTAAATTAAGATTTCTTCCAATAACTTTGCTAACAACGACATATATACTTGTAAAAATATTATACTTCTACATGTAAGTTCTCATAAAGTAAAAATCGTACTTATGGATTTAAGAATGAAAATGTTTACCTGTAGAGCAGATAGCTGAGCCGTCTTCTTCCACGATGGCCATAGGTGTCGGGTCAGGAGATGTTACCGGTGGAGACCAGGATATCCAACGACGTCGATGATTCTCTGAACTACGTTTATTCCTTTGTGATGTCGATGTCTTTAAAATCGTAGAGTAAGAGAAAAATAATGATTAACTTAAAGCCATTATGAGCATGAGTTTTCCACACGAGATAAATATCTTAAGGGTATTTTCTCTGAGGAGGCAATTTATTTAAGCGATAGTTCTCAAGCCCGGCTTGAATTGTTCTACTGAAAGTGAATTTAGTTTTGAATGGAATATTAGGAAGAAGTTTGCAAGTAGCAGATCAATAGCTCACATCTAATCCCAATCGTAAATGTTTTGCCTAAAGAAGCCATGCACAAGAGGAACTTTAGAACATTCATATCAGTGAAGAAAAAACAGGAGGAAGTGTCTTCATGGACATTATTGCAGTGGAACCCTAGACCTTCGCATCATCCAAAATTAATTGTTTGTTAATTGACCACGGCACCGGTACTTTAATACATTACTAACAAAAGTAGACGAGGACTATATTATCTCTACTAAAAGGACCTACTTACCGCTGCACGCCCCGACCATTCACTCCCTGACGTCATGAGTGAATCACGTGGTCTACACTCTAGAGCTGAGGTGGTGTTGCCAAACGGTGATTCATCAAAGTCTGCATGGAACTCACATGTTGTTCCGTTCTGTGTTAGGTTCACCTTGGACAAGGAGCTGAATTTGCTTTGGCACACAGCTGGACAAAAAGCAAGACAAACACATTCAGTTTACATGTACTTTCGCAACATTCTGTCCAACACCTTATTCCTATGAACTAGCCTAAATCTAAATCATTTTTTTTCAAGTATTCAATTTTATTTCACATCTCTTTAAAAACACATCAAGAGATATACAAACAAATAATTATAAATTAAAACAATATCAAAATAAAAACATTCATTTACATGGTACTGTGAAAGAAGGATGAAGGGTGGTGGATGCGAGGGATCAATTTGAAACCGTTCTGACAGAAAAGAGATTAATTGTTGTTGCAATAATTTTTGCACAAGCATATGCAAGTAATAATTTGCGCGGCAGGTATATTCTTAACTCGACACATCAAAAATATTTCATTTTCAACATTGCAATGCCGAATGGAATTGGAAATTTACAATGGTAAGATAAAATGCTAACAAAAGTTATGTACAATATATTCTTCTATTTTTTTTCTTCAAAATTACTCAAAATCTAACCTATAGTACTGTTGATACACCTCTGCTTTCAGTGATACATATATAAACCAATCTACATTTTAAAATGGAATATGTGCTATTCCCATTTTGCTTTTAAAGGATAGTGGTCATTATTTGGAACGTCTCTGATAGTATTGTTAAAGGAATTATTTTAAATGCAAATGAAAACATATATTCAAGTTTTAAATCACTTACATATACACGTTGTTCCATTGAGGCCATCGAGGTAATACCCTGTAGGACAATTACAATGGAAGCTGCCCTCTTCGTTCCGACATTCATGAGAGCAACCGTTGTCTCTTGTCAAGCATTCATCCATGTCTAAAAGAGAATATTATGATGTCAGTAGAGCCAGATTGATTGTTAATTGAAAATAAACTAAAATCAAAGTATTCTTTAGGGGTAAGGGAGGGGGTAGGGTAAGGAAGGCAATCAGGTCTTTAGATTTAAAAGGTATTCATACAAACGTCGATGATTTTTGTTTTTGTTTTTTTGTTGAAAACCTTTGCCTAGTTCCTTCCTTATTTCCCCTTTAGTGCAATTTCTTTGTGGGGGGGGGGGGGGCGATGGGACAGAAAAACTGTCTTAAGCCAGCTGCACAGGTAACTGGAGTCTTAGGCAACAAATTTGATATTAGTCATGTCTCATGCAATGAAATTAAGCCTAAGAAAAAAAAGGGGAAAGAATTGGTTTTAATGATAAGTTTTGTCATCTTCAGAAGATGTGGAAACATTATGTGGAGAAACTGAACCCAACAGAGTAGAGATGATACCGCTAAACCATAACTTAATTCACCCCTTCCATAAAGTGAGGTCTTCCAGCCAGGTCCAAACTTTAACTACCCGCTACCAATATCAGTTCTATGATATCACCTCACCTATTTGACAAACAGTAGCCCTCGAGATAACATCATCTCGACATTTGTAAGCGCGCCACCTCATGTCGTCATCCATGTCAAATGAAACGCACCAATCAACGGTCGAGTTGTTGTCCACCTGATCAGGAGTCCATCGGAAATTATCGTACGTTATCGGAGTACCGTCTCGCCATGTGAAAGCGTGCTGACCCTGGGATTGGAGCATGCGCAGTCCAATCACGTATTGATATCTGTATGGCAGCTCAAATCTATAAAAGAAAATTATAACAAAATAGAACATTTTTCTTCCAAATGAATTTGTTCTAAACCAATACAATTTGGCTAGAAAGATAAACGGAGTTTTGCCACCTTCTTTATATTTTTGGCGTCTTTCATTTGGGTTTTAACCCGTTCAAACTCCTTGATTTCTTAAATCATGGGTTTAGATAAGGAACCGCCGGTTCTAGGAAGCATAGAGGTCATACATACGTAAAGATACATTTTTATTCTTCTGTCGGTTCATACTTTTTCATGTTGTATATACTTATGTTTTCGTACGTTATAGAAATTCTACAAATTCATCATTATTTTCCTCTTCTTCCTTCTCCTCTTTTTCTTCTTCTCCTTCTTCCTTTTCTTCTTGTACTTAATATCATTTCTATCATCAGTTTAATGTTGTTATTATTATTATTATCTTTAATAAGTAGTTCTTTTAATTTTCTTATCTGTCTGTAAATATTACTATTTTAACTTATTAATTTTATACATGTCTGTAAGGGACCCCACTGGAAATAAGCTTTCGAGCTTTCGTGGGTTATCCTGTTCAAGCTGACTTATTTTTGATCTGTTATTTTTGTATATTGTTGTATGTTGGAAGCTTGTCGAATAAAAATCAATCAATCAATCAATCAATTTATTCTTAGGTGAAGAAAAATAATTTGTAGATGAAAGAATAAACATATCTAAAGATCATGTGTTCTGTGATAATCAAAATGATAAAGTTGGGAACGTTTTTTTTCTCAACATTACTTACTTTTTTTTGCGGTCATCTAGATAGTTCTGTGTTCCTGGAGATGAGATGGAGAGAGGATAACTATCCTCCATGAAGATCTTATCACAAGAATCTTCTTTCTGATTGTTGACTGTATAAAGACAGAATCCTTCATGCTCGTCGCCTGTTTCGGGACAGATCTGACCATAATCTGAAAATAAAACAATTCAATGTGTTGAGATCAAGACAAAGTATAACTCTGTATAAACATTTGATAGTGCTTAAAACAATTATCTATTATATTGTTTTCGTAATTCGGCTTTTAACAATATCCTGTATTGTAAACCTAATAGTCCTTCAATTGGAATAAAGAAAACAGAATTCAAGTAAGATTGGTTTATTGCTTAATACAACTGCAAACGCAAACCCTCAAAGATATGTCGTCAAGAAGATAATTAAGCTACTTCGGTCTGATGTGCAATAGATTGTACCCATCAAATTTACTTAGCCTCCCTAATCATAAGGGTTCAAAGCTGTCGTGTGACGGAGGTTAAATATAAAAATACGTAGTATCTAACTGGTGAAATAGTCTTTCAACCTCGGTGAAATCAGTGAAATACAATTGAGCTTGTTACATTCATTTAATCGTCGTTGGGACATTTTAAGATCTTTTCAATTCAATTTCAATTTCAATTTCAATTTCAGTTCTAATTTATTAAAATCCGTAGTATTACATATTTATATCAACCACTTCAGGCAGGTCAGATATGTGAAACCAGCAGACCAATTATAAAAGGGAAAGTGCCCTACCAACTAATTTGCAGCCTATGAGTTCGAACCTCATGCAGAACTGTCCTCTGGAAGATCGTGGATTTAGACGCACTGCTGTTGTGATGAAAGGCCTCTCTAAATCATGACGCATCTCAGTATGAGGGTCGGGGTACATAGGGAAATCCTATAGTGTGAAGGAAAAAGGTACAGAGAGTGTAAGAAAGATACAGGGAGGTATAAGGGAGAGAGGGCGTGAGACAGATACATACAGAGTGGTTAATTTGAGGAGAGGGTGAGATTGGTGGATTTGATACTAGAAGAAACAAACATCAAACAAATTATTGAGAATAAGAATCCAAATTCAAACTGAAGACATAGCCTATCATACATATTACTACTATTAAATCATCAGATCAATGATTTTTTTTTTTACAATTTTAGAATTGATTAGCGCTGGAAATAACGCGATCGAAATGACGCCTCGAGTACAACAGGTATTACAACTTCCTGATGAGAAGCAGACTATTACCACAGTGATATGTACCAACCATTACACCACCGATACGACGTAAGACAAAGAGGGTTAATTTACCACTCCATCTCCAAATCTATCCGTATAGAGTCTCCATTGCATGTTCAGATCAGAGGTGGGCGAGGTAGGGTCGCTGTGGTACTTGCTTCGGTAGAGGAGCCGGTAGTACTCGCCCCACAGGTAGTTGTTCGTCCACGAGTCATAGCCACCCTGCGTGATTACACCGGTGATGGTATAATACCCTAACAGATTCACCTGGAGTGAGAGAGAGAGAGAGAGAGAGAAAGAAAGAAAGAGAGATATAGAGAAAGAGAGATAGAGAGAGAGAGAGATAGAGAAAGAGAGAGAGAGAGAAAGAGAGAAAGAGAAAGAGAGAGAGTGAGAGAGTGAGATATATGATGATGACAATGATGATGGTTAATTGGTTATGATGATGTATAATTTTTCCCCCAATTTAAATCTACCTATAATGTTTTTTTTATAGCAATAGACCCATTTACAAAATGACAGTGACACTGATTGTCTGTATTTCTTTAACGGCCCCTTCTGGGGCATTGATAAAGATTAATTTTCTAAATGAAAAAAGAAAATTACAACAACAAAAAAACTGTCCAAGAAATTATCGAATCCTCTGTGTCTCTCAGTCTTACTGTCACCGTAAGGATCCGCCATAATGGCGTCGTGTATGTAGTATATAATGCAATGTCAATGCTGATTAATCCATTGTCTATGGGAACCGGGTGGTCCCTGTGTAAAGTCTATGGGAATGAGAAAAATTCAGAAGTCAACGGGTTAATCTTACCTCAATCCAATGATGATCTCCCCAGCTACTTGGTATCCAGCACTCGTCAGGGAAATGAAGCCTCCCTGAGGTATGAGGACCGAACCATTCATGAACCTCGGAGTTGATCTGCCAGTCATTGATGAACCGAGATTCCATACCAAGTCGACTTCCACATCCTAATACAACAGTGAGGGGTTCAAGACTTAGAAATAACAACAACAGCAACAACAAATCCATTGGCGAAGTACAGTTACTTTGCATTTGGAGAGCAAAATAATTATTCGTTTTATTTACTAATGTAAAGCGCTTGGAGCATGTTTATGTAAAGGCGCTATATAATATATTAATATGTTTGTATCTATGTAAGTATGTATGTCCAATCGCATTCATGCCAATACAATGGTCCTACCTTCAAAGAGTCCTCAAAACCGACAAATCTTGACTTATTCCATTAATGTTACTTTTATTCAGGGAATCGTCGGTCAAATGTTTTGATCTTGTAGGCATGGAATGGCTGAGGTAATACAGTAAAGAAAGTAATCCATAGATCACCAATTATTATATCTAACGCTTTTTTAAAAGAGATTTACTTTGATGTTAGTATAATGTCGAGGCCCTTTTTATCAATGTTTCACGCTCTATTTTACGAGAAATGAACTCCGGATCTGTCACCGCCAAGGTCATTTTAGATTTGTCCTCAGCCTTCATGCCATTCACAGTCTGTCCTTTTGAACGGTTTCACATCCTCCCCCAGGCCACTTGGATGTGGGGTACCCCAAGGCTCTGTGGGCGGGCCCACCTTATTTTTAATTTATCTAACTGGTCTCAGAAATGTCTTCCAATGTCATTCTGTTTACTATCAATTATATGCAGATGACATACAAAAAGTTTGTTTCTTTTCCGCCACATCAAATTCAAGCTTTAAAAATGTTGCGCAATTTAGAAAATTGCATCGCTGATATCGACGCCTGGATGAAGTCACATTCTTTGCTATATTATACCACAGTAAATGCAAATTCAGTATTTTGGGCTCAAAATCTCAGTTGAACAAATTACATATAGACCCCATTTCTATTTCCGGTAGCACCATTACTTTATCAAATTCATGTCGCGATCTTGGCGTCATGCTTGATTTTTAAATGTCTATGTCCATTACAAATCACCAGCGTGTCCAGATCAGTTCGCTAGCAAAAGCGCAAAATTGGCTTCACATGGAAATGTCTGACTCGTTCGGCAAAAGAGAAACTTGTTCACTCACTTATTTCTTAGCGTCTGGATTTCGGCAGCAGTCTATACTCTATAATTTACCAAATTCATAAATTGCACAGTTACAAAAACTACAACCAGCTGCACGCATCATTTCTCCGTCAATCAAATGTAGTCACATTATACCTGTCTTACAAAATCTCCATTGGTTGCCCGTATAAAAGGAACGTATAATCTTCGAAATGCTTCTTTTAGTTCATCAAATTATGAACAGTCTTTGGTTCACCTCTACCAACCCACACGTACACTCCGATCCTCCAACTCTGGTCGTCTACACATACCGCTTTCAAAAAAATCTTGGGGAAAGGAGCTTGCAGATCCAGCCCTGTGGAATTCACTTCCACAGAAGCTGAAGAACTCCAATTTCTTCAACGTCTTTTAAGAGCAACCTTAAATCCCTTTTGTTCAGTTTTGTGTTTTGAAGACAGACATTCATCCATTCTTCAGTTTGTGTATTTTTTCTTTCTTATGTAAATGTACAAAATTCCTTTGTCATGATGTAATGTGTTCCCTTATATTTGAAGCGCCTTGAGTATTTAATTAGAATGGATAATGGGGCTATATAAATCTCATGTATTTGTATGATGTAAACGGTAAGCGACTGGAATGTGTCTCAGTCTATAAATGTCTGGGTGTTACCATTGCCGTAAATCTCACATTTTGTAAACATTTCCCTCTCAATTAAACAGAAACTGAGAATTGTACGTAGGCTCCGTGAATCTTTAACTCAATATCAACTAAAACAATTGTATACTGGGGATATGTATTACCGCATGCTCTTTATTGCTGCACTCTATAGTCTTGTCGAGTTAAATATAATGTCGATGTGCTAAATATACTTCATAAAAGAGCAGCATTATTTCTAGACAGTCTTGGCACATATTCCATCGCGACAGGTCTTCGATGGCCTAAAATGGCCAACTCTATAAATGAATATTTCGACAAGGCCACTTGTTGTCTGGTTTTTAAATGCATTAATAATAGCTCCTCCAGCTGTGTCTGATAAATTTGTACTACGAGATGATATTATGCAACGCTCAACTCGAAATAGTAACAAGAATCTGTTGAAACCTTTTAAGTGTAATACTGAATTGTATTCTAACACTTTCATTAATTATGGCGTTAAAGTGTGGAACAAGCCTACGATGGAAGCCCGACTTTGTTTAACTGTCAATGCATTTAAACGGATGATATCAGAGAAGTACCATGTTTATTTATAATTTTCTCAAACTCATCTTAAATTTGTATCCATTGAATTGGATCTGGGAGATTTATTTAGGTTTTTGTCAATTTTATCATGAATCCTCTATCTTATAGAACATTGTAAAATCTGACCTTCCTAGCTCATTTACAATTTTATATATTAAGCGGTGTCTTACTTCCTGTCTTTAATGCAAAGGTCATTTTAACTTCTTATACTGTATCATTATTTACTTTTAATATGATCTTACCTTTACTATATTTGTTGTCGTATTTGATGTTGTACTCTTTTTTTTCTCTCACGTTATTATGTATGGAAACATTTTGTATATCTATTTGTATTTTTACAAAGCAAGGCAACATGAAAGATCAGTTTTTATCGTAATTTATTTCATATTATTAGTTTTACTTGCGTTATCATTGTGCTTCGATATTATGCTTTATCTATTTAATTGTTGTCTTTTTCTTCCTGCTTTTATTGTATGATTTTGTTTAGTGAAATGTGTATATATGTGTATTTTTAATGAGACAGGGCCTTATAGAAGACCAGTTTTTAATCTGAATGAGATACCCTGTATACATACGTGAAATAAATAAATAATTTGATATTATTATTATTACAATATCTTCTTTATGTTCTTATGTGATGTATGCAGACACCATAATTGAATTTTTTAAACCATAATTGCGTGTATGACTTATTATAGGATAATAAATATGAATTCTGAAAGAAAAAAAAGTTAAATAATAATTCATACGTTTATAAAAGAAAAACAAGAACGATTGGAAGATCTCAAAGCAAGATGCAACGATGGCAAAAGGCCTTAGGTACATTTGAGTCTATGACAAGTATTATACATGTATATGAACACAACTTTCGCTTATTATTTCTCTCAAGCTATCCCTCCTAAATAAAATCTCACCCATTGGTATGGTAATATGAAAGATAGAATATTGAACTTACGTCTGTCTTTACATCCAATAAGTTCGAACCGCAGACACACTCCGATGTGGCTATAGAGAACGACGAGTTGAATGACTTGGACCACAGTGGGCTTCTCCAAGCTATTACGAACCACCGTGTTGTTGTCATTGTTTGCTAAAAAGATCTGGAAATTAAAGATATTACAAAGTTTTGGTATGGGGTCATGAATTTGGTTTAAATTAACTTATTGGAAGCATATGCATTCCTACAATATTCATTGATCGTTGTCGCGGGTGAAATCGAGTCTAAAGTTATGAAATTATAAATAATAAACTCTTTATGTTGTATAGCTCCCTCTCAAGGTCAAGATATCAATTTAGCTATGAAACAATGTTTCTTGACTAAAATCGACCGATTAGCTATTCCCGTTTGGAAATTATATATCACAACTACATATTCTGAGATTTTCATGGTCGCAGCTACCATTGTACGGCCATAGGCGCTATTTGAAATTCATCAAGATTTACCGGGAGCACCGGTAAATTTGTATATTCAATTTTTCTCGAAAACAGAAGTGTTTTAGGGTTTAATTTTTGTAGTGCTTATAATACATCTACAGGGGCATCCTAATATATCAAAATTGAAAAGATTCACTATCCACTCAAATTTCAAAATTTCCCAAAACTTTGTAATACCTTTAAGAGTGAACGGACGAGTTATGCTTTATCAATACACCATTTATCTATCTATCTATCTATCTAGAATGCATGTCTACCTATCTATCTATCATTCCATCTATCTATCTATCCTTCCATCTAAATGTCTGTCTTTCTTTTTTGTATGTTTGTCTATCTATCGACTTATGTATCTTGCTATCTACCTATCTATCTTTTTACCTATCTATCTATCTAACTGTCTACCTCCGTAATCTATACACACATCAATTTCAGTCATCTGTATTTTTTCCAAACATAGGTAAATTCATACTACTTGAAATCTCTATAATGAACGTCTTTAGTATTGTAATTAACTTTGACTCTGAGTAAACATTATGCATTATAATTGTATGATAACGTTGCCATGTGCATTGTCTTAAGCCAATTCATCTGGTATTCAGCTAATATAATTACATTTGATATATACACAGTTTATCTACTATTAGTGATGTTTTAGTTGTAGCCTAACCTTTCTCCCGATGGTACTTAGACCCGACGGTTAGACTACATGTCTTGAAGGAGTGATTCTTACCTTCGTTTCATTGCCAACCATGTATGGTCTGAGCTGATGTCCCTCTCCCTCAGCATGTTCTGAGTAGCGCAGACTGTAAGCTGTAACCCAGCGTTTTCCGCACCCCTGGGTCAGTACTTCCTTGATCAAATATTTCCTTTTCAAGTCAACCTAGCGCATGGAGAGAAATCAGTAGATAACACCACATTAAGATTCGAAATCCAAGTTTTCTTGTTCATAATACGGAAATTTAACTTTGACATGAGGAAACATCAAATTGAATAGATCACATATTTATTCAAATTCTATGCACACCTCTACAACAGTGGGCCATTTTCGTATTGTAACCAAATGTATGCATATCCTAATAGTGAAGGGCCTCGATACTAATTATTTAATTCACCTGTTACGAATAAATTTATCCCAATAGTCAGAATGCAAATTTAATATATTACGTGTTGTTAGGTAAGGAATTCATAAAACTTGTCCTACCTAGCAATAGCAATGTTCAGACGGGGGCTTCATAGTCGGCGTAAGTTTATCCCTGCAGCTGTAAATATCCCATAAGTATTTGACTTACACCATTAGTTGTCCGCACCCTCTTCCTCGGACCAACTTGCCACGATTAAGTTAACACGACCTTTTACCGACCCAGTCGTACTTAGCGTAAAGCCCCTTTCACACTGGGCCATGCGTAGAGTTGCGTAGTATTGCGTACCGACTACGCCGAGCGTACGCTGGCCTACGTAACTATACGCAGAGAGGGGGGGGGGGGCGGAAGATGGACGCAAACAAATAAACATGTTTAATTTGTTTGGCATACTTTCGGCGTAGACACTAGACGCAGAAAGTACGCATTGTGTACGCAAGTCTACGCAACATTGCGCAACACTACGCTACATTACGCCAAGCCTGTGCAATATTACTCTACCCTACGCCAGGCCGACTAAGCGGTAACAGCTAGCGCACGCATTTAGCAACCGTAGGCAACCGGAAGCACTTTCGGCGTAGACACTAGACGCAGAACGTACGCATTGTGTACGCAAGTCTACGCAACATTACGCAATACTACGCTACATTACGCCAAGCCTGTGCAATATTTCTCTACCCTACGACAGTTAGCAACAGTAGGCAACTGTAAGCAAACCTGTACGCCAGGCCGACGTAAAAGTACACAACCCTATACGCATGTTATAAGAAATTGTACGCGTAGTATCGCCAATTGCATACGCCGTATGCAATTGCATATGGTACGTAACCATACGCCAGCGTACGCATAACCTACCTAGGAACTACGCCGAAGCAATATTGTTTTATGAATACGCAGCCTAATGTCGGCGTAGTCGATACGCCACATTGTTAGCGCTGTGTTATCCTGGATAAATCTAGGGGTAAATCGGTCGGGATAAAGGTCGGCGTAGTAATCGTCTGAACGATAGTCTTGTAAGCTACGCCGACCTTTATCCCAACCGATTTACCTTTTTCACGCCGACGAGCTCTAAACACGACTTTTACGCCAACTAAAATTGCCATTGTGTAAACACAGCTAATAACTACCGTATGCAATTTGCTTTCTGACTATTTAAATACAATTATTTCGTATCAGGTGAATGAAATAATTCGTATCGAGGCACTTACATTATGTATAAATTTGGTTGACGACGACTCCAACGCTTGTTAGAGATTTATACGACAAAGCAACAGGTAATGTTGCATACTGCATTCCGGCTATCGAACTATATCCACTCATAACAGTGCAGCGCAACGATTCGTCACCATGCCCTTCGGGAAGAGTCCATAAATTTGAATACATTATTTTTATGAACAGATTTTTTCAGTACAAGGCTTGTAAGATCAAATTGTAAGATCTCAAGAGTAAAATATCATAGTGAGTCTAACTGCTTAATATAGCGAGGAATGACGCTATTTGATTTAGATGAATTGTAAGAAAGTAAGACAAATAGATAGTTGGCTAGATAGATAAATATAGGCCTATAGCAAAAAAGACGACGACTCCCCCCCCCCCCCCCCCCCAAAAAAAAAAAAAAAAAAAAAAGGACGGGCCCCTTCTGGTAGTATAACAAGTATTTTAATGGAACTAACCTGAATCCATTCTTTGACCTCTGGAAGAGAAGACGCGTCATAGTCGCTGATTCGACCACCAGGCGTATGGACAGACGTAGGCATCCATCCACTACCGTCTCGCTGCTGACCGTATGGACGTAGTCTGGACATGGCTGGGGCATTGAGGGCGTCATTCAAACTCGATGACGCTTCGATTTGACTGTCGTGTATTTGCCCATTTTGCATGCCGAGTGTAAAATCACAATCTTAAAGACACAAGAAAATGTGATGAAATGGATGAATACATAAATATTGATATAAATATAGGCCCATATATAACTGATATATGTCGACCATTTCCAACGAAAAGAGGCCAATATCAATAAAGTAATGTATTATGTACCAATAAACAGTGGCTTACATCGCAAAAACCTTATCGCGCTTTATCATTATGACCTAACAATACAAACTGATAAATAATCGTAATCAAAATATTTTGTTTAAAAATCGAAAAAACAATGTGAGTAAAAGGAACAACTGATTATCTGTGCCTCAAACTGTATGGTGCCAAGGAACCTTCCCCCCCCCCCCTTCCAGCTTACCACTGTGACTATATGCTTGCAATATCGAATGCCATTACGTCATCACATAAGTCGTGACGTTATGGGTCTCGGAAATAAAACAAATAAAATACTAATACGGTTAGAAATCAATCATGCAGTATGCCTATCATGATAAGTTGATAATAAAACATTTTCTTGTACAAATCTATAATAGATTAGTTCTAAATAAAATGCATGGAATTTATTTTCTTCATATCTTAATGCCCCATTTTAAATTGCTTTATGTGATATAGCCCATACTTTGATGAAACATGAAACATAAAAAGGGATATCATGGGTTTGGATCAATGTCCTATAAAACATGGATATTACATTCATGTCTGTGAATAAAACATGAATAATTCTGATTTCTGCTTACCATCGTCTCGACATCCAAGGACCTCGAGTCTGAGTGAGATGTTTTTATGTTTCTCATAAGGCATGATGCGGAGCTGAGCGGCACGGATCGGTGGATCGAAGTACACCGGATGCTCACAATGAGGCTCTCCATTCGCTCGAAATAGCTGGCGTATGTAGGGGAGAGGGATAGAGGGAAAGGGAGAGTGAGTGGGGCGAGAAAGAAAGAAAGAGCAATAGAGACAGAGAGTCGGAGAGGGGGAGAGACCGAGAGACAGACAGAGATAGAGACAGAGGGATAGGGAGAGTGAGTGGGGTGAGAAAGAAAGAAAGAAAGAAAGAGAGAGAGAGACAGAGAATGGGAGAGGGGAAGAGACAGAGACAGACAAACAGACAGACAGAGATAGAGACAGAGTGATGGAGAGAGATAGTGGGGGCGAGAACGAAAGAAAGAAATGAGATGTGTAAGACGTCAAATGCTGTAGGCGCACTTGTGCCAAAATAATGAAATATAGCCTGTAAATTACTGAATAAACATTTCCAATATAATTTAGCATGAAATTAAATATGGTGGCTACTTGAGATCAAATTTTACAACAATTTTGAGGAACAGAGTATAATAACAAACGGTACTATTTGGCGAACAGACGTTCTTTGAACAGATATCGAATTTAAAGTTGGTCACTAAAATAAACTGACCGCACATTTTGTCATGAAAACCTAACCGATAAGATATACAGATGAAAAATTGCCACCTCGCTGCCCGAATGTGAAATGACGGTTGTCTCAGAGGGGGGGGGGGGGGGGGGGGGGGATTTGAGCAGGCCACTTGCATACACCTTTAGAATACTTACTACATCAGTGATTTCAAGACCAAGGCTAAAATCCATAATGAACCACCACGCGCTTTGCACGCTGTCATCATTCCGATATAGTACGTAGAAGTTCTCGACGAACGCGCCGTCGTCGACGCCTTCGCCCTGGACGATGAGACCCGTGAAGATCATCCTGGAAGGGAAAATGACGTCGATGAACGGCTGCTGATCATTGAGGGCGGGCATCCATGATGAATGATTCCCGATGCGAGCGAAGTGAGGCATATGATCGTCATCGAGGTAGGATGAGGCTCGTATCTGAGCATCGCTGATCTCGCCAAAGGCCATGCCCAGAGGCAACGAACACAGGTCTAGACAGGGTTATCAAAGATCGAGATCAAATGAAATGAACGAAATTTAATAATCAGTGATAATCATAATTTGGTTTTCATTTGATAATTATATTAACATTCTATGATTATCTAATACTGTTACAAAGAGATCTAATCATCTAACACAACTGACTTCGAACAAAAATGACATTTAAGGGAACTGTTATTCGATCATATTTGTTTTCATGATTACTGATAACTACACTATTATTTAGAAGTGAAACGCACAAGTAAAACCAAAAGTCAATCTCATTTCAATTTAGTTTCTGCTTTATCGAATTACCCGAGGCACCTTTATCATAATCTTCAAAAACAAGCTCATAGGATAGTGAGGATGATGGGAACGGGGTACATTTAATTTGATGCCCCCGATTTCCGAATGTTGATGACTGTTCAGTCATAAGTAAAATTAGACATCTTAGACAGTATGTCAAGAAGAGTCTTTAGCGATTCATTTGAGATCCTATAATTTCTGAAATGTCTCACATGTTTAAAAATTATATATTCACATAAAGTTTTAAAGTTACCCTCCATAGGAATGTTTAATGAATGCAGAAAAAATACACACAAAATTATCGACGTACTGTTCATTGATTTGAACAAAACTCTATTTATCTTCTTAGAATATTGACAGAGTAGGACAGTGCAACATTTATATTTACAGAAAGAAGATACTAATACTTGTTGTGATTAAACACAAAGTGAATTCAGAGAAAGGCAAAATTGGAGTGAATCAATAGTTATGCCTTACACCAATTATCATCAGGTTCTACGAAGCATATACACATTAGATAATAGATGATCTTACTGATTGACTTTAAAAAAGTGTTGGTCTGAGGGCGTTAAACTGTATTGGCAATTTGGCATTATCATGTTTGGTTTCCGAAAGTAACTAACTTATTGAAATGGACATGTTTCCTTACTCAGCAATTTAGACAAAGTAAAATGTCAGTTTCAATATTAATCTAAGAAAGCAACAACATACTGTTTCGTAAATTAATGAGTATAGCTGCAAGATCAATGTTAGATATATTGGACGTCTTGTTGCCTTTAATACAATGTAGCCCATGAAGTAGGAATAATTTTTCTTATTTATTTTTATGAAATGACTGAGAAAATATGATTTATTCTCGATAGATAAAGTTTATATATTTTCAGGATACCATTGATAAATCGTATTATGATCAATCATATAAAATGTGATTACGATACTCATTTTTATGAACAAAATTTCGTGCAAAAACATGAATTTGAATCTTAATTCATAAGCACTTGTTCTTAAAAAAAAGAGAATTTGAAACGACAGTCTAAGCGAAACAACAGAAAGGAACTGAGATAGCAAAAATGAGACAATGTCATATTGACGCCAAATGAAATGAAACATTAAAAAGACATCGCACATCTTGACAAAATTCATAAGGCACACGAGGGAAAGAAAACAATAGAAAACACTACATGGCATCTTACCTGGGAACGAGGTTGGCTCGAAAGCATCACATACTGAAAGCATTGGTAAAATAATTGATAGATATGGGATGTGTTAGTCATTGTAGTTACGTAAATAAGTTTCGTGTTATTTATTTTATTTGACATGCATGTGGCGAGAGATAATACACATCCCTAAGATACAGCAAGAAGGCACCATTGCCACTTGTACGATTGAACATGCAACACTTGGATATGTGGGATCACAGTCAACTCCCAATCACACACCAACCAACCCTCTTTAATATTACACGTAATATCATTAAAATCATTATAATAAGCGCAAACCAACACCTATTTAAACCTCAAATAGTTCATCTATTTTAAGATTGCTCTGAAAAAGTACTATATGAGAGTACTATTTGTGAGTACTATTTGGGAGTTGAAATCTGAATTGATTTTTTTTCTTTCTTCACATTTTAATTTAATGAAAACAAAATATTTTAAATCATTTTTGATAAAAATTGACATTTTATTATATTCTATAAAAAAAAGTTCCCCCACAAAAAGGATTAACAAAAAAAAAACAAAAAAAATTAAATTGATGCAGGATATAAAACAAATATACTATGCCTTCTATTCGAGATACTGGTTAAAACTATGGGCCTCGGTGACTCCAAAAGTACCATTTGCTTCGGGGCTGCGCCCCTCAGCAAATAGTACTATTGGAGTCGCCTCTTGCGCATAGTTTTTACCAGAACCTCTCAAGACAGTGTATATTTGTATATTACTCGAGAAACTAGACGGGAAAACCCCTAATGGTTAATGAAACGATGACTAAAGAAAATTAACATATTCATTCGCGAGTGTCGTTTCATTGCTATTGATATTATTATCTTTTATTTAGAGTTTTCATATTCCTTCAAGTTCTTCTTATAATTCTTCTCCTCCTTTTCTTTCCTTCTTCTTCTTTTTCCTCTTCTTATTCTTCTTCTTCTTCTTTTTCTTTTTATTCGTCTTTCTTCTTTTTATTCATAGTCCACCCTATGAAGATCATATACATGATGCATTTCACTCATTATTATTATTAATTTTATCATTATCATTACTACTACTACTACTACTACTACTACTACTACTACTACAACTAATACTTATACTAATACTACTAACCACTTTGTTTATTATAATAATTTCCTATTACCATTAATCGTTTGAACTTACTTGCTTCAGTCCTTGTGAAGAGATCAAACTGTTGATCCACGATGGGTTCTTTATAGTTATCCAAGTGAAAGACCGTCACATTGGTCCATATACATAATGAGCTCGCATCATGCGCGTCCGTCACTACAATGCTGATGTATTTCAAGAACTCGTTGAATATAAACGAGCGGCATTTGAAAGACGTCTCCTATAAATATGGAAACAGCGACAGGTAGTACAATCTTGTTATATTTTGTCACATTATACCCCCAATTTCATGTAGGGGGTGAGGGGGGGGGGTAGCACAATCGTGTTACATGTTGATAGGGTAATACAATCTTGTTACACTTTGTCGCATTAAACCCAAAATCTCACGTCCTCCTAATTCGTCACCCCAACTGGGTGGTATCCGTTCTCGTACTTCTGGTAGCATATTAATGAGCATTGAATTGAGAGTCATTTATTAACCGTCGAGAGGAAGTTTGTTTCGTCAGAATATTCGTACCTAAATATAATGGAAACTTGATTTCTTATTGGGATCCGCAGGCATCAGTTGATGATCTCTTTCTTTCTTTTTTGTTGTTGTAATTCATATTCGTCTATTCTTAATATATTGTATAATATACATTCATTGAATATTATTGCTTTTATACTATTTTATGTTCCTGGAAATGAATCAAAATAAAGAAAACGTTATTTTGGTTAATAGAATAACAATAAAGCAAAGAATTACATAAGAAATATAAATGTATCGCTCCCAAAAGATGTACATGTATAAGAATTGTAAACTCAGTTTTAGATGAAAGGGGTTAATTATGGTGCCAAATTGTTTTCGAAGCGCTACCACGTCCACCGATGGGACAAAAAGCTGTACGTAGGTCCACTGGCTGCTTATCTCCAAGCATGTACAGGAATATCCTTTCCTTCCCAATGAAGTACTGAAAAAAGACATAAATACACACATCATGTTTACCTCGAGGCAAAGACGGGCACACTTCTCCACGGTGACGATGTCACTTCCTTTGTACTCGTTGTATGGCCACAGGCGGTAGTTAATGGTTGTACTCATAGTACGAGTGAAGTTAGCTAAAGAATTATCTTGACCTGTATATCCACAGAGAGATAGAGAGGGGGAGAGAGGGAGAGAGAAAGATAGAGGGAGAGGGAAAGAGAGAGAAAGAGAGAGAGATAAACATATAGACAAATAAATAGATAGATAGATACAGATATAGACAAATAAATAGATAGATAGATAAACATATAGATAAATAGAAAGAGAGTGAGAGAGAGAAAGAGAGAGAGAGAGAGAGAGAGCCAGGTTAACACATTATTTAATACAGAATGTTGTTCAGTACAGACCATGAATGCACGAATCTTTGATCTAGCTATTGCAAGCCATATTAATCGAAATACCCCCTATTCAGTACAAATGTTTTGCTAATAGAACATACATATACAAATATGTGTTTGTTCCAATTTGTTCTCAATTAAAATGAGCGTTTAAACAAAAATAAAAATAGATTTTGAGTTGATGGCGAGTGAAATCCTAAAAAATGCTTCATGTATATTATTAAGATGGATTCCTAATTCAGAATTGTTTTTTTAAATAATCGCGAATGTCTGTTAAAGGACAAGTCCACTCGAAAAATAATTTACTTTCAATAAAAGCAGAAAAATCAGACAAACCAATCAAAAAAAAATTGAGCAAAATCGAATAACTAATAAGAAAGTTATGAATTTTTGAAAAAGTATTTAAAACTATGAAACAATGAGATTCACAACACAAATTGCCAAGATGGTTATCAGTTTGTGACGTCATGTCCTCACAACTTATCAATTGCTTTACATAGTTTAATCCCATTAATTTCCCTTTTTATCCCCCAAAACTAGATTTCCCCATGCCTTTGCCCAGGTTATATGATTTGTATCATATTGCGTGCATGACATTTCCAAAAAACCTTTATGAATTTTGAAAAATTGATACTATTTTCTGAATATTGTATATTCATAATCATTGATTTTTATATAAATAGTTTATCAAAATTCAATTTTTCATGATTTAACTAGACAAAAATTACTCTTTATTTGTGCATCCACACAAAAACATATTACTAAAAATCTAACTTGGATGCTGGTGTGAAGAAATAAGATTTTTAGGGTGAAAATAGGAAATTTATATTATCAATATTAAAGAAAATAATAAGTGGATAGTGAGGACCATACGTCATAGACTCATGAGTGAGTTGCCAATTTGTGTAGTGATTTTCAAAGTTTTTCATGTCATTACAAATTCATAACTTTCTTATTAGTTATCTGATTTTGCTCAAACTTTTTTTTATTGGTTTGTCTGATTTCTCTGGTTCTATTAAAAGTAAGTTATTTTTGGAGTGGACTTGGGCTTTAAGCCTTTACTTAAATTGTGGTATAGGACAGTAGTCCCATGTTATTGAGTTTTAAAAGCCTATACTTACATTGTGGTATAGGACAGAAGTCCCATGCTATCGAGCTCTCATCGTAGAAGTAACACCATGGCCTCTCCTGAGAGTCAGGGTTTCGACAAAAGTTCTGAGAAAGTCCTGAAAAATGAAAAGAAAAGAATAAAAGCATCTTAAATTATGAATCTTTGAACAGGTATGTGCTCATGACTGTAGTAAGATTATTTCGATACAATCAATCTTTAATAAATGAATCGCTGAAGGCTCTTCTTGACATACTATCTGACATGTCTAATTTACTTATGACTTCTAAAACAGACTTCAATATTCGGAATTCGGGGGCATCAAATTAAATGTACCCCGTTCCCATCATCCTCACTATCCTATGAGCTTGTTTTTGAAGATTATGATGAAAGCGTGCAGATGCCAACATACATTCATGTCAAGTACAGGTGCCTCGGGTAATTCGATAAAGCAGAAACTAAATTGAAATGAGATTGACTTTTGGTTTTACTTGTGCATTTCACTGTCTAAATAATGGTGTAGTTATCAGTAGTCATTATGAGACAGAATGAGCAGTGACCGAAGAGAAAACCTGATTGGTTGAGTGGAATGTCGTATACATGTACATGTACAATACGGCATATACCAAGAAAAAAACAAGTTACTGAGGTAATATCATATTTGTGCTTATCTTCATGATTCATATTACTATTATAGGATTCAGTTCTAAAACATACCTAAAAGGTTTTCTATCCCGCCTAATGGGACAGTATACCCGCTACATAATACACGTCTAAGGAAAACGTATGAACCAAAAACATCGAGACTGTCCTAGAGCTAAACAAGTTCTGAAGGTTTCATGAAACTAATTATATCATGCTACATCTACATATCATTAAAAGTAATACATTGATTACGAAAAAGATATGGTACCGGAATTTCTGAAAGTCAGAGTGGTTACATTATCCACAATATACAGTAGTAGGTTTTGATCAAATTTCATTTCAAAATTAATAATGCAAAGGAGAAGAATAAAAACCCATGTTTTTCTTAGAATTCACTTGTACGGATGAAGAATGTTTAAGAACTGAACTATTCAATATCATGCATACGAGGACGGGCATGTTTGAAAAATCGTTACAAAAACAGAAATACTATCATCTAAAAATACATGTTATTGAACGTGCTGCGTGCGTTCTTACCATCGTTCGGGTGTGTGGATGGATTGACTGGTTGTTCACTCATATTCTGCCACGGTAGACATCTATGGCCGGTTTCTGTGAACATGGCCATGTCTCGATACTCACTCCCATTACCGACCATGCAGCCAGCATGAGCTAAAGGGAGAATAGTTAGTAACAAAAGATCTTGAATTGTAACATTGTCAAAGTTAATCGTCATTTATAACGGGTCTCGACAGTCATTCCCAATGCCAACCATGTCTCGATACTCACTCCCATTACTGACCATGCAGCCAGCATGAGCTACAGGGAGAAGAGTTAGTAACAAAAGAACTTGAATGGTGAAATCGATTGCTTTACCAGAAGTTTTAAATGTTCACATGAGTTAATTTTAAATGTCTCGATATTCACTCCCATTACCGACCATGCAGCCAGCATGAGCTACAGGGGGACGAGTTAACAAACGAACTTGAATTGTAAAATTGTCAAAGTTAATCATCATTTATAACGGGTCTCGACAGTCATTCCAATACCAACCATATAACTTGCATTTAATTGTTCAAGATGTCGTTTTCACAAGCCAACTTGAATAAAAGTGGAATAGGATTCTTAATGATAATAATAAAAAAAATCGTAATAGGTATAAACTTTTGGAAGTTATGTTTGTGGTATTAAAGTATGACGCTAACCCAGCTGTAAGCATTTAAATATTCTTTTATCTGCCAGATAGTGACCTAGCCCCTCCCCTTCCGATGTTTAATAAAGAAGTGGAAGGGCACTTGCCCCTAGAATGGCAACGAAATAGAAGGACGATTGAGAGAAAGATACAGGGATAAAAAAAAGAAACAAACAAAGTGAAGACCCTTTCATCATAAAAACCTAGTGAAATATTTACGCTTGAAAGCACTGAAACCAACAAAGGGAACCACTCCCACCCAGATCGTTCCAAATCCGTTGCGTTCTATCCTTTCATCAGAGGTCGCCTGTCCTTTATGTATTATTTTATTATAGTACACCATTGCTATCACGATTATTTATTACACCTTATTAAGTACACGAATGTTGTTTACAAAGAAGAGTAATGTCTTGCCGCATTGATATTGAGTCGCTCAGAGAAGCGGATGAGATTGATTTCCAACCAAAAGGACCAGTAAAAGTTATATTTAGGTTACATCTTTCAGAAGTAATCCCTTTAATTTTCTTTTTTATTGATTAATGTTTCGTGGTGATTTTCCACTTTCCCACCTTTTTGTGATCGTGAAAGAAACACAATACATTTTAATACCTCACTAGCAGTCCAACATCTATGGATTTTTATATTCATTCCCTATTCACGTCATTATAGAGGGAAATTTTATACTTCCATTGAGGATGGAATAAGGGAATTCACACTCCATTTCCATTAAGAAAATTTTAGAGCCCACCGCACACTACAGGATCCAACGACGATCCGATTTGGAAGAATTTGGAGTAGCATTATTTTGTTACTAACATTGAAACATGGGGGGGGGGGCTCTTAATGTCAAGCATTCTAGATCTACCATGAGTAATTATTATGCCGAAGTAACATTGTGTAAGTTGGGAGGATTTGACCCAAATAAAATTATACATATTATTAGGGAGAAGGGGAAAGGGAGGTCTGCAGAAACTATCTGTAAAGCGTAAGACTAAGAGTATGAGCCGATCCTACCAAGACATTTAAGGAATAGTAAAATTATTGCTTGAACGCACGATTATAATAAGTCATTCATAGACACCGCAATTATATTATTTTTTCATATTCCTTCAAAGTAATTCAAAATTTCAAATTGTAATCTTCTTCTTAAAAGTTGGACATGCCGTGAGCATCGAGCCCAGTATTACCTCGACTCAGAAGGGGGGGGGGGGGGGGCACAATCCAATTCAATCTACCCTTTGAAAAAACATCGTTTAAGTAGGTAAATTTGTAGAGTCCCTTCTAATTTTAATAATCTTGTCTTATCTTACCATCGCAAGGTGGGATGTTGCAGTTGATGAAGTACGTCACATTGTGTTCTTCTTGGTTAATAACACATTGTGGAGTCGTTGCGTCTGGCCGCAAGAAACGACAAAAATTCTCCTCGAGATCCAATGCAGCAACTGAAGATAGAATCATGAAAAAGAAATAAATCAGATTAGCAAGTAATGTTGCATTGTTGAGAAAGGGAAAGGACGTCGAAAGTTGAAATAAAAACATTTTATACGAGAAAATGATTTAAAACATCGGAGTAGTCCATGGATAACATAACTACTTTTCTGTGATTTGATAATTCCAGTTTTGTACCTATGTCATGGAGTTTGATTTAAAATGAATTTGCTATCCATGTACGCGACCTTTCGTAATGTAATTTTTCTGCAATTGCTAGTAGCACTTAAATAGCAAAACGCTGGATAGAACAGAGGTCGTCAATTTCGGAAGCTGCAGAACATATCTATTCCATTATGATGTTCCTTATAAAGCTCTGCGAATGCTTGGAAACTCTTTTGCAAATCCTTTGATGGGCCAAAAGAAATTGCGAGCAATAACGCGAGAAACGGATGTTAACTTTCCTATTTTTGTCTTACCTAAATGGAATAAAAATGGATTTTGATGGAACAATCCTAATTCGTGTCCACGCATGTCCATTTACAATCTCTCTCCCTTTGTTCGGCAATATGAGACTGACAAATGAACATAGAGCTTTGGACGGCTAAGTTTAAATCTATTCCGATATAAAGCACTCTGATAAACAACTGTTTTTATTTTAAGTCAAGGGGTTATTGATTAAGCTAAATACCACCATGAATGTGTTAACTTTCATTTGAAATTATTTAGATCATTGGTATGCACAAAACGTAAAAAGAAAGAAAGTTTTTTCTTGCATTTTCAATATGATTGGTTAGAATTATGTAGTTTGGAATCTAAATTTAGAGAGAGAGAGAGAGAGAGAGAGAGAGAGTAAGAGAAAAAAAGAGAGAGAGAGGGGAGGGGAAGGGGTAGAAGTGTACTTGAAAATAAGATGATTCGACGCCAGGTCAACCGTATCCTGCCTCATAAGATGATGCCCCATAGTGCCGATACCCCCTCAATGGCTGGACCCACTCTACGCCACATGATGATCCTATATCCTTCTTGGTGAACAGCTCCCCCCCCCCCCCCCCCCACTCCGAGAACGGAGGGACCGCATCTGTGTTCCCAAAATCTCCGGCTCATAACAAAAGAAAAAGGTCTACCAGTATTGACTTTACACACAGGACTTATGCTAAAGGGGAGGGGTGCTGGGAACACGCATAATATGCATACCCTAAATAACATTGAGTGGGGGGGGGGGGGGGCGTGAACAGTTTGCTGTTAACATTGACCAAGAACCACACCTGAGATTCATGGATATTGGCATAACTGCCCCCTACCACCACCACCCCTACACCTAATACCAGCTCAGGGACTATAGGTTAATCTACTTGCAGCAAGTGACGGCAGAGGTTTATAGAATAACGAAGTGGAACGAATTCACTCTCTTTGTCCCTCTCGGGGAAAATTGGAAGGGAGACTGTACTTTCACGCTTCCAGGAAATGAAATCTGTTATCTATTTTGACGCGCATGACTGTAGCTCATAATGCCGGTCAATATGATGGAACGAATAAGGCAGTTTTACTAGAGGATTTCTCCATTATGCACAATGAAAAGGTTCCAGATGTTAATGATTAATTATATAATCGAGATGTTTAATATAGGTATGTAAGATATCATGTGCTTATTATATGAATATTCATGAAATATGGTAATTCATTTGATGTAAGTGTACAGTTTTGCAGAACGGGGGTAATAAAAGCCAAGAAATAATTGTAAATTTCGAGTTCATTTTCTTATTTTTGTCTTGCGTTTATCTCGTATGGGTGTGGTCGTCGAATCGGGTAGATACATGTAGATGCACAGCATCAGTATAAAGGCATGAAGAAAGTAATCACTTGTAAAGAAACTGTTTATTGTCTGCGGTGCTCATTTGAAAATAACTTCCTATTACCATACGTATTCATGGAATATAATCATGCAGTCCAATTTCCTGCAATCCCACATAACGTAAGTACGTGTAGAATTGAAAAGTATCACACCTCATTCTCTGATGGGAATACAAATCGAGGTAAGCGTTTTAAGACATATAGTTTACTACTAAATTATGTATACCCCTCGTAAATTTGATGTTTTTATGTTACTTTTCTTATTTATTCAATTCAATTCGATTTCATGTATTTCCGCTTTGAAAAGAATTTACAACTCAATAACATATACATATGAATAATAGTGGCGGGGTCATGAAAGGCAATAATGGGCTTATTGAAAATGACCCCTAAACGAGTATACACATAGCACATTATACATTGTAAGAAAATATCAAAAATTATAACAGGAAAAACATAACAAAAACATCAAAATTAATAATATAAATAATTGATAAGGAAGAAAAGAAAGGAAACGTCAACAAAATATTCATAATTTATGTGTTCAGGATGTGTTGTTTGAATAACCGTTTGAACTGTTTTACGGTCTTAATATTCTTGAGATTAGGTGGGATGTTATTCCAAATAATTGGTCCATTGTAAAAATAAAATGAATTCTGAGTTATTGATATGCGGTTTAAAGGGATCCGGTAACTTTGCCTTATATCCTTTAACACAATCATGATTTAGCTCATGCTGCAGTGATAATTATAAACCTTTAGGTCAGTCAGGAACCCCATGACTTTTACAAGCCGATCGCATGTCTGATTATCAAGATATTTATGATTGAAAATCGAAATCAAATGTTGCGTTTGCCAAACGGTTTTCATGACACTACATTATATTGGAGAAAACGAGTACCATGGTAAAAACCGGTCACTCAAAGGTTTTTACTTTTTTGAAGCACTTTTTGAAGCGCAAGTTTTAGGGCTTCAATATTACACCATATCACAGACACTGATAACATGTAAAGTCATGCATCTCAGATTTAACATTGTTAAAAGATCACTTTAGAGAGAGGTGGATATTTTGAGCATTTCTAGTATGAATGGAACAATTCAAAGTAAAATAATCATCATAAATCTTTGGAAGAAGTTTATTAGACAGTTGAAACATGAAAATTGCAGTACTTAAGGTTAATAAATCATGTAGGATTTGCACTTTTTTTTAATAATGGCTGAGTGTAAGACAGATAAAAAGAGTGTGTAATAAGGCGAATCCCAAGCTCCTGTAATTTATAAATTCGTTCAACATTTCTTTTAGAAGTGAAACACCTAACAATATTACAATAATTTAAATGAGAAGAATCAGGGCATGGTATAACATTTTTAAAACAGTATGAGGTAAGAAATATAATCTGAATAAGACACCAATCTTTTTAGATACATTTTTATCAATGGAAGGTGAACTGTTGTATTAGGGTCTTTGTTGAATACTTGTAAGTATAAGCTTTAATATGTCATATCCTCAAGACAAATAAATCGGGAAAAATTAATTTCTCATATACTTAACCAAATAAATCATAACTTGGTTAAGAGTATGAATGAGTTAGTTGTTTACGGTATGTCTCGAAATATGTGATGAACGTGTATAGGGATAATGTAAGTTTACAGTTTAATCTATTCGATCTACGGGGAAGACATTCTTTCAAAATAGCTCTTACATGAATCGATGGAAACGGCAAGCTTAATCTGCTAAAAGCAAAAGACCTGCTTCAAATATCCACGTTGATCAAATTAAAGGGAAGGATAATCGTGAGAGAAAAATGACTTTTTTTTTTTACTGAGCATCCTCATCTTGGTAAATGCTTTCTTGATAATTCATCGTCACTGAAACAAAATAAAGGGAAATTCTCGTTCCTGAGATATTACCATAATTATTAAAAACTGACGCGTATAATTCGCTTCATGAATTTTCTTTGTGAGAGTAATGATGGCACTTTGTGTAGGTCTGCATATAGATGGAAGGATAAAAACCCAAGGTAAGAAGAAATACCAAACCACATTTGACGGTAAAGAGGAAAGACGGGATAGAGAAGGGGCTTTCGATGATGTTGTTATGGAGACGGCTATGTTTCTCTACACAAATCTGTGAATCGGACGTAATGTACAGAAATTCGCGTACAGGTAGAAAATTCGTTGCGGTTTGAACATTTTCCCCTTCACATTTCTCCCTCTAAACACCTTTAATGCGCGGGTGATAAAACATTATTAGATGATTGATGTATATCTATGTTATGTCTTTAAAATCACGTCAACGAAGTCGACAGCTTATTCCTGACTTTATTTATCTCATCATGGATTCTGTGCGTCATCTTCCCGTCGAAAATAATAAACAATATTTATCCATTATGCTTATTCTAATTTCCTCTTTCGGCAAGACGGGTGGCAGGACAGAGACAAGGGTAATGAAATAATGGATATTTTACATCAACTATTCACTCGCCGCGTATTAATGTGTTATCTATCTGGTGGCATATAAACGTAATTCATGAGCCCGCAAAAACAGCTGCTATCGATCCCATTCTTAGCTTACAAACCACAAACATATACGTAGATAATATTTACGTCATATTGTCTTTGTAAGTTCATTTTGAAAAACAATGATATAAACAGTATATTAAGAATGAGTTTCTGGGAAAACGTTCTTCTTGACTTACTTCTATTGATTCCAGAGTTGAAATCGATTGCTTTACCATGTAGAAGTCTTATATTTTCACATGATTAAGTTTAAACACCTGTTTATAGCATAGGAATGGTTAAATGAGACACAATCTGAGAATTGATTCGATTATTGCATATTTTGTGAGATCAAACTGACGATTTCCAGTCGATATTGCTGTTAATTCATTTCTGACGGTTTATAAATAAGTGTAAATGTATACAAGTTTTGTTGGAAACTTGACAGCTCCCAAACTCCTGCCATAAGCTTACATACCATGCAATCGTTAGAATCGTAGACTATACAGACCTTATTTTCCACATGTTTTGGTGCATGCGCTCCGAAAAGAATGACGCATGTGAATGTGTTCGACCACCGCTACACACATAAAACCACTAATTGAGTTAGGGTTGGCAAATCTTCCGCATTCATGAGTAAAACTAGAGAATCCAAAAACATTCATCAATACAAATCAGCGCTCTGGCATTAATTCAGTATGTATTTGACGAACGGAGAAAAAAAAAGGGAACATGACAAGGAACTTTTTCTTTCGAGATGGTAAATTTCCTTGTTTTTTTCTTCTAAATTCTTCCAGGGGTAAAAATAGATGACTGAAAAAATAAGTCAACATCGATGAAGGTAATACTAACAAGTAGTTCAGTTATGGTGAAGTATTATGGTATAAATATTTATGTAACAATAGCACTGAGTAAAAAGATGTCGATAAAATAGTAAACCCGGTGTTATCCTCTAGTCACACCACCGAACCGACACCAAAACCGATCGATAATTTAGTCATTCGAGATAATAATTTTGTTTTAATTCGGTCTGTTGTTGGTCTCATCGGGATTCTCACCGGGTAAGATGCAACGGCATGGTGGTTATGCGCGCTTTATACGAAATAGCGACTGGCTGGAATGCTCCCCAGTGAAGTGGAAGAAAGTGCACCGTAATTAGTGCGATACCCAGTCACATTACAAAACCGACACCAAACCGATAATCGACAAAATCCAGGTATTGTACTCTTTTTCTTTCGGTCTACTGTCGATCCGGTGTCGGGCTTGCAGATGTGACTGGGGTGTATGACAAGGGTAATACGTATATGCCCCTATATACTGTGATGTGGTCGTATGCTTGTAACAGGAAAGGTGCTGTATAATTATGGGTCGTGCCAATCCTAAAGTTCTGCAGAAATCAGTGCAATTATGTAACAAATAAAAGTAATATAATTATCATGACTATGCTATGAAAATGAAACAAAACAGGTTTGCAGAGACAAGTTTTTGTATATTCATATAGCTTCAGAATTTTGACGATTGATACATGATGAAAAGGTTGACTCAAACTATAAACTTTTGGGAAGTTGAGCGACTTTCGAAAAAACATATCATTATTCTAATCATTTGTGTTATTTCGTGATATTACTCTTAACCAGTATACATTTACTATAAAATAATTAAAAAACGTGGGGTATTTAGATTCTCATACTCACTATCATCGGTGGTCATCTGCCAGAAATCAGAGAAAAGAGAATCCGAAACATCACTCCAGTTCATACAGGAGTAACATGGTCCAAAGTCTGGTATACAGGCGGTAGATCCGTTCCCTTTATAAGACTTCACCTCCGCAGCTGCATTATAGCAATCCCATTTACCTAAAATAAAATAAAATATCAATTGATTGAATGAATTATTGTTAATACGTGTATGTATCAAATCAACTTCTTGAATATCAATGGTTATCAATCAATACGCAATCAAATATTGCATCAATATTTGAAATTGATTATTATTTTGTTTTGGTCTGTGTGTGAATACTTATTCAACGTGATTTATATTGACCAGCAATGTAAGTTAATCGCAATCAAATATCGCATCAATATTTGAAATTGATTATTTGTTTTGGTCTGTGTGTGAATACTTATTCAACGTGATTTATATTGACCAGCAATGTAAGTTAATCAATACGCAATCAAATATCGCATCAATATTTGAAATTGATTATTTTGTTTTGGTCTGTGTGTGAATACTTAATCAACGTGATTTATATTGACTAGCAATTTAAGTTAATCAATGTGCAGTCAAAAAGAACATTAGTGTATCAAACTAATTTCTCTCGTGAATACTTATCAATATGAAATCAAATAGAATATACAAATGACAAATAACTTTTGTAAATATTTATGAGTATGCAATCGAATAGGACATTAATTATGTCAATATATTAAATTGAAATTCTTTCGTGAATACATAATCAGCATGCAAGCAAATGGGCCATCAGTTTATTCAGTGAAATAGGACATCAATATACTAAATTGACTTTCATGAATGGTTTATCAAAATAAACTATGCATTATAAATCAATGTATTGAACTTATTTTAGTGACTTCTCACTAGACTTTACATGTATCTTTCAGAAATAACAAAGCGGATACTTCGAATATACGTGCGATGTATAAAAGCATGGGACTCAAGAATACACGGAGCAAAATAATAGTAGTCATGGATCCTTTTTGAAATCATAATCTCAATCTATTCAATTTTAAGATATGTTAGTGTTATTTAAAAAGCACATAAAACATATAATAAGTATAAGAATTCTGTGACGTAGAAGTTCGAATCGAAAGTAATGAATGACTGCAATGAAAATGAATTACTACATTTCAGAAGTAAGGAGTAAAAATGGGATTCGTGGAATTGGAAATGAGCGAGTGGACATAAAAGAAAGTCTGAATGGTATCTATGTTAATATATTCAATAAAATTCCAATTTTGTCTGGCCATTATCGACTGAATGTTCATCAGGACGGTGCTATTGATCTGCTATCACGGTGAATTATTTGAAAAGAGATCTCTTTTACTACTGACTACTGACTTCTCTCAGTCCCATAGACTTGGTTCCCATAGGCAATGATTTATATATCAGATATAGTTTAAATATCTGAATACAATTATTGAATTCTACTTCCCATCTAATATAAGTTGGCATTCATTCATATGACGATGATTATTCAGCAATCTCTTCTTTCACTTTAAGAGATGGAAACGAAGCGAAACTACGGATGCAAAACAAATGCGCAGTTTGCCAGCTTGAATAATTTCTTCATTGTAACGGGTACGACAGCACCCAACATTATTAGAGTCTAACTCTCATGGGTCATGTGGATGCATTGCTCGCTGTAACCATGACAACATGAAAACATCCGGAAAGGTGATGAGATGGAAACTGAGTGAGAATGCATCTATTCATGAATACGATATCGAAACACTGCACTAACACAGAGAAAATAACTTGGCATCGACTTCGCTGCTTACATCTTGTTTCATTATCATACAAGATGGGATAATTTTCTAGAACCTTATACAAAAGTGGTGTCACATAATCAGAGATGCCGTGCCTTATTTCCTTACTCAAATTACATTGATATTCATGATTAAGTAACATCTATTTAGATTTGTCTCTTAGTTGTCATACCGGAGGAGAAAAGACAGCTTGAGGATAATAATCTATAACTTTCCTAAAATGAGATATTGGATACTCCAAATGACTGTCGACATCCCAAGTCCCTACAAATATAATTCCTTCATTTTGACGAGCGGAATATCTGATTATGAAACGAGAGAACCTGGACATACTGGGTGACATCCTTCTACAGGTCCTAACCATTCATTTATATGGGTTAATAGAGGTCCTGTCAGTCACTCTCAATTCGTCATGTTACCTATCTACCGTTCTTCAGTTTCGGGTATGTTTTTTCTCAGATCGAATTCTTGAATGTGCTCTACTTCTTGAAGAGGTCCAATAGGTCGAGTATAGGACAGTGAAGTACTAGAGTGTGTTCGTACGGTCTTTTAAGTCCGACTTTGAATACCCAGATATTAAAGCCACACTGTACTACCTGTAGCTACTTGCTCCCTCTATATAAAATACAATGCCTAAGCGGTGACTGCTGGTCCCCCCATGATCCTCTTTTTCTTATGTTAATTGAGAGCTGAGTTGATGAGATAACCACCTGTTGGTGACCTTGCAGGGTGGTCTAATCCCTCTTGGTCAAACTAGTACAGACAGGCTTTAAAGAAGCTTCACAATACGAATAGTGTGATATTGTA
Source organism: Strongylocentrotus droebachiensis (assembly GCA_035222895.1). Taxonomy (NCBI): domain Eukaryota; kingdom Metazoa; phylum Echinodermata; class Echinoidea; order Camarodonta; family Strongylocentrotidae; genus Strongylocentrotus; species Strongylocentrotus droebachiensis. The sequence continues at coordinate 896,338 of JAVYIG010000048.1, read as the reverse complement.
CACCACATTAGTAAGCACTGTAAGATGTCTGACATTGTATGGACAGCAAATCGCGATGACATTTCCCTCTCCATACTCCGTGAAATGCCTCGATGTACTGACCAACGCGGCGTGATATTGTGGTTATTTAAAAAAGTGTGAATAATTTCAATCATATCGGTAGACAGTCAGAGACAAGAGTACCACATTTTCACTATTATCCATTATTAAAGGTATCTAGCGATATGCCATTTTCACGGCATTTCACTTTTAAAATGATCAACACGTACATAGTGTGAGAAACAAAAGTTGTATCTGTTCTACGTCACTGCGTAATAGTTCTTTCAATATAGCTCTATTTCTTTTTACAGAGCACCAAATTTTCCAGGGAGTCTAGAATTCCAGCAAATAATAACAACGTTTAAACTTAATTCTATGACCTTTTTTGAATACTTAAATAATACTCATGAAACAAAATCAGTCGAAAATGCTCAATAACATCAAATGATCAAAACAAGCGTTTGCGGTTTCAGCCGGCATTTGACAATGCAGTTTACGTGGTGATTTTATTCCAAAGAAGTGAAAGAAATCCAAAATGTTTGTAGGCTGATTTTTAGATTTCACGATTCAGAGTGACATGTAGACCCATTCTTGAAGTGCATTTCCCTTACTAGACCTCAATGATTACCTTTAATGCCCCAAATCATATTCCCATTTCAAGGTCGTAGATATTATTATAAAAAGGGAACATGAAGTTGACGATCCATAGTTAGGGGGCACTTTGAATGTTAATTAAGCGTAATAATGGATGAACGAGCGGCCTCCGTTTTCATGTTTACTGAACCAATGTTAGACCGCGGGCCATGCCTCAAAAATGTGCCTAGAAATCAACTTTCGTGACCCATCTCTTGTATCTACCTTATTTTTTTCTCACCTATAGAGAAAAAATCACTGAAAAAGAATATACAACTCGTCAGTGCTATAAGTTGCACATTAATTAGTTATGCTAATTAAACAAAGTGATGGCGCCCTCTACAGTTCAAAAATGGCAATTGCATGTTATTGTATGGGTTTATTGGTGTATTCAATTACGTACATGAAATAACGTTGACTGTATATATAAAATATATGTTTGCGGGCATAACGGGGGGGGGGGGGGTAGGAGTGGGTGGATTACCTCATGTTTTTTTATGGGGGGCAATGGTGGCTTCACCTAATCGTGAGAAAAGGGTGTGGGGATGGTGAATTTACCTCATGGAGAGGAAGGTTTTTTATTTGTTATTTTTCATTATCATTATTATTGTTGGGGGGGGGGGGGGTGGTGGATTCACCTCATGGGTGTTTTTTTCTTGGGGGGGGGGGGGGTGGGTGATGTATCCCCCCTTGTTTCGTGTTTTTGTTTTTTTACGATGGGGGGTTCCCCTTATTGAAAAGAAGGGTAATTGTTGCTTGGTGATTAAAATAAATTATACTTAATTAACGGTTGTGTGTCATTAGTTTGTATTTGTGTGTGTCTAGATGTGAATTTATGTGCAATTACGAGTTATGTGTGTGACACACATGTACATGTGTGTGCAATTCATTCATAGATCGTTGATGTACACACAATTCTCAAAGAGTTAAAATAAAAGAAAAAGAAAAAAATAGGATCCTCTAGTTGATGCTCCTCACCCATCTCGGCAGCAGCCGACATCCCGCAACACATGCACAACATCAACCCCGCTCCCCCTCCCCCTCCCCCTCCCACACACGCTCAATTTAGTTGTAGCAATACAGACACACAATCTCCCCCCTCCCCACTCGCCATTGTGACTTGCTTGCACTGAATCATTCATGCGTTTCTGCAAACACATGCACAATCACATACTGAACACATAATCACACCCTGCCACACCCATTAGAAAAATAAAAGAAATCTGCAAAATCAGTTGTCTTTTTTTTCTTCTCATTTATCTACCGTAAGATTTCACATGTGGTCTCATAGATCCACGGATGTTTTGGTTCATGTAATATATAAGACAAAAAATCTGATAATGAGTTAATGACAACAGTAATAATAATGATATAACTAGCAACATTGGTTATAATAATAATGCCAATAAAAAAGAAAAAATAAGAAGAAAAAATAAATAATATAATACATATACTTGTAAAAATAATAACAATCAAGTACTTATTAACAGGGAAGCAGAGAGGGAGAGAAACACAAAAAGTTGTACTTCTAAGTTGTAAAAACCATACAGCAAATTAGCTGAAAATGATAATGGAATACATTTAGCAATCTTAATTCAATATTATGTATAAAACTCTTCCTTACTAAGATCTGAAAAGTTCATTGTACAATAAATGCTTTCACTCTCTGACGGGCTGCTCTCTGACTCCAAATATTATACATGCATTTTTGTTGGTATACACTGCAATGTGCACATATTCAGGATAGATATTATGCGTTAACGATTTGCCATACTTTTTGCTGTTGAAAAATCGACCTTTCATACCAGCATTCACGTTTTAAATAAAATTGTGAGAATCAATAAATCTGCATGCACCTCACAAGCATAATTAATCATAATGGGAAAACTTCATTACAAAAGAGACTGCTTTTAATTCAGAGAAATGTGATAAGTATGGATTGAAGTACCACAAATGTGTCTTTTGATATTTTCTCTTTCATTTACTTTCAGTTGATATCATATTACCCTTTCCATTTAATTCTTCAAAGTGAAAAAGTAGGCATTACTTTCCAGTTACATTCGTATATTCCCATTCTCATATATTAACAGCAGCATGTATAAGATTCATGCAGGCAGGTTAACACAGAATAGTACACTAATAAGTCTATACACTTAAAGAACTTACTTCAGCCTATTTCAACAACAAAATGAAGCAATAACTAAAACCCTGAGAATTATAGACTTTGCTATCACCACATGTTCTCATGAAATATATTCATGTGTAGAGCTTGACCTCTAAAATACGATATAAGGGTGAGGCTTTGGTGACAATACATTCATTTCCACGGATAAACTGTACAGTCTTGGCATTTACCAATGTACATGTACCAGTACCTATACACACAACAATGTGTGCGTCTTTGAATTTCACGTACACAGAAACATGCAACATCTCTTTCCAGAATTGAGAATTCTAATTGTCATTACAATCACCATTGGCCCTCTCTTTCTTACAAACGCACTAAAAAAATATCTACATTCGTAGATATATATATGTACTACTAATAACATCTTTGACTGATCCTCTCCTTCTACTATCTTGCGACAGAAGCTGGAGTATGATCTCTCGTACATCTGTTGTGCAGTTTCTGTGTGAAGTTTTGAACCGAGTGCCACCTTTGTGTACCTGTAATAACAAGATTTGTGATATCTAACTTCAATCGCTACATGATCCTTACCCCTTAAATCCAACAACAGAGCTTCATCTTGCTTCATCAAAGCAGCTGTTAACAAATTCCCCCTATCTTTTCTTTCACACAAGACATATTTTTCTACTTTTCGTTTACCCGAAGATTGTTCACGAAAGTACTTCGTCCCTTTGCAAATGATACATTGGACTGGTAGCACATGCCGTCTGTCAGACCACTGGGGGGTAGAGGATTGCTGTCCGCATGATACTCCAGGTCGTAACATTCTCTTGGGTGCTGGCCCTGCTGGGATATCTCCGTCTTCATTGGGGGGTGCTTCTTCAAGATGTTCCTTGGTTGAGGTCTTCTCAGCATCTATATCGGTTATAAAAAAAGGCAGAAAGAAAAGAGGATAGGAGAAAGGAAAGAGAAAAAGAGAAAACAAGAGGATATCAGAAACAAACAAAAACAATAAATTAGTAATCAAAATATGACTTTACAGAATGTTCAAAAGAATGAACACTTTACATCAATCAATTTTGGGCAAAACATGTGGAAAAAAAAGTTATTCTGGAACATAAAGTTACACTGTAGGCCTACCAATATTTAAATCTGAATATTATGCAAAAGCAATCAATATTTTCAACTTGAAACATGAATTGCTTCATTCTACGGTGAAATGAACAATAGGGTACATTGGGATTTTTGCAAGAACAATAAAGTTTTTTTTTTTTTTAATTCATACAAATATTGTCACAATGGAAAAGAAATTAAAACAAAACATGTTTAGATATACATGTATACATGTAAATTACCTTTCTTCTTCTGGAATCTTGCTATCGCTCGATTGATTGTTGTCACGTTGCAGAAGTGTCGATAACATTCGGCATGATACCCTGCAGTTGACTCAAGTTTCCTAGTTAAAGATAACACAAAAGAAGAAATAATTGATTACTTTATTTATTCTGTGGAAGGCAGTAATAAATTACAAATAAAGACACCTTTCGGAAATAATATCGCTAGTGATATTTGTTTGTTTCGCAATGTATGGTCAACAAGGGATCTAAAATTTAGATCCCTTGTTGACCATACATTGCGAGACAAACGAATATCACTAGCGATATTATTTTCGATACTATATCCGCAATGAGTAATATATTTAGCATTAAACTTAAAGACACCTTAAATAAATGAGCTAACAATATAATATTGTAGATCTAGACCTAATTATTGCAGGTATTGCATTTCATGACTTGGCTTTGCCTTGCTCTGGCGAAGTTTGGTGAGACCACACCATCTTTTAAAATTAGATTTAGAGTTTTGACTAGCAAGTAGTAATGCAGCAAGACTAGCTGACAAGTCAAAATTAATACAACCATCTTTTTACCATGCCATATGCCTTGTCCATGCCATGATTATTATCATCATCATCATCATCATGATACGAGGAGAGGTAGTTCCTGTAATCCTCTGTCACTTCTTCAGGGTTGGTTATGTTGTAGAGGTTAACTCATTGCACATGCGCAGGTTTAGGACAGTTTTGATCATATTAGGGTTTTCAGGTCAAAATTATTTATACCTCTAGGTACCATAAAACTGGTATCATATTAAAGCTCTCAATGAAAGAAACACAATGCTTTTTAAATCATGTAAATTGGTTGAGTAGTTTTTGAGATATCATATTTTTTGTTTTCATGCCAATGGCATGCAATGAAGCCACGTGCTACACATAAATGTGTATAACCCTTTTGGCCCCAAATTATGACAATTTCAGCTATGTCAAAGTAATAAAATGCATGTTACTTTATTAATATTGCGGATATATTGATGAAATTCCACTCACTAATGTATTTTTTAATGCTCTACATGAATATTTGGTTATTTTCTAAATATTGTCACTCGTTCCCGGGTAAATGACAGCATTTTCCCGCCAAATTTTCACCCGCAGGTGGGCAAGATACATGTATCTCCTCCAGTTCCTGCGACTGCGTGGTGCGAAGAGTGGCACTCGGAGTGGGTGGATACCCTGTATCAACCGGAGGCGGAGGGTCATCAGAACTTTCGTCCATGCTTACTAAGTTCAGTTAAACCTCAAGTTAAAAGAAAGAATAAAAGTTTTAAAACAGGATAAAATTTATTTTGTGCATTTTATTTGTATTTTAATTTTCATTTCACATTTGTCTTAACTTTTTGGGGGGACAAAACTTCTCATCTCAAGTAAATATTTTCTTATCAATATTGATTTGATTTTGATAGTCCTTTAATTTATGTATTTAAAAATATAAAGATAACGATTCTACTATTCCAAATCAACAAACAATAAAAAACTGAAGGCAACGAAAAAAAAAAAAAAAAATCGCAATCACCGTTTCGCAGTCCCTCCGTCTTTGATAAATTTGAACACCCCTAAAATCACGAATGGTATCGTCCACCAAAAAAACCCGGCCGTATAGGTAGTACACTATGGCATGTCCCATTAATTATGTAGGGGTGTTATTACCCTTCTACCCAGATGTTAACCGAATTGTAAATTTATTACGTATTCCTCTCATAAATCATCAACAATAATTCATATTTCAAAATATACGTGACCCTGTAGTAAGTAACATATGAACAAATTTCATAAAAATGCTCTTTTCCCTGACGATCGCCTCATATAGTTACAATCACACACAGCAAAAAATCCCCAAACTCCACCGAACACTCGTCTTTGTTTACACGGAGAGTGCCCCGGTACAATAGCGCATCGGCACCGCACAAAAGCTCGGCACGGTTCGATCAATTTTGTCAACAAAGCCTGGGAGTAGCTCTACAAAAAGCTCTCTCCGCATAAAAATACAACTCGTGGGGACTCAAATTTCACATATATTGTAGAAAAGGCATGTACGATTCATATCATATAAGTTCTTACCTTCAGATTGTCCAAATTCATGTCAAAATCAACCGGTGAATTTTCAATTCGTCGTAACTTTCGTTGTAGATGAGCTATGAAAACCGAACAACTTGTAGTATGCAAATTAACCTTCGGGGGTAAAGTTGAAACCCGTCTAGATGTCAATCAAATTGCGTTCGGGTGCGGAGAAGCAGCCGAAGATCGTGCTTCGTGAAAGTTTCGGCAAAATGTTGGTGCCGCGAGCGCGGAATCGGAAAACCTCGCAAATCTTCGAAAGAAGAAGGGGCGGAGCATAGTGGTTCATTCATAAAGTTGTGGACTGCGGTACGTAGTCGCTACAGCTGTGAAATATGCGATTTTGAACAGCTGAGACTCTGAGCTTTCCGATGGTACCAGACTCGTGTGATTTGGACAAAATTAAAGTGCTTGTTTTGTAAGTTTAAAAAGGGCATTTTTTCGGTTTGTAAACGCTGTTAATGCGCGTGAGGGGCTTCAGTGAAAGTAGATGAAACTGAAAACCCTAATCATATCAATTTAACTTAAATTCGAATCGCTCAGACCATTCATAATGTCTGAAAACTCTGGTCTGGATGAACAAGGCCAGCGCTACTTTAATAATACTATGAAGTATGGCACTATGCATATGGGCCAGGCCAAGCAAATTATGGCAAACTCATTTAACTTAACTTAAGTCTTAGACTAGAGTTAGACAGCCGGCCAGGGCCCAAGCCAGTAGCTCTATAAATTTGTCTTCTACTGCCTGGCTACTGCCCATGCCTGGGGCCCTTGTAAATTTCAGTTTCAATGCAATGCAATTATGCAAACCTAGAGATATAGTACAATATCTTACTTAATTAAAATGAGTTAAGTAGTTTTAAAGATCTACAGATCTAGAGAATAGTTGTATCTTACCTGCCAGTTCTTTGTTTATGTTCATGATCATCACCATCACATCAGTGCAGTGTCAGTATCATCACCACCGCCTCTGCATTTGAACGGTCCCACTCCTTCACTTTCTTGTTGTTGCTGCAGGAACTTGGCAGCAACTCTGCTTTCCGAAATTTCTTTTACATTGATCCATTTCGCTGCTCATTCTTGAAACTTCTTAAAACTTTTATCACCAAATGGGGTAACCTTTGTGTGAGTGTCGATAACATGCATTGCACAGAAGACAGATAAATCTGCCTCGGAATCTTCCGTAGTACTGGCATCTGACGACATAATTGCCGCCATGATGGCCAGTGTCGTCTGCAATCAGCACAGCGTATAACGATGCGCGTGATTGGTCATTAGCCCGTCAGTCCGCAGAACATGCAATGAGAAACGTATTTTGATTGGCCAACCATATCGGAAGAAAAATGCAAAATTGTTGTCTTTTTTTCATATTTTGAGAAAATGTGCAACTTTTATCCTTGACGAGTTTCAGATATGATTTCAATACTATTTTTACACATACTGACAAAAAAGAAGGTAGATACAGAGGGTGGGTCACGAAACGAAAGAAAAAAGCACCATGGCCCACGGCCTATGTCTCTTCAACTCTGTTTTAATGAATTTCACGGCTTGGTACTAATTGCAATAAGATCCAACGTTTGTTGAAGATCTATGTTTTGCATTTTCATAATGATTAAAAAAGACAATTAGATATAAAGTCTAATTATATTAAAATCCAAAATCATATTCGAAATGTTGGTCGTATTACAGCATTATAGATAGCGACAGAAATAGAGGGGCAAAGCGAAAAGAGAGTGAAAAAATGGCATGCAGAGGACGAGGGAGGATGGGAGAGAAAGGGAGAGATGGGGAGGGGAGGGGGAAGAATGGGACGAGGTGAAAGAGGAAACATTTTCTGGCAACCTCAAGTTTCATTACCCAGTTAATATTGAATGTTATGCCCGAAAATTGCTAATCGAGGATCGTTATACCTAGTAAAAAAGAAACATCATCCTGTTTGAGAGTCCCTGTGAATGTCACATAATCATGATCATAGCAAAAACGAAGGGTCTGCGTTTTAATGATGCAATGACTCCTAATTTCTACAATAAACATTCTTTCTCGAATGTAGTCTGTACTTGCATGCTTATAATGAAAAAGATCTCATTTGAAATCAGGTCACACTTATGGCCACCAAACATAGGAAAGAAAGAGAGGAATAGACAGAGAGCACATTGGGAGAGAGAGAGAGAGAGAGAGAGAGAGAGAGAGAGAGAGAGAGAGAGAGAGAGAGAGAGAGAGAGGAGAGAGAGATAGAGAGAGAGAGGAGAGAGAGAGGGAGAGAGAGAGAGAGAGATAGGGGGAGAGGGGAGTTGAATTGTGAATAAGCCGCCGTCAATGCGGCTTTTAAAGAAAAATTGTAGACATCTAAATTTAAAATAAAAAACAAGATATTGCAACTTTCTATGTCTGATACTTAAAAATATTTGATTGTTTAGATCATATCTATTACATAATCGAATTACCATAACAATTGTTATTATACACGATTATATTGAAGAAAATTTGCAACCTAATTAATTCGATTAAAACTCAAACACGCAGGATAATGAGAGAAAGAAGGTGTGAGAGAAATAGAGGTAAAGGGTTTAAGAACATGCCAAAGCGAAGCAGGAAGATGGCGACGCATTGAAATAAAAAAATAAGTTCCAGGCAGTTTTATTTATGTTCTTAATCTGTACATGTGGCCCTCTGAGCCCGGCTCAATCGATCATGTTAGCCTGAAAATGAGTCGTGATGTAGGTCATTCATTTAAAACAGGAAACGAGATTTATTCAGGAGAAAAATAGCCCGGAGGATTACTGATTACAGCTGGATTAAAGTCGCACTGACAGCAAATCCAATAAAACGAGATAACATCTTCGTATGTCTTCTTCAGGAATCATCTCTGGACGTGCATTAATGAATACTATTCAAAGGAGAGCTGATGTACACCTCGCCTCGGCATAACTCGGTCAACAGGTCATACGTGTTTGTCTGTTGTCAAACGAAGATTAAATATGGGATATCTCTTTCGACAATTCTTTGATAGAGCAAACTTTCATCACCGATAGGTTGGTTTAACTTGATTCCGAAGGGGGTGTTTATCGATGATATGAAATGAGGGTGAAAAGTCTTTCGGTCGGAGCAGGATTGGTTCGGGTTGACTTTTCTTCAAAGACATATCTTTAACTTTTTAAGATTAAATAAATCTGGATTGTCTTGTTATGTAAACCACAGAGGCATAACAATCACCAGTTCCTTGCTCAATGGAATTACAAATACACAAACGACCAGTAAGTTGTATTATTTATAAGATTTAAAATAGTGAACATTGTTTTTTTCTTCTCGAAAATGTGTATAATTACAAACCTTGTACTATTCCAAGGCAGAATGCTACCAGGAGTAGACAACGGAGAGTTCGGGATAACATTGGTACTACCTGACGATGAGCAGCGTCTGCAGCAAACAAGTCCAATTAGTATATCCACCGTTAAACTATCTTCAGCAGTCTCAGTTCATCATGGTAGCTGAAAAGAGAAAACAGAGAAATAAGATGTTAAGTACCAATATCGCATGAGACTTTCGAGCAGTTTGAAATGTATATACTTTTGCACGATTCAGCCCTTTGAATCATGTTGATAAAGGTAAAGATCAGTTCTGGTCATGCGATTGCATTGTGAAAGAAACGTGTTGGAATCGATCAGAAAAGGTTGATCATCTAGCATATAAGTTTTGGTGTGTACTGCAAGGATCTGGAATCATCAAAATAATAAGAAATTTGGCCCAGTCTTGGTAAAGTTACAAGCACTGTATACAGACAGATGTAAATGGGACTACGCAACACGTGCGCGATATCTATCCGGTCCAGATAGATATAATGATTTACCAAATATATGAATTAGTAGGCGGTTTCCGGGCAAAATTTGTATCATCACGTATTAGTCAAAACATATTCTTTCACATGATTAATAATAAGAGCTTCCGTTTCATTTTTTAGAGGGGGACGTTTCCAAAACTGGTCTATACCTTTAATCTTTTCAGTAAAAATAGTCCAATCGCATTTTGAAGATCGTACCGCGCGTCAAATGTAAACTCCTGGCATCTTTCCATTTTACTTCCTGACTTTGTTTGCGTACTCATTTTCTTTCTTGAGCGCCATCTAAAGTCTGATGATTCGAGTCAAGACTGTCGGTTTAGAGTGTACCGGTGATGAAACGTTCACAAATATTAGCTTTGGCATCAAATCATACGTGAAAAATTGGCTCGAAATGAAAAATTAGAGCTAGCAGGAAATTAGCGATGTGCTGATGACAAAGAAAAATGCACTGAAACGAAAGTAATCTGACTAGGCTACATGATCACATGAAATGGAAAATGTGTTGAGGAAAATTCGCCCAGATCATCATGAGCATGATGTTGCTCACGCGTTAAAAGGCTAATATTGCATCTCTTGATGGTGCAGGGGCGGATCAAGTAATTCATAAAAGGGTATATTCCGAAAAATCTCTTACAAAACAAGGTATAAACAAAAGAAGGAGGGGGTATGGGCATTTACACTGTGTTCCAAACACGCCAAAAAATGCCAAACCGGAGCCTGACCGCGATGTTACCAAGGGCAACTACGCTTTACCGGCAGACATGCCAAGCCCGAAACATTCCAAAACGAAGTGTGATCTTTTGGCGTGTTTTGGCGTGTTTGGCAAGTATAAACGCTCGCAGTTGTAACATCGCGATTTTAGGTCACTTGACTTTAGGAGCGGAGCTAGCTGCCGTCCTTGAAGAAAATGATAGAACGATGTAAACAAAGAATAACATAAGAGAAGCTGATACAGAAGGAAGAAACAAAGAATAACATAAGGAAACACAGAAAGAGAAAGTGGTAGAAGGAAGAAACAAATATTAACATATGGAAAGACAGAAAGAGAAAGTGATAGAATGATAACAAAACAAAGAATAACATAAGGAAACACAGAAAGAGGAAGTGATAGAATGATAAAAAAAAAATAATAATAAGAGAAGGTGATACAGAAGGAAGAAACAAAGAATAACATAAGGAAACACAGAAAGAGAAAGTGATAGAAGGAAGAAACAAAGAATAACATAAGGAAACACAGAAAGAGAAAGTGATAGAAGGAAGTGATAAAGAATAACATAAGAGAAGGTGCTAGAAGGAAAAACAAAGAATAACATAAGGAAAGACAGAAAGAGGAAAGTTTTTGCATCGGAGTGCCGCGCATGCGCATTACCAACTAAAACACGCCAAAACATCACTGAGCTTTTCAGTCGGTGATGTTTCTGCACAAGTGTAAACGGGTGCGCGAAACATCGCGACTTTTCAAAATGAGGTATTTGACAGTATACAAAAACACATTGGCCCGAATTCACAAAGCAAGGTTTGAGCTCAGACCAAGGTTTGAGCTCAAACCTCCTTTTGTTTCGCCAAACCTCCTTTTGTTATTTATAAACCAAGTTTGTAAATAACAATGGAGGTTTGGCGAAACAAAAGGAGGTTTGAGCTCAAACCTTGGTCTGAGCTCAAACCTTGCTTTGTGAATTCGGGCCATTTAGTCTGGGCAGGTTTGGGGGTAGTAGTGTACTTAATTTACGGGCCGGTTGTGATAATTTTATCAAACGAATTCATTTTCACTGGCTGTCTGCCTTAGCAACACACGGAATTAAGAAAAGACTTAACTCCGTTTCGTTGACAATCAGCCGTAAACGAAAGACTTCATGCATGGCTGATTGTCAACGAAACGGAGTTAAGTCTTTTGACAATTCTGTTTTTTGCTACGGCAGGCAGCCAATGAAAATGAATTCGTTTGATAAAATTATGGAAATGCAAGCACTACTTTAAACATACAGAACTTTGTCATTCCTTCCTCATTTTTCGTGTTTGAGGTGTATTATGAAAGGGCAGAAACTCAACTTTCTAGAAATGTGATTTTCTCTTTGAAATTCAGATATCGTTCGCCAAATGACTTTTTGGTTTCCTCTCTTCAAATTCATTTAAATCACTCATGCGTGAAATGTGCATCAGGTGAGTTGCATCAAATGAAAGAGGAGGATCTAAGCTTTCCAAATATGTGTCATGTATTAATTATAATTGTGACTAAGTTATTATAAAACATCGATAATTCTCGGTTTCGTTTTTTCTGGGACGCACTGTATAACAAACATTCTAAAAGTCGAAGAATCTTCAACAACAGTGAAACTGCAGTGTTAAAAAAATATATAATTGTTTTCTATCAGTTGACAGAGAATATTCATATTGGCGTGCTCATACGAATTTTGATCAAAATGTTTTCAGGATAGTATTTGTGCTCTACACAGAGCATATACTGTACATATATATCGTGAAGGCTAACTGGCTCGACTGTTTAAATGAATGAAGTCCTATGACGAAAGAGGGCGCTTCACAAAGATAACAAGTGACATACAAATGTACTTCTTTCGATATCTTTTGGATAATCTCATTCTTCTACAATGAAGCATTCAATTAAATGTAAATTGTTTGACGGGACATGACCACAAGCGAACGTTGAACCTACTGATTTTCTTGGGCAATGAAATGGAATACAATTAGTACGTGCCATCAGATGGCGTACGGCCTACAACCAGAGCATCATGACAGTGCCTTCAGCTTCCCTAGGGTATCAACAAACACCAGGCATCGCCTGTTTGCAGGTTTCATTCTTACACCAGTAGACCTCCTTCTTCTACCAGACGACACCAATGACCTTGATGCAGACGAAAAGTGACGAAAAGAAGACGTTTCATTCACTCAAACAGGAAGCGATTTATAGTGAATGCACCGAACATCATAATCTGGTCGGTATTTTCGACGTCTTGATGAGGAGACTGTCTAGGCATCTTTCTTTTGTGCCGTTGTTCCCTAACACCCTGACACCCGGCCTGACACGAGAGGTAGGTCAGATCATGGACTTACTAGACCATGGTCAGATGAAGACAAGCCTACACAATGACGACAGGCGTCGTGAAGGTCACGTGACTAATAATTGCCATTTTGACGCCAAGTCTATCAAGTGTACACTAGTTGAGCTTCAATAAACAGGAAAGACGACAGCTTGAAATTAATTTGATATTACACACAGCAGACCTAGTGAATACATGCAGCATGTCTGTTACACTTGAGTTGCAATACATGCAAAAGTGCGCAATTATGCTTCAAACATGAGAATTACTTCAGGAGACAGAATTGAAAGAACCCGTCGAGATTTCCCCCAAGGGAATGTTGAATAATTCTGAATAATTGACGAGTTTAAGAATGACAATGGACAAAGTAAAAAGTTAGTATCACAAACAGGCAGCTTGTCTGATCAATACCGGAATGTAGGATCGGTGACGTCGGTCTCTAATGTATAACATGTTTTTTGAGTCTATGATTAAACTGGTAAAAATATTGTGCATCATAAAAACAGATCCTTTGAATTAGATACAACTTGCAGAGTACTGTAAGACTGGTCATGTCTTTACATCTGTGATTAATCAGGACATTGCAATGAATTATCTCTAGTTTGATATAAATTCGGCTACGTATTTTAAAGCAGACCGGCATCCAACATGTTCTAAACATAAGAGGCAAAAATGTAATTTGCTGGAAAAAAAACATTCGTTCTGATTACTTTGGAGGTGGTTGATTATCTCAACAAGCAATACTCAGACTTCATGAAATATTTGGAAAAAGGAATCGACTTACATACAATTCAAAAACGAAATCAAAACTTTGCTAACGATATAGATTTCCGATTGTATTATTTTCCTTTACTGTCTTACAACGTGATAGAGAGTGTGTGTCGGATGTATTCAAGCGTTCTCGATCTTCCTTGACAGGCGGTTGAATAAATAGAAACAGATAACGAACATAAAGTATTGCTTGATGGATATCCTACCTCGAAAATTCGTTCTTGCACGCATCTAAACTGCAGTACAGCATAGCGATCCCCCGCGAGAGAATCCCGGATAGGCCACTGACTTCCATTACCTTTTTTTTTAATCCACATCATTTAATATCTACTAATAATGCGTTCTTTTGTTTATACCATGGCTTGTAAAACGCGAAAAAAAAGAATAACAGAACTCATCTTAACCACCTTTATTCACTTGATGAAATCATTGGTTCACTTTCAATACATGTTATTGAATGAGATTGAGCAAATATAAAGTTGTTTAGAATGCCCAGAAAAGAAAATTACTTCAATATGAAATCACAAACTAATACCCCATACCCCCCCCCCCCCCCTCCCTCTCCTCCTTGAAACACCATGCTACACAGAATGCCCATGTTGCGTGTAAATCGTAACTGTCACTTAGTACACTGCCACGGCGTCAACCAAGTGTGAGTTAAGTATTCAGGATTGTTACCTCAACCCTACTGGGCTACCCCAATGGGCTGACATAATGTCATCAATATGTGGTTTTCGTTTACTTCCATGACCCAATAAATAAATGCTCATGACAAGTAACATCTATTCCAAATGTGTTAGAACTGCACAGACAGTCAGAAACATGAACTGGCGGATTGAAACGAATAACGGAGGGAACACCGGATGGGAGAAAGATGAAGGAAGATTGAAAATCGATATCTTCGGGAAAGGCAGGAAGAATTCAGAACTTTAGTGATCTGTGACGTTACTCGACATCTGTGCAGCTGTGAAAGCATTTTAAGGCAATCTGGCACTGATCACTTAGTAACGGGTGAGGGGGTTGGCTTGCCAGAGTCATTCCACTTAGATAGATGACCAACGGCAAAAGGCGCAATTAGGCGCATCAATTAATGTCCCTTACAGCTACTTACGTGTAGCAAAAATAATATCTACAGCGCTGGAATGCTACGATTTCTCATGAACAAGATAGCCCTTATTGGAGGTGCAAAGTGAAAGGGACAGTGAGAGAACATGGCAGACAGTGCTGGTGAGAAGCTGTGTGCGTTATGTGGTGTGAGGGTGCGTGTGTGTGTGTGTGTGTGTGTGTCAGTGATGGCGTGAGGGTGTGGTTAGGGGGTGCGTATGTGAGTGTGTGTAGATGAGAGCATGGAGTTACTCTATGGTGAGAGCGAGACAAGGAGCGAAGTACCACGAGCTACCCAGAACAGAAGAGCTATCAACCGACTTCATAAATTCTTGTTTTCCTGCCGTAATCACATGATTTCAACACTAAATTAAGAACAATATTTCGCCTCAACCCAATAAATATAAGATAATACATTTAATTAATTTACGGTTAACGGATAGACATGACTAAGCCCTAAGACACCATCACTATACCATGTTCGGCAGGACTCCTGACAGCGCAAAATAGCAACGTTTATCGAAAGGGTAGTACCAACAATTCCCGACTCTTCGATGTAACTTGAGCGGCTTGTAGCGGTATGTGACACTTTATCCTGTATAGTGTCCGAATATTAATTACGTAGCTCCAGGACATTGCAATCGATTTGAAGAGATAATGTTCCGCCCACCTTCCCTTGTGGCTTTAGGAACTACTCAGTTTTTAGATTGTTATTTGAAACCTGGCAAGACGAGTGTCTTGATTTGTAAGGGAATCTTCGCAGAAAAGTTCACCGGGCTTACTTTAAATTTTTCTGTAAATCTAAGCAGATGTAAATGATAATCTGATATACCAGAATAAATATAATTCGATACCCAGCATTGTGTAGAACTACAATAGCTTTTTTTAATAACAACTTGCAAGCAGTTCAATCAATGTCAAGTTTTTTCAGCCCTTGATGTGCACCTGTATTGTGTGCCTACAGTTTTAGCCACAGCATGAATGCTCAATACCCCCTTTGCAATGTGGTATAATGCTTATAGTATTATGTGAACGTATATTTTCAACGAAGCGATGTAATGCATAATTACCAGAATGTGATAGAAGATTAATTTTGACACGAATGATATACATGTAAGAAACTGGATCCACAAACATAAACTTAAACTGGGCCTCGTCTTATAAAGAGTTGATATCAATCGCAACTATGTACATAAGAGATAGGAGACTGCAAACTTGCAATTGATCGGAGGACTTGCGATTGATTTCGATCAGTCGCAACTCTTTGTAAGATTACTATATTTTCTCACACCGGCCTTTAAGGAACGTCTAATTTTAGATCTACTAAACGCTTCGATACCTTCTTAATTGTTAACACAGGGACGGTTACTTACAACTATAGAAAATTAATAAGACTATAGTACACGGCAAAATATCACACTGCATGAACTTAAGCGTGACTAATGTACTCTGGAATATTTAAAGCCTCATACGATTCATGTTGATGTGCTTTTTGCCACAAAGACAAAAAAATGGAGTATGACAAATTTCACCATAACCATGCATGATGTTGATAATGAGATTTTAATAGTGAAATAAATTAACATGTCGATTGGATAAATTATTGTTTCATAAATACTGATAACAATTACTATTAAATATATTTCGTATTTTAAACGAAAAACCAATTATTGAATTAATTTGAATAGTTAACTGAGTGAAAGCAGGAATAGCCGACATGATGGGTAGAACGTGACAATATTATTTAGATTCATTTAAATTGAGATAGATAAATATAAAGAAGTAATTAGATTTCCTTCAACTTCCGCCCTCCTCGTACACGGCCAAGAACAACATACCATGACGTAAACTAGACCTCAACATTCAATTATAGAGGGGAGGAAAAGGAGGACAAGAAATTTGCATCGAGTAGCACTCATTGCTGATAAGGCCCGTTTAAAGTTACAATTGGTGTACGAGATCAAGCTTGGGACTTTTGTGGGATAAATACATGTAGTTTAGGTTTAGCAGCGTCTTTTATGTTGAAAATCTTCTTTTTTTTCGAGAAAAAAAAAAAGTTTTGATACCCGAGAAGAAAGCGAACGTGTTTCGTAGGAGCATTTTTCCTAATTTGTGCAATGTATTTTAGAAGAAAAAAATATTGGCAATTAAATAATGCGTAAAATAATATTATTCCGATTGATCGTCCTTGAAACACAATCTGGTCGAAAAATAAAAGGTCTTCGTATATCAACATATTACTTCCTTTATGTCAATTCATCTTTTCGTTCTCATTGATATATTTTATCTGCAATTTTTTTTCATTTGATCTATTTTAGATTATTTTTCAGCATATTTCTTTCATCCTCTATGTCGTATAATACTATACTCATGCTATGGGGAATTCTCCATCCATCTATTTCTTCATCCTCACCTTCTTAGATTTCTGCGGCCGTCGGTTGAGCATCCCGTGTCTACCAGACATCGAATCTGCTCGTGTACCTATTGATTTGGTTAACCTATTTCGTAGCCTAATCACGCTCAACTGATCTGAATTGGATGTACCTGGTTGATGTTAGGTAAACTCACATCCACATGGATGACATCTCATTCTCTACCTACATGAACTCTCACCTTTCACTAGTTATTCAATATCTTCAATCAACGCACACGTGTCCTTGGCATTATGGAAATCGACAGTATCATCTTTCCCGTGCTTTTCTGCCCTTCCCGCGCTTTCTGCTGTTCGTCCCACAGAGAGCCATTTCTTTCCCATCGTAATTTTTTTCCCTTCTGAATCATGGCATTCGGAAGCTACAAAATCAATCTCGCAGAGAACGACCGACAAAAAAACTAACAAACCCACGCAAAACTTTGACGGTGAACGGCCGCTGTATTGATTGGTACATAATATCTCTCTGTCACACTAGCACTTCAGGTAATATTAATAACACGTCAATTAAATATAAACCAGGAAAACAGAGGAATTACTGGATTATTGTTAGTTGTGATTACTTCGTTAATATGTTGGTATATATTTACAAACAATATAAAATGCGTTATGAAACATGTAAACGAAAGGCAAAAAGAGCCTTAAAAGGCCGACCGTTATAGGACCAAATTATGGGGTTGCTTTATGATATCCCTACTAAAACGTGTTAACTTACTGTTAGCCCTTGAGAACGAAAATGAACCAAGTAACATTTCAGGGGTTGAGGGTGAGCCAACGGAACGTTATCTAGCCTAAAACTTACAGGTGCGTGAATTGAAACCTTGCTTATCGATTGATTCCGTGTCCAAGTCGATCTTTATCAATGTCTTGGATCCTGGTTTTAAAGGGATCCGGTAACTTTGTCTTAGATCCTTTACAAAAATCCTTGATTTAGCTCATATCATGCTGCAATGATAATTAGAAACCTTTAGGTCAGTCAGGAACCCCATGACATTTACAAGCCGATCGCCTATCTGATTATCAAGATATTTATGATTGGAAATTGAAATCAAATTTGCGTTCGCCAAACGGTTTACATAACACTACAGTCTATTGGGAAAAACGAGTATGGTAAAACCGGTCACTCAAAGGTTTTTACTTTTTTGAGGCACTTCTTGATCATTTTGAAGCGCAATTTTTTTACGGGTTCAATATAGCACCATATCATAGACACTTATAACACGTAGGGCCGTGCATCTCAGATTAAACATTGTTAAACGATCCCTTTAAACATAGAGTTGCAGGATAGGCAGGATAGGGAGATATGATTTGGTCAAGTGGTTAGGTCCGTATTACGGTAAGATCTCTATATTGGCATGAGAGATAAGACTCCGGTTCGAAATTTAAATATGTTTCTCCGATGTTAACGTTAAAGGTTAGAACTAGACGTAGATCATTGATACACGGAAGCAAAATCCCCATTACATCCTCCACCTCCATCTCGCGCCACACACACACACGCACCCAGTTTGAGTTTGATTGATTGATTGATTGATTTATTTATGTATATATTTATTTACTTAATCATTTAATCATTATTTATCTTTTTATTTATTCTTTATTCTTTATTTATGTATTTATTAATTCATTCATTCTGTATACAATAATGCTCTTGCAAGTGGCCCTGTGTCATTAATAGCCTAACTTTTGTGAAAACAAATAAGTACAATTTAGGTCATAACTGCAGCTGGTGACGAAAAGATTCATACGAGTTCCAACGATAAAGTTCGTGAGACATGTTTTACATGTAAGGTAATTTGGGATCTTGCTCAAGGTCAATGTGTTCGTTAAAACACTATTTTATTCATTTTAAATGGTAAAAACTAAAGTGAATGACAATGTATTGATATCCGAAACAAAATGCCTTGTAATATAGATTTCCATTCAGGCTAATGCGCTTGCATATTTACCTAACACCTAATATGTGTCTGAAATTGATTACCTAATCATATGTGAATACAAGTACATGTGAGTGTATGAAAGTAAGTACATGTTAAGATTATGTAGGAATATGTCGTTGTTAATATTCTATTCTTTTGCCTCTGTTTTGATATTTTTCTTTTTTCAAAGTAGATGCCATATTAAAGTTACAGGATTCATACTAAAGGTATTATGTATGACTCCGAGACGGTCAACATTAGTAAGACTAAGACTAAGTTCTTAAGGAATCTTGATAATCAATAATAATTAGTTTAGTATTCGAATCTAAATATCTATTTATAAAATCACATTTCAAGGCCGTATGCTCAAGTTGCCATATCATGAATGCATAAGGAGGTGAACTTGTGGAATTGGTTACGTGAGGAAGAGTTGACTTGAGGCGGCTATTTCCATTCACTTGAGATGTATGGAGCAATCCAACAAGCATCATGGAACAGACATGCACCTAGACGATCATACCTCATCGTACTTGAGTCTGAATGCCTAGGGTTGTCTCTCCTACTCCTCGACCCTCGTAGGGCATAGACAGACAGTGTTCATCAAGAACGAAAGGGGTTGGGTGAAGTTGCCATGTACCCATAGATGCATTGCACGAGTGTATGCGTTTGGGGAGAGAGGGTGTGCGTGATGGTTCGGGTGCGGGAGGGTGAGTGTGGGATTAGCTATTGCAGGGTGCGAACTTCGCACTGCGAATGTGCGCGGATATCAGTCTAATGACGGTATGTACTGAGCGTACGCAGGGACATCATAAATGAAATATTCATGAAGTACAGGCGGAGAAGCAAAGCCTATTAGGACCTGGTTTAAAATGTAATTTTGATGAAGATGTATGGAATGAAATCGAATAGGCCTCACAGATGGGGGTCATTTTTTCTAAAGATTTTGTAGTGCTAATAACGTATGCACCAGGAAGACAAGTTAGAGTAATCATTGTGCAGAGTAGAGAATTACGGATAATGGTCGACGATTTGTAAACATTGATGTCGGAAACATATTTGATCAATTTTTCATCTCTATAGTTTTGTTCGCACTTGTATGCACTTGAAATGACTGCGTAGAAGTTTACGTGCTTATTTGCTCTACTTATAAATTATAATGTAATAATGTATTTCCGAAGTTGACATTTACCACATTTACAGTAGTAATGTACTCTGTTAGTTGCAAAAAGGACAAAGTGTCTTTAAGGTAGGGTTTATTGCACTTTGAAATATACATGTCATGTATTAAACAATCCACAGTATTGCCTGTTGGTGAATTCTTAGCTCGCGTTATCTATTTCTCACTTTTGAGGGAGATTGGGGGCATAAGGTTGTAACTGTTTCAAGGGGACATACCTAGCGATGATACTCTAGGCATATGGTTATTTGTCTGGGAAAGGAGGTTATTTCCAGGGGGTAATTGTCCTGGGGTTGGTTTCCGTAGAGGTACTCGTCCAAAGGTATTTGACAAATGGCATTACATTAATTCAAGACTTCAATATCTTCCAAAGTACAGCCGACATCCCCTTGCAGACATTGTCATCCGCAACCCCTGCCACGTCCTATCCACTTATCAAATCATCGGAAATTGATACCTGTTGAGAGCTTGCGATCTTATCCTTCAAGTCGGTGATAGAAGATTGTGATTTAGTTTCGCTAAAATGGCAGGTGACAAAAAGAGTTGAAAGCAGAATGCATTTCAAGCAGACGAGAACAGATATAACTATAGACCATCTGAACAGCTATGCTCCATAGTGTTGTCATTTGGGTAATTATACATTGTACCATTGGTAATACCATTCTATATCAAAAGGTAAACATTAAATAACATGTGATAGCAATGTTAGAGTTAGAAAACGAAGATACACAAAATAAGAAATGAATTCTGGCCGATTCTGATTCAGACATGTGTCTGTTAATGGGAATGGTATTGATCAGGTTCAAGGAAACAAGCGAAACAATGAACACTTAGGAATCTATTCAGACGAATAAAGAAACATCGATTCCTTTATTGATCAATGTATGAAATTTCATGATTCCGTTCCTGCATCGCTTCCATATTTGATGTCACTTTCAAGGGGTTTCTCTCTCTCTCTCTCTCTCTTCCTTCCTTTTGTATTATTCCTCTCTCCCTATCTATTTTTCTCTCTTTCCCCTCTTTCTCTCTTTCTCTCTCTAACCTCTCTCTCTTTCTCTTTTTTCTTCTCTCTCTCTCTCTCTCATCTCAGTTCACCTCAGTAGTTCACTACTAAACACCATTCTCTCCTAACTTGAAAAATATATGATTCTGTAGGCTCAAGGAAAAAGGGAAACAATGAACACTTAGGAATCTATTCGGACGAATAAAGAAACGTCGATGCCTTTATTGATCAATGTATGAAATTTCATGATTCCGTTCCTGCATCGCTTCTATATTTGATGTCACTTTTCAAGGGCTCCTCTCTCTCTCTTTCTCTCTCTCTCTCTCTCTCTTTCTCTCTCTCTCTCACTCTCTCTCTCCATTTGTCTTCTTCCTCTCTCTCTATCTATCTTTCTCTCTCTCCCCTCTCTCTCTCTCTTTCTCTCTCTCTCTAACCTTTCTCTTTTTCTTTCCTTCTCTCTCTTTCAATCTCTCTCTCTCTCTCATCTCAGTAGTTCACCTCAGTAGTTCACTACTAAACACCATTCTCTCCTAACTTGAAATATATATGATTCTGTAGGCTCGAAGAAACAAGCGAAACAATGAACACTTTCGGAATCTATTCGGACAAAATAAAGAAACGTCGATGCCTTTATTGATCAATGTATGAAATTGCACGATTCCGTTCCTGCATCGCTCCCATATTAATTTTACAAGGCCCCCCCCCCCTTCTCTCTCTCTCTCTCCTTCCTTCTCTCTCTCTCTCTCTCTCTCCTTCCTTCTCTCTCTCTCTCTCTCTCTCTTTCCCTCCCTCTCTCTCAATCTCAGTAGTTCACGACTGAACAATATTCTCTCCTAACTTGTAACATATATGATTATGTCGAGCGTTTATTACAAAACATCGACAGTGTAATGATAGAAGCTGTACAATCAAGTATTGAGGAACAGCTAGGTAGTTGAGGGTTAGCCATTTAAATATTTTTTAGTTTGAAAGCTAGAGTTCAGAAAAAATATGACTCTGAGATCTGTAGAAACGCATTTGCTTTGTCAATGTGACTAAACGTTTGGTACAAAAGAGCAATTTGAACATTTCTGATAACTTCTTCATACACCTTCGTTCTTTCTTTCTTCAACGGTGTATAGTGTTATTATTTCGCTGTCCATATCCATTATAAATGCTACGACGCTTCCCATAGCATTTTAGCGAAGCCATTTCACACAAAGAGCAACAAAAGATGCATTCAAGTCACGCGCTATTACAATGAGTGAAACACCTACACTGGAATGTAGGGCTGATGAGAAATGGAGAAATTGGGAAATTTGGAGGAAATGGGGATGCAAAGTAAAAGTCGCGATGCCTCAGTGGTAAAGCAGTCGTCTCGTAACCGGGAGGTCTCGGCTCCAAAACCAAGTCGATGCGCTAGTGCTCTTTGGTAAAGGCCCTTTTACACTTTCACGGATCGCATCACGGATCATCCCGGATCTTAATCCGGGGTGTTCCGGTGTGCGACACCACGATTTCTTCTCGATGCCGGTGTGGATACGTTCCGAACTGGGTGTATACACGGGCAAGTACGGTGTCTCCACGGACAGACAAGGTAGCAACGCGGACCACGCCGGAAACGCATACGGAGCTAACACGGATTTCAAGGAAGAGCACGGAGGCTACTGGTACTTTTACGGTCCTTACACGGAGGTGTACGTTGTCTATTGGGATATCTCCGGAATGTTGACGGGTGACTTGAGCTTGTAGGCGCTCATTTGATATACGGAATTTCAAACCCGGATGAAACTGGTGTTAATACGGACCTCCCGGTGTCTATACGGACTGTCCCGGATGTATTCGGCGGCTACACGAAGGTACACGGAGGACGGATTGTTTCATCCGTGAACTCCGGGATGAAAAATTAAGCAAGCTTAATTTTTTCCACGGATATGCCGGTACGCCAAGGATCACGCCGGATGCCTCCCCGGTGTATACACGGTAATACCGGAGATAACACGGATGATCCCGGAGCGACGATCCGGGATGAACCGTGATGCGATCCGTGAAAGTGTAAAAGGGCCTTTAGGCATTCATCCTCATTACCAAGTCACTCGGAGAGGACTTAAAGCCGTCGGTCCCCTGATTGCAAACACATACTTTCGCATCAGTCAGCTAAACTTGAGCCATCATTAACCATCACATTTACTACAAACATAATTGTTGTTATACAGAAAAACAAAGAGCCAAATGGTCAATCATTGTCCTTTTATAATGAGCAACCTTTAAGCTATGAAAGACATACTGTAGACAACTGGAAGAGAAGGGGAAGCATTTATAGCATCTTACAATACTTCTTTATTATTTGAAAAATTGACAGATGAATGCAGTATGGTCTCTATACACAAACATTACTATAAAATACTCTGCGTAAACTCCAAACGTCAAAATTCTATGACTTTCATGCATGATTTCCTTGATTGTTTCTTGATGTAGAAATAACTATTTTGTGACCGAATGAAAAACCCTTGCACATTTCCTTTCCTTTGATGTCGTTTCAATCTCTGTACGTCACGGAGTAAAGGGAAGTCATTGCACTGCCAACTGTGCTCCTTGAACCGCTCAGGGATGCATGAAATCAAGAAACTGTCTAATTTCCATCGTTTTCACACCAAAAGTTTCTTGTCTTCATCTTAATGATGTCATCACACTGTCTGCCACTGACCAGCTGAACGAGGAATTGAGTTTCCTTTTGGGAACTCTATAAAAGACCAGAATGAGCTAATGTTGTTCACATTTCACCCGCAATCAAGGTATGAACTCTTCCAGAATCCCCTGGCCTTTCCAAGCATCATATCGAATGAAAGAATATCTCTACTAATCGATACAGTCTGCTGGCACTGGTTATAAAGACAGTACACTTCAATAAAGAGGAGCATGCATTGTTGAAAAAATAAGTTTAAGAAAATCAAAGTGAATCGAGAGAAGCTTCAACAAGAATTGGCAGGTTGACAAAAACGTGAGAGTTTCAGTTTTTAATCATTACTCACTTCCACTTTGAGAGCTATATTATAACAAGTACATCATATTTCATGGCATAACATTTTTTTAAAGATCAAAATAATCATTTGACAGAGAAATGAACTTTCAATATTCATTGAATAGGGCGTATAATTTGTATCTTGCTAGAAATATAAAAAATGATAACTTAAGTGTTTTAAGCATCGCTCACAACTACTTTGAAGTTACTATACAAATAATAATTTGACCAAGGAATGAACTTTCGTTTCTATTGAAAAGGGCATGTAGTTTCGATCTTGCTAGAAATAAAAAAAAAAAAAAAAAAGACTAAAGTGTTTTAAGCATCGCTCACAACTACTGTACTTTGAAAGTTGTATGACGCGTACGTAAGAGTTTCTGGTCATTGCTTCTTCTTTTTGTTGGCTATCCAAGTAATATTTTGACCAAGGATTGAACTTTCGGTATTTAATCAATATGGTATGTACTTTCGATCTTGGTATATAAATTAAAAATGATAACTTTAGTGTTTTTAACATCGCTCACAACTACTTTGAAAATTATATGACATGTACATTAGAGTTTCTGGTCATTGCAGTTTCGTTTTCCCTTTTTTCTTCTTCATTAGCTAACCAAGTAATAAATTGACCAAGGAATGAACTTTCACTTTTGAGTGAATAAGGCATTTTGGTCTTGCTAGAGATATGAAGCACTTCACCAAGAAACGAACTTTCGCTATTGAGAGATTAGGGCGTGCTTTCGATCTTACAGCTGATGCGGCGGTTGGTTGAGGCAGGGACATGCTAGTAGGTCCATGGTTGAGGGTATGGTCATATGGTCATATAGCATGTCCCTGGTCATACAAAATAATTGATTTCCATGAATGCAAGGCTTTAGCCATTTAATTTTCTTATTGGAGTAAACCCAAAACAGCAGAATCAAATTCATGATCAAAATTCGCATTATTTTCTAACAGCTTTTTCACCATTTTCACTCGTGTCTGCACATGCTAAAGTGAGGCACCACGCCAGGATTTGAACCTATCAAAAAACAGATAGAGTCTTCCTAAAACGGAGATATGGCAATGCGGTTTTAGGTAAGATATTTTTCGCGAATATTTTAATACTAAAATTTGCCTCGATTGTTCGTGATAGTTTAACATGTTCAACGTTTTTCACAGTTCTGTAATGGCCCGACGATCGAAGGAAAATGAGTCTGTAATAATAAAGCAATCACACATAACGATGGCGTCACAAAAAGTATTTTGTTCTTGTAATATAGCACTGAAGCAACAAAATAATCTTTGGACGTGAATTCGCAATATTTAGACAGATTGATTTTGGCATTTCAAAGATACAGGTAACATGCAAAGCAAACACTTCTCCCGGGCACTCTACTTCTAAATTCATTTGTGCAGAGATGGGACGGCCCAGTATGCCTAACTAGCATAAGCACTGGTAAGGACGTGGGTTCGAATCCATTCCAGAAAGATGTTAAAAAAAAACTGCGTTTTGTATCAAGGTGCCTCAATGAATAGTACAGATATGAGGAATTAGGAGAGGGAAAAGTTTACCATATAGGGCATAACATGGAGGTCCTTTGTATAGGGTCATGGGTTCGAATCCTGCCCAAGAAGAGGGATGGAGCGTGTGTTATGTATAAACCCACCCAATTTATAATAACAAATGTCAGAAAGAAGGATGGGGGGCCGGGGGGGGGGGGACCTTCATCAGATAGGGCATAAAATGGCGGGCACGTGTATAAGGAAACCATACCCAATTATAGATTTAAAATGAGTGCATTCAACTGAGCGTAATGGTACACCTGCCGTGTTCCTACAAAACAGTTACCATCGAAAGAGGGGCCCCGAGGTCCGTTCTAGATTTTCTGTGCCCCGTGTAGACAGTCAGATATTTATTGATAACCTCAAAATATGAATTATTACGTTATCTAGTTTGTTCCTCGTATGTAAATGTAAACCATTGCCTTATATTTCATTTTGTTTTGTGAATATGCGAAACCTACATGTATCATACACAACATGCCACCGTTCATTCAGAAGTGCGCCTTAATGAATGATACAGATATAAGGAAGGAGTAATAAATGATCCCAGATACTTCCTTCAGACTAAACTTTACCATGTTTACAAACAAATACAACCTGATTGATTTTTTTTTTCTTACGATAAAACTAGGAATATTGTTGAATTAGTTCTGGAATATTTTTCTCCATCTCGCAGACAATTGTCTACACTATCAGTGTTTTCCGCTAAGGGAGGAAATAATGATCTCGTTCAAAAGACACAAAACATCATCACGTAGAAAGAGGTTGATTCGATATAAGTATTTATTGAAGATGTAAACGGCCGCTCTGGGAATTGTAGATTGATCTCAGACATACGTCAAGGGAATAACAAATACTGGTGGTAGCATCAGACGGATCTGTTCTTTTGGAAAACGAGAAATTCCGTCGCCGAGCATGTAGCCAGAAAGCGGAAAGACCATTGATTTTCTGTCCCGATCATACGCAAACTATCCTCAGGCATATCGTAACCGACTATCGATAGTATCCTCTGCGGGTCTGTCTGCACTGCTAGCTTACACTGGATGCCATGACAGATACTTATTGTGTGTACGCACACAAACATATTGGCCCGAATTCACAAAGCAAGGTTTGAGCTCAGACCAAGGTTTGAGCTCAAACCTTCTTTTGTTTCGCCAAACCTCCTTTTGTTATTTACAGGTTTGGCGAAACAAAAGAAGGTTTGAGCTCAAACCTTGCTTTGTGAATTCGGGCCATCAAGTATTTACGAGTGCGCACACTAATAATGAAACGTTACGATGAAGAAACTCCAAAGGCAATGCGGACAAAGCTTATTATCTAACAACAGCCAAGTTATCAATTGTCCAGCCGTATAAATTATGTCTCTTGGATCGTCTTAAAAATGTCCAATCGTGAGCCATGTAATTAAATTGTTCTCACTATTATCAACTTATTTGCACACAAAAATCACTTTAAACTTGAATTGACACTGTTGATATCATAAAAGGACTCGATTGGTAAATCAATAAAATGAGATTGTTTACGGACTATCTTTGTTCTTAAATGAAACACAATATTCAGAATTTCACCATTAGCCTCTTTTCGTAAGTTTTCATATAACATCATACGATTCGGACTACGAGATGTGCTGCTTTCATTATTTGAAACGAAAATGACTATTTCAGCCAAAACTACTGCATTTCGTCACATTATGTTCTTTTCAAATTGCCCATCCTTTCACCACAATATCTTTATCTCTTTCTTTTTTTCATCTCTCCTTTTATTTATTTCTCTTTTATTTGAAGGGAGGGGTGCGTGCCCCCTGCTCCTTTAGATACACCAATTGAGCACTTTGATACAAGGCGAGGAAGCTGTCTTTCATCTCACACCACGACATAAATCGCTTTAGAGGACATTGCAGCTGTCCCATGTTACATGATATTGAGGTAGAAAGCGAGAAAGATTGAACAGGCTTGTTTACCACTTGACGAGTAAGAAGCTCACAGGACCCATGTTACAAAGGTGAACAGCATTTCAAAGGTTCTCTTTCTACCCCGCTTGCAGGTGCGCGGGCACGGGTTGCACCCCACCCCAGCAGATCCTAACCTGCCAAACGTTAAGACCCAACATCCATAAGTGCCGAATGTTGTGTATACCAAACTTGAAAAGAAGAGTAATTGTAATATCTCACCAAAACTGCCATTGATTCTCATGTAATAAAGTACCAAAAACAGAAGACTGACGAATATACTACGGAACAACACAATCGTTCATGCATGCAACACATTCTATTAACGCTATATACAGAAGGCCATTTGGTGAATCCCAGATTTGATTCAAATGCAGCTTTGATAATAATAATGTTAATAACAATAATAATAATACGAATAATAAAAACAATAATGATGATGATAATAATAATAATACTATATTAATTATAATATAAAAGATTTATAAGGCGCCAAATTTACTTGAAATCAAATGCTCAATGCGTACTTGCGCACTTAATATTCTGTACGAAAGAAAACAAAAATTGAGGGAGAGCATTTCACAGTGAGGGCCCTGCACGAGCAAAGTTCTCTCCATCCTTTCGAATTGAGCTGAGAAAGAACAAGAACTCCGGAGTTTTTTGAGCGTAAATATGCTGGCAGCTTAAGGGTTAAATACAATGATTAACCACAATGATATTTTGCTTGACTGAGTAAAAAAGGTACCGAACGAATGTGGAGACATTTTCTTTCCTTGCCATTAGTTGTGACACACCCACCCCCTCCCCCCTCCACACCAGAACATCCTTTATCCGCCACTACTATCCAACATTATGCATTGAAAGAATCGTGGTGGAAAAAATCCCCACGTTCAAGCATGAATTACAACCAAGTCTTTTTCCCTCTATTCCTGTGAGATCCTTGCGATACCATATGAAAATGTTGAAGAAAAAAATGACAGTGTAATGCACTTTGAGCATGCAGAGGCATGTTACAGGAATGATTTCCGACGAGTGCGAATATAGAATGTTCAATTATATAAATCATCGTAATAAAACTGGTTAGATGCAAACATACATCAATTTGTTATGTTATGTAGCGCAACGGCCAATAGAATATTGCTCAATGCGCTTTACTTGAAAACTTAAGCCTTAACAGGGAATAAGGAAGAGAAATATGAAATAAACATTCAGTTATTGAGAACGTACATGTATGTCTTTAAGTTCTTCATGAGAGAGTCAATCTAAGTGAAATCGCGGGTAAAAGAAGGTAAGGTGTTCCATATTTTGAGGCTGTAATAAGAGAACTACAACTACTACAAATAAAAAACAAAAACCATATCAGCTGAATAATATTCAGTAATAGGACAAAATGTGTAGAAAGGTAAAAGCATTGTTAACACTCAGAGAAAAGCCTGTGGCTCACGACACACGTTTTATGTTTCATTTACTCTTCCAATTTTACTTTAAGTGCGCCAGGTATTACACAAAATATGTCGAAATCTACCAAAGATTGATAAAACTGACGCACTCCGTGGCGCCGGAGTCTTAGTTCATGCATAATCACTAAATGTTTCTTACCTGTTTTATATGTAAAATCATGTATTCCAAGATCAGTTCGTGAAAACAAAAAACAATGTATATCCTTGGTGATGTATTCCAATTAGATTTTGGCGCTGCAACAACAATACAAAGTGTATTCTGCTATCGAATCAAACTTGCCTGATAGAATGCAGAAAACAGACTGCTGGTAACCTCCTCTCGAGGGGCTCTTGGGTAATGGTGCGTGCGCGGTCTTACGTTCATGCGCGCTTCAGTGCGCAATATGCTCGCACGGCTCAACCATGCATACTGCTACATTGTCACAGGTACC
This sequence comes from Strongylocentrotus droebachiensis, assembly GCA_035222895.1. Lineage (NCBI taxonomy): Eukaryota > Metazoa > Echinodermata > Echinoidea > Camarodonta > Strongylocentrotidae > Strongylocentrotus > Strongylocentrotus droebachiensis. The sequence goes on along the minus strand of JAVYIG010000048.1, from coordinate 866,409 downwards.
CCAAGTGTGTATATCATGCATTAGGGATTCGTATACATAATATTAATCTCAATTGTTCACAAAATAGAATAAGGAATAGTAATAAATTACTTCCCTTGAATTTTCCAGTCATTCCATAGTGAATTAATCATCAGTGGCGTATCTACTCGAGGGGGGGGGGGGGGGGTGGACCCCGTCCAATGAAAAACGGAAGAAATAGAAGAAAAAGCAGGAGAAGAAGGGGAAGAAAAAGAAGAAGAAGGAATGAAGAAGAAGAAAGAAGAAGAAGAAAGAAGAAGAAAAAGAAGAACAGGGATAGAGGGAGAGCACGAGAGAGAAAGAGAGAAAGAGAGAAGGGGGGAGAGAAAGATAACGGAAGGGAGAGGGAAATTGGATAGAAAGACAGGGAGAAAGGAAAGGAAACTTGAAAAGATGATAACCATTTCTCCTCTCACTGCCTCCATCGACTCCACGACCATGTTCTATCGCATTTCATCGACCTGTAAGGCCTCCCCTCCATGACACAAGTACCCCCGACCTACCTGGACAAACGCTACGCCAAGTAGACCATTCATCATGACAGAAAGTATATCACGCAGCACAGCCTCCATCAAATCACATCATATTACATGAATTTGAGCCCACCACTCAACGCATTACAGATAATTACATGAAAATGTCTTATGCCATTTCATTGCCTTCGCTTGACCTCCATACCCTATTTATCTCCAACCAATCAATTCAAAATCAGGCTACCAACCTACAAAAATTGCCTTTCCTCGCGCTCACCATGGATCCATCCATTCAGGTAAGCCTTTTCGGAAAGCACTTAATTTCGTAACGGTCAACGAGTCTTCGGATATACACTGCAGGTCCGCATGCATTTTTGCCGATTAAAGACCGCATCAAGTAATTCGTAAGTACTTTTCTCTTCCAGACTAAGTAGTTTAGAGATAAAGCCCCGCTGTGGAAAGAACGATGGTAGCTTTAATACACTGTCGCTCATAAAGGTGGAATATTTTTTTTAATTCCAATTCATGGAATTATTTTAAAAATAATTTAAAAATAATAGATCTAGATAATAGTATACATTCTCAGGTTTAATTGAATAATAATTTGCCAATGTGTGTTTTGCGTGACTGCTAAAGCATGACTGCTACTATGCTTATCAACTAGGGGACATATGCCCTTAAGTCGTAAATGACAGTAATGAGGATTAATGCCCCACAAAAGGGCACTAATATAGCACATCGACACGGTTTTGATCCTGGGGCCTCACAGTTACGATGCCATTGCTTTGTCACTGAACCATGACTGTACGCAGCGGGGGCTAGGGTAGGGGGCAGTTTCCATAAATTAAAAAAAAACAGAAAATGCAATAAATTTTCAATAATTTATTGCATTTAACCCCGGTGCCTAATATAACAAAAAAAAATCTGTGTGCCCATGCCTTGAGCCATAATGCATGGCCGTCCAGAGGATTTTTTTATGTTGGGGACCGGGGTAAAATGCAATAAATTATTGAAAATTTATTGCATTTTCTGTTTTTTTTTTATTTATGGAAACTGCCCCCTACCCTAGCCCCCGCTGCGTACAGTCATGGTTCAGTGACAAAACAATAGCCTTGTAACTGTGAGGCCTCAGGATCAAAATCGTGTTGATGTGCTATATAAGTGCCCTTTTGTGGGGCATTAGTCCTCATTACTGTCATTTATGACTTGAGAGCGTAGGTCCCCTAGTTAATAAGCATAGTAGTATACACATGCTCTAGCAGTTCCGCAAAACACATATTGGCAAGTTATTATTCAATAAAATCTGAAAATGTATACTATTATCTATATCTATTATTTTTAAATAATTTTTAAAATAATACCATAAATTGGGGTACAACTAAAATATTCCACCTTTATGAGCAACAGTGTACATTAACCTCTGTCAAAAATCTACTTATTCTTGAGAGCTCCTGATATCTTCCAAATGCGACCAATTAACAATTCAACATAGGCTACTTTTTTGTTCTGATGTAATCGCTGGAGGCAATAGTATGAGCAGCATTAATTTACCATACAACCTTTATGAGCAGAAAATAATTGATGTCGCAAATGCAAACGAAAGTCCCCCTTTTTTCGATGTGGTGAACATTCTACCTAAATAAGTTTACACAAGTCTAGAGTTCCAGACGACTGTTTCCCTTTGCAGAATGACATCTGTTAGACTTATGTCATATATTTCATTGCTCATGAAAGTGTACGAATCGAAAAGTGTTCAAGTCGTTTCACACGCACTGGGTGTGAAGACCTTTGAACAATTAAAAAAGCATTTAATATATGGCGGCCTCTATCTGGAACATCTATTCTGTACGCATACAGGGGAGAAGAGAAATGAAAGAAGAGTCGAAATGAGTACAATAACTAAATCTGTGTCAAGCATTGCTTAAAGAATAATATAAATTTAGAACTTTTTCTCATTCTACTGTACTTTCCTTGTGGGTTGGACCGAAACTGTCGACCTTGCCAGTATTATGTTCATTCGTGAATCAAGCATTAGCTTCGATGCGCCATTCGCTTGCGAGTGAGATATTAATCAAATGCATCTCATTACTCAAATTACTCTGGAACATGTGAATACCGTAGTTACATGTTTGTGCAGAAATATGACCTGATATGACAAAACAATCACGAATGCCAATTAGAGAAATTAGAAAATGAAATGAAAACATTTGTAACATAATATGGCGCATCTAAACCGAGTGGAGAGATCGCCTCAGTCTGTCAGAAGAAGAAACAAGGCATTCACAAAAAGTAACCTAACATACTCATTAGAGTAATTATAAATGAGAGATGAAGAGGGTATGATAGAGAAAGAGAGAGAGACAAAAAGAGGAAGAGAAAAAGAGTAAAACATAAAGGAAAATAGAGAGAGAGAGAGCGAGGAGGGGGTAAAGATAAAGAGAACGGGAGCTGAGAGAGGTGTGCCCGGAGTGAAGTATGTGTGTGTGTGCGCGTGTGCGCGTGCGTGTGTATTTATTATGTGTTAATCAGAGGTAGAAAGGAATAAAAAGGGCGGAAATCTAGATAATACTTATATACTTGACATTTGGCAGAGAAAGGGTAAAAGGTCAGAGACAGAGACAGACAAACAGTTTGACAAGGATACATCATGCATATAACTTTGAGCAACAGGCATAAAGTTATCGACCTCATGTCGAGGAAAATTATCGACGAATTTCACTCGCTTGTGTCAACATGGTGAACATGGTTGTTGCTCATGCCTGAGTTTGGAATTGGTTAATGAGACGGCGAATGAAACAGAGACAGAGATTGGAAAGAGAAGAGAATTTGAGAGAGAGATACACTTGAAGGAGGAAAATATAGAGATAAATGGGGTACATTAAAGGAAGCGCAGCATTTTAAACAAGCGTCAGGAAACTGTCTAAAACAGAATAGGGAAATAGAAAGAGATAGAGTGTGAGAGAGAGAGAGAAAGAGAGAGAGACAGAGAGACAGAGAGAGAGACAGAAAGAGAGAGGAAGAGGGAGAGAGGGGGGAGGAGGGAGACATATATATATAGAGAGAGAGAGAGCGAGAGAGGAGAAGAGAGAGGGGGAGAGAGACGGAGAGACAGGGAAAGAGAGAGAGAAAGAGGGGGAGAGAGAGAGAGGCAGAAATGAGAAAGTTATTGGAGTGTAAAAAGGAAGAAATAAGGCTCAAAATGCAGTATTACATTGCGAGGAAAATGGAGAAGAACATAATGGTGGAATCAATTGTTTGAACTGTTACTCATTAATGCCATTCAATGTCTCAATTTCTTTCTCGTTACTCACGCTTTTTATTGTGTACCCTCAGACAATCAAGTCGCTGAGAGTAGTCTCTGTCTCTACGCTTCATTGCTGCATGATATACAAAGAGTTTTTTCTCCTTAAAATGAGAAGAATAAGGTTTAATAAGTCCTTTCATGAAAATTGGTTGACCTTGATCAACATACCCGTTAGGTTACTATCTAACCTCTTATATAAAACAAATGGAAATGTAAAGAAGCTTTCCAATAAATAATTAGCTGTTTGGAATTGTGCTAAATGACGGATATAGTATTGGTCACTTCACTTTGCTCACCCGAACAAGAAACGGCAAAGTGAAATTACATTTTGTATGCCCATTCGGTTCTTGTAGACCTTTTCCGCGTTTTACCCCCAAATAGGGTAACATTGGGTGGTATCCACTCCCCCATCAAACGCCAATTCAGAGTTCGGATCTCATTTAGTTCTAATATTTTGCTTCTAGTACTGACGCCGAGGACTGGATACACAACCAGTACAGATAGGCATTTAAATGAGTCGTAAGAGACACATAGTTGGTTTGGAATAGCCGATACATTGGTCAAGTTGGTGGATCATAGAGTTAGAGTTTGTATTTATTCCTTCACCATAGGAACAACTGCAACAATGGGATAAAAAGGAAAACAAATTTAGCTATAAAGATGGTAAGAATATATGCTGAATAGATAGAATGACGTTCTACAATCTCGATATAATTTGGGGTTAACATATAATCCACACCGTCAAAACGAAATCTGACCATTTTGCAGTAAGTAAAATACAATGCCAAACGGATAGATTTACTCCTCATCGATAATGTTGATATTGAATCTACCGAGAAGCATTGTATAAACTAGGATAATTTTAGCCAAAGGGAACATTGCGTATAATTTTCAAATACCTAGGTTTCAAATTTTATCTTAATCAGTGAAAGTAACACGCACGCATGAGAAACGTGCACGTACGCGATGTCCACTTTGCTCGTCCTTATTGCGTTTCAACCACGTTCTCGCCCTTGGACCATTCACCAGTGTGGTGGCTTAAGATGTTAAAGGTGAAATTCATAGAAAATCACAAATATGTCAACTAATATATCATTATAAACTGGTAAGCTAACAGATGGCCATCGTACACGTTTTAGGTCAACTACATATCGGGTGATTTTATAAACAATACAAATACAACCACCTCCATAGCAGCTGGGATATACGAGAGATTCGCCGGAAAAATTACGATGTTTTAATGACGTCACTATATGAACCACTACTGCCCAAGCAGACGACATCCCATAGAGAATGAACATAATTGCGAAGCTATTATTTGTCAAATTATAATGAGTTTAGTGTATATAAATGTAATGGCATGTCAAACCATTGAAAAGGGGATATGACCCGATTCCGATAACTAAAATATTTTGCTTGTAAACAATCAAAGAAACCAGACTTTTAAATTGAAAAAAACCCGGAATGATATTGAGGACGGTATTTGTTCCCTCTTGAAACGCCGAACATACCGCGATGGTGCAGCTGAATATTCAATGGCGTCTTATTTTGTTTAAAAGCGACAGATTCCTTTATTTTTGTATCGCTACATTTTTCATCAAAATAAAACCATGCGCGGGGTTTAGAGTGAGGCAATAGATTATACATTTAGCCTGACGGTAGTGAAGTAAGAGAAAGAACTCAAGAGAAGATGAAAACACAGGCACTGATGTCATGGGACATCGTCTGCTTGTGCACATCGTGTCCATACTGTGATCTCACACATCTCAGCAGCGTTCGGAGAGCTCTTCAGGTGCTATGCCGGGGCTGTATTTTAGCGTTTTAAAATTTATAATAATCATTACTTCGAATGTTTCCAAGCATTAAATTTTGATAACCTTGTCGAATCAAAGTTTCAACTTTGCAATAATGAAATTTGGTTAGTTTTTAAAATCAATGAATATCTACTTTAAATTAAAGATTATATATTGTGTCAGCTTTCTCATCCTCATATTCTTCTTTTTATTACGCAAAAATTGCCATACTAGCAATGTCCCTTGAAGGGGATTGCTTTTAAGTTGAGTCATATTTCAAAATAGACATTAAATAATTTGGACCTTAATCGCATGTCACATGTTTGTGTAGCCCTGGTACGTGTGTTGTTCATCTTTAGTGATTTGTCACTTTGTTTTAATTTCCATGATACAAAATCTCGACAATACAAAATTGCTCATTGTACTACATTATTCAACATTCGGAATATCCACGTCGTTTTGCAAGACGTCCATCTACAATCTATCTACTCTACACCCATCCGAGTGTAATTGGGTATCAAATAATATGCTCTAATAACGCAATATATTCAGCCGCTCAGTTATAACCAGATAATAACAATAGAAAAGAGATAGAGACAGAGATGCACGCTATATAATCCACTATCATATTCTTTGAGGAGATGACAACAAATATTGTTCAAGGACTCTAGGCAAGAAAAGTGAATGGCTGAATCTAGTTCATTAACAATGGCGAATCACATGAAATTAGTGAAGTCAGGTGATTTGCTCGGGGGTTGATTATGCGATATACTCGTCATTCACAATTACTGTTGGTAATTCGTAACCGTTTCGTTGGCAAGTTTTGATTAATTGGTTAGCAATATGAAAACATGTGAGTATATTTCAAAACAACCGTTGTCAGCAGATTCGGTAAGACATCATATCAATTCTAGATGGTCATACGCACGAAAAGACGCCCCTTTTGCGCCGTGGCCTTGCATAATAATATCTAGTATGATATTCAAATCAATATTTACTTGTTGGTGTCTTCAGGGAATGTTCACGTGAATGTATATGCTTCATCATGTCCCTGATGTAGTGGAATGCCGGGCAGCAGAGTCGCAAGGAAACATCTTCCCTGAGGCCAGAGGAAGGGGGACGGGCTGATGTCTCTTGATCGAATATCAATTTTCCAGTTTCTATATTTTGCAAACAAGCGAGAACGAGTAGACTTGCTAAAACTTCATTACTTCACTAATTAAAATATCAGCTTCTTCACCGAATATGAGGTGACAGTGGCCCTAATATTGATACATTTATAAATATCCAGGGGCTGTAGTTCCACCCCCCCCCCCCCCACCCCCCGGCGTCCTATGACGGGAGGGAGAAGAGCCGGAGTAGTATTACCCCCTCCTATCTACCCCCACATTACATATACATCCGAGGAGATTGTATTGACTTGTTTGAAATTGTCAGATAACAGATCACCTTTAGATTGCTCTTCTACCTCTTCCTTTCGCCCCTTCAAAATGATAGTAATATTCTCTCGGATCGAACGAGATACCAGACAAGGGTAACAGCAAAATAATTCTACCCCCTCATCCCCTCTTATCCTACCTCCACTCCTTCTTCCCATCCAAGTACGACAAACATTATTATCCCTCAGTTGGATCATTCCAGATAACGTATAGAGGTAACAGGGGGGGGGGGGGTGAGTACCCCCAAATTCGTTCTTTCCCAGTCAAGGATGGTTACAGTGTAAATCCCCTGGTAGGATTGTTTTCATTGCTTCTAGTCAACTGTATCCTTCAAGTACACCGCTTTCAAACAAGATGAGAGGCTCCGATGACATCACATTATTCCACACACGTCTTCGGGTATTCTACAATGTGTGAGAGCTTCCGTCCATCCAAGGTAAATTGTCGTCACGCTATTTGTTTCTGCCACCTATCATGGTATAGGTTACAGGATCTCAGCGAGAGCAGGGAGTACCTAGCGCCTAATAAGATGCTGACAGCATTTCTCACGTCGCTCCCCGAACAAGGAATATAACATTTTGTTCAAACAGATTGCTGGGGATAGCATCTCTGCGTTTTGGGATTAATCCTCAATTTTAAGAATTGTTAAGACTTAAAATAAGAATGTACTGTAAATCATCTAATAAAGAAATATTTCCTTAAAATCTGTCACTTTTTGACATTTGGGAAATTGACAAGAAACAATAAAGACTAAAATATGGAACAACAAGAACAAAAAAAGATGTGCCTAAACTGACGATCGTTAGGATACAGATTCTTCTTCATTTGGAATATTGATAACAGAGCTGTAAAGACGATTGGATGAACACCCGGGGGGGGGGGGTGCTATCGAAGCAAGATATAGAGAATGGTATAAAGTGTGGCCGTGTGTGATAGAGCATAATAAATGTGATCGCGGGGCTGAGAGGGGGAAGGTTCTCCGATTTCATCAAATACATGTATATCCTCGTCTTCAAGGACGTAATTTAAGAAAAGAGGAAAATATATGTATATTTCTAGAAGTGAAAGCCTAAGCATTGATTTCAAAATCAAGTCGTAGTCAAGTCGTAAGGTGTGACCCTAAAAGGTCTTTTAACCTTTATCAAAACGACGAGCAAGAAGAGTGACCGGAGACTGACTCAAATCAATAAATGCGTTTACTGCATTATTCAACACAAGTGTTTTCGTTTACCCTTTCAGAATGACCAGAAGCACCGTTCACTTACTAACAAAGCACGTAGAGGGTCAAATATAAATAAGGAGGGGGCATTTGCCCAGTCATTGACATCAACTTGATCCAATGTACAGTATAACGGCGGATCATCCACCTCTCCCTCCCACATCCCACTCTATTCGACGGCCTCATTCGAGTGTCCTTAAATGGCCTGACCTCAAGTACGACACTTAACATGTTGACTACTGTGTTGTGAAAGTCCCGTATGCTTAATAAAGGGTACACCAGGTTACCGTAGGCAAAGGGTTAAAGATATCAGACATGTTCAATGCAGCTCAAACAGATGTACACCTAAGACAACAGTGGCCGCTTATAATTTATTTATTCTACAATTTTTCGTTTCATTTACTACAATAATTGCACAGAGATCAATAATTAGTTTAGGGAAATGAGGTATATGCGATTACGAGGTTGGACGCTTTACCATGACTACAGTTAATTATTGGATCAGGTGGCACGAAAGATTATCCTAGGAGTCTTGGAACATGCTGCTTGCATGTGACAACAACCCCCACGAATGCCTCAAATAAACGGAGAATTCAGGACAATCCCTTAGTTGGTTACCTACCTCAATTTTCGGAATAGCATAATTAGTAAAACCGTTTCTTGAGGGGTTTCTCTAAACCACCAAATGGAGAGGGATGTCCCAATCACATGCCCTGTTCCTCTCAAGCCACACCATGTCACTTTTGACCAAGTGTTATACCCGCTATACACGAGGCGTCAGTTTGTTGACGTAAAGATTCGTAATTTGGCTGACGTAACGATGCGTCATTTTGCTGACGTAATGATGCGTCAGGGTCTGGACCTGTCTTTGATGCATCATCTGAGGGTTACATCGTGCAAAAACTGAATCTAAAATGAACAATTGTATTGAATTTCTAGTACTCAAAGTAGTGCTTCCAATGGCTTCATTAGCGCAGTTACAAACGCATTCGAAAGGACAATGGTGACTCAAGGAGTACAACAGGCATTAGTCTTTAAGTATCCACATTCGCAACATTGAAGACAATCAGTCATCGATGGGTTCTGTGATTTAAGGGAGTCTTGGTGACGTAAGCGCATGAAAGGTCGAAGAATCTATGCTATGCTAGACAAGAATACAAATATTTATTCGCCGTGGGTTTCTTTTCAACTGTCTAGGCTGTACCCAAACAAGATCAATCGAGAGTGTTTAAGACCGCATAGAGTAAAGGGAGTGTAAAAGGGAGCAGTATCAAAAATAGGTCGGTTTTGAAATGTTTTTCTCCTGCTTTCTGGCCATGGTTCATAATATTTGTTTTAAATAAAAAGTTACAATAGCTGTTATAAGCTACTGAAATCGTGGCATTTGATTGGCTGAGAGCAGATTTGTCATATAAATTTAGCATTATTTTGATATTGATAACAATTTGTATGAAACAGGGCCCTGGCTGGCTTGCGAACTCGCGGGTGCCCACCTCCCCCACCTCACGCCTTCATCTCCATTCTCATGTGGTTGTGTGCCCGTCTCTCTCAATCTGTTTCCCTCATTCTCAATCTCTGTCTCTCTCACTCACTCACTCACTGTAAAACACGCACTCTTTCAATCCCTTCACTTTCTCTATGTCTCAGAAACAGACATGACAGGTGTGATTGGTAACTTGCCCTTCGTATACCGTAGGGTAAGAAGGAATACGAATACAATGTGACTTACACGTTTGTTGCATCATTCTGCTGGTGAATATACATAAAGCTTTAAATGGGAGACATCACCCAAACCCTGAACGTAGACCTATCTAGTCTTTATAAAACATAAATCCCCCTACCCACCTTCCCGACAATCAACATCCGATGTTTAAATGGTTAATGTTAAAGAGCGTAAAGGGAAACCGATTTGCTCTGTTTTTGTTGTTGTTGTGTTGTGATGTGTTGTGTAGTGTATTTTTTTTAAAATAATGATAACAGTAATAATATTCCAAACTGATGTGTTGTGTAGTGTTTTTTTAATAATAATGATAACATTAATAATATTCCAAACTGATATAGAGCACCCAAGTTTCTTTTATTTTAATTTGCAGTAAGATGCAATGCGTGTATATAAACTTCTAATAACTCTTAAAAGACGTAGTATTAGAAGCTGACATTTAGGATATCACTATGAATCCCTAAATAGACAGCGTAAACGACATTAGCCATTAGTACCCTTTTAGGTACATGTATGGTCGCTTCATTAAAAGCAGGTGTAAAAAATATACCTTATTAAGAATTGATGTATTTATCATACGTCAGGTAAACTAATTAATTGTTAATTAGCTTGTAAAGATAGAATAAAATGTGTATTTCGATACGGAATTCCATAAATATTGACCATTAGAGATAGAAATAATTGAATTATAAATCAATCATTGCGTCAGGATCTTTGAGCAACATAGATAAATCGGACGGTTTTATGTTACTCATAATCTTCACTTTGTATCTTTAAGTGGTTAATGGATGCCCCAGGGGTTTAAGATAACAAGTTCTTCCCTCTTTAAATTTTTTTGCTTTTACTGGAAAATACAAATTACGTGATTAGATTGGCTTAGACGATTGCAGGGAATGAATGTAATGAAACGCCTACGGACGCCCTGTTCTTCAGATAAAGTTTGATTTTCGGTACACGAGCTAAAAACTCAAGAAATTTTTGATTCCTTATGTATAGCAAGACTTTATTATTATTTTTGATGCTCTTTATGGAAAATAGAACATGGAGAAGGAGAAAATATCGCAATATATGCTTTATGAAGGTGTGAAAGAAAGACGGAAGGTCAGTGTTTTCATATCTACTATAGATAGTACTTATAGTATTGTTATTGGCAGTTAAACGGACTATGGGCGTGGCTAAGATAGCCTTCAACGACCATAAGACGTACACTGGCATCATTCTCTATGTATTCATAAATATAACTGATTATGCTTTTTAAAAGCAATGTCGTTTCGGAATAAAAGCAAACATCCGTCGGTTGTACGTTACTTGCTACTGAGACATTTGCACCGCGTAAATTTCCTACACTAAACTCCTACTACCGAACTCATACCTTCAACCCTGGATCGAACACCAACCGAACCCAAATAACTTTTGATGAAATAAAGTGCAGAGCAATTGCCACAGAACCAAATTTCGTCTTATCCATTCCTAAGAATGGGGTAGTCTTCTGAATAGTGGTTCACTATTTTCATCTTCAGCCTTTACGTTAGTTCTGTACATTTGTAACGCCATACCCTGATTATCATTTTATAGTAACTTTACAGTTATGCACGTTTTTGATACTTTTTGCGGGGGTGGAAATTTGAAACCGTTCTTGTTTATCTCTCCATTCTCTAGGTGTAAGTTTGTTTAAACTATCTTCATCATAATTATTTCCAATACTTTTCATCACAGCTCTGTATCAATCTCAGTCTGTAATTGAATTCTACAGGATACCATTCGGTTTGGAAGAACCAGTGGATAGGCTTCTTTTCGTTTTCTAATGCGTCTCAATCGAAGGTCATTTGATGGGAGGCATTGAATTACATCACGAAACAAGTGGATTGATTTCAAGCTAACTAATCCCTTGATGATAGTACGTCGTGGAGTAGATGTCTAATACAAATCGTTTTGAGAGGAAGAGAGAGAGAGGGGAGAGAGAGTGAGAGATAGAGAGAGAGAGAGGAAGAGGTAGAAAGAGGAAGGGAAGTGGCGAGAGATAAATCAGAGATGGGTTAAGAGAGAAAGAGAGATTTACATGTATATCAAAAGTCAACCATCATTGACCATATAAATGAAAGAGAGAGAGAGAGAAATAGAAAGAGAGAAAGAGAGAGTAGGGTACAGGCCCTCCTCATATCACGAAACACACCTCGGGCTATTCAACGAAATCCCCCCCCCCAAAAAAAAAACAAACAAACAAACAAACAAACAAACAAACAAAACAAAACAAAACAACTACCTCAATATACCGGTTTACTAACATGTTCAACTTAATTTCATTAACCTGTTATTAATGAGTGAACTTCAAAACTGGTCTGCATACTTTATTTAATGTTATGTAGGGAAAGCCTCGGGAAAGCCTTCATGTTGTCAAGCACGATCTTTGTTAAAAAATGATGTCAGTAAACCGGTGTATTTAATATCAAACTCATAACAAAATTCTCTACTTACTCTATGTAGTTCTTCCTCATAAAAAAAGGTTTGCATGGTATATAAACAAAAAATATACAAAATCTTCTTTTATGCACCTAATATTGAAGTCCGTGAGAATAGCAGATAATCAGTCTTAATATGTGCAAATATTTCATACATGTACAAAATAAATAAGTTAAAATCGTATTTTCTACAGGCAGATAAGAAAAAACTTATTAAAGATAATAATGATGATAATAACAATAACAACGTTAAAATAATAATGATAAATGAAGATAATAAGTACAAGAAGAAGAAGATAAAGAAGAAGAAGAAGATGTTATAGTTGTAGAATGGCTGAATAATGTTATATTAGAAATAAACCACATTTTGAAGTAGGAAACGTATTGAGGTATTGTTTGCTACTAATGTGCATGATTGCAGACAATTGGATAAAGATTCAAGGCAAATAATTCAGGCTATTCTCGTTTCATCTACAGTCTGTCCATCCTCATTGTTGTGAACTTCGTTACCGTTGACACTGTTAACACAATTCTCAAGTGATATAGGCCAAATGCAAATACGAACGTGTAACAATATACGGATATTGGTATAGGCTCTACAATTTACACGCCTGTTTGTATTTCTCGAGCTACAGACTCGTTGCGGGAATTAAAAGCATAGTTTATAAGCATGAACAAGTGATATTCATTGGTGTATTGGTAACCTTTTCCAGGATTAGGACGGTGTTTGTTGAGTCTGGTAAATGACTGGCAGGCATAAACCTGTCTGAAATGGAAAAAATTCAATAAAGTCGATGACGAATTGAAATTACCGCCAGGTGGATTAAATCAGATGGGATTCCAAGCTTCCCTATAGATAGGCTAGTAATATAGTAGATAAACACAAGGATGTGATACTTTTAAAGAGAATAACTGTTGCTATTTCTAGATGCGAAGTGCACGGAGAGAGAGAAAGAGGGAGAAAGAGAGGGGAGAGAAAGAGAAAGAGAGAGAGAGAGAGAGAGAGAAAGAGAGAGAGAGAGGGGGAGTAAGGCGTATAAGAGACTTGTAAGTTGTAACAATTTAATGTAGCGAGAAATACTCTGAAAGATATTGATTTGACTTGAACAGCTAAGAAAATATTACGTGACGTCCTGAGTAAATTTATGCGCCACGAAGGTTGAATACCGTACCCAAAGATGAGAGTACAATTACTAGTGCGTGATCCTGGAATGAGAAAAGTCTTAATACGAATAGGTGAACATTTTTTGTGCCTGAATGTGTAATCCATCGAAACAAATACAGGAAGCATGTTAAGGCATGGCAATCCTGTATGCATCAATGATACATTCCAAGATATACAGGTGGAATATTTTAATTTCGAAAGACGGAACAAAAGATATTCATGCAGCGCTTCCACCGGCGTTTCGTGATATTTGAGGTCACGTGGGGGCATGTGCTAACTACGAAAGCCAGTCCAATTAAAAAATATGGGCAGATGGACCCCCCACCAGCCGTAGGCTTTATATGATGCATCGAGATCGATGTCTATATCAGCATGAGCTTCGAGATTAACTTATCTATCTTCTGAAAAGACCTTTAATAATGCTTTTACATAGTAAAGCTGTTATATTGGTTACTAAATACACCCCCCCCCCCCACCACCACCACCACCACCACCACTTGCCACATACACAGACAAAATAGCACTAAGAAGTGCTTGGAGATTTCATTCGAGCTGGGCATAATAAACGGAACCTATGTTGAGTCTTTTACTCTACCTAAATATTTATGATGCATGCATCGTCTGTACTCCCCCCAAATACAGTGACCATTAATGTCATAGAAGAAAGAGGAAAAAACGTTCATGGCTACTAACAAGTATTGATCTTTCAGCACTGTCGAATATTCAAGGCCGTTTTCATTTTTTGATTTCTTTTCAACATTACTGTTCGAGGGGTTTCCTCATTTTTCATGAACTCGAACTGAAATAAGAGACTGTTGATAATTGCATAATTTTGTCCAGACTTCACAATGCTTGATAAGCATTGAATCTCATAAACATGGTGAATAGCTTTCCTGAAATTGTAAATATGCCTCGGGTAATATCTTTGTGTTAAATTACTGAAAGGCGTTCTTTTCTTTTGTACATACGTTGTCATGGAGACTAATGTTTAGCATACGATAAAATAAAGATGAATAATATACACATCAAAAAGGATATGAAAGGATATAGGATATAATGCCGGAACTCGTAAAAGGCGATAATGAGTGCCTAAGGGACTACTTAGAAGATAAAAAGTCATATCCATATCTAAACGGAATATTCTCGACCGCCTTTTAAATCTAATCTCAATATATTATGTCGTTCATTCACCAGCAAAGCGACGTGACTGTCTTTGTCAAGTTATTATTGATAATATTTCCATTATTTATGGATGACAAACTATTCAATCAAATTGCAGCGGACAAATTTTGTAAAGCCCCTCTTAAAGTGTTAGAAGCCCCGAATTCGCTAAAAAACTGATGGCAAAATTTCACTTAAATTGAATTATAATGTGAATTTCACATAAATTGTATAATAATGTAAAAGAGGATGTCTTGGCTGCAAAAATCACCCCCCCCCCCCAAAAAAAAAAAAAAAAAAAAAAAATATTGATAAAAAATATACACAATTTGGGTTTTCTATTGTACGCAGAAAACCTACATTTTGTATTCTTTCATCAATATTCGACTTCAAACACATTTGTTTTAAAAATTCCCTGCAGAAATGTGTCTTAAATAACATCCTCTTTCACATTATGATACAATTTCAAGTGAAATGTTGCCATCAAATTTGTGGGACTCCAAACACTTTAGTGGAGCTTTAACTAATACAGTATATGAAAAGTGTTTGTGGATCTTAATATTTTGAATTGTATTGATTCGTTGGTATACATAGAAAGAAGCTAATCTAGTTCCCAGTTCCCTAATGCAAAAGGTAATCATTGGTTTGGCTGGCTTAGGTGCAGAAAGTCGGGGATTAGCATGACAACAATGACTGTGATTTCTGCAGATGAAGGAGGTGTCGTAGTCGAACGACATAGGCACTTACTGCAGGTGTTCGAGCCCTGACTGACAGGGCACTTACGTCGATTAACTAAACATTAATGTAAATAGGTCTGGGAAATAGGTCTTACATACGTGATACATGAATCGGGATCCTAAGCTATACCCTCAATTATATTGAGTGGCCTAGATCCGCAGGATTGATAAGCTCGCTCAATGTACGTAGCAGGGTTGGCCGGGATGATACATCCCCCAGCAGTGGACCCCAAGCACAGGCGCACAGAGTTTCCAAGCTATATAAGGACGCCAAAAATACAACCAACCTAAACGAAATATATTAGAACTGTTCTCCAAGAAATGGGATAGAATACACATCGAAATAATTATGATTACCGGAGAAAAACCGTATCTTGCAACAGTAAAGAGATGCCAAGAGAGGTCTGCTTCTGCACACCCGTATTATTGTATTCAAGATAATATAACAAACTGCTTTTTGTCAATTTTATAAAGGGACAAACATATTTTCCTAATATGTTGTAAGCTACCTTATCTTAGCTGCCAATACTCCAACACAATGTTTATTTTTGTACCGATAACAACTATTCAAAAATGGTATATTTTTTTATTCTACGCCCGATCTTTCCTGATGATGATTTTTCACTTATTTCCTGCAAAGGTGTCATGATTTTGCGTTTTGCCAATTCTTTCATTAACCAAATTGGAACATAATTATCTTCTTTTGAATTGAAGTGAAAGTGAAAGTAAAGAGCTGTAATTCAATCAATTCGATTTAAATATGAGCTTGGGCACACACATATTAATATATACAGTGCGTCCCAGAAAAAACGAAACCGAGAAGTATCGATGTTTTATCATAACTTAATCACAACCATAATTAATGAATGATACATATTTGGAAAGCTTAGAGTCTCCTCTTTCATTTGATGCTACTCACGTGATGCATATTTTACGCATGAGGGATTAAAAGCAATTTGAAGGAAGGAAACCAAAAAGTAATTTGGCGGGCGGTATCTGAATTTCAAAGAATTCATATTTCTAGAAAGTTCATTTTCTGCTCTTTCATATGATACCTCAATCAAGAAAAATGAGCCAGGAATGACAAAGTTCTGTTTGTTTAAAGTAGCCCTTACATTTTCATAATTTTAACAAACGAATTCGTTTTCACTGAGTGCCTGCCGTAGCAAAAAGCACATTTGACAAAAGACTTAACTCCGTTTCGTTGACAATCAGCCATGCATGAAGACCTCGTCTACGGCTGACTGTCAACGAAACGGAGTTAAGTCTTTTGTTATTTTCGTTTATTGATAGGGCAGGCAGCCAGTGAAAACGAATTCGTTTAATAAAATTATGGAAATGCAAGCACTACTTTAAACAAACAGAACTCTGTCATTCCTGGCTCATTTTTCCTGATTGAGGTGTCATATGAAAGGGCAGAAACTCAACTTTCTAGAAATGTGAATTTTTCTTCGAAATTCAGATACCGCCCGCCAAATGTCTTTTTGGTTTCCTTCCTTCAAATTGCTTTTAATCACTCATGCGTGAAATATGCATTATCTGAGTAGCATCACATGAAATAGGAGACTCTAAGCTTTCCAAATATGTATCATTCATTAATTATAGTTGTGATTAAGTTATGATTGAACATCGATACTTCTCGGTTTCGTTTTTTCTGGGACGCACTGTATAGTTTATAATACAGTTTATCGACAAAGATCTAACTGTATGGAATTCGGGGATGAACGACTTCCGATTTGTTGTAGTTGAAATACAAGTCGATATTTAGGTCATATTGTGATTGATTTTATATTTCTGATTATCTGTGAACAGACTGAACAAAAACAAATCCTATTTGACAACCAGGTCACGATAATACTTATATCATAGGATATTAAGGATAGCCTCCTTTACTTGTCCGCAATTGAATTGTAGATAACAAGTGACACGAGCACAACCCGCATGACAAGTGTGAGACACTGTCCGCTAACAGCTGTCCCAACAAAACTTGATATGCGGGCCGGTAGCTTCTCCAAGAGAATTTTGGCGGAGTTGACCGAATTAAAGTGTCGTGTTGGTCATAGGAGTTTAATCGACCCGCATTCTCTATTCAGACGTGTGAAGGTCTTGACCGGATATGAACTTTAGTTTATTAGGAGGTCATTGCATTAGAAGACGAGTTTGTAATGAATATTTAATTTGATCAAGCTGAGCATAATATGGTTTATCATTGTTATTGTTATTGTTATTATTATCATCATTATTATTACTATTATTATCATTATCATTGGGGGCGGGGGGTTCTTGTTATCATTAGATTCTGCAGTATCGTGGGCAAGCGAAAGTTATGGAAACTACAAATGCCACCATCGGTAAAATAAAGCTAAAGGAGCAACCCTAAATAAGAAAATACAATTAAAATTAAATACATAATACATGTATAATCATGTTAAATCATGGACCTACTAAGTATTTCAATGGTTAAACATTATGGTGGGGCAAAGTATTCACGTTTCCCCTCAAAGATGCGAAGTAAGAGTGTAATCAGGATGTATAGATGGATGGCATAACTGGATCATGCATAATTATTACAAGATTACTGATGAAGTTTTGTTTTAAATATCTATACATCTATAATTCGACACAACTAAAGTTTCTTATAAGAAGTTCAGTAGAATTATGTATTCTTCAAGCAGTTCTTGAGCCTCGATCGTTCACCCAATGCCTCCATCCAACCCCATCCAACCTCAATCTCTTCTGAACTCTCTCCTCAAGACATTATAGCCAACTTGGCCCCGACGGTATAGTTATTTTCTCAGACGTCTAGACCCTCTACGACCACATCTATCCTCCAGCAGACTGGTTAATATGCTTTTATAAAATGATATGTGATACGGAACAAATCAAAACGAATGTCTTGTATTACTACAGTTTGTTTGTTTATATCTTTTTTTCTCGCCTCTACAATTACCATGATATATGTTTTCATTGTACAAGGGAAAGAAGTGTCATGCATTTAACACAAATAAAATCCTCTGTTTGTCTATCTGGCTGTCTCTCTTTCCATCCTCCTCTCTCTCTCCCTTATTAATCATTTTAGTCTCCATTTCTCATTGTATACCTCGTTCTCTCTTGGAACATACAATTTCTCGAAATTCAATGTGAGTTTGACTTACCGCAATGAATAGATGCAAAGCTTTCCCCTCCAGGTGAGTATCTTATCTTGTGATAATTTCCTGGAATAATTTTCCTGTATTAGAAGTCCCACGCACTTGTGTTGTTCTTCGAAAGAAATCCCTCTCATCTAAATGTGCCTATACATGTAGAAACACAAAGATTTAAAAAGAAAATAGTAACCGATTAGCTTGTTGTTAAAATATAAAGAAGGCAATCAAGAAAACTGGGCATATTATTGTTTTTTATCCACGCAGAAATATTTGTACCTTTAAAAATATAAAAATCCTTATAAACAAAAATCCCGCTTTATACCATTAAACACAGTGCCCTGTTAAACAACACTTGTTATCAATAACAAGTTTCACATTTGTATAACAAATTTTCTCTCAGCCAATCAAATACAATAATTTCAGTAGCTGATAACAATTAATGAAACTTGTTAATGATGACAAGTTTTATGTAAGAGGGCCCTTAAAGTACGAAAATTGAGTATCAATATTTTTACTTCAAGAAAGCGTGCACAGGAAATAAAACGAAAAAGGAAGTTGATTACATGAAGATCTTTTTAATGGTATTGTTTATCAATAATTTATATCCAATTGTGTCTAAATACAGACAGTGGACTTTATCTGCTACTCGATCTCCGCGCCATATTGCAGTGTTCTGGAACAAAATGTGAAATTGAAATGAAAATTTACACAGGTTTTCAAGCATTTTGCATGTTAATCGTCTTCATGCTTTATTCACAAAGGTAATGAAGCAATAGAAATAAAGGCTCGTGTCCAGCAGGCATTATATGCATTACCTCACTACGTATAAGCCTAAATCGTGACGTAATATTACAAACAACCCGACGATTCGCAAGTACCATTCATGAGGTATTAGGGACTTTTAAATTTGCACGACGTGAACGTGGACGGCTGACATCCTTTTAAGGCAGTGTGACGTCCTATTAAGGCACTGGCAGTGCCCGGCAGTTCCTTAAAAGGACGTCACGTTGCCTCAAAAGGATGTCACACATAGCAGTCCACGTTCTCGTCGTGCAAATCTAAAAGTCCATATTAACATGAGGAATAAAGTAGTCGACGTGGCCTCTCCTTATTGGATAAAGCTTCGAAACCAAATCGATTGGCGATCCCTACCTAGTTCAAGTACCCCCTATCGAAAAACTCCATTCATTAAATTTCAGATTCGTTCTTTATTCGTCCAACCCAAAGTATAATCCGTGGTAATTATAGTCCAGACGTATAAACGAAATTCTAAAAAGGAAAGCACTTAAACCAGGTTTAAGAATGCCCTTGAAACACACTTGGGCCGTTGTGATGCGAGAACATTTGCATTTATTAAACATGCAGGACATGTATTAGATTACACACCTTTAAAGTCATTGTCCCCGGCGACTTGTGAACAGACAATTCCGTTTTGGTTAAAGCAAGGAGTTATTACACCTCCTTGGTTAAAGTCAATTGTCGTCTGTTTAACACCTTAACACCCACTTCTTCATCCTCTATACGCCCCCTTCTCTCTCTCTCTGTCTATCTCTCTCCTTCTCTTTCTATATATCTATCTCTGTCTCCCCCTTCTCTCTCTCTCTCTCTCTCTCTCTCTCTCTCTCTCTCTCTCTCTCTATATATATATATATATCTTTCTCTCTGTACGTATGTACTGATGTCTTCCCCATCTTCCTCTTTCGCCCTTTCTCCATCGAGCTCACCTTTTTTTCCCTCTCTCTCTCTATCTCATCTTCCTCTC
The DNA here is from genome assembly GCA_035222895.1 of Strongylocentrotus droebachiensis. Lineage (NCBI taxonomy): Eukaryota > Metazoa > Echinodermata > Echinoidea > Camarodonta > Strongylocentrotidae > Strongylocentrotus > Strongylocentrotus droebachiensis. The sequence goes on along the minus strand of JAVYIG010000048.1, from coordinate 846,013 downwards.
TGGCCCTCCCCTCTCTTTCTCTTTTCCGCTGTACAGTATCATCTCTAAATTTCTCTCACTGTATCCCCTCCTATTCCCACTTGTCTCTTTCTCTCCATCTCTCTCTCTCATTCTCTCTCTCCATTATTTTCAGACCCCCTCCCTGCACCCCCCCCCCCAACAAAATCTCTCTCTCTCTCTCGCTCTCTCTTTCTCTCTCATTATCGTCCTTTCTTGTCGCCTCTCCCTTTTTTCTTCTTTCTCAAATCGTTGTCACCCTCTCCATCTCTTTGTCTCTTTCTCAATTTATCTTGACATCCATTACCTAGGGGGCTGATTCCGATTTACGATCCATTGATCTTTATTGTATCTGACAAGCATACAATTTAATACCCAAGTCACACCGACGAGAACGACAACAAAATACATACGATATAAACCAACTAAAATGATATTACCCTGAGCAGTGTAGGCTAATGTATCACTTCGATACGAAAGATTTCTATGTGAGACCTCAGTCAGACCAAAGAGACCGACACCAGTCCTACAGCAGACCGAACACAAAATGTTAAACATCCCAGATGGCCAATTTGGTCGATTTGTAGTCATCTTTGGGTCCGATTAGCGATGTGACTGACATCATATTTATCTTTTTGAAATATGCCCAGCGGCTAGTTAATTCAGACAATTAAGACCGTCACCCGAACGACAAAAGATCGAACACACATTTTAATACTCCAAATGGCCCAAAGAAATCAGATGATTTAAGAGCCGATTTTGACATTTTGAGGCAAGTTTAGCAATGTGACTTGAGGCTTACTTCTCTCCAGAAGAAAATGCAAGTGATGTCACAGTCAGACCAACGAGACCGATAACAGACCGACAACAGACTAAAGAAAAACTTACAATACCCAAATGGCAAAAACAAAAAAATCGATTTGGAGTTGATATGGGGCCGGCGTGGCAATGTGACTGGACGTAATTCCACTTTCGCATTAATTTGAATGCGAGAGTTGAGAAGTTAATCGGTGAGAATGATTGAAATGCGTAGATTCCACCTCCCAGAATGAAATTGAATTACAAGGAAACGCCAATTGGAGGTGAACGAAACACCTCGGGGCTAATAGCTATTTCCTTTAGACTTTAATCATCATAATTTTGTAAAAGGCCCATCTGACATTTTTGCTCTTGGGCTCACATTACTCAACTTGTTGCAACGTTGGTTGGAACCGATTAGTACCCGTTTGACACATCCATCAACATGTCGCGGGATGAATTTTATTAAACTGACAAATCGGCAATGCAGACGTAGTGATCATAGCGAATAATGAAATACCATGTGTATTTTCCGTAGTATTTGAACATTATTTTTAATTTCAAATTTCCTGTATATTGCAGGTTTACAATAATCTATGTACTACCAATCATCTAATACAGGATTCATTCGTGATCGTTAATACCAATCAGGTATGATTGTCTGTTTATTTTAGATATCAATGTTCTGCATCACACAATTATTATCGTACTCTGACTTCCTCTTATGTAACGAAAAAGAAAAGGTTACAATTACGGGAATGCAAAATTTGAACTTACAAGAATATCGCAATATGGATTATTCCAATCAAATTTAAACATATGATTCTAAACGAGAAGCAATGTAAACCTGATGGAGAGATACATGTATTTTTCTTAGCAATCGTTGTGATACCTGTAACTATTACTTCCAAAAAGGAAATCAGTTGCTCTAATATACATTATTTATCCGACTTTGGCAGAATATAGTGCAAATATAATATCAATAAAAACAGAGCTCTGCATTTTATACGATCACAAATACTTTCGAAAAGTCGACTATGAGGCAATGTCAATACCTCATTGTATACTCCACTTGTATAGAAAACATGTTCTAGTTACGTAATACGTCGTTGTAATTTTCGCACATTTCATTAGGACAAACAAAACTAATGAAATCGACTTTGGTTGATTTTTCGAAAGTCTTTACAATCGTGTTATTAAATAAATTGTCCGCGTGTGAACACAGTCTAGCTCATTGGTGACATAGCTCATATCGAAGACAAACACGCACTGGTCAGGGATTCGTGATATAGTAAACCACAAAATGCAAATTATAAACACCGAACCGTTAGACAGTCACGTGACTGGTGTCATCTCATCGGACAGGACACGTGTATTTTATTCTCCATGATTTGGAAGTCGAGATGGCCCCGGGGATACTCGGATTTGGTTCGGACGGGGTGTGCCGCTCAAGCCTCGAAACTCCTACCCATGATTAGGGGTCATTTTTTGTCCCAAAAAAAGAAAAAAAATCCACAATTTTCGGGTGTTTTTCGCGTGTTTGCATGGCAATTAAACACCCGAAAAATTTTGAAATTTTGAAAAAACTGACCCAGTTTTAATGGTATTTTTGTTAAAAGTGGAACCCATGTTAAGGGATTTTTTGTAAAAAAGTCACCCATTAGAGCGGCATACACCCGTGTGTCCTAATATGTGGTCCCCCCCCCCGGGAGATGGCATTGGGCAGTTCTTTTCTCAGAAGTTGATTTGGTATTTGCCCTCCTGTTTTGTTTGCTTTCTCAGAATTTTTTTTTCGTGGTTTGTCTCCTTGATAACCGGCATGATGTTTCTTATTAAATCTCATGTTAGAAAACCTGCTTGTAAGACCTGCATCGTTTGGATTGAACGTGGGTGTGTGTAAATGCAGACGGTAAAGTGGTCTTTTAAATCAACACATATTTGATATAACTTACGTACCGAAACATTGTAAATGTATTTGTTGTGATGATGGTGCTACGCAATAGATACATATCTAAACAAGACAATCAACCCCAACCTATTTCAAATCAATAATAATAACGGCTCCCCTGTCACAATGTTTAGCCTCAATATAAATATAACTTGAAAGCAGAAGTAAAAAAAATGAGAAAGAACTAGAGAGAAAGAGAGAGAGAGAGAGGGGGAGGGAGGGAGAGAGAGAGTGAGAGCGTGATAGAGAGGGGGATTAGAGGGAGGGGGAAGTAGATAAAGAGGAGAAAGAGAGAGAGAGGGGAAGAGAGAAAGACAAAGAGGGAGAGAGAGAAGGAGAGAGAGAGAGAGAGAATGAGAGTGCAAAAGAGAGGGGGAAATTAGAGGGAGGGGGGATATAGAGGAGAAAGAGAGAGGGGAAAGAGAGAAAGACAACGGGGGAGAGAGAAGGAGAGAGAGAATAAAGAAGAGAGAGATAATGAAAGAACGATGGTGAAATGTAGATGAGGAGACGGAGAGAGAGAAGCAAAGAGAGGTAGAAAGGGGAAGAGGAAGACATAAATGGATAAAGGTAGATCGACAGATACATGTTAGAAAGGTAGACGGATTATCACAAATCGAAGGAGGAACAGAGAGAGAAGGAGAGGGGGTGAGGGAGAGGTACATAGACGGATGAAAAGATAGACAAAGAGAGAGGGGGAGAGATAGAGAGAGAGAGAGAGAGAGAGAGAGAGAGAGGGGGGAGAGAGAGGGGGGAGAGAGGGGAGAGAGAGAGAGAGAGATGGGTCAATAAAGCAGTGTCTGACGCTTGACTGGTCTTAATATCAATTGAAGTCAGAAGACAGAGCGTTATGGCCTTCAATCGTCTACTGAAGCCTGAAATTCCAGGTTGGAGTCGGAACTAATTTTAGAATGATAGCGACCAATTTCTATTTTCGAATCATCCTGCCAATATCATCCAATCTGGAAGAGGTGTGGATGATATTACATCCGGCAAGTCTCGCTTGACTGCACTCAACTTCCAATAAAATGATTTTCTATAAACAAAAAAAAGAGAGATTATTGATTTTCATATTTCCATATAAAATCCCGTTATTACTCACAAAAAGCAGTGTAGGATGCAAAGGAAAGAAGAAGAAGAGGGTGAAATGAAGGGAAATTTAAAACAAGAAAAGGAAGAAAACAATAAGAGGAGCAGATCCCAGAAGAACAACAATATATAAGATAGATACAACTGTGTTTGAGCAAAGAAACGGGTATTTGCATTGATGTAATAGAGCATCAGTAATGTTATATCTTCTATGTTACTTGCAGATGATACAAGTTAATATTTGTCCCATTCAATTGAACAATCTGTTGAATTCTGAAATTGATAAAATAAAGCGCTGGTTCCAAGCCCATAGGTTTTATTGTTATAAAATTGTATTTATTATTTTGTAATGTTGTGCTATTTTGTCTGTTTTTTCTTCTTTGCTATTTTATGTTTCTTATATTCATGTATATTGTAACTTCTGATTTGTGACAGTAATGAATATTAAAAAGGGGAGGAGCCTTGACATGTCAATGGCCTTTGCTACTCCCTCACATCCACTACGTCACAGCGTACGCATCTTTTCTTTCGTATCATTTGCCAATTTGTTTGTATAATGTTGTTCCTAAATTGTTTATTTCTGTATACATTGTATTTTCAAGAGATGTGAAATAAATGAATTTGAAAACAAAAAATTACTTGACTGTCATATTTCACATTTATTTCCCTTTTCCTATTTTAAATCTTCTTGTTTTCGCTTTTGTATGTCCCGAGTGATTTTGAAACGATTTCTTAAGTTCGCAAGCCATTTCTTTTTAGTTGTGGTTATCTATAAGCAAACAGTGGAATGTGTTTTTAAAGTGCATGCTTTTAAAGTACACATTCGCGTTAAAAGGAATCCAATATCTAACTTTCCTGTCTGATGTCTGAAAATATGTGTCTTCATGAATGCTTATAGTTCCTCTAAAGTATGCTTTCAAAAATAAGTGTTCCGTGTTTCTCCGTTTATTGAATTCAAAGCAGACCCTCGATTAAAGTTGACAAGATATTCCGCGAAACGCTATAAAACAGCGCTCTCTAATCAAACCAATACAATCGAAGTGTACTTGAGTGATTAACATGACATGGCTACACATCGATTTAAGTGGCAACGACTATTTTATAGCTAGAAAGCCACGCTGACCGTCCATGGTGGAGTTAACTAGGAAACCCGATCTCGATTATTAAAGCAATCCAAAGTCTTCTAGTGAGTACAACGGAAGCAGGCTTTCAGGTAATTTCCCAGGCTGTCTAAATTTCAACCATGTCTTGATTATTCTATTCACAGGAGACGGTTAAACGCGCCTGAAGCCACCAGCAGTACACGAAAAGGTCCTTTTTAGAATAGTTCTGGATTTAAAGGGATTGGGTAACTTTGTCTCAGATTCTGAAACAAACTCCTGGATTTAGCTCATGCTGCAATGATATTCAAAAACCTTTAGTTCAGTCAGGAACCCCATGACTTTTACAAGCCGATCGCCTGTCTGGTTATCAAGATCGAAATCAAATTTTGCGTTTTCCGAACGGTTTCATAACACTACAGTATATTGAGGTATACGAGTATGGTAAAACCGGACACTTAAAGATTTTTACTTTTTTGAGGCACTTCTTGATCATTTTGAAGCGCAATTTTTTTAGGGCTTCAATATTACACCATATCACAGACACTGATAACAGATAGGGCCGTGCATCTCAGATTTAACATTGTTAAGCGATGCCTTTTAAACGTTTGCTGTGTTTCTGATGAAGTCCAATGTGAATTTGGGATCAGCCAGATTCTTGATCGTTAGCAATGAGAAGCTGAAAAAAGGGGGAAATAACCACTCTATTGAAAGAAAGAAAATTAGATTTACTTATTGAATAAGAAAAAGTTGATTTACATGCCATGTGCCATGGTTTCATTGAATATACATTCTGCGATTCTATTATGAATATATGAAATTATAGAGAATGATACATTTCCTAACGCTGAAAACAATCGACGTTTTCAAACAATTACTTCCAATTATAATGTAGGGCATTGGAAAAGAGGTGAACAATACAAATGTTAGATTCGTTGTTTGATTGCGTATTGGAGGTTTATTGAACATCGGTGTTAAAATGTTCCCATAAATATTTACGTCAAAAGACAACGGCCAATTTACAAGGAAAATACTTACATTGCACAATCAAAAACAGGTTGTTATATACTTGCAAACATTATGGCTTCCATTTTCCAAAATCCAAACAGAGAATTTTTTTTACAATTATACTGAAGCTAATAAAATATAACTTGTGCAATTATCAACGCAGAACGACTACATAAAGTGTCAGTTTTTATTTATTACCTCACTCTTTTTTATCGTAGGAAGTACTGACAACAATGAAAACGGTTACATTCATGAAAGGAAGTCAAACCATGAACCTAATAGAATGGTCAAACCCATACGTTGATTATTTGTTGTTCAAAGATTTGATTAGATAGAAGCCTGGAGGTAATCTCGAAACTATCTCCGGAAACTCAATTCTTATAATCAGCTGAGAGTCAGAAAGATGTCATCTTCCAATAAAAAACAAAATGAATTAACTCCCTTTTTGCTCTCAGCAGACGTTTAGTCTGGTAAATTTGCCCACAGTCTCATCCGTTTTCTCTTCGTATTTCTTTCGATTTGGGGGTAACCACGTTACGACAAGCCCTAACCACGAATCTAAATGCGGTTATTACCAACGAAACTGAGAAGGGGAATCTTGGTCGCGTCTCACACTAAATGCTTTTATTTCCTTAACATCGCGACCAGGAAACCCGACTCCGGTTAAAACAAGTTTCCTACGGGGATGAACTTGATTTGAATGAAAACTATGCAAAATGCTATCTTGTGGTCATCGCCTAAGAGTCAGAGAAGAGGATGGATGTGTTTAATTCCGAACACACACTCGAACACGACATTGTGGATAGATCTACCTCTCAGGCTGAGCCTAGATTCTTTCAATATTACTAGTGTTGGTAGAGGGGAATCTTAAGTCTCTTGTTTGTCATTAAGAGGTATCCCTTCAAAGATAAGGGCCCTTTGTCTATACTTTATCTTCTTTTTGTGTCGTTGCATTACACTGGAGATATGAACAGAGTTGATATATCACAAAATCATACTTTACATGCAACACAATAGCAACTACTGTCGATAACTCGACCCAGGGAGATGATACTCGCCTCTTTGCTCTATCTGATGCAATTTCAATAGCCTTGTGCATCACCTATCGACATGTATAAACATGACTATGAAGTATTACGTAATCTGAACATGATCTCTATGTGACATACAAAAGGATGTTGAACATAAACTGCCCTTGAGATGATTTTTCTAAAAAAATGCGATCGTACTTTGCCCACCTACAAAATTCGTAAGCATATCTACCCTATTAGAAACAAATCCTACGTATGTCCATGGCGTTATGAATAACATACTGTGAAAATGCTAACATTATGGAAAACCACATTTTGCAATTCATTATCTATCAGCTGTCGTAGAATTGAAAATGCGCGTTCGGAATATCGATCCAAAATCCATTTTTTGTAGAATCTCAAGTCGGTCAAATCGTCTGTCTCTCTCTCAGTTCAAAATGTTTTTTGGAGCATAAATTTCTCACTCCATATCGATCGCCAATGGGTGTGATAAAAATATTGAAAAATACAACAAAACAAAAAAAATAGAAAAGATAGTCCAACGAGAATTAAGGCAAAGTTTTTCCCGCCCTTCCAGCTTACATTTCTATGTAATTCATTCCTTTTCTAACGTGTGGGATACGTTTTCAGCGCTTCGTCGGTATTATTACAGGGAGAAAACATTTACACGTCTGTTGTAAACGAAATGAGTGAAGGAGATCAGATATAACGTTGTCATGACTACGGAGGAGAAGGTAATAAAAATGGAAGGATGAATAATACAACTTTCAAAAGACAGCTACGAACGTGAAATATGGTTGAAATAGCATAAAAGTAACTTAAATTGGAGAAAAGCGGAGAATATTGAAGTGGAGACAAATTTCTAAAAAAATTATCAAGTGGAGATTTAAACAAATAGAAGAGAAATATACACAAAAAAAGAAGAATATATGGAGAGGGAGATGGAGACGGGGACATAGAAAGAGGAATCCAGAGAGGGAGAGAGAGATGGAAGAGAGAAAGAGGGAGAGACGGTGAGCATCTCAACAACACATACTTGTATCCCGTCCCAAATAAGGTGCGATACGCTTTCCTATGTATTGCCAACAAATAAAAAGATCCCGTAATACTTCGGGGAAAATTCAGCAGGAACAAAAGGAAGAGCTCCACAGCGGCGTCGAAATAGAAAATGCAGCTGCGTACCCATGTGACATATATTATTATTTCTATACTATTCCCTTTTGGCTTGTCCTATATCTACATTGAATAGATATTATATTTCATACGTGCTACAGGCATGTCGTGTCTGACTCAGGTCTTTTCGTGGATTTCTTGACGTTTTCATTTTTAAATCATGAATTATTTAGGTTTTATACAGAAAACTAATCAAAAAATGTGTGAGGTTTGCAGATACCAAATATGAACGCATTTTCAAGTTAAACTTTCCAACATGTCCAACGGGTAAAAAAAGAGCATTTCCCCCTCACTATTTTCTTATAATATCTTCTAGTAGATGTATGGAAATAACTTATACAATTCGAAAGAGGATTTTCAAGAGAATTGCCATTTCATAATTTCCAATTGCCGAACGCTGTAATTTTGTTCGCATCTCTTGAAGTCTACACGTTTTGTAGTTTTAACAATGAAATTCTCGCTGTTTTACCAATTACTCATGCATATTGAGCGATAAAGTGGTTAGACTTTAGATAATAAGCAATATTTGACTATGTGAGATTTATAGCCATTCCATTATTGACCAAAAGGAGAGTTTCTTTAAAAAACAAATAACAATACGAGGGTCAGAGATTGACAGAAGCAGATAACAGGGAAAGACTAAGTAAATTTTGTAAGGAAATCTTAGCAAAATATAAGATGTCATAATTAATGAAGAAATACCCATTGACAAAGATCACAGATTGAACATATGCCTTAAAGGGATCCGGTAACATTGTCTCAGATTCTGAAACAAAATTCTGGATTTAGCTCATGATGCAATGATAATTATAAACCTTTAGGTCAGTCAGGAACCCCATGACTTTTACAAGCCGATCGCTTGTCTGATTATCAAGATACTTATGATTGGAATTACAAATTTTGAAAACCGTTCGCCTGACGGTTTTCATAACACTACAGTCTATTGGGGAGAAAGAGTATGGTAAAACCGGTCACTCAAAGATTTTTACTTTTTTGAGGCAGTTCTTGATCATTTTGAAGCGATTTTTTTTAGGGCTTCAATATTACACCATATCACAGACACTGATAACGCGTAGGGCCGTGTATCTCAGATTTAACATTGTTAAACGATCCCTTTAAAGCGCAGAATCACGTCTACTCTGTATTAGAACTCTGAATCATGTCTTTATTCAAGGATAATAGGATTGTTTAAAGTCAATTTTGAAGCGTCTAAAGATACTATTAATAGATGTAGCGAAATACAAAAAAGAGAGAACATTAATCTGCTCAAGAGGTGGAACAAACATTTCCATCGCCGTTCTGCGGATTGTTTGTACAATTGATTTGTGAAAAAAGCAAACAAGGGACTTTTCTATTCTTTGTCAAACACCTGACATTGATTTATTAGCAAGTCATGCAGTCCAGGGTATGAATCGAATCTAAGATCCATCGGGAGTGTGATATGCTGAATCAGAGACTTTAGCATAGAGAGTTTTTAATATTGTTAAGGATAGAGAGTAGTAATTCATACTCTGCAAAATAGTTTAATGCCAGTTTTAGTCATTATTGTAACAAAATTCTTTTGTAATACTCTGCAAAGGGAAACAAGAAGAGGAAATGCTTTGAACATATTTTTTCAGTTAGCATTTAAAATTGAGATTTTGTAAGCAATCCAATGTTTGAAGATCCAGAAATATAATCGAGAAAAAAAACTAAAAGAAAGTATCTAAACCATGCTTCATAGTTAGTATAGAAAGATACAAATCTGAACGGTGACATTCACATTTGTTATGCTTACTAGCACTACAGAGTAACTTTGAGATGTAATGAAATAGCATTTACTTATCTAATAGTTACGTCACATTTATGTTGTCATCGTAAAAAAACTGCCGAACTGTGATTATTCACCATTCTACTGAATTACATTTACACCATTTACATATATCTATATCCACTTTATTCATAATTTGAGGAAAGGTGGAATTACATTCTTTTAAAATATTTTGTTATTGCTACCTTTTTTCACGCATGCATTCAATAACGAGTTCTCTTCTTTAACATAAATCATAGTGTCGTAACTCAATTTGACATGATGCAAGCTCTAAACACAGCCTCACTAAGATAATGGTAGTCTGGGGACTTGATGGGTGTTGTATAGATCAGATATTACTTACGCATCCCTAATCCCTGTTCTCCATTAGTCAAAGTAGCAATCTGACGGATCAATGCCTACTCGACAAGGATGAATGAGTATTGGAACCCCCCCCCCTCCCCCGACTCCCCCTTTTCATCACGACCTGGGGATAAAATGCGTAAATCTCTGTTTAATAGTTCACCCGTTGTCTGCTCAATAAAAGAAACATAATACATGAATGAATAAATGAATAAATAAACGGGTAATTCATTTCAGCAACTTTCAAAACCTATATTTTTGTAAACTCTAATCATTTGTCATTTTTTGACGTAAAACAAACAACACCCGAGAATCAGGATAATAATGGCCCGAATGACAATACATTCAAAGTGAAAATAAAAGATGCAAGAGCAATGACTTGTTATACGAATATACAGATGATAACCCGTCATTTTTGTAAGCATCCTACAATTTCGTATCTCAAGGGAGCTTTTTTCAGAAAAAGTAAGCTTAGGAAGAATTGTGAGGTTTTCTGCGAAAAGAAGACGCTTTAAGTTTTTCTTAAATACTGCGTACTGAGTATTGTGCGGTTTCTCCCACGACGCTGGTGGATTACTTGTACTTTACATTTTAAGAAGAATAGCTATTATAGAGACCATTATTAGAGACCATTCTCATTAGCAGATGGGTTTTACATCGCTTCCTGCATGGATAATCTATAGTTGATGTGAAACTATTAGGAGTTGTCATGGTAGCAGTAATAGCAAGGTTTGAATAATAATATTGATGCACTTGGACACTTTCAATTCCGAAATATGGAAAGAGAGAGAGAGAGAGAGAAAGAGTGAAGGAGATGAGATGAGGTGCAAACATATCACTGTCTCCTTAATGCAACAATTATTTAAGTTTGATCCCAGTTAATCGCAAGTCCTCCAATCAATCGCAAGTTTTGATTGAAGGATTTTATTGATAATTATCCATTCTCGCAGTCCAAAGACTGAATTGCAATGGTATCAAAAGTTTACAATGTATATACATGATAAAAGCAATTATACAATAACATATTAAAACAGTCTAGGCAATCAACATTGGAATACAAATATAAGGGATCAAATGACAATTATAATGGCAACTATCATTAATTTCAATTAATAAGCATGAAATTCTTAAATGAAACATTATAAAAATATACTATTGAAATTAATCATTAAAACCATTACTATTACGAATATGGCATGCCGAAGGGTTGATTTTTTGTCATTGGTAAAACATATTGGAAATCTTGGAATTGGATTTCATGATGGATTAAGAAATAAAGTGAATTACATTGCAAATTCGCGAAGAATATTGAAATTTGTTGATAATAAAAAAATAAAATAAACATATTGCACTGGCTTAATACTAGGTGTTCGATGTGAATTCATTAATATTCAAGTATTACTCGTTCTTTAAAATTCAATGATATTACTATACATTTTAAATCACAATTAAATATGAAATAATTGAAAGAATTGATATAAAAATTCAATGATTAAATACCTATTGGCTAAGTACTAGGTGTTCGGTGTTAATTCATTAATATTCAAGTATTACTCGTTCTTTAAAATTCAATGCTATTAATATACATTTTAAATCACGATTAGATATGAAATAATTGAAAATATTGATATAGAAATTCAATGATTAAATACCTATTGCACAATTACTGGCAAATACTCCCCACAAGGAGTGTATTACATTTTATATTACAGCAAAGTGAATATCAGGCATACAAAATTATTGGCATCAGAAAAAATGTTCGTTCAGAGTCCTTACCAAGTAAGGAAGAGTGCTGTGTCTCAGTCTTTCTGTTCGGCATTTAAAGTCTCTCAATCTATCACTATGTCTCAATCGTCGATTCGTGCTCTGCATCTCTGGAAGCCAGTCGCGAAAGTGCTTGTAGAGCGATTCTGCGAACCTTAGGCACAGATGTTCCCTTCTGTCAGAGAGGGATTGCAGACCTGAAATCTGGAGGGCATGTTCATAGCTGTGGTATCGATCATGAACAATGATACGGAGGGCTCTTCTCTGGACTCTCTCGATATCATTGGCCTGTTCAGATGTAATGGATGAAATCCAAACTGGAACACAGTACTCAAGCACAGGTCGAATGTAGCACGTGTAAATTGTGAGGAGATCTTCCACAGGGGCGCGATAACGCTTTAGGGCCCGAATAATGTAGAATTTTCGCGATGCCCTTCCTGTGATATCACGAACGTGGCTGTCCCAACGTAGGTTATGCTGCAGTATGACACCCAGAAGCTTGAGCTCTTTCACTTCCTGCAGAGTTTCATCATCTAGCTCAAGATGCAAAGGTGGAAGTTCGGTCCGTGAGAAGGACACTCTCATCGATTTGCACTTTGACGAGTTGATGCGAAGACCGTTATCCAAACACCATTGATGGAACAGCGTTAAGGTGGAGGGCATCATGTTGCATGACCCTCGTCTGCGGCTTTCTGCGAAGGTTATGTCATCGACGTATTTCCATCTGGATATACCTGCTGCGTCTGTCAATGCGTCATTAATCAACGCTAGGAAAATTGCTGGCCCAAGGCGAGTACCCTGGGGTACACCTCCAACTGGAGTAAGGGAAGATGAAAGTACTCCGTTGTATCTTGTCATCTGTTCTCGTCCATGAAGAAAGCTACTGATCCACGGCAGCAGGGATGGTCGAGCACCCATTGTGAAGAGTTTATTTATTGCGATATTGTGATTGACTAAGTCGAAAGCTTTTGAGAAATCAGTTACAACAATGGTGGAAACAGTTTGGAGCCGATCAGCATTGGTGTGGAGGAAATGTAGAAGATTGACGAGATAATGAGCAGTGGAGTTTCCTCTCCGACTTCCATACTGCTGAGGGTCAATGTTAGGTTCGATATCTGCCAGTAGTTGGCGATAGATAAAGAGTTCAGCCAATTTTGCAAAGTGGTCAGTCAGGGAGATTGGTCTCAGTTGATCTATTGTGGGAGGAGATTTCTTTGGGACCGGAACGACAATAGATCTTTTCCACTGTGACGGGACTTTACCTTCCTGATATGAAGTGTTTATGATGTCACATAATTATGGGTGAACTCAACTCTGCTGCGAACTCACGAATCAGCTTTGCGGACACTCCATCTGGTCCACAGCTTTTACCAACTGGTGTCTTTTTCAGCTCACAGTACACTTTCCATGGATGAATCTCCATGACACTTGAAGGGTTTATGGGCTGATACGCTGGTAATTGTCGTAAGTCCAATGGGGGAACGTTTGCTGAGATGTCAGTAAAGTGATGATTGATTGCATTAGCAATGGCTTGGCTATCAGTTATTTCCACTCCAGGAACCCTGATAACATTGAGTGGTGATGAGTTACTAGTCGCAATTTTAACAAATTTAAACCATGCACTTGGGTTCTGGTTTTTCAGTCTTTGGATCCGATTCTTGTAGTAATCTACTTTTGCTTTCTTGATTTCCCTTATGACTTTGTTCTTCAAACTGGACCACTCGGGACTGCAGCTACTGAAAGCAGCCTGTCTGCGCTTGATCAGTTCTTTTATCACTGGTGTGATCCAAGGTTTGTCCTTGCAGTGGACCTTTACTTCTCTTGATGGGAAGAATAACTCAATGGCAGAATTGATGTCATTGTAGAAGTTGTCACACTTGGTACTGACATCATCTGCATTTGTGACACTAGACCAATCGTGAAGAACAATCCAATTCCCGAACCGTCTTATGCCAGATTCCTTCATCGGTTGAATGGTTCTTGATGTGGTACGGTTAGCATGCTTCACCAGATAGACTTTAGGCAGCCACTTAACCCCTCTATGATCACTGCGGCCCACTGGTGACATTAATTCAATAGAGGAATAGGGCAATCTCTTATGTACATAGTTGTGATTGATATCAACTCTTTGTAACACAGGGCCCAGGTCACCTTCGAAATCTTCGTAACATGTGGAGCTAACTTGAAATCAAGACGATAACCTATGAGAAGAACCAGAGCAAACGAAATCGAAGGGGGTATTGTTGTGTTGGCCCCCATATTGACTTCTATCAGATTTTAATTTGTCTGGAAGAGAGAGCGAGAGAGAAAGAAAGAGAAAGAGAGAGAGAGAGAGAGAGAGAAAGAGAGAGAGAGAGAGAGAGAGAGAGAGAGAGAGAGAGGCAAATGGATGAAGGGGGCATACGGTGGCCAGGTATCCTGTTTAAAGTATTTGCTCGGATTCGTATGACACAGGCACTGGTGACAACGGCTTTGGAATCAATTTCAAATTCTTAACTTCTACGGATCTAACAGTATGCGTAAAATAACCCTAGCACAACCCTACATATTATATATCGACGAAATAAAGCCCGAAGCAAATTTTGCCAGAGCAAATGCTGAATCTCCGCGCTTACCACTGATTAAATCAGACAACCATTAAAGGCACACTGTCCTACTTGTAGCTACTTGCTCCCTCTATATAGAAAACTTCCCCAATCGGTGCCTGTTGGTCCCCCATGATCCTCTTTTTCTTATGTTAAATGAGAGCTGAGTTAATGAGATAGCCACCTGTCATAATGACCTCGCTTGCTCGCTGGGTGGTCTAATCCCTTCTAGCTGAAGTAGTAAAGCCTGCCTTTAAATAAAGAGTCTTGATATGTATATAATTTTGTCAATAGAAGATTTTTTGTCTTCAGCTTTGTTTTGATAGAACGACTCTGACTCTTGAAAATACTTACTTTTTAAAAATTAGCAGATTTGACATCTACGGTAGATATGGAAGTACTAAACCTATGTTCGATACGGATACGATGAACTAAAAGTATAAAAAAGGACAAACATCATGTGGTATCCATGATTATGATATCATACACCGAGATTTATATGTTATCAAGAAAGAGATAATGTGTTTGGCTATTCAATATATTTCGTATATGGATCGCTGACTTCTGTGAACACTCATGAAAGTCACTGTGTGTGATTTTTCTTCTTTCTTCCTTTTATTTAGTAAGCATTCATGTCTCCCTCTTTTCAGATTAAAAGACAGGAAATACGTCGAAAAAGTATTTAATGGCATATTCAATGTATTTAATTGAATATATATTATAGATATCAATATCAGGAGTTAAATGGGAGGTTGCTACACAATACTGGCATTAAAATATATGAAAATTATGTTTCATTGGCGTAAATGTCCAACTTGATAGCAATATATATTTATTTTTTTAATTGACAAAATAAATGTCTATAAATACATGAATCACATCACGGAGGTTTACAAAATCATTCGAAACAAGATATTAAAAAGAAGGAGAGAGAGAGAGAGAGAGAGAGATTGAGAGACGAAAAAGCCTAGGATACGCCGAACAAGTCTTGTGGAAGAAATCTTCCTCTCATGATTGATTGTACAGAATATCCTGTTTCGCCTTTTCAAAATTTCCGATCAATTGAACGAATTTTACAGTTTTAGACATTGTTGCTATAGCAACGCGAAGACAATTATGACAATTATCTCCCAACCAGGACATGTGGATAAACTGTCTTTAATTGCTTTTTCTTGTTCCAACCGTTTGTTTTGTTCTCTCTCTATAAAACTGAAATCATTCATTGTCTACGATGTACTTTTTCTTGATTTTGCAGACCAAGTCACAATAATTATGTAGTATAAATATTTCTACATGGATAATTGGAGAACGGCACAAACTGCGTTTATTGAGATCGAACACATTTTGTTATGTATATATATAGTTTCACTTCAACATGATATTTTGATCAGACATTTTTATATAGTATGATCAATGTTTATTCTTCTTGTCCTTTTTTCTCTTTTCCTTCTCTCTCTTTCCCATCTTTATTACTAAGGCTTTATTCGACAAAGGATTTGAAACACTTGCATCGACAGATCCAGCAGAACAAAATATAAAAAGAAAATACCTTTTAGTGCTTAGAAATAACCTAGGATTTCTATTTTTAGCTCACAATAAACAAATGAAAAGATAATATGATTTTATAAGACACATCCTTTTCAAATTAGATCAAACACCTTCTAATATAAAACCTCGAGTTCGCTATCTCCTTTCCCGACGCAATGTCGTCCACCTTTATTTTGACAAAAGACAGGTGTCACGCTCTCACGAGTAGCACCGACGCGCGGCCACAAAAGCTTCACATTACACCACGTGCTATATTTATCACCTCGCGAACACGATCTACTCGGTAAGATAAGATACCAGTCTTGGGCAAGCAAGTCCGTGGGGAGTCGTAGAGAAGTTGATATACTGTGTGGGAAGCAGAGATTGGTATCAAATCCTGCTGCACTAAGCGGTTAGATCCTGGGGGAGTCTGTCAGCTAGGAGTAGGGTACCAAACCTATACAATCAACCATGTTTAATCAATGCTTTCTCCTGAGCTTTCGGACTTCAGTGAAGTACTACTGGTAATCGATTGGATCGACGAACATTGAAATAGTGTCTGATTATTGACCATGCCTTATCATTACACCTCTAGAAAGCTACTTCATGAAAAAGCCATGTGTACCTAAGAAACGAAAAGAATTTTAATTATGAGAAATTGTCTACGTGACTCTATTTTTGGCCTAGCTAAGGATCGAGGGATGATAAGTACCCCCACGACATGCTTAACAAAGTTTAGTCCGAAATGCTTTGCCGCTTTGAGATTCGTGAATGTAATATTTTTCAAGGACATTTTCTTTTCTACAAATCGATTGTGACAATTACTAAGAACCGGTAGATTGACATTATCAAAAAAATACAAGTTTCCAGTACTTTCGACGATAGTCCTTAAATATAGGCCATGAATACTATTGGCTGAATGCTTCTCGATAGACCAAGTAGAACTAGTACTGGTGTATTTTTGTTATCCTATTATTTAAATTTGTCTACTTTATCTTTCATGATGTTCTTTCTCTAGCGATTTGTTTACTGTTGATGAACGAAATATCAGCATTTCACAACATTGCACGATGCTTTATTGATACTTTAATCAGAAAAGTAATTTTCTTAAATGGCCCATGCCGACATATAGAGGAGAACGTATTTGGATTTTTGTTATTTTTCATTTCCTTTGATTTAATAGGAGATTTGCCGAGAAAATCCATTTCATATCGAGCAGCTAGTATTACACTGGAGACGTTCGCTTTCATAAACCTTCAGGCATTTGGCCTTCGACTACAAAGGTGAATTGTAACAATGCTACAACGTAACAATAAAGAGAGAGAGAGAGAGAAAGGGGAAAGAGACAGAAGACAGAGAGAGAGAGAGAGAAAAAGAGAGATGGACGGAAGACAGAGAGAGAGAGAAAGAGAGAGAAGAAAGAGAGAGAGAGAGAAATGATAGGGAGAGAAGAGAGAGAGAGAGACAGAGAGAGAGAGAGACAGAGAGAGAGATAGAGAGAGAGAAAGAGAGAAAGAGGGAGAGAGAGGGGGAGAGAGAGAGAGAGAGAGAGAGAAGAGGCCGACAACTGCAACTAGTTTCCCCTGACGTCCTTCGTGAATCTCAGTTCCTTGAATGATCAAATCTCCCGAGATTACATCTTGCAATATTAAATGAAAAACATCTCTTACAAAACTGTTTTGATAAAATAAATGGGGAAATACATACTTATTCTTTTGTATTTGTATACATGATGCAAGGGACTTACTGGTTAAGTGTTTTACAACAGATCAGCGGATATGGTATTTGGTGCTCTTAACAAAAATCTGTGTGTATATTTTGTCTTATGACACCATATCTTATATTTGATACTAATGTATTTGGTTATTAAAGTATAAAGCTAGTAAGTGTTACGTACGATACGTTTTGTTGCAATGTATCATATACTTCCAGTTGTTGAAAATGTCGCCCTTTCTTTTAAGGATGACGTAGGCAATATTCTGCAAGAAAAATAAAAACATCCGCCAGGCAAATTCGGTGCTCTGGGCATGACATTGAATGTCCGTCACCAAAATTACCATGGAACTGTAATACACTGGGACACCCGCTAGGGCATTCCTTCTCAATAAATCGAAATGATGATGAAACGATTGTGACTAGTAGGGTATTGCGAGATGTCCAAGTACACATTTGATACAAGTTATACTTTGTCGCGACCTATGGATGTCTAGAGTGCATTCACCTTTTCCCGGGAGGACATAATTGTAGAGTGATGGACGAGAGCCTCACTCTACAGGTTTTGTTCAAGCATGTAATATTTCCAATTTTGTGCTCTCTCTCTCTCCGAGGATGGTGTCCAGTCGCAATTATTTAATTTAGAAAGGTGACCGCACTTATGAACAACCACGCCTGGTCAGATATGACTATTAGAATTGAAAACACGCGTACACTGACCGATGTTTCCGCAACACATTGACCGGTAGACACGACCTAACCTTTAACTAGACCTTTATGAAAAATGGTTGGGCATAGTCGAGAGTTCTGGTCGGGGAATGAAAGTCTTTAATACTCGACTGAAAGGCCCAAATCAGTTTTCCAGGTAGTGATGAGATTTTCTTGAATCGAACACCTCTGTGCTCTACAATGATTCCAATACAATTACTTTAAGTCTTATGTACTTAAATTCCTTTTCAGTGTATTTGTTAAAAAATAATCCAAAACTAGTTAAATGTTTAAATCTTTTAATGTAGTATTGGTCTAAGGTTCCTGATAAGCTTATTTAGAATGTTGCTCCCACCTTTAAACAGATTTGTCACTAATTTTCTTTCTTTTTTTTTTAAATTTCAGGCATCAAAAAATCTAATTCTTCTTAGAAAGTTGATCTACTTGTTCTATTTCAGGTACGTTTCGCTTCTAACTAGTTCATACAGTTACTTTTTTCATAACGATTGCATCAAATCTGTAAGTATACGGTGGCTTGGCAAGCAGGCACCCACCCCCCCCCCCCCCCACCCCCCCTCCCCACCCCCACCCTGGTTATAACAAAAATGAAATTGAGAAAAAAAATATGATTGAAAAGTGAGAAATTGGTACTGAGTGAGGAGAAATTGACACGTTAGACTCCCAAACCTTCTTAATGTATATTAGATCGCTCTGTTCCCTCGCATCCCCCCGCTTGTAAAATCAGTCCCCCTTCCAGGCGCGGATCCAGGATTTCTTAGGGGGGGGGGGCCCAACTTTATTTTTTTTTTTGCTCCCGAAAATTTGAAAATCGCGCCGGCCGAAAAGTCGCTCAGTGGGGGGGGGGGGGGGGGGGGGGGGGGGGGGGGGGGGGGGTGGTAAGCGGACACTTTTTTTTTTTTTTTTGAAGTCCAAAAAAAATCGCAACGACTCAGCCAGCCGAAAAGTCGCTCAGTGGGGGGGGGGGGGGGGGGGGGGGGGTAGTGAGCACATTTTTTTTTTTTTTGGTCCTCTAAAATTTTTAATTTGCACCCCTCCCCTTGAGCGCCAGGGGGGGGCCCAACCCCCAAAAAAGGTAAAAATCGCGTGATTTTACATGATTTTTTTCTCAAGGGGGGGGCCCGGGCCCCCCGGGCCCCCCCTGGATCCGCCACTGCCCCCTTCTACCCATGCTCCAGGGCTGGACCAACTCTGCTAAACTTAGAACAACTGTTCCATGCCTACACCTTCGCACGATGATGAGAACATGAGACAAGCAGTAATACCAAGGATTGTCTCTCCTTTCAAACTAAAATGAAAGAGAAGAAGAAGAAAAAGAGAAATATCTATGAATTCTATCTTTTTCCCTCGTCTGTTTTCATCGTATAATCACACTCGATCATAAATTTCAAGAGAAGGTGATCGGTTTACTAGATTTCTGTGAACGACTTCGTTAAGATCATATATTCATACCCTTGTAATATATTGCAGATGTTACATTCCCAGCATGATCGTCAAGGTATTATATTGCATGTATTATGTGCATGCCTTCCTGCATTAGGATTTCATTTCTTAGCTTCAATCAGCCGCAACAATCAGCCGCAAATCACTGAATTCTGGGACATTTGAAATTGAAGTAAGCCTCATCATGAGGTAGAACCATGAGCGACGGTACCCATCACATCACAGTAGAATCGTCCTGCGCTTTAATATCCCTTTGTTTGGTTTCTTCGGTGCGATCATCATAATATTTTATACAACAAACATAACCGTTCCTAAAGGCCCGGTCACACAGCCTTTCGCGTCTGTATCGCGGGTAAAATTTCGCGATTTTTTTTTGCCCGCGGTTGCCCGTGGTGGAAAATGTGCAAAATTGGCTTACCCGCGGTTTACCCTTGGTATGCCCGCGGAACAGACGCCGGCGACTGTTCCGCGTCCTTATCGCGGGTGAAGCGCGGCGGTACCGCGGCCTACCACGGGTATAATAAAGCAGCCGAACCGGGCTGTAGAAATCATAACCGCTCCGTGCTTACACGCGGTACACACGCTAATGCACGTGATAACAACGCCGCGGTACAGACGCGGAACAAACGTGCTATGACCGTGCTCCACCCGCGATTACCCGCTAAAATTTCGCGTCCTACCGCGTGTAACCACGTCTTAACCGCGGCCGTAGCACGTCCTAGCACGTTCGTTCCGCGTCTGTACCGCGTCTTTACCGCGTGTGTACCACGTGTACCGCCCGCGATTACCCGCGGTCTAAATTTTTGGGCAGCCCAAAACTTTTTCGCGCGGCCAACCGCGTGTGAATTTCTTACCGCGTGTAACGACGGGTAAAGTACGGCTGTATCGCGTCTTTATCGCAACCTCAAAGCGTCCAACAGCGTCTGCTTCACGGGCAGAAATTTTTGGCCGTGATTCGGCCGCGATACGCCCGTGGAGGGCTGTGTGACCGGGCCTTAAATTATAAAACCAAAACAAATGATAAAACCAAAAGACTGCTTTCTTAAAATCAAACTTTAGTGCATAACGTGGTACAAGGTTATACAAAGCTTTATAGTTCATTTGCCTCCATTTCTCTGAGGAATTATCAGTTTGCGTAACCATTTACGCTGTTCTAGTTCTTTCAAGAACGGTTTCCATAATCCGTTTCATGCCATCACGACAGCTATAGTTAATGCTCTGAGTAGTGAAAGCGATGCAAACGGTAAAAGATTGGTCGCGAGCAATATTCACACCCCAAACCCACGCAGTTCACTGTAGTCTTACAGGTGAATCAACATGCTTCTTCACCAAAGCAGCGAGAATTCGTAGAAAAAGACACCTTTCAAAGACGCCTTTGTGAAGGTCCTAGAACGTGTCTACCTGTATAGCTTAAACATAGCTTTGGGGAACCTGATAGACTGCATTGTATGGTTTGATTAAATGGTTTATTAAAATACCGAACACGGAGGACTAAATTAAACTCTGTACAAGATAAAAACAACTTCACTATATAGCACATCCATATTGTAACAGTTATGACACAATGTTAAAATATTTAAGTATAAAACTGTATGGTAATTAAAGTAATTAGGTATTCTTAAAACGGGATCATATTGCACTGAGAAATACAACTAAATATAGCTAAAAAGAGAGAGAGAGAGTAGAAGGAGAGTGGGAGGAAAGGAGAATAAAAGTAAAAGATAGAAAGAGGTGAGGGAGACTGAGAAAGGAAAGGGAGGAGAAAAGGGAAGAGAGAGAGAGGGAGATAGAGAGAATAGGAGGAAGTGTCGCATTTAACGTCATTCATACAGATTATCAAGCTAACATACAATCGATGAAATTATGATTTTTAATAAATGGTAATGTGCATAGAGAAATTAGGCAATGAATAATGCATAAACAATCCAAATATAACAATTAAAGAAACATGTTATATTAAAAGACCAGACTTTAAACATGTATTGAGTATAGTACACTGTGAAAAATAATTTGTTCATTGGTAATTTTTACGTATTTTTTCCATGTAGAATTTACTTGAAAACATTAGTTTTGCCACTTACGCACTAAATTTAAGTCTTGCTAACTCAAACTTTCAATTTAGTAGAACATACGTGGAATATTTAAGTAAAATCAAATACATAAGAACTTTAAGTAATTTCAGCTTGTATTAATTTAGTAATTTTAACTCAAAATCAGAAATTATACGTATTACTCAAACAATTTATGTTGATTATTCTTATCTTTTTAAAGTAAGGACCGATGCAGTGCGTAATAGAAATATTTACATAATTTATGAATATTCATTAAGACCAAATTAAACTCTTTTTTAAATAAAACAATTCTTTTTTGTGGTTGAATGAAAATTTAAGGACTTTAAAACATTTACTAATTCATTTAACATGGCTAAGCAAAGACAAGACAATTTTTAATTGTTACCCAGTTCAAAACAAATAAAACTTGATATTTCAGGAAATTGTCAACCAATTTTCCTTTTAAGATGCTACGATCAAGTATATATAAAATTTGGAGCCTTTAAATAGGTGTCGAATCTTAATCTTAAATAGAAGTAGTGTTAGTGATTAGTGATTAATCTTAAATAGAAGTAGTGAATGATTAGTGGATGTTACTTGTTAGATTAGATGGGTACCAAATCGTGCAATATGTAATCCTATCATAGCTTTTTTTTAATTATCTATAATGATTACAATACTTAAATTATTTACGTTAATGTAACTCGATTTAACTGAGTAAAAATTTATTCAGCAAAATAAGTAAATTCTACTTAAGATGCCGTAGGTAATATTTACTTAATAAAAATAAGGCAATTCTTTTCCTCAATTTTATTGAGTTATTTCGACTATTATTTTTGTACAGTGTATGTTACTGGAGGTAAAGAAATAAATAAACAAAAACAAGGAATATGGACTATGTAATTATAGGCCTACAACCAATGATGATTTTAATGCAAATTTTACGCCCCCCCCCCAAAAAAAAAAAAAAAAAAAAAAAAAAAAACGCCCCAATAATAACAAAAGTATTTTGGTCGTATACACCCATGGTTATCCCCGCGAGCACTGCAAATCATTAGTACACTAGGAAGTGTTAGGCATAACCAATTTACACCTGGATGAAGAGTGGCAAATGTGGATTAATGTCTTGCCACATGACATTAGTGGCAGGTTGGGATTCGAACCCACAACCCTTGGAATGAGAGTCAAGTGAATGAACCACATGTCTTTATCTATTGTTTTGCCTCAGAAATTATGAACCGAATCAGACTTAGCGGATTCGCATGATCCGACGTGCGACGCGGCGAGCATTTCATGACTAAACCATGAAGACTAGGGCCCAGACGTTCATCTCTCTTTTCTCTTCCCTATTGCAAAAGCAAGAATTAGAACGACCTTGCAATTTCGATTTCAAGTGTAGTTTACTGGATCGAAGCAGCAGACAAGTTTTGTCTTCACGATATGATCACCTGCTATGATAACACGAGATAAAAATATCTTTGAGATCCGGGGGCATGAATAATAATAAATATATATTTGTGGGTAGTAAAAAGAATCCTCAAATCTAACTGGGATCACTATTGCATTTTACAGCTCCCAATCTACTTGCAATGAATTGCAAATTTTTCTTCCTCGGTGAATTTAAAATATATATTGTTGGTCTTGGCGTAGACTGCAAAGGAATTGAGTATTTTCGATGTGATTTATGTAGACAACTAAATAAGTTTTTTGGCTGTGGAATTGTTGTTGAATTGAAACTGCATCAAAATATTATAGTCGTGAGAATAGTGTAATTCTGTCTAAAATATGATGATGATTCTTCAAGACAATAGGCACCAAGGATCCCCATTCCCGTAAAAAAATAACATAAGTATTCATTGTTTTAGTTAAATCTGTATTGATTATCAAACCTATTTCTCTACTCTCTGTCTGGACTATATTCAGTATCGTTTGACCTTCCAAATTGTCTGCAAACAATAGACCAGTTCACGGTTAGCATCTTACTGCAATGACCCCGAATATCCACAGATCTTCAAAACATGAAGAGGTCCCACTTTGTACATTTTGAAATAATTACTCTTTAGCGATGGAGGTGCTATATAAATAGCCTTTGTTCACCTTTTTCAAAGAATACTTCCACCTGTGTACCGTGGAGTGCACTGAATGTACATGAATGAATAATGTTACATAACTTTCATGAGCACGTATCCAGTATTTCGTCTCCGTGTATTTCAAAATTTGTTCTGCAATGACCTTTATCTGCTCATGCTCAGACTGCAACCGTGAACTTTCGTCAACGTATAGTAGTTTACAAATTATCCACTTTTTCTTTACAGTTTTATTGTTATGAATATACAATACACAATTCATGGAGTTAGGTATATTTGCACTGGTCTATATACTTAGCAAACATGCCAAATGAAATTATCATATACAGGGCGCCTAAAAACTTCAAATAATCGTTCCACAAACAAAACCAACCACTCAAAACATGAACAAATTAATGGCACACAATACAAGAAGTTCACCATTGCGTTCATGGTGTATATTAAACCTGCCATTCACCAAATCTTTTTCTGCGCGCGCGCACATTAAAATATTTATGAATAATAATAAGATTAATACTACCACATTAAGAACAATCGATCGTAGAATATAATGTTTGACCGTTTGGGTCTTTATACGTTACGCAATCAAGATGATTTTATTATATCAGTATAACATTAATTGCACATCTCTAGAAGGAGTCGGCGATCTATTTCACAGGATTATATCATTTCAATTTCCTATGAAAACATGCTTCTTTTACTGCACAGAATCCAATGTTTATGTTTACCTGATTTTCATTTATTTTGTACAAACTAGAGCATGGAGGATGTCACGTAAGAGAAGAAGTAGATCAGGGTCGATTATCGAATTTGAAAGAGGCCCCTTTGCGCTTTTGTCATCTTTTCACTTTGATCATAGCGTACTGAGAGGGATAGTTGCGACAAGCCGCACGTGAGCGCGCTATATTTGTTCGTAGCTCCAAATAAGTTCCTTCTCACACATCAAATCTCTGTGGGATCAGAGATAGGATGAAAATATTTCGGCCCTTTAGAAATTCGGCCCATGTACAAGCACAACTTCTGGTAACGTCACTATTTCTACTCTGCTAGATATAATTTTGATTAGCCAAAATCCACTCCATGAAAATGCTCTGTGTGCATAAATATTATTGACCCCAACCCTACTTCGCATTTATGTATTCACTACTGGTCAAGATCGATGCGGGGGTTTAAATAAATCTTTATTAAAGTAAATACAGAGTGATACAGATGTCTATACTGGTCGACAGATAGATCGAAATTGAGGATCAGAATACAAGACTTCCGTCTCTATTTACACGCCCTCGCACCCTAGCTACGATGCCTTGAAAACCGTCGAGAGCCAGAAAGACGTTAACTCTATGCATATTACGTTTGTGAGTTACTCCTCTATAATAATGGCTCTGGGCGCACATTAGTAATGAGCGAGATGCGTAAAGCAATTCACACTCTTAACCCAGAGTCAATTTGAAATTCAAATGATCATTCAATACTTCTCCCTTGTTATTCCTAATTAAATTCCAGAAATTACACCCACGATTCTCCGTTGTGAAAGCGAGATTTCCTACTATTAGGATCCAGTGTGGTCGAAAGTTATTGCATGGCACGTACGCTATATCATCATGATTTATGAAAGACTTTGTGAAAATCATATCGTAAAATCGCTGTACGTACTTATTGCAGCAAAAGTCTTAGGGCATTGAACTGTACTTCTTTAGGCCTAATTCAGAATATCGTCTTGTCGGTTAAAATATTGATGTGGTCTTATAATCTTGATCAATTATGGAATATTGTTGCCTTTTGTCGGGCATCGCTTCGCTCTTATTTTATGTTCATAATTTAATGTTGGTGTTTTAACAAAAGCAAAATGTTCCATTTGATAAAGGAAGCAATTCGATGAAATAGAAAGTCTTGTTTTACTCGACGAACTGGCACAGATTGCGGGTAAAATCGTGATCATAATGCGGCGCCTGGGATCGTGGAGAAAATCGTCGAAAAAGTCGAAAATATCGTCTCGTACAAATTGGCAATTTAAAAATAATCACAAAAAGAGGCTTATAACATGTATTGACTTATACAGTGTTTTGCAGTTTTTAGCAAATTTTAAATGTCATCTAAGGACTACAGGCATCGTACATGGAGGCGAAAAGGACAGCCTCTTTTACCTCTCTTCTGTTTGTTCGTGAATATCACTTTTTGTTTTGTTTTTACGTCGAGTCTCCTGCTGTATAGAAACCAATATTCTTTCCCTCTCTCATTCTTTAACTTTAATCTTTCTTTCTCCATCTCTCTCTCTCTCTCACTCTCTTATTCTCACCTCTTTCTCATTTTACTTTTATATATATCTCTCCTCATCCCTCTCTCTCGCTCTCCGTCTCTCTTTATCCCTCCCCCTCTCTCTCTCCCTCCCCCCCTCTCTCTCTCTCTCTCTCTCTCTCTCTCTCTCTTACAATCTTGCTCCTCGAACATGGTGTCAATTGAGGTTTGCAAGTTACAGTATCATTTCATCCATAGTCGTCACCGTTACGTCGTCATGTCATCAAACACCACGGTAGGTTCATGTAAACTGAGCAAGAAACGCATCTCCGATGATAAAATTACCAGTCTCTACCAGTCTCACATCGAAACTGAGGTTTTTTTCCTTTCTGAAACGTCAACGTTTTCCTTTTATAACTGCTAGTAACTCCATGGTGTTATTCTATGATTTGTTTGTAGTGCTGGATTTAAAAGTAGGTTTAGTTTTCATTCCCCCAAAAGCAGGTTTCGTCAAAGTGTTCGTCCATTCAGAATTTGATCTATGTTGGAACACTTCCGTCCGTCTGTCATTCTTCCCTCTCTGTCTCCAATATACATCTCTGTCCCTCATCTTTCTAACCTTTTACACGTCTGTCTACGTCTTCTCTCTTATACTAATTTTCTCTCTCTTTCTCCAACTTCCTTTTCCACGATTTTGTCTCCATGTTAAACCCGGAACATTTTCTTTTTCTACGCACACCGGGCCCCGATTTGAATTAGGTTTTCAGTGGTACGCATTAGTGTTATGGTTGACAAGTTGTTCCCATGACATTTCATAAGCTCTTAGATTTGTCCTCGATCTCTCACAAGGGGTACTCTCTTTCCTCTTTCCTCTCTATATCATGAGTTGTCTTTATCTTTATCCCTATCTTCTCTTACTCAGATTTCATATTTACTTTCCCTCTTCTCATTTTGTTTTAACCTCTTTCTTTATATAATCCCTCTTACACCTCTTATCATTTATCCCTTATCATGTGTTTTCAGTCTTTCGAGTTTTCTAATTTCTATAGTAGTTCTGATGACATTTTATGAGGGATTGAAATCTTATTGATATTCGCGACAAATGTAAGAATAATGAAATCTTTGACATTTCGCGATAGGCTTATTTTTGTTGTAAACAGAAGCAAAAAGGATTAGCCTATATACAGGATATACATTGTAACTAATGATTATATATGATATATCACAAGGATTAAAATATTTCCTAGACTAATTGAAAACGAGACTATTTTCCATGCATTTCTAACATCCTATCTACCAATATATATATATTGGTCTGTAACTGTAACTCTGAAGAATCTATGAAATTGAAAGGGACTTTCACTACAAAAATGTTTATTATTATTTCCGAAAAATGCCCTGGGTCTTCTCAAGCAATTACCTTTTAGTGTAGTATGATCAAATATACTTTTTTGTTAGTATAACCCTAGCTTTGTTAGGTACCTACACCTGGGTCACGAGAGACAATGTGGGTAAAAAAAAAAGAATTGCCCAAGGATGTTAACACTTTAACAAGTGAATCAATACAAATTAGAGCCTTCAACAATTTACCAGATAGATCACAATAGCTTCATTGAGAATGTAGCATATTGAAAACTAATGTTGTAACTTATAGAGATTTGAATGCTGTGACTTATCAATAAATGTCATCATGGTAATGTTAAGGTAGTGTGGGATGGTAGATCTCTGTTCTTTAGAGCTTTGATCTCATCATCAAAGGACTGCTGGTAGTTCAGAAACAGCGAATATATTTGGAATAGTAGGAAAATAACTGAATTAACCTGATATTTCCTATATTCGGTCGTATGCTTTTTAACTTTTTTATTTGTATAAATTTGGGAATACAAACTCTTATAATTTAGTATTTAGTCATATACCCGAGACACATATCAATCTATTTGCAAATGGCTTTACGTAAGTTTACCGATTTACTTGGTATCATATAGCAATATAGATAGTATAATCTTGCATAGTGCTCATATCATGTCTGTCAAAATTGACGCTCTTAGCGCTCTAGGTCTATTTTATTAATCTACAAAGAGATACGGAAATACGATATCTATGACATTTTGATTTGAAGTGTATCTGACCGCTCGTACACTTGAACGCATTGACGAAATCATCGATTAAAGGCAATGTCGATATGGTCGATTAGATCATCCCACTTAAGGCGTCACGACGTCGTGGTCGACAATGAAGCCCAGGTCATTGACATTCAGTAGGAAAAAAAGCGAGATTGGAATGAAATTCAATTAACTATCACAATGGTCAGGAATATGAATTTTACATGTATTCATTTGTTGCAAAAAGCGTTGATTCAAATTATTTTGCACAAAAAAAAACTAACCATGAATAAACAAACTACCCCCCCCCCCCCCAAAAAAAAAAAAGAAGAAGAGAATTCCAGAAGATTCAAGATTGTGAAGTGAGAGGTGAGGGCGTGTATTCCTTCTTAAAAAACACACCAATATTTATGGCTTTTGTTTCTTCTATATTCATACTCTGTTTGACATATCTCATCAATTCAATCATGACATGTTTGTTTCGTTTCGAGCATCTTCCCGAATCCCGAGGCAATCTCATGGGGAACAATCTCCCGCTTTTGATGGTCTGTCTGTATGTTCATGTCCAATGAGTAGATTCAATTTAGATGTCAATGCAATTATTGCCTGGCATGTGACCTGAAGGTCTAGAACGGAGGTGAAAAGGTCTTCCTCGATGTAATATATACCTTACAATGATGGAGAGAGAGAGAGAGACAGAGAGAGAGAGAAAGAGAGAGAGAGAGACAGACAGAGAGAGAGACAGACATAGACAGAGATACAGAGAAAGAGGGAGAGAGACAGAGATAGCGAGAGAAAAAGAGAGTGAGAGAGAGAGATAGCGAGAGAGAGAGAGAATGAGAGAGAGGCCTTGCATATCACCACTGTTGCTATGACGGGTTCATATATGTATCCACATTCTGTCGTCACTTTTCATTATGTTGATAATCAATAGACCAAGAGGATAAGAAATAAAATACTCGACCAAAGATGTATTGGCCTCCAAGAATTTTGAAATCACAATGATCCGACAACCGTCGTATCACGATGAGCAGCACGGTTATTTAGTAACAATTTTCTTATTTCACGTCGAATTTTGATGATAAATCTATATTGTTTCTGTAATAAAATGCAAATACAAATAAATGTTCTCTCGCTTTTTGCCGTTCTAAAAATTGAGAAATTGGGAGTTGCATTTGGGCAAGAGAGGTAATTATTAAGACCACCCTTCCCATCCCTCGCAAAATTCTTCCCTTACGCCAAATTTTATGAGTCTTCTGTCATTAACAGAATTCTAGATATTTAACGACCAAGCCAAATATTTATATTTGTCAGGTGTTCGCATCTGGAATAGCACCTTCCTCTGTTTATGAAAAAAATGGTATATTTACGAGTGGATGGTAATAAGTACCGCTCCAAATATAGCAGGGGTACAGGTGGTGTTATCTACCGCTTAATTTAGAAAAACTCTGTTGCAAAAACAACTAAATTGGGCTATAATTCATTTTCTAGGGCTGACTCATAGAAAATTCATAATTTGTTGATAAATATTTTGTTTTCAAGACATCTTTGGAAGCAATAGAGTTGTGGGTTTCGGAGCAGAATTGTTTATTTAAAGCTCTCAATGACGCACGGTCTCTCATTTTAATTTACGCCGAAACATTGTTTTCGACTGCCAAAACACAGGGGCAAAATTCGATTGCTTCAACCAAAGAGATATTTCAACGTATTTGTATGCTATGGGCGTTTTGCGCTTGAATACATGATAAATGAAACAATTGACAGTTTACTTGTTCTGCAGGCAATGTGCCGAAGCGTCAATGATTTGTACCATAACGTCGAAGAATAAGTGTTAACAAAGAAATACTTAATTCTGTCGTCATGCGCTCATTCCAGTGTATTTTACCCACCAGATATATAAAGGAATATTGAAGGGAAAGCAACCACATTTCGCCACATTAAATCTGCAATTTTTGCATCTCACCTATAGTATCAAGTAATATATCCATTGTATGGTTTCGAGGACGGGGCGTATACGTTCTTCATTAAGTCTACCCAATTATATCAAAATCAGGCCAATCTTTAATTGCTTCTTGACAAGAACTCATAGTTAACAAACAGAATGAGAAAGTTTCATTATTTTAGATTTTGTGTGAGGTTCTAGCCATTTGAGCGAGGAAAAGAAACCAATGCATATTTGAACGATATTAGAATTTGTTGACGTCAATGACTTCAAGACACACAGAATGCGAATATTTGTCATGTAAATAGAGCAATTTGTGATAATACCATTACAAGACATCGTAACATATACAAAATTGTGAAAATGGAACACTCCAGAGATAAATTACGTGGGTGTGGATAAGCGTGCTCAAAAGATGTTTTTAAAAAAAATATGTCGGGATGATGATATAATAAATCGCATTAGCATCTACATGATCTGTGAGGAAATCTAGGAGCATCGAAAACATAAGTTTACTTGAAAAAATGTCTTACTCTTGAGTGCATAAAACTGAAGTGGTTGAATTATGCATTTCAATCTGTCTTAAACTGCTTGGAAGAGTTTATGAGAAAGTTTTAGCTAATCAGGTGAGCAATGTAGGTGTTTAACACGACTGTTAAAAGAGGATTGTGCATTGTTTTCCTGAGATTTTTCTTTTACGTTAACGCATACCGGTTCATGTTCTTTTTTAGGTGTCTTGATGTTTTATTAATATACTTGAAATAAACCAGCCCATCACCACCCCTGCTCCAAGACCGAAAAATAAAGGGTAAAATAAAGTATAATCATAAAAGGTTGTCACACAACATGATAACGTGTAGAGAGGTAGAGGTTATCAGAAATATGAAAAAACAGGGAAAACAAGAACAAGAGAAAGGGTTAAAGAAACTTTAAGATAAATAACTAATTTGACCTTATGTCAAAAGCAGGTTACGTATAATAGAAGTAGATTCAGAAGTGGAAGGTTCGACGCAAGAATTGTTTGTCCAATTTAATAAACCGACAGAAATCTGCTCCAGAAAAGTCTTTACTCGTTTCATGGAGATACTCATTTTTGGTCGAAACTGCGGTAACATGAAAATGAAGCGTGTTGAAAATTAGAAAAGTGAAAAAAGGAGAGAGCACATTTCTTTTATGGTATAACATTCATGTTCCCTCTGTTATAATGATGAGTATCGTTTCTGCATTTGAATTGTATTCAAACTCTACAATCTATTACTGCTCTTATACTTTATAGCATATATAGAAAAAGCGAAGTGAGCATTTAATGTTCGCAAGCCATTCAACGTATTACATATAGTGGGGCCGGTGGCGGTAATGTCCCTTTTCGCGCCATTTTCTTGGATTGAGATTTCAATCACAGTCAGATACGATTATAAGATCGCGCGTTTGGTCGTCTGCAAGATTTTCTAGATCAGGAATCCACGAACATGCTCATTTAAAGAAAGAAAGCATCTTCACGGATTAAAAAAGAATACGCTGAATACTAGATTATCACCGGTGGTGTTTCTTCATGTGCATTCGTGTGTTTTTATTCCATTAAAACAAAATCAAATGCTGGATGAAGAATTGTAATAGGTTGACAATGCTGAGCGGGCTATCCAGCCATTTACTCTGTTTTAAGTTTTTATGAATATCAGTACACTGTATTACTTTTCTTTGTATTTTCTTTATAATATTGTGATTTGGAAAAGAAAAATAAAGGTTATTATTGTATAAAAAGCGAAATAAAACTGTTCATTTAAGTAATAGTCGCCGTAGCTTATCTTGGTTGCTTTCAGTTAATACGTGTTCTTGAGCTTTTAAACAAAAAATCAACAACAAAAACCGCACGAAAAAAGAAATAAAAAGATGATACAACATGCATGGGAAAATTTACTTCGTGAAACAGTTTCTAGACAAAAGTGTGAATTAACTATCTATTTTTTAGAAACATCTTTCTAAGAACGACATTGTAAACACGGTACAT
This sequence comes from Strongylocentrotus droebachiensis, assembly GCA_035222895.1. Classification (NCBI taxonomy): domain Eukaryota; kingdom Metazoa; phylum Echinodermata; class Echinoidea; order Camarodonta; family Strongylocentrotidae; genus Strongylocentrotus; species Strongylocentrotus droebachiensis. Next base: position 813,534 of record JAVYIG010000048.1, on the reverse strand, counting down.
GTAGATCAATAAAGAACTTGTTAAAATAATAATTCCTCAAATTGCGCCTCATTCTACGCGAAATCATCCTGTAATGGACCACGCTTACATGTTATATTACGTGGTATGCGTGGGTTTCTTTTTATTTCATCTATAAAGTAGCACATTTCCCTGGGTATGATTGTCTGATAGTCTCTTCAGGATAGTGTTACATTATTACAAAAATATCACATGAATTGAAAAGTAGGTTAATCCAGGAGAGACAGTCTAAAATGTCCTTTTACGCAAGTCAATTATCCTTGGGATATATATCGTTTTCTTTTTCGGTAAGAAGGAAGATATTGATAGTAACGGAAATGAGAGTAGGTGGTGTGGGAGAAAGAGATTTTACATGTCCTGTTGATAAAGGAATTCTTCCAAACGTGCTTTCAATTATCATGTATGACGACATCGTGTATACTGTGTAAAAAGACGACATTTCTGAAAGTCTATATTGGATGGTACATGATTATTGTACTTTTCACGAACGATTCGGCAAAAATGTGCCAAATTTTGAGTGGAAAAGCATTTAATTTACAATGACAAAATGTATTGCCTGAATTTGTGTCTAATATCTTCTAGTTACTATTAAGAGTTATAGTATCTACTGGGCTTTAAAAAAAAATAGTTTGACCGACAATACATACAAGAGGTCACAATGATTGGGTATTCTGAATACGGTGCTGTTGTATGTGTCATAATGCTTGAACATTTTGTTACATGTTTTTAAAGTTGTATTCTTCACAAAATGTCTAAATTGCCTTTTACTTTATAATAATACATGTCCGTCACATTGTGACGCTCCTGGCGCTGCCCCGATTATTACCCTGGCTTTACCAAGGCAGCCACTGCTGCGCTCTAGCATTTCAAGGAATTAATTCCTGCCAGGTACCCATTTACATCACCTGGGTTGAGTGTGGCAAATGGAGATCAATGTCTTGCCAAAGGACATTAGTGCCGCTGCGGGACTCGAACCGCGGACCTTAAGATCGACAGTCCGTCGACGAATCCACTCGACCACGACACCTCTACATAATAAACATAAAATTGCCACAGGTGGTGGATATACAGCGCAACACCACCCCCCCCCCCCCGTTCTCTTTCTCAACGTAATAGTCTCGTACACATGCCAGTCTATAGATTATACCCTAACATTTCAAAAACACAATCGCAACTACTTTTCGAAAAATCGACTCAGAAACAAAATCTTTTGAAAAGCCCTCATATTTTAAAGTGACTAAAATTGTTTAACATTTTGGCAGTGTTTAGATCACATTTTGACGTCAACATTTGTAGAAGTGACATAATACCCATATGAGTGCAGTGATATTCATTGTACGTGACTTCAATCAAGATCGAGGCGATTTCTTATCATATTCTTATCATATTCAACATATTCATATTCAACTCCCAAACCTCGAAATACACACTCATTCTTTGATGTACAATCCAATCATCTTTTCCCATTTATCTGCTTTCACAGCGTATTCACGTGCGTAGAACTCAGATTTTTCATCAAACATGCACCAGTCTCGTTTCTGGCAATTTCTATCTACACCCATTTCCCTCCATTTTTTGTCCATTTTTTTGTGTACAAGAGCCCTCAAAAGATCATAAAAGGTTATCAAAGAACTGCTATGATTTCTTTTTGTTTGTTAATCTGTTACAAAATGTCACCTTGTAACGATGTTATTTCAAAACATTCAAATTTAAATTCAAATATTGTACACTGATCACACGATTACAAAAAATTACCACTTTCTACTCGACAAAAAATCCATATTTTTAAGTGGTTTAAATTAAAAACGTATTACATTAAGTTTGTATTTATTTCTAAACGCAAATTGGTACGTTTAAGACCAACAATACTTTGGAACTTTAAATATCATACATGTAAAAAGTAACCTTTAAAGCAGCAACTATTAAAGTGCCTTTAACAAAAATCTATCCACTGCACTGCTCAGTTTAACAGATGCATGGAAAAGCGCTTAAGAGCTTTAAGGGTACTTATCTCGACCATATAGACAGAACATTTAAACTGTCCAGAACGGACATATGCACTTTCATTCTCAATACTGCAGTACTTTCTCTCTCGTCAAAAAGCCTTTTTAATACGCTGGATAAGAGCATTCGAAATATACATGTCTGTTGAATGAAAAATATAACAGTCTCTGAAGGTTTAAGTCTTCTAAAGATAGTATGTGAAATGCCGTTTCACTCTGCATTGTTGAAATGATTTAAACGAAATGTTTTAAGTAGGATTAGGATTGAAAGCTCCTTAGAAATGCACTCTCAATATGTAAGAGCATTTACACGGGGATCCTAAGAATGACGATGTAATACTTTTAAAGGGCATATCTGTGCGAGTTCGAAAAGAAATGTGACATTTTGAAACTTCTTCAGGGAACTGTGTATAAAAGGGCATTTAGATTTTAAAACCATATGATTCAGCACTTTCAAGGGCATTTCTGAGAAAAGAGAACGACGATCTTTTGAAATCTCTTCAATAACCCCTTTTACAATGTTTCTCCAGGGTGTTGCCTCATGTTTCAAGCCAGTATTTTCTAAGATGAAATGTTCTTGTTTTGGGGAGCTGATCATCATTTTGGGGAACTGTGTAGAAACATAGCCAGTCACGTGACAGACTTCTCGAAGATTGTGGTCACATGAGCAGAGGATTAAAAACTCCAGTTATCAAGTCATTATAAGAAGCTTCGTTGGAATATTTTCCAGAAATATGCGGTCTGGCGAAAATACGGGAATCAGTATTCCATGAATCTATTTGTCTTGATTTTTAAATTGGTGTAACCGCATACAATATCAAAAACACACTAAGGGACGGTGGGGGAGAGAAGTAGAGAGAAAGAGAGAAAAAGGGAGAGAGGGGGAGGGGGAGAGAGGGAGAGGGGGAGAGAGAGAGAGAGAGAGGGGGGCAGATACGGATGAAATAGGAAGGATTGTTATTTACATTTGGAAAAAAATACAATCATTCCCCCCCCCCCCCCCCTACATTATTGCGTAAACAATATACCCGTACGCTAATGAAGGTGAAATTGTCCCACGTCTCTTTTTTGTATGCTCTTCGTTCTCTGGTTTTCTATCTTATTTTCAGGAGTGTTTTTATTTAAAGCAGAAGGTACTTAAGAGATACGTAAGTAATGGGGTCATACAAAGTAGGTTTAAGGGTTGTACAACGAGATGGGTTTTTTTTTTATCAGACCCTTGAACCACGTTGAGTGTATAATACACTACTTTACTCACAGTCATCAATGCTTCGTCCACACAGAAACGGTCGGGACTGAACGAAGCCTTATTATTTAAAATTGCATAACTGTAATTCAAACGCATTTAATTTCCAATAAGTGAAATGGTCAGATCAGGGAACTTCCCAGTCTGCTGGATATTAATTTAAGAAGGATAGGGGTAGATAGAGCTGTCACTGATGTATTGAGATTTAAATTACAGGTTCCGTGATTTATTTTTTTTGTTCAAAGAAATGCATTTGTTATTTAAGAGCCAATCCATAGCTTTGATGAGTTGGAAGTTAAATGGTAACATCAACGTGTCAAATCGATTTAAATGTCTAAATCGTCATTGGGGATCCCAGATTTTCTGACGGGTTCGAAGCGTTCGAAACCTCTGACAAAGGAAAATGCGTATAGCTACAACATTTGGTATTTTTGGCGGCAGGGTGGGGTACGCGATATATTTCGTGCTAAATGTTGCCCGGCTGTGTAGGCTACTGAGTATATTTATTGTGTTTCGGACTTTGGTTTGCTGTGCCCCCTCCCCTCCCTGCTTTAGCCATAGATCATATCCTAAAAGAAGTCAATATCTAGATGCGGTAACATACACTGTGGATCGGTGGGATGAATATTATGTGCCAGTTCAGTCTTAACGATATGGCGACCGTGATGTATGATCCACTGAAATGGATAAGATCTATCTTCTATCGGTAAACGTGAGCCCCAAATTATTCATACAATCTGTCACCCATTATTCGGACACATACGTGTTTGTGACACATGGTACTTCATTTAATCCCACCCATAGCCTTCGGCGTCAGTGAACGGTGGTGAAGTTAGACACGTGTTATCTGTGCTTTTAACAGAGTTAACAATCAGCTGCCCGTCTTTGTGAGATATCACATTATAGAAAGCTCTTAAAAATGGTGTTGACATACAAAGCCGTGGAAGAATTCCAATAAAAATTCGAGGAAATATTGTGTTTCAGGATATAAGGAAGCAAGTTTGATGAGTGATAGCCTCCAATTTTTTTGCTGTAAAGGCAACTTCCGTTATTGGTTTTATTTGATGTAATTTTTACAACCATATGTACGTACAATTATCTTGTGCTTATCAATGCATTAAATAACATACTCCTTTATTGGTATCAATCTAAAGCCCAGCGAACACTAAACGGTTTTCCTTCGATCCAATTTTTCGTCGAAAGGGCGCTTATTATTAGATCTCCCGATTTAGGTTCTGAATAATAATACGAATTTTAACAACTGGAATGTTAGTACATTTAACTCTTTTAACTTGAACTAACAGGACAAAGATGCTAACGAGAGCACGCTGAAAATAAGTTCCAATTTAGCATTGCTCACACGTCAGTGTACACATAGGAGTAGGCAATGCAGGTGGTGAGGATTACAAGCTTAATTTCACTTCTCTTTCTTTGCCTTTTTTGCTAATTTCTCAGCTAAAATGTACATTATCTGCCAAAATCGATTGACATAGGTATAGTCTATAACATCCAACGTATATGTCTCGTGTGACTTCATTATCTGAAATGGTATAGGGGCCTATAGTTTAAACATTAAACATTGAAATGTCTGTGAGAGGCAATTATCCGTCAATACCCTTGATGCCAGAGCTCAAGATTCCATTTCAAAGTAAAAGGGGTGGATGCATTAACACTCACATCAGCTAATTACACGCATTTACACCCTTCATGTAATCCCTATGAGACTTCTCAGCACCCCTTCAAAGATCATTCTTATGATAACCTTTGTCTTGACGCAAAATGATTTTATGATTGTGAAGAACTGCACATCGTATTGAGAGAGAGAGAGAGAGAGAGAGAGAGAGAGAGAGAGGGGGGAGAGAGAGAGAGAGAGAGAGAGAGAGAGAGAGAGCAAGTGCGAGAGTTGCGACACAAAGAAGCGAGCGCGGTCATAGGTTATATCATAGCTTCGACAAGTTGTTAATGTCTATGGGAGGGAGCTTGAAATAACTAACTAATAAGCAGCAACTTCCGGTGGCAAAACCATATCTCTCAACGAGCTTTGGTGTCGAAAAACCGACTGGATAGGGCCAGTATATCTTAATAATAATCTCTGCCCGTCATATGATGTCAAAACTATCATCCCTCGCGTCAGTTTATCCCCATCAGACCTTCGGGACACTGATATCACGTTACCTGATCTAATGGGTAATCGTCGCTCCCAGATATAAGCACAATCTATCACCCTCAAAGTAGGAGAGGTGGGATGCAAACATTGAAATGGATGCTGTACCAATGTCCGCTCAATATTCATGTCACGCAGGCGGGTGAAAGCCAATTATTTTCTTAGAGTATGGACTATTGCTTGAGGATAAAATGAAAACTGAATATATCTTCAATTCTCCTTCCCATGTGACAGAGGTTGGAATAGGTTTCTCCGTTTATTTTCAAAGAGGAGGATCACCGGAGAACTATATACATGTCACTGCAACATTGCATTTATAATAAATGTTGATTGACAAAGTGATATGACAAGTATGAGGTATAGGCCTATGTAAGTTTGGTTCAATCAATTTTGAAGAATAAAGTCTTTCTCTATGTTTTCTGTGGTCCGTGTGTTTAGTGAGATGTTTGGTGACGATTAATCCTCTAAAGTGACTTTTTTGCACGCATCGTGGATGAAAGTCTGGTGTAAAATAAAGAGAACTATGACGAATCGGAGGGTGTGAAACATAAGGGTGAGAAAGATTATTAACACGACCTTCCACCGACCCAGTCTTATTATACTCAGCGTAACTTCCAGAAGTGGTGGCGCCCGCACTAGTCGACATCAGTCCAACTTACGCATCTAAACCGCGCGAAATCTAATTTGTAAGTTGTTATTGTAAACACACAACCGTTGTGCTAAGATACTCCGAGTGTCAAGTGAGAGCATCCACACGGTCAACTTATGCCACCCTCTAGTCATGTAAGCGCGTTACTCCTGAACAAATCCAGGAGTAAACCAGTTGGCGTAAAGGTCGGCGTAGCAAACACGACTATCGTTCTGATGATCAATACGCCGACCTTACCATATTTACTAGCTTTAAACACTACCTTTACGCCGACCAAAATTGCCAACGTGTGAACACGGCTATCATGTTGTATTCCCAGAACATTCCACCGTGACACCTGCTACTACCTAACCAATCAGGGCAGGCAATATTGCGATCTGATTGAGAGACACACAATTGACCCATTTTGGGGCTCCGATTTACCACAATCGAATCCACTTTTGAAAACCAAAGAAAGGTTCCACGAGCGACTCGAGCCCTTGGCAATGAGCGGTATTCGTCTGAACTTCTTAGCAGAGTTACCCGGTTTCCAGCTCGGTTACACCCCGTAATATCTCCCGCTTCTTGGGCTTGGTCTGTATGATTGTAAATGTTTGGGAAGCTGCGATCGAACCGTCATGCATACACCCGTTTAAAGTGTACCGATTTCTTGCAATCAAAGACGAAATGAAGGAACTAAGAAGTGATCTGAATTCAATTCCGTTTGATTGACAACACGAACTAGGTACTAGTCACAACTTATCTAGCTGGATACAATTATAATTCCTACAATTTGTATCGTTGTTGTATGATAAAGTAAATAATCATCGTTGTTATTTGGGAAAGCACAAAGGCTTGACTAGCTTGGCTTCAGTTGATATTCGTAGGTTGATATGTATTCAAGAGCTAATGGTATAGATTGAGCATCTACAACGTTAAATACATCGAACATCAACTATGCACGATTGCAGAAACAACACACACAATTACGGTAGCACAGAGTTAATAGCGTATACCAATGTCGGAAGCGAGGAGAGCAATTAATAATTGACATGTTTTCATGCCTCAATATGCTCTCATTAAATATTAAACAGAGGTAATCACAATAAAATTCGTATACAAGGCATCGTCGTGGTGTCTATTGTCGAGCAGTCACGAGCGGCTTTCAGGACGAATGGTTAGTGGTTGAACGGTGTCAAGGTACTTTGTTCTCCCTTATTTTCTTCAAAAACGCTATATTCATATCTCAAGAAGACAGTTGATGATGAATCCAGAGCCTTTTTTTAGAATTGCAGTTATCTATATTTAGCTGAATTTTACGTAAGTAAATAAGAGGAAAATAGAAGCCCCTCATGATGACAAACCATGACAAGGACATATTACGTTGTGTTTACATTTTTAACCCCGGTTTTAGATTTGAGTTCGTATGATGAGTTATTATATAATGCATCAATGTCAGCAAAGGGTCCAATGAGAAAGAAGGATGAGAAATGAGAAAGAAGGATCGGTAGAGGGGGTTGAGAGAGAGAAGAAAAACAAAACAGAGAGAGATAGAAGGGGGATACGAGAACAGAAATAGAGAATTAGTGTATGGTAGAAATATATAGATGTACATGTAGACAAACAGGTGGAAAGAATGAGAGAGACGTGTCATGAATGCCCAACAATCGCTTGATGTAATATTTATCATTCCAACATGAGAGAAATAGAATGAGACAGTATAGCGAGAGAGTATCGAGGTCGTTAAACAGAGGTGTTATGTTTCCGTGTTTAATCGTCTTTTTATGTTTAACATGTGTTATGCCCCGCCTTGACAAATTTATTTTCCTGGACCACAATTATGTATGCTTTTTTGTGATATGTCTTTGTATACTATTTTGATTATGAAATAAATGCTGATTGTATTAATATCATTATTAATCTATAAACGTTTGCGATATAATTTTGTTTTGGTCATTGACAATAATTTTGATAACATGAATATTACATGAGTTGATTATGAAATGTTCTTGTTTTGCTACTGCAAAGCGTTCCATACATTTACCAAAGTATATCCATTTATCTTCACGTACATAATTTTTTTCCAGTTGGAAACAGATCATGTTTAAGTTAGCCTGAACTGAGCTGCAAATAGAGACGCCTGAATAAATGTATCTCAGTCACGACGATAGAGAGAGTTCTTGTGCAGTCTAAAGGTGACCAAACATAAGCCACTTAGTCGGTAGGTTGTGAATGGAAAATGATCTATTCGCTTACTTATAGATCACAATGTGTTCTAGAGGATAGCGAGGCAATGGGGTTACATGGGACAGTGGGATGGCTCCCGAGTGAAAATCAAAGTGGTTTCGAAAGGCTGTCCGGTATCAAAGGATCAACTACCACTTAGTATGCTTAAGGTGAGTTTGAAGATCGATAAGGAGTATCTCTTAAAGGATTAAGCCTTTAAGTTACCGGTCGGGAAGAGTCTTGGTGTTGGTAGAAAGGTGACATATAAGCCCTTTGACCTGTTGAGGGTTTACCATTACCCCTACCTAAGGTGGGTCCGGGGGTGCTGGAAGGGTAGACAGAAATAACTGTATGATATGGGGAATTCTTCAACCTTTATATTAAGTTTTTTTTTATTTATGTGAACCTTGCCATAAGTACAAATAAGCATAATCAATCGTTGATTGATTGATAGAAGGTTTGCTTCGCTTAATAGAAATTCATCGCAATATTATACGTTTCCGGTCATGACTACCTACTAAACCCTTCTAGAAACTGTATAGAGCGTCCGCCTCACAACCGGGAGGTCGTGGGTTCGAACCCCGACCGCGTCATACCAAAAGACGTTAAAAGATGGGAGTTGTTGCTACCTTGTCTGACGTTCAACAATAAGGGATACAGCAACTTCGATCTGGCGCTGCTCAGTGGCTGCCGGGCTCACGATCAAATGGGCGAAAAGAATTTCCGTTTCGGTTTAATAATATTTGGAGTGGACTATTAGGCTATTATTATTATTATTATTAACTATACACTGGATTTCATGTTTATATTCTCGAATTCATTATGAATATTCCAGGACATTTGCAATTTGGTACATGGAGATCATCCCCATTGCATATAAATGGTCGATAAAAGATGGCATCTGTCAACGCTTCCAGAGCAGAGGTGGTGAGTGAAGCCAGACATGGCCTCAGTAAGACATCCATCAACCCAAAAGAGTGAAGCGTTCAGTCTGCTGAAGGGGCGGTCTTCATCATCATCAAATGTAACAAACCGCTATAAACTTCTGGATGAATTACCCAAAGGATATGGGTGAAAATTATCAACGAATTATTTCAGGTCAACTCTCTTCAGACACTCTGTAACTTGCTACTATCCTACCATCCACTACTGCTTCTGTTCTTCCATTCACATCCGTTATTTCCGGTCATACTTTCAAGATCAAATTTATTTACGCGGCATTCTGAGAGCCAGGGGGCGTTAACTATAATTATTCACATAGAGGTAATGCCCTTCCGACTCTAAGCAGATGGCTTGATGATTGAATTAAATTGATGACCCAACGACAGCGTCGATCAGACATAATGATAAATAATTATTCCATTACACATATTACACTTGTTAGCTTACATGGGCGAATAAGACACACAGTAACACCATGGATTCCTCTTCCTCTTCTCCCTTTTTGGAAGGGGGGGGGGGCGGGGGTCGCAAGACATAGAACGACACAGAATGATTCGGTCTTTGTGTCTTGATTTCTTTCATCTATCTTAAGTTCCTGTACTATTATTGGAAGAAACATATTAAATCACTAAATATACTGTTCTTTGTAGGTATGTGATGAAAACTAAATAAAGCACGACCAAAGCGTATCTGCAACGGTGAACATGGTGAACATCTCCTCATACATACAGTGCATCTGTGGCAATCCGGAGATCGGGGAAACGGAGCCTGTCAAAATGCAGGGGAAATCAATAAAATTGTTATGTGTTTATGGTTACTTGAAGAACGAAGGGGACATGAAAACTCTAGGCTGATCAGAGGAGGGGGCAAATGGAAGACTGAAAGTGAGGCTACATCCATGGGTAATACGGAGACATGCAGAAGTGTTTGATGGATCAGTATTGCCAATGGCGGACATATGCGAGTTTGAAGAAGAAGCAAAAGAAGAAGAAGAAGAAGAAGAAAAATCATATTTCTTTCTGATGAAGTACAAAGCTGTCTTATTGAAGCTGCAGTTGATGCGCATCGATCGATATTGATATTTGATATCAGTTGAAACTCTGCGCGTATGAGTTTGGTTGGAGGACTTGCGATTGGTTTTTGATCAATCGCAACTCTTTATCAGGCAGGGCCGAGGGATAACGCTTCAACCCGGAAGGAATTAATAATCAAAAGTACGAGATATTATGTGTCAACGAAAAAAAGATGACTTGGTGAGATAGCTCTGGATAAAATTTCACAGATGGACTGACAGGGAAAAGATACAACAGCAGTTCATTGACCCGTAGGATCTGACAATGAAAAATGATCTACCCAAAAAACGTCTGCAGCCTTCAGCAAGAATCAAGATGAAAACTGTCAACTAATTTCGGGATTTACAAAGCGTCACTCTTAACAGCCCAGACATAATTTTTAAAATGCCACTGGATCGAAAATATGAAATCTTAATCTCAATAAACTTCAGTTTAAATAAGGAAGAACATAATGGCGTGTAATGAACAGATAAGAGAAGTCGTGGTCGAGTAGATTGTCTCCAGACTATGGATCACGTGGTCCGTGGTTCAAGTCCCGCCGTGGCACAATACATTTAGCAATATATTTATCTGCATTTTACGGAAGCGTTAAAGTGCCATTCTACTTGACGACATGACGAGATATTTCATCTTGTCAAGTCGACTTAATATCCATATCATGTCGACATGTAAAGATATTTAACCTACCATGTCGACTTATCAACTTTTATTAGTCGACATGGCGAAATAAATTATCTTGCCAAGTCGACTTCACAAAAAGTTCATGTTGTCATGGCGACATAAGTTATCTTACCAAGTCGACTTCTAAAAATATACATGTCGTCTTGGCGACATATATTATCTTACCAAGTCGACTACCCAAAAAGTAATGTCGACATGGCGAAATAAATTATCTTGCCAAGTCGACTTCACAAAAAGTTCATGTCGTCATGGCGACATGTATTATCTTGCCAAGTCGACTTCACAAAAAAGTTCATCTCGTAATAGCGACATAAATTATCTGACCAAGTCGACTTCCCAAAAAGTATATGTCGTCATGGCGAGATACGTAGTGTCACGACTATTTCATGCAGCGCGCGTATGACGGGCGGATCGTGCCATAAAGATGACAACTATACAACTATACATCCATCGAATGGATGTAAGGTTTTAACCAATCAGAACGCAGGAAACTGTACAACTATACAACTATACAACTTTACGACTATGCAACCATACAGCTATAAAACGCATGTAGCCTACGGTTGTTACATTTGCGGGTCGAAATGCCATAATTGCCATAATTGCGAACAACCATACATCCATTCAGCTCTATGGCTGTACGGATTTAACCAATCACAATACAGGAAACTATACAGTCATGGCGGCGAGAATGTCTGTATAGTTTTATGGCTGTACGGTTTTAACCAATCACAGTGCAAGTAACTATACAACCATTGCGCCGAGAATGTCTGTATGGTTTTATGGCTGCATAGTTTTAACCAATCACAATGCAGGAAACTATACAGCCATGGCGGCGAGAATGTCTGTATAGTGTTATGGCTGTACGGTTTTATCCAATCATAATGCAGGAAACTATACAGCCATGGCGGCGAGAATGTCTGAATTTAGGCTACACTTATGCCTCTAAAGCCATTGAATGCTGAACATAGCAAAGCAATGATGGAATAAATAAAAATAAAAATTGATCTTATAGGCCTACTAGTACTAAATAATATTGGATCTAGTGGTAGATTTACTATAGTAGTCGACCAGAACTAGATCTAGACTAGGTGATAGCTAGGTCTAGTACTAGGCCTAGATCTAGTGCTTAATTAGTACTGCTACTACTAGGTCTAGCCTAGTACTATTTTATTTAATTTAGTGGACTATTACTATAAATAGACCTAGACATACTAGTAAAATAGTAGATCTAGACTATTATTACTATAGACTAGACCTAGATCTACTCTAGTAGACTAGATCTAGGTCAATTATAGAAATATTAGTAGACTATAGGCCTAGATTTACTCCTATTTAGGATCTACTAATACTAGACTAGGGCTAGATCTAGATCTAATTTCCTAAATCGGCAACTGTAGATCTAGACCTAGGTCTATTTAGATCTAGTCTAGGGTATATATGGTCTAGATCTCTCTCTAAGCAACAGACCCATCGGCAAATGTATATATAGACTACAACATGATTATTCCTAATGACGTGGAGGACCTACATTGTTATCAACTGCACGAATAAATTAAATTAATTAATTTGTACCTTTCCTAACCGAACATTAAACTTTGGTAGACATTTGCAGTTGGACCTGCATGAATTTATATGAATGGGACTAAAATGCATGAACTGGTGCAATTCACCCATCTTTTTCCCAGATGGGGACTAATATTTGTATGTTTATTTAGAATATCGTTCGGTTAAACAACAAATTCTTTGCCTTATTGCATAAGTTTAGCGATGCATGGCTAGTCTATATAATTTCCTGCATTGTGATTAAAACCGTACAGCCATAAAACTATACAGACATTCTCGCCGCCATGGCTGTATAGTTTCCTGCATTGTGATTGGTTAAAACTATGCAGCCTTAAAACCATACAGACATTCTCGGCGCAATGGCTGTATAGTTACTTGCACTGTGATTGGTTAAAACCGTACAGCCATAAAACTATACAGACATTCTCGCCGCCATGGCTGTATAGTTTCCTGCATTGTGATTGGTTAAATCCGTACAGCCATAGAGCTGAATGGATGTATGGTTGGTCGCAATTATGGCATTTCGGCCTGCAAACGTAACAACCGTACATGCGTTCTATAGCTGTATGGTTGCATAGTCGTAAAGTTGTATAGTTGTATAGTTGTACAGTTTCCTGCGTTCTGATTGGTTAAAACCTTACATCCATTCGATGGATATATAGTTGTATAGTTGTCATCTTTATGGCACGATCCGCCCGTCATACGCGCGCTGCATGAAATAGTCGTGACACTACATATCTCGCCATGACGACATATACTTTTTGGGAAGTCGACTTGGTCAGATAATTTATGTCGCTATTACGAGATGAACTTTTTTGTGAAGTCGACTTGGCAAGATAATTTATTTCGCCATGTCGACATTACTTTTTGGGTAGTCGACTTGGTAAGATAATATATGTCGCCAAGACGACATGTATATTTTTAGAAGTCGACTTGGTAAGATAACTTATGTCGCCATGACAACATGAACTTTTTGTGAAGTCGACTTGGCAAGATAATTTATTTCGCCATGTCGACTAATAAAAGTTGATAAGTCGACATGGTAGGTTAAATATCTTTACATGTCGACATGATATGGATATTAAGTCGACTTGACAAGATGAAATATCTCGTCATGTCGTCAAGTAGAATGGCACTTTAACGCTTCCGTAGCATTTGCCACACTCCGCCCAAGTGTATTTGTAGGGTGAAATGATTAGGTCACCTTGAGCACCTGGCGTGGTAGATATGTGCGCTATAAAATATTAATTGTTATTATTATCATTATTGCTTTCATTGTCAATAATATTATTAATAATATTATTCTTATTATTAGCATCACCTTTATTAATGTGTTATTTATTATTAATATTATTATAATAATTATTATCATTTTTTGTCTGAATTAATAGTATTAATATATAGGCCTATGTTAATACGAGACATCGCATCAGTTATTGTATCACTAATTCAGTATATCAGTCCTATCAATAAAAGTAAACTAAACTTTAGGGCTCAGACAAAACATTATGCAAACTAAACAATGGATTATTTAGCGGGGTAGGGGGGGGGGGGTATTATAAAGTCTTACTACAATATAGTTACAACGGTTAAAGTATTAAACAGTTCCTTGGATTCCGGACTCTATCCTATCATATTGAAAGACTTGACTCAATTTTACCGATTTAGGAGGCGCGATAGCTCAGTCGGTAGAGCAGTGGTCTCGTGATCCGGTGACCCGGGTTCGAAACCAAGTCGATGCGCTATTGCCCTTTGGTAAGGCATTAATCCTCATTACAAGGTCCCTCGTAGATGACCTAAAGCCGTCGGCCTTCTGGTTGCTTACTTATGCTTTCTTAGCAGTCAGGTAAAAATAACCACCACCACCAAGTTTATGGCTTGTGATATTATTATTTTCCTTAAAATGTCTCCTATGTGCGAGACAAGACTGATGAGATGACATTCATCAAAACTTCGTTTCGCAGCTGATTCGAAGATTTAGGTATTATCATCATGAGAGATAAATCGTGAGTCCAGCTGATCAGATGGTAAGCTATTCGTAGCACCCTCCAGGAATGGGGATCAAAAATCCATTTGCATTCATGAGTTCTTAGGAAAATAGAAAAGATATATCTCCATAATTACTTTGTGGTAGCGGTCTATTAAAAATAATAATGGCTTTTTCTCTATTAGTCACGTTCCTTCTCCGCTTTCCTGTCTCTCTTTGTTCGTTTGCTTTTATCCATCCATCCCTCGCTCTAACTCTCTCTCAATCTAAATTTTCCCTGTCTGTGTGTCTCTGCCTCTCTCTCTCTCTCTCTCTCTCTCTCTTTCTCTCTCTCTCTCTCTTTCTCTCTCTCTCTCTCTCTCTCTCTTTCTCTATCTCTCTCCTTTTGTGTGTCTTTTTATCTCTCTGTCTCTCTCTCCCTCCCTCCCTCCCTCCCTCCCCCTCCCTCCCCCTCCCTCCCCCTCCCTCCCTCCCTCTCCCTGTCTCATTTCACTCTCTGTCTGCCTCTCACTCCATTCTTTATCCTACATCTTCATTTAGCAATACCATTCTCTAATGTATTCAGATTAAATGCATGTGTTTGTGAAGTGCCTGGAGATGAATGATCGCATTCGCCTGCCGAGGCTTACTGTACATGGTTTGGTGGTCGGGGTGCGGCTTGCGTGCATTAGTCGTTGCTGGGCTGGACGAGCATTATAGCTTGCCGGGTCTAGCGGCGGCTGATGTATGCGGTCCGCGTTCTGGCTATTGGAGTGCAGTGTCCCTCTGCGGGCGAGTGTGAAAGCTCGTTGGTGTTTCCATTCGACTGCATTTGAGTGCATTGCGGAAGTGACCTATTGGTATATCACATTATTATGTGAATGTTCTTTGGAAATTTGTATTGTAATTCATGTTTATTTCAGTTTTTAACTGCCAGACACGAAGATCTTAATAAAATCCATTTATCTATCCATCATCAGAAGGTCAAAGACATTTATTAAAACATTGTCACGATCACTATTTTTTTAAAATGAACTTAAGGCAATATTAATTTCCTAATGTATATCCCGTAGAAATCATGTTCGGATTATACTTAACCAAATTTGTGGCTAGAATCAGGTTTCTCAAATTTAGAAGGTGATAAACGCAAAGCCTTTTTTAAAGGTCTTTAGATATGGGCATATCTAAAGACGCAAAAAGGTGTGTTTTCTTTGTGTCATACAGCCAGAATCACGTTTCTGAGAGGTCGATAAACGCAAAGCTGTTTTGAACCCCACATACAAATCGGACCTTCCAGGTTAATTTCCGGTTCGGAGGCTAGCGCGCGCCATGTGTTGTGTACAAGCATGTGCGCGTAGTTGACCTCCGAGAAACTGTCTGCTTCCCGGGTCAAAACAGCTGCGCAGACACAAGGCCTTTTTTTTAATCGTGACCAGACGATAAACGCGACATCCCGCAAAGCACTTTCGTATAGTGGGGTTCGATAGTGGGGTAGGATAGTGGGGGTACGGTATATACATATCTAGTGGCAAGACCCAATAAACGCACCCATTGTCATGTTCGCCCACTTCAGAAGGGGACGCACGAGGCTATTGCAATTGCCTTTGGTTGATTTATCAAAAGTAGTTGCGACTTCCACTGACATGACATACAATGAATGGGACTACATTCATCCAATTCTGCATACACCACTTGTTTACATTCCTATCAATCAGACTTTGGTCTAGTCAGGTATACAAACGTTTTGGTCTTTATTTAGGCAGACTAGCTAGGGTTCGCTTCCCAGTCGCCTCACGTGCATGTTCACTATAAAGTTTGGTCCCACAGGCCGTTCGCAAATTGAATTCAAGTCCAAAACATATGATCTTGATTATGCGAAGAAAAGAGGTCGCATTTGTACATGTAATAGGTGACATTGATACAGACGTTTAATATTTTACACCAACATACACAAGAGGTAAGATGACATGACGGGTGGTAATCTGCTGTCATAGCTCTTATTCAAGTAATGTCATTCACTTCCTGGATACTTATTTAACAATACATTTTGCAAGTGAGCGAAGTAAGCGGAAAAAATTTAAGTATATTGTCATGATCATTGATAGTGTGATTTCGTCGTCACAATATACCAGGAGAGATATGAAAATGATCAACAAAAAATGAACAAACATACAAAAACCCTCGTCTTCATAATGTGACGCGATGGTTGCATGAATAATGGTAATTATCGGGGGTTCGGCCCCTTCCCCCTTCCCCGCCCTGCTTCATAGGCCTATGGCCACCGCTTGTATCCCGATGCAGGATGTGAACAAATCAACTTCAACATCGTTTCCTCTTTTCCTTCTTCTTCAATTTTCCTCCGGTACTATGGGACATCAGTGATACGGCCATGATCAAGTCTTCATCATATTGACATTACCATACTCGTCCGAGTTCAGTCCTTCCATCTAACATTATTCAGCTCTCGGGAATATTCCACTCCTGATCGGAGGAGGCCTTGAAATGCTATTAAAACATCCGCCAAAGCATGTACTTGAGATGCATTACATTAATGATGGACTCATATCCGCACATACTATGTTCACATTCAAACAGTTAACCTTATTAACCTAATTACGTTTCTAATGGGATTAGAAAGGATTTGTGGAGCCCTTTGCAGTGTAAGCTTCTTATTGATTGAACCAGACGAAACAATCTTCTTTGTCAAGCTTACAAAGACCACACTACTGTAGTGTATGTGTATAGTGAAATTTCAATTGAATTTACCTTTAGAAATGAGTGGCAAAAGAATAATAGGGTTATATTCATGAGACAGTCGTGATTTCATCAACAAATCTGAAAATGAAAAACAAATCCTTGAAGAGACAGCGGTATTATAGAAACTCAGTGTATTACATCGGTATGCGTATGTCATTTTTATGGTGTAATTGTTTCCTTTAAAATATGGATGAGAGAAAGAAGTATACTCAATAACATGAAGGAGGGTATTTGCAAGTCGTTTTTATAACATTATACAAAATGAAAAAGACAATAATACAAATGGGAAAAATCATATAAAAGAACGTCTTCGAAGAAAAAAAATCGGTATTGCTATAGTGTTAACGTAGATTGGTTAATGTTGATCATCAATGTGCAAGTATGAACAAAGTTGTGACATGTCTTTGGTTTGTGAACTTGAGCCCAAGAGCTATGTTTTCTCATTCAACATTACTTTATCGTGGTATGGAATCGATAAGAACGAAAAAAAATGTAAAGGGAAGATAGAATAACAAAAACAAATCTTCATCATGTTCATAGCAAATTATTTCCGCTGTATATATTTTGATAAACACAAGATGATACACCAGTGAAAGAGGCATCATACGAGAAAATCCAATACAGCAGGAGTGACTACAAGGAATGTAAGCAATATAATCTTTTAATCAAAGAAAAACCTAAATGTAAAATTTCCCTTTGATATCGAAAACATAATACTTCCCGTTAAAGTAATTATGATTTTGTTCATATGATGTATGTTTCGCTTTGCGTTTAGCTTTCTTTCCAATGTCTGTAAGTGCATTGGTCCTTATTGCCTGAATGTTCCTTCATAATCATCCTCCGTTCTCTCTCTACATCTATGTTCAAATAGTTTGTTCAGTTTATTCTATGCTTGCGTCGAGTAAACGAAAATCGGAGAGGAAGAAATATAAAGCGGTAAACATTAGAAGCTTGGGGTGATTCCGCCGCAATGGACATACTTTATTCGAGCAGAAAGATATCAATTTGCAGATAAAACACAAGAAAATATTATTGCAGTAGCCGGGACGGGGGTCGATGACATCATGTTTTGATAAAATTGTAGCTAGGGGCTAGTTTATTTTAAGTGGGACGGTGTCTTTCCAAAGCTAATGTTCCATTGTCGCAACACATTCGAAAACAAGGTTAACAAAATAAACTTGTTATCTATTGAAACATAATGATGATTTGTTGGATGTGTTTATGAGCTTGGCTGCTGTCTTCAAGAAGGAACAACTGTTTATTTGAGTTTACGGATTCATCTGTTAAAAAATCACGTATGTGTTTCCTTCAGTAAAAACATA
Source organism: Strongylocentrotus droebachiensis (assembly GCA_035222895.1). Lineage (NCBI taxonomy): Eukaryota > Metazoa > Echinodermata > Echinoidea > Camarodonta > Strongylocentrotidae > Strongylocentrotus > Strongylocentrotus droebachiensis. The sequence goes on along the minus strand of JAVYIG010000048.1, from coordinate 794,942 downwards.
ACAAGAACAATAAAAACATCTACACTAAATAGCAAAAATTATTAAATGGTTGCTTATAACAGTGCTATACACCGAAATCATATGCAAATGTAAACGAGTTTTGGAAGAAATAACAAAAAATAGCATATCATATTTCGGGCATGTTATAGTTATTTGGCCTACTATAATATTTTAAGATTATCTTTGATGGGCGCAAGACGAAAAACGTATGCTTTTTTTGTCAAAGATATTCTTCGATTTTTGTATTTCATATTTATAGAATTACAAGCTAGGAGGTAATGAAAAACCATATAATTTCCCCTGACACCCTTCAATGAAACGTCCTGCCATTTATCACACTGTATTCAACAATCAAATAAGCCGAAAAAATTACCCGAGATAAAAAGAATTTTGTGTTTATTACCATCATAAATATCAAAATTGGTTTCTACTTTGACAGACACGACTACATAAATCCTATGGGTATTGTTCCCAGAAATGTATACTCATTAGATATAAAAACGGGTATTCTCTCTAACTGAATCAAAATGCAACGAGTCGACGTCTCTACGTCATGTATTCAGTATTTTGCTGCTAGACAATAGTTGCCATGGAAATCGAAGGATAGATTTCAAGTCTATTTTAAACTTGCATAATTATATAAAATTGCTTTTTATTTCACACAAACTAGTACATAGATCCTTAGGGTAAACACTGTAGCTACAAGAAAGGTAAACTCATTAGATACATAGACGGATATTCTCTAAATGAATACAAATACAATTAAATAAGTATTGCGCTTTGTCCGTATCATACAGGACTCGAAGTGATACCTTTGATATGTGTAATATGAGTCAAAACCGGCCAAAAAGCAATAAACGGGATCGCAATGATTTGTAAGAGATCAACTCGATGGCAATTTCAATAACATTATGCATTTACCTCTTGAAACGATCGAACATGACAATGACGTTTTGCATAATCCACGAATGATTTCCAAGGGCAATACAAGCGGGTATTTAAATTGCCTTGAATTTCCTTTCTTTTCTTGAAAGTCTTGAAAGTATGCTATACGTAGGTTTCTATTTTTTTCGTGGAGGAATTCCAGCATTGGTATTTCTTCTTAAACACACATTTGCATTTCATTTCAGTTCATTTCTTATTAATTCGCCATAAAACGGTAGATATAAAATATACACAAATACAACAATATTTTCGAGACTGTGTAAAAGATGAATAAATAATTGGTTTTATATAGATTTTCGATTCATTTTCCTAGTCTTGTTTTTCGTCGAATTGTGTTTTATATTGTGTGAGAAAGTGACAGCTATCCGAGAACAAGAACAACAAAACAATTACCTACAAAATAATTTCACTCGAATCAAATATCCACAATCTTCATTGAACACCTGGATGAAACACTATGAGTTGAGTTCACGATACATGTACATACACAAGCAGTGAATTCTCACTTTACTATTATGGTAGAGCAGAGTTTGGCGGCTTCTTATAAGTCAACCCAAAGGTAATAATGGTGCGACCCGTGAATGCTTTCACGCCAATGTTTCCTAGATTTTAGATATTGGCCTTGACGTGATGAAAGGCGAAGGATAACTTCCTAGTCGCCCGGTTGTAAGCCCGTCACTTGCACTACAGACCTTAAAGGTCAATGCTCATTTCATATGTGAAGAAAGTAATGCGCTGAAATATCAAACATCCCTATCAGGAGGTAACACCAGAATGCAAGATCACTCGCTTTGTTATTTACATTCAGAGCGATGGGAAGTGTGAGCTATATACTGAAGGACTACAGTCAGTGGTGCATCTCCTGCACCTACTTGTTTGAGTCAAAATAGGTCCAAAAAAAAGGAGCGCACAGAGATCCATGTATTTCAGAAATGATACCATATTGAAGGTACTATATCGCTTTTTTTAATCAGGGGCGGCTTACACTGATGTCCACGTTTTTTGTAAAGATATCAGTGGGGGGCATACAAGGTTCAAATGGGAAAAGTTAAATTCTGGTTGTACTTTCCTTTCAAGTTCTGGTCGCTGCTTAACCCCTCTTATGCGCCGTTGATTAAACACGATAAAGGGTGTGATGTTTCTGCTATTAAATACCACTTCCATTAAGCACTTGGAAGTGCTCCCGGGAGGGGTTCATGTCTTGTGCCTCTTCACAAGAGTTCATGCAAACATATCCAATGCTCGATTAACATCCATGGTTACCGTGGTAACAGGCAATTAGTGAGCCTGTAGCGGTCATCTTATATATCGGTTGAATCTTAAGGGTCACTTGACGGGGTGATAGGATGGTTTCTAATGGACGTCCACCCTCTCTCTTTCTCTCTTTTGACGAGCTAATCGAGATCATCTTTCACGTATCGGATGTTTTCGCGCCATTTCATTACATGACGTTTAATCACGGTTAATTGATACGTCGGCTTGTCTCAAATCTTGCAATCGATTTCGCCCTTGACGCCCTCTTTGAATGCTAACTAAACAAGTCGTCTGCATGGGAAACTATGATAACAAAAGCGCGCCAAATTGAGGTGTCAATCAAACAGATGTACGTGAGTTGGTCTAGCGGTCAGCGCTCCTACAAACTCACTCTGACCATGGACCTATTACGGATGGACATTCAACGTGATTATTTCTTTGATCCAATGATAGTCGCCGCCTTCTGATTATGTGCATCTTAATGAGAACATTCAGCTGTTTTAACAATAACGACTGCGTAAGCATTTTCGGTCATTGACAAAGGAGCAGTTTCCCTCTCTTGGGTTTTGTTTAGATGGTATGCTCTGTAAGAGTGTGTCTTAAATGAAAGCATCCCCAATGGGGAGCAGCAAAGTTGAAAAGCAGACGATTTTGGTGATATGAAAATACTGATTCGCACACTTTCGCACACACCCATTACCTTATAAAACAGTTAGAAGGCCATGATCTTTATAAGCCCTGTGCTTTGTAACTCTGGACTATTATGAGGAAATAGGGGGAAACGGGATTTTAAATCACAACCCCAAAATCCTAAAATTATCTCTGTCTGGTAATATCAACATGTTTTTCAAAATAAAATACATGTACAGTACACGGAACAACAATTTCCGATTATAAGCCAGAACTGCACATTGATTTTCCATGATTTAGGCGAGTAATTATCTTCTGCGCATGTAGATTAACATGTGTATAATCACTATCTTGATTCTGTCCCGGCTTTTTGCCGGTGACCATCATGAGATCAAAGTGACGAAACATGTACCGAATGTTATTGAGATGACATTGACGGAGACAATCACAATGAATTCGTTAAGAAAACAATGAATGTCCATCCGTAATAGGTCCATACTCTGACGGACCGCGGTTTGAAAGATGTCCTCCGTATGGTGGCGTTAAAGATCTGCCCCCAGACGTAAATATATCTGATTGATCTACGAATGTAAAAGTGCAATTACACAGACAAATGTAATTAAATTGTTAATTAGATACTGACAATTTCTACTTCACACCCTTCCCAACGACTCCCTTCCCTAACATGCTGTGATTACATTGATCATTCAATGCAACTGTCTTCATCAAAATCGTTGATTAACTTTATCCAAATGATATTTTGTATCACTCTAAAACGATCGTTTTTAATTCTAAATTTATGTTACTCGTGTAATTAAGGTAATTAAGGTATTTCTATAAAAGACTTGTATGTATATTTACGCTGCAATATTACCCCCCCCCCCCCCCCCAAGAAACTGAATTACCAAGAAAATATGCAGTATTTCAGTTAGTTTGACTTGAGGAATTGAAAGATACTAACAACTGAAAGTTGCCTTTTGCTTTTCTTCTAAAATGGATTAAAGGTAATGCAAAGTTTTGGGAAATTTTGAAAATTGGATGGATAATAATTCTATTAAATTTTGACATAATTGGATGCCCCTGTGGGTGTGTTATAAGCACTAGAAAATTTAGCCTGTAAAATGCTTCCGCTTTCGAGAAAATTGAAAAATCAAAATGTACCGGTGCTCCCGGTAAATTTCAAATATTTCAAAAAGCGCCTAAGGCTCTTCCGTAGTAGCTGCGACCATGAAAAATCTCAGAATATGCAGTTCTGATATTCAATTTTCAAACGGGATCAGCAAATCGGTTGATTGTAGTCAAGAAACATTGATTAAAAGCTAAAGTAATATCAGTCTTGAGAGGGAGCTATACAACATAAGGAGCTTATTGTTTACAATTTCATCACTTTAGACTCGATTTCAACATCGACAACGATCATTGAATATTGTAAAATCGCATATGCTTCCAATATGTTCATTTAAACCAAATTCATGACCCGATACTAAAACTTTGTATTAACTTTAAAGATAAACTTGAGTTCTGGTAATGCGATTGCATTGTGAAAAAAAGGTGTGGGATGGATCAGAAAAGTTGATCATATAGCATGTAAGTAATGGTGTGTAATGCAAGGTTCTGGAGTCATCAAAATCATCATAAATTTGGCAGAGCCTTGGTAAAGTAACAATCACTTACACAGAAAGATGTATATGGGACAACACACATAATGTCGGGGCTAGTACTACCCTGTTTTACTTATCTTTCTATGCTCATTACTCAGCCAGTATACATTTTCTTCCAAAATTGTTTGGCACATGACATTTATTTGTAATCTTGAACATTCAGTGTAAGTTTCGTTAGATTCTGTGAGAATTCATTTTTTTTTTTTACCAGAACTCAAGTTTATCTTTAACTTGTAAATTACGACAATATAAGAAGAAGAAAACAATCCCTTGTCAGACTTTCCCCCTTAAATTTCCCCGTTAGTCTATTTTTCTCTCAATGATTTCAAGTTAGCACCTTTTCACTTATTTTCAAAAATCATAATTGCGTCAATCCTACCGTCAATAACCAGGCTTTGTATTACATGTACGTACCATGCCCAGGCATGATAGGTTTTGTATGTAAAGTGAAACGTCATGACTTAATAAGGAAAAGAAACATCCGTACATCGAAATGAGAGAGGATAATAAGAAATTAGCATCGTTATTTGAGATTAATTGCACGCTCCCCAGCTGCTTATCAAGGCCTGCGAGTGCGTGATGATTCTCGATTGCACATGCCTCAATCTTAGAGTTATGGATTACAAAAATATCTCTATCAATATCACATTCTCTTCTCGGGAAACGTGTCAAATCTGAAGAAATTGTGTCAAGGTTTCCATTCTTCATTCTGTATTGAACTCAATCCGAACCTTGCCCACCGGGGAAAAGTATCAAATCGTGACCTTCATCTCAAAGAAATCGAAATGAAATATGACTGAATCCTATATTTTTAGCTTCAAGTTGTGCCAAAATTATCTGTAAATCGATCCTTTTGTTTAGATGATTCAAAACATTAGGAGATGATACGAAGATTGAGTTTAATCAGTTTGCCTAAGGATGTTTCACTATCACGTGTTACTTAAGACGGAAATAATGTGATTTTCAAGATAATACTTTCGTTCCAAACCAGTGTAATTCAATGATGGCACTACTTTATCATACGATAATGACCTGATAAAATAATGGACTCATCACACCATTGGCGTATCCATATTTTTCTTATTTCTCGTTGCCTTGAAACCGGGGAAATTGGTCTCACTTTGTGTTTCAAGTGACAAAAATAACAACGATAAACATGTTATTTATGAATCCAAACAAAGAAAAAACAGTCAGAGAAAAAGTTAACTTCTTTGATAGAAATAAACAAAAGAATCATAATATTCGAGAATCACATTCACAAATGCACGGGTTGAAATCAGTACCGGAGAACCACTATTTGTTAGACATTAATCCTCAATAATATATATCTTCGGACACAGACATAAATGGCGTAAGTCCCAACATTTTTTTCGTCATGTGAAACAGAAAAATTGTCTGATATAGGTCTACCGAATGAGGCATAAATTGGAGTATGCTGTGCAATTGATTGGATTCAGAGGCCCAGCATGCTGGCATGAGGGTAAGTCTCTTTTAAGCAATTATTTGCCCATTCCAGTCGATTTTGCTAAATTTGTCGTAAAAGGAGATTGTGATTGGGATTGCCTAAAGTTGGTTGAATAAAAAGAAGGAAAAAAAAACACGATCGCACAGAATTTCGAGAAATCAACTTAAAGGCAATTTAGATGCTCTATTGCATATCCAATCATGTTCAGATTACGTAATAGGTCATTGTAATGTTTACAAATTACAATGTATGATGGAAAGGCTATTGAAATGACCTTGGTTTGATTTTTTTTTTAACTTCGCGATCATGTTGGAATTTAAAATTACTCCTTTTTTGTCAATTTTTAAAAGTTTACATAATTGTCATCTAAAGAAAATGTGAAGTTTGCTATCATATCGCTGACCCGGATTCATGTTTGTATTCCCTTAAAAGCTGAAAAGACACATTGTGCAGACAACTAAAACCCTCATTTCGACATGGTAATATTCAATCAATAATCAAATCAATATTGATGTTTTTCAAGGACATGTCTGATTAAAAAGGCAATCAACTTACCTACATTTGTCCGGTACAAATGACTTTCAATCTACGCTTCCTACCTGATTCTCTCTACGTGATTCCAACAAATAAATTTCCAGTAGGAAAGTAGGTAAAACAAAGCCGAGAACAATTTTATCGGTATGATCTTCTCTGATTAAAACAATGTTTGTAGATTGCAGATACCATACAATCGTTTAAGTCCTCTCGACCCTTGTTGGGAGTATAGAATCTGAACACCTGTGACATAGGGTAGACTCTGCGTAGCGCGGGAATAGGCAGTAGATGAAGAGATGATAACTGAATTCAGGGAAGAAACTCCAATCTTTGGAAATCAGGAGAGTTGAGAGGCTACGCACCGATCACCTCGCCCGATGCTCGATTCGTTTCGTAGATGGGCAGAGCGACAGAGAAAGCCTTGCTCGCCTAGTCTCAAAATTCGGACGCTTGGCCGTGTCACGAAACCTCGTGCAAAGATGGCGAGCAGCATTCATAGAGGCCCTTATTATACTTGTTTCATTTAAAAGAAAGATAACATTTCTTTTCAACATTTCCTTGAATGAATTGACGCTGTAGAGTGATGGTCCATCTCCATCAAATAATAGATACTACTTAATGATTAACTTGAAAACGATTATAATTGTGTTATTTAGGACATACACTATACCTATACATCATATAAAAGCAAATAAATTAATAACATTTACATTAAGTCAAATTAAGGATTTAACATGTAAAGACAAGGGCTCGTACATAAGCTAGGAATTATTGATTATGACATTGAATCGGATGCGAGGCAAAATGATTTTTCAAAGATAATGTTGAATGACTTTACAAATTTATTTTCTCGTAATAAAGAAGAAGAAGACAAGAGAGTGAAATTATTGTATGACTGGTTGTCAAGGGAGCGACAAAACTTTCCACAAGTGACTTTCAAATAATGTTACCATCTAGGCCTATTTGCACAATAAAGAATCATTTGTAATGAATAGATCTCTATATGGTTTGGACAAATCTTTCATGCGCACGTTTGTCGTATACCATAAAGGTCCCTTCGGAAACTATTATGGATGGACTTGCATTTAATCGAAATAATAATAATAATAAACACGTTACTTATAAAGCGCTTACCACCGAAGTCTCTATACTTAGCGCTATTGTGTTTTCATACATTTAAATGAGTGGCGTGATGTGGATTCCCCCCCCCCCATCTCTCTCTCTCTCTCTCTCTCTCTCTCCCCTCTCCCTATCTCCCTCTCTCTCTCTCTCTCTCTCTCCCTCTCTCTCTCTCAAGATTCAAGATTTATTTGTTTTTATTAGTCCATGCATGCAAACGTTATATCGAAATTTTGCTTCTCATGGCTTTTTTACAGTGAAATTACAAATGGTAGAAAATACAACATAACATTTAGTAAACGATGTACATAAATATGGATAATTATTTATAATAGGCATGTGCCCCTCAATTTCGTATTGCCTACAATTAACATGCGTCATAAATTAAAATGTCTCGTAACATTCCCCGTCAGCTCCCCCCCCCCCCCTCCCCATCCGCTAGCTCCCGATCCACAGTCTCTAGTTATCCGTTTAATTGCATAATAGATGGTGACGATAATGAAACGAATCATCAGGTCGTTGAAATGCCTGCCATCAGCTGCATAGCACTTTGAACAGGGTCTGAAATCAAAGACAACGATCACAAAAGCAATACGAGCAAAAGCTTCTTTTTTTATTAGCCTCCTCCACCCCTCCCTTGCAATCTCTCAGGTCTATCTCTCTGACTGTCGATCCATCATTGCATTTTAATTACCTAGTCAACCCTTACCCGCATCCTCTTATGGTCGCTCTCTGATGAACACGGCCGAAGGGGTGTCGCTACAGGGAGGTACCGTTGGCACCGTGGAGAGTCTCTGTGTAGAAGAGTTATGACAACCCATTATGAACCCCATTCTGTTTCAGTTTATTATTACGTAACATTTCTATCCCAGTGAAATAGCCATCATTATGTATGTTCAAAATGAATTATCTGATTTTTTGTTCTTCTTCTTTCATTTCGTAATTATTTCTGTCAAGGGACTTGAGTCTCCATGACGGCAAAATCAAGATTGTTTTTCATTGAGGAGAATTGACAAGCGTTAATTTAGGTCTGAGTAAGAAATGTGGTTGTTTTTGTTTTAGCTTTTGTTGATAATTGATCAACAAACTTGTCGAGAAATCATTTGGTTAGAGACTGTGCCCCCCATCGGCGGTTTAAAAATGGTATAGTGACGCCCTTGCTTAGCTAGAGTAGTGGAAATGGCTTATTCGGAGCGCTTCCAATTTAAAATCACAGCCTCCCGCCTAAACCATTGACGACAATGTTGTCTGCTCGAATTAGCACGAACAGATTTATCTACATGTATCCTACTCAAGACCACAAAAGGTTTCCTGCGTGGGAGAAATTTAGGAAAGAAAATGCGAACAAGTGTGATATGACTAAAGGAATAAATGAAGAAAATAAGATTGACAAATATTTAATAAGAAGAAGAAAGATATCAACACATAAGCCTAGAGAAAAGAAAAAAAATCGAGTAAATTAACCCACACAGTGATTATGGGTTTCTCCATTTCATTTATGTATGAAGCACTAAGCTGAGTTCATCCTCTTTATTGAACGAAAGTATAGGCATATTTAACAAAAAAGAAATAATCTAAGATAAATAAAAAAAATATTAAACAAAATATTTTATGCTATTATGATTCCTATATGATCGACTATACTCCTAATTAACCATGGTAACCGAAGTTTTTAAATTTAAAAAGGAAATCAAAAGGTTTACATTCGACGATCCATGGAAGTGGAGGAAATTTTCATAATGGTTTTAGTCGGACTTTAAAACTGAAATAAAGCTTGTTAGCATTCATTGTTACTGGCTAATTTCATTCAGTTGGGTAGTATTAAGCTATTTACTGAGCGGCGAATGCTTACGAACGTTGCGATTGAGGATTCGCCAACTTTTCAGACGAATGTTGGCGAAAATCAGGGTTCGCCTCTGCGACATTTAGCGACTTTTAGCGATGTTTAGCGACAATTAGCAGCATTTGAGCGAATGTTTGCGAAAGTGTTAGTAGCGACTATTAGTGACCGTACGCAAATGTTAATAGCGACAGTTTTTGCGAAGATTAACAACTATTTGTTAATCCTTTGCAACTATTTGTGAATGTTTAGGACCTTTTGCTATTAAACTCCGGGTACTCAATGGGTCGATTTTTATATAAGAATCATTATGGTAACGTAGTCGCTGGCATTGGCGAATCAAAAGGAACTTCAGCGACATCGTCTTACAACCGTTTAAAAACGTTTACGATTATTTTGCAAACGCTTGCAACTGTTAGCGGAAAAAATAAATTCGCAATGAAATAATGTTTGCAACAATGAAAACTGTTTGCGAACTTTATTGCAAACTTTTACGAACCTTTTGCAACCTTTTACAAACCCTGGCAAAACTCCAAATTCGCTACGTTCGCAAGCATTTGCCGCTCAGTGAGATAATTATACCCTTTAGAACTCATTAGTTCTTTTGTCAATGTAGGTTTTGCCATTGATTTGAAAAGAAAAAAGTCGACATCTCCCGAGAGAGGGCGTTATCAACCTTTTGAATTTTACCTTCGATTTCTCTGTTGCAGGGGGCAGCGACCCGAAGGAAAGGGGGAGGGGTGGACATGATTTATTGGATGATTGATTTTTATTCGTCAAGCTTCCAACATACTGTATATAAAGGGAAGAAGGGTGCATACGCCAAATGTGTCCAATACGAGATATGCCACTGGTAATAGCTCAAGAATAACAAGAGCAATACATGCAGAACAGAGATCAAATTTTCTTGCTGAATTAGCCTTGGATGTAACGTTGAGCCTGACATAATGATAGCTTGACCTTCATCTATAATTCATTGCGTGACATGCTATAAGCACATCGTCTTATATCGGAGAAAGGTTGTCTTTTTTGTTGTTGTTGAGTGCACTGGGAGTGATAGAGGTAAGAAGGCAGTCGTGCCTCGGTAGTCTGGATTGTTCTTGAGACTATTGTATCCAATATACTTGGGATCAATAAGTACCCTAACGACTAAATAGATAACAAAAAGAAATATGTAACTGAATGGAACTTTTTGCCTAAGCTTGCGTTACCTTGTTGACCACCAGCTAGGGGGTAATTTAGCCCATATTAGAATGTATTCTATTTCCTTTGAATACGATGGGATACAGCTAGCTTACGACTGATGCCAGCTATCCTGCCCAGTTCCTTTACCACATCACCGTCACTACCTCCCATACCCCCTCTCCCCCTGTAGACGTCAGCTGGGACCCATCTCAAAGTTTGCATGCCTTGTGGTCCTAATTTTCATTTTTGTTTTCTTTCTTTTTTCACGCGATTACCTAGCAATTTATTAAAACGCCCAAACCCCGCCCCGCAACCTCTCCACCCACATCCCCTCAACTTCAGATTCTCTGAACTTGAGACTTCAGAGATAGAGAGCGAATGGAGAGGGAGATAGAGATAACAGAGAGAAAGAGAGAAAGAGGGAGAGGGGCAGAGAGATAGGGAGAGAGAGAGAGAGAGAGAGAGAGAGAGCGAGTGACATCGAAAGAGAGAGAGAGAAGAGAGAGAGAGAGAAGGGGGGTTTACATTTTTCTTTAAATACATTTACAGAAAATGGCGATGTCGCCCCACAATTTACCGTTGCAACATTCAAGATCCCATTTTGAAATAAATGTACACTTTTGATCATACAAGTTAATATGCTGAATCTCATATCAGAATAAAATGTTCACATTGTATAGTTAAAGAGTGTCAAATTGAACTTGAGTAATGGTATCTATATTGGCTGCCCTTGAGTGGTATATCAGATACATTGCATTCAGCTCGCGAATATTTTACGAGTGGCTAACATTCAAGATATTGTTTGGAACTATTGAATTAGATTTCCACTCTTTTACATCATGCAAAGGGATAAAATCTATGTTATAGTAATTAATTCATAACACCACAATACCATTGTGCTTTCCACCTGACATCCCCGATAACCTTTTGCTATCAAGACAGTGTCTTTTATATTTCATGAATGTTGCTTTATATGAGGTGCTATATGAAATCTCGACAGCGATACACAGTGGTTTTGTTGTATTCTGAATTACACTGTCGCTCATAAAGGTGGAATATTTTTTTTTTATCCCAATTTATGGAATTATTTTAAAAATAATTTAAAAATAATAGATCTAGATAATAGTATACATTCTTAGATGTTATTGAATAATAATTTGCCAATGTGTGTTTTGCGTGATTGCTAAAGCATGTATATGCTACTATGCTTATCAACTAGGGGACCTATGCCCTTAAGTCATAAATGACAGTAATGAGGATTAATGCCCCACAAAAGGGCACTAATATAGCACATCGACACGGTGTTGATCCTGGGGCCTCACAGTTACGAGGCCATTGCTTTTTCTGTACGCAGCGGGGGCTAGGGTAGGGGGCAGTTTCCATAAATAAAAAAACAAACAGAAAATGCAATAAATTTTCAATAATTTATTGCATTTTACCCCGGTCCCCAACATAAAAAAATCCTCTGGACGGCCATGCATTATGTCTCAAGGCATGGGCACACAGACGATTTTTTTTTTATGTTGAGGACCGGGGTAGAATGCAATAAATTATTGAAAATGTAATGCATTTTCTGTTTTTTCCCAGTTTATACAACATTCGCGAATTTTCGAAAGTGTCGCGCTTTTATCCTTGCGACCTTTTCCAGCAGGTCATTAAAAGTGATTGAAAAATACGGACTTGCAAAGAACCGCACGTGAATTAGGCTCTTTTCCACCGCTCAGGTCGGACTGTGTTATGACATTAGGAAATGGCAGAGAAATGTTCAATTTATTGAGAGTGCTTCTAAATTGGATTGTTTCTATAAATAAATCGACAGAAAAGAAAATGAACGATAAAAGAAATGGGAAGAAAAAGTCATCACCCGTATACCAGGGCCGTTTTTATGAGTGTCGCTGTTTACGACCGAGGGCAATGCATGAAAAAAGACGAATACGAGAGGGCACCGTTTACAAAGCACTTCGAGCATAGAGTTGTTTATAACCGTGTATTATATGGCGGATTTAAATTGATTTCTATACAGCGCTGTAAAAGCGACCATTCTGAAACGAAATGACGAAGGTAATACGGCAAAGTATCGTTTTCTAACTCTCGTCTCTTATTGTATGGTCACCCGAGAAGATATTGTGCGCCAAATTAAATTAGATGTAAGCTATACGTGTTACAAATTTCTTTGAAGAACGTGATGGGTATGAATGTGTATTTATAGCACCATAGCTACAAAAGTCATAAAAGACAACAGTACAAAAGTATAACTTTATATTGTAGTTTGAATAGCTTCCGAATAATAATCACAGGCCGTTTCAAATCGTAGGTTTCAACACTTGATCTGTAGAAAACCGCAAGAAGGGGCGAGGGAGGGAGGGAGTGGAGGAGAGGGGACATGGAGAGGGGTTGAGAAGAGGAACTATATGTCCGCACGATAGGAGGCGATTAAAAAAAAATCCCATTTAATATTGTAATTACTTTCATTAGAAGACGTGATTCGGAAGATAGGTCTGTTACATGCTCTCTCAGTGGGATCGGAGAATGGGTGAACATTGGTGGTGGTGGTGATGGTGAGGGGAGGGGGTGCTGTACGCTCTCTTTGAACACGATGAGTGGGATAGAGAACTTATTCCAACCACTTACAATACACTGTTAATATATAAATCACTCATGAGTATCGCTCTAATCATATCCAATTGACAGCCCTATCTTTCAACCTGCTTACTAATTGAAGAGGAATCAAATTGAAATAATAGTATTTCTACCCCTCCTTTATCCGAGGAGATGATGCCTGTCGACAGATGGTCGCATAGCCAGAGATTCGGGCTAAAGACCCGTCCAAGCGAGACGTGCAGTGTGTCCTCGATTCTCGAGCTAAAATTAAATTCCCTCTCTTCACATCTCTCTCTCTCTCTCTCTCTCTCTCTCTCTCTCTCTCTTTCTCTCTCTCTCTCTCTCTCTCTCACTCTCTCTCTCTCTTCTCTCTTCTCTCTCTTCACATCTCCCTCTCTCTCTCTCTTCTCTCTTCACATCTCTCTCTCTCTCTTCTCTCTTCTCTCTCGTCACATATCTCTCCCCCTCTCTCTCTCTCTCTCTCTCTCTGTCTCTCTCTTCACAACTCCCCTCACTCTCTCTCTCTCTCTCTCTCTCTCTCTCTCTCTCTCTCTCTCTCTCTCTCTCTCTCTCTCTCTCTCTTTCTCTCTAAAAAAGGTAACCTTCATTTGAGATGAGAATCCGTCGTGCATCTCGTACACTGTCTACCAATCCTATTCGGGTGCCTTTCCTTTTTGTTTTACAATAAAGAAATGTCGACGAATTATCTTTGTTATAAAGCGATATCATAACAATATTAATTTTGAAGCATTCCAAGTAATCAGTGCATCAGTTTATCATTCTGTCATAATGAGCAATATTTAGAAGAAAAAAAAAACATGTTCTTTTAGAAGGGTGCCATAACCCGGTAACCTTTATTTAAATTCGTTTGGGGTAATAATCATCTTGCTTTATAAAAGCGCCAATCGAAAGGGTTGAAATAATATAGATGTAAAATGAATGTCTCATACCCTTCATATATATTATATATGAAGGGTATGAGACGTTTCATCCTTGAAGGTTTAAGAGTCTTTCACAGTAAAAAAAAAATGAATTGTCATCAAATAATCCAAGAGTGTTGCTGTTCTTGTTATTATCCTTTAAGTCCTTTTATTGTGTCAATAATATTTGAAGATCAAAAGGTCATTGTCCTTTTGATTGTACTTTCACTTTTCAAATACGCCAATGGGTATATCTCCATGTACATGTATATTTCTTCCTCGCCGTGCAAGAAATCATTCCAGAATCTAATTTCTACTCCCAAATTCGATTAGAATTTGTTGGTTGACGGACAAATGTTCCTCAGGGCTAAGGTCTGAGGCGATGATAACAGGATGCAATCGTCGAATATAATTAGCTCAATTACTCCTTGATCGCTCTCGATATAAATCTGATTTATGACTCCTTCCAAAATCGGATTGATAAAATCCCAGGGACTTGTTTGCAAGGATCAGGGGGGTGTTTCACAAAGATCCTATTAAAGTAGAACTTAACTCTAAGTTGGACTTAAACATTATGGACAGCAATTGGAGCCTTAAAATGAAATATATTAAAAAGCAGAAATTCAAGTATTTTTGACTTTTCATAAATTCCACATCAAGAACATGAAATCTCCCATGATAATAGAACATATTAATGATTTGAATCAGCATTTTATGCCTTTTAAAATAACTTTTACACAATATTTTCAAAGATGCTAATGGCTTTCCATAATTTTTAAGTCCAACTTAGAGATAAGTTCAACTTAGGATCTTTGTGAAACACCCCCCTGGTTATTAATGATTCGCCCTTGCCATTCACAGCAAAGGATTTTTTTATCAATCTAAAGATGATATATTTTGCCATAATTAAATTCAATTTGTTTATGTTTCCAACAAAACATTACAAATCAATATTATTATACATTTTGTTTACAACAGATGTAGGAATACAACAAATTATTGAAGATTTGTTAATTTTCTGTTAACTCAACAGTTCAACAATACTTGTATCTTGAGAAACCGGCAATTTATATGTTATAAATGTAAATTACCTTGAATATATATTTGTTAATTTGTTTCAAAAGAAAATTAATAAAATCCATGAAGAGGGGAAAATATGGGAGGAAAATGTAAAAATACATATTGGAAACAGAGGGGTCCACTAAAAAGCAATGCTTGTACAAATGTGACTTTTTTGTAATTCTTATCAAACGGTCAAAATAAATGGTCAAAAATAAACTTCTATTTTTTTTTCTCTGTTTGTTTTCTTTTTCTAAATCAGGGCTTGTTTGGATTTCTCGCCTTCTAACCTATGTTTCATTTAACTGTGTATGTTAACCATGTTAATCTATAATGTATGTTTCTTGCACAGCATCCATTGACTGAAGTATGCCACCGTGCTAAAATAAAATAAATAAACAAACAAACAAACAGCTTGTTATAGAAATAGCGCATGTCAGCCTCGTATGATTTTCTTTGCTTGTTAAACATCTGATTTTCCTTTGAGATAAAATGAGTCAACATATAACAACAAAAAATATCTCCATAATTATATCTCTGTCAGATACAGGATATGATCCTACACTATTTACAAATCTGTTAAACGCGGAATGGGTGAAGATAACCGTATCATAATTTTTTCTCCTAAAATTTAATGTACTCTTTGGAATGATTCAAATGATTTTATTTCTCATGCAAACCATAATACAATGAATAATTATGTTACAATGATATGCAATGAACCGACAAATATAATAGAAAAAGTACGAGAAAAGAGGAATTAACTAGAAGCAGAGCTTGTTGAAGTGTTAGTTCCTCAGATGCTGTTATACAATATAACATGAACAAAGTATGCTTAGAAAATCAATAAATAGAACAAATATGAAGCTGAGAAATTATAGATTTTTTTTTTTTGGGGGGGGAAAGAGAGGGAAAAATGGAGGTAGATAGTAAAAGGCGACAAAAAAAAAAGAAGGGTAGGTACAGTGGACATTTTTCTACTACTTCCTTTTCTTCTTTTCTTTCTGGTCCCCATGGAAGACCAGCTAAAAATGGGCTATCCAGCCGTCGGTTTCCCTATTTTTGTTTATTTCGTTGTAACATTCTTTCTTTCGTTCTTGTAGTTCAATATTGTAGTTTTCCAATTTAATACCTTATGATTGTTTTTCTTGATAATGCAAATTGTATATTAGGTATATGTCTATGAATAAACTTTCGTATTTGTCTTTTTACATGACGTGGAGGGGTGGGGCAGTGTAGAGACAACATGCAGGCTCGCTGTCCACAAGTAATTTTCAATACCCATTCTTGGAGGGGAAAAGAAAAAAATTCAATCAAACCTTTTAGTGAATGAAAGAATTTCAATTATCGGTGATGTCATTTCCGCGTAGAAAAGCTCCTAATCACAATGGAAAACCTTTCCCTAATTGTTATTCAGAGCACGCTGAAAGGCATTTAGCCCAAGGTGTGTCGGGAATGTTTTTGATCTTGTAGCTAGAGATTAAAAAAAAATTGTTTTGGCGAAGATTAATCAGCATATTACAAAATGGCCAGAAGGTAGGAAAAATGGGGAATAAAGGGAAACGTTTGAGAATTTGGGTCAAGAAATTGTGTTTTTACTTTTGCTTGTGGTTTCTATGTTTACCTGTTGGACAACAGCCATATCTGCCAGGAAAAACAGAAAAATAGTCTTATTATGGTTTGGATTTTCGAAGCACCATATTTCTGTAGTTGTTGTTGTTTCTTTGATCTGGGGTTGGCGGTCTTGCAAAATATGATAATAAAGCATGTTAAAACAGGAAATAATGACAATATGAATGATATTAAAGTTAGATTGAAATCAAATTTTTTGTCAGAAGTCGTGTATGTTTTCGATATGGGGTTCAGGTCGATAAAAAGGTCAGATTTCCCCTATGTATGAAAACTATCTCTGGTTATTAGTTCTTATGTAATTCATCGGAATCATATAAGATGAAATACATCTTTTGTCATTTAATCAGCATCGTCTTCTTTTCTCTTTTTTTGTGATCCAATCAAAGTCATTACTCATTTCTTGTATCAAAAGTAATTGTCCGTTCTGGTCTATTATTAATGAGTTTTTAAAAAATCTTGTAATTCTATTCTCCAGACACTTTTTTTGATATGCAACCCTTGCTGTTTTATTGTAAGTCATTGAATATTCTTCGATTTATTATAATGAACTTATTTTTTCTTATTTGATCTTTCCTCCCAGTTTAACGCAGTAATTTTGATGTCGAAAATTGCTACTTGTTATTCACTGCACTGCATCATTTTTTTGTTAGGCTTTCTTTTTATATGCCTTCTTCTGTGGCTTTTATTCACCCGTGTTCTGGGGCCCGTTTCACAAAGCCTTTTTTAATGCTAAATGACAAAAATCAGTAAAAAATCTGCTGATAACCAATCAGAAGCAAGGATTCCAGTAGCTTATAACAAAAGCTGTCTTTTGTCACTGATGACAAGTTCTGTGAAACGCCCCCCTGGTCCTCCTCTTCATCCCTGTCATCACTTTCATAATCATCCTTTCCGAAAGTAATGAAAGGTTGGAGCACATCCTCCCATAATGGAAGGCATAATGCTAAGCATCGCTTCATTTCTGTAACGTTACGACAACAGTGATCATCCTGGTCATTAATCATACATAGTGACGTCACAATTATGACAGTAGAGATTGCTTCGGTTGACATGTTTCTTGAACATGATGGAATCATGAACTAGGCCACACTCTGGAATGATTTAAATAGAGCAAGATTATAGAGCCAGCCAGGCACGATTTTTGTAATAAAGAGAAGAAGGATGCTCACAACTTAAACATAGTCATGATATACGTACATGTACATGTCATATTCGCTGCAATTTGTGTTTTGTGTCGCATTTGGATGTATTTGAAGTGTTTTGGTGTATAACTAATATTTGTAAATATTTTCACAATTCGGAAACATATTGCCCCCATGAGAATATAAATAAAACAATTGAATTGAAAATGACAGTAAATGTCAAATCAGCTGCAAAATTAAATCATGTCGGTAAAGATGACTTTACCGACATGATAGATTAGTCTGGAATAATGACTAGGTTGTCTCATCCATCATTATGATATTTTCATTTCTTATTTTCACAGTTTAAGAAACGTTAATCCGCAAACAAAGGAATATGAAATAGTGAAATAACCGTTTAGAAGCCACGAGCTTGAAAGGAGGGTAGACAAATAATTAAACTGTCAGGTGATCTTTATTCATATGATTTTAATGCTGAATATTGTCGTATTGTAAGAACAATGATGACAAAAAGATTCACATATTATAGTCTTAATCATAGTCTTTGTCATCTGTAGTACATCGGATGGTTAAAATGATTCGTCCTTTCTTAAAACAACTTAATGTCTCTTTTCATGACCTATTGATGAACATTATATTACAGGGTCGATCTGACTCTAAATACATGATCAAAGATATTCCTAATGTCTATATTTTCGAGTAATTTATTAGCAGTCAGACAGGATTTTTTCCCCATTTTTTTTTTGTCCACACGGCAAACAACATATTACCACTACAATGTACTAATGAGTAGCATTCAGTGGTATAATTATGTATGCTAAGATACAAGCATAATGCAACCATCTCAGAGAGTCATTCGATCATCATCCCATCCCACGTGACGTATTAGTCACGCTAGAACAAATCTGGAATTAATTTCTCCCTGATCGGATAATGCGGAAGGCAGAATTATAAAAAAAGTAAAGTGAAATTTCTGTAATTGATTAGCCCTTTTTTGTTAACCATCACCTCGTTCATACCTTGTTATATCTTGTTATGTAGTTAGTCAAATCAGTGGGGAAAATTCCTTCACGATCAGGTATATCACTATTTCTTTTCACAAAAAAAAAGTATAAAGGATACCCCCAACAAATCATATCAAACGTAAATATTCAGTAAAATGAATAGATAATCAATCCAAATTAATATGTATTATTTTTAATTAATATCTTAGTATAATCCGAATTCCGAAAGCAAACTAATTCAGATCAATGAGATGATAAAACGTTGTCGAATACTAAAAATGGAAAGAGGTAATTGTTTTCCTTGAAATGAATGTTAAGTCATGAATATGATTCTAATAAAAACAAAGTACTATTTTGGGTCTGAGAGACTTGTGAGAGAAGAGGCGGGAGGGAGATAGAATGGGGAGAAAGGGGGATAAGGGGAGTGAAGAGAACGAGGGAGAGAAGACGAGAAGAGAAGATAAGAGAAAAGGAGAGAGAGAAAGGGAGAGAAAGAGAGTGTGTGTGAGAGAGAGAGAGAGAGAGAGAGAGAGAGAGAGAGAGAGAAAGAGCGAGAAAGAAAGAGTGAGGGAGAGGGAGAGAAAATGGGTAAAAGAGAGAGAGAGAGAGAAAGAGAGAGAAAGAAAGAAATAGAGAAAGAGAGAATGAGAAAGAGGGAGAGAAAATGGGTAAGAGAGAAAGAGAGAGAAAGAAAGAAATAGAGAGAGAGAGAGAGAGAAAGAGAAGTGGTTCGAAATGACAAAGAAGCAAAATTTCAACATGATTTGAGTCTGTGTCCCTCCCATACATAGTTCTAAATATAGCGCTGCATATTGGCGTCACGCCGCGAGCACAGGGTATAAATAAACTCTGAAGCAAGATATCCCAAATCAGAACCGGTGTGACGGCAGATCTTGTTACCTTGGCGGATCGTGTTCTCGGAACAAAATCTGCCTAGCAGATATCGTGATCAGCAGCGGATATCGTACTCGCTACAACCAAATCTGCCGTTAGTGAACACGGCGGATAATGTGCATTGGCGGATTTTGTTCCTATATAGCTACAGGCAGTGGCGAACCTGGCATACCGCGTCAGGGGGGGGGGGGAGGTTTTGGGGGGAGGTTTTGGGGGGAGGGGAGGGTTTTCCCCCCTCCCACGGTATTTTGATGTTTGCGATCGCGCGATTTCATGCATACCCGTACCTTACTTATGTTTTGTTGATTTGAAAAGTCTTCATAATTCGAAAAAATTGTTTTATTTGGGGGGGGGGGGGGGGGGGGGGGGGTTAGGGTTAGGGGTGTGACACCCAAATTTGCTGCCAACTTTTAAGGGTGGGACGTCATCCAAACTTGCCGATTAACAAATGCATAGCATCTACCACCCTCCTTCCCTATCCTAAATGTTAATTATTCCATGGTATAATTATAGGCTCTTATCAAATTAAAAAACCTTTTGAAGTAATCATTACCCCCTATAATATTGAAACATGCAACTAATTTGTTTCTACATCGTGATCGACCTGAAAACAAATACAAAAAAGTAATTAGCCCCCTTTTTGTATCTGAATCCACATATCAGTGATAAAAAATAATCATGCGAGCGCGAGGCATTACAAACTGATTTTTCCCTCAACAGTGACAGGAACTGGGCTTATGAAGCCCTTCAAAATTTCTGTCGGCAAATGCGTCACTCTTTTCCTTTTTCCTTCCCTACTTCTTTCATTTTTTTTTCTCTCTCTCTCTCTCTCTCTCCTTTTTTCTTTCTCTTTTTCTTTCCTTTCTTTCCCTTTTTTCTTCTTTTCTTTCTTTTTCTTTTTCTTTCCTTTCGTTTCCCTTTTCTCTTTTCTTCTTTTCTTTCTTTTTCTTTTTCCTTCCTTTCTTTTCCCTTTTCTCTTTTCTTCTTTTCTTTCTCTTTCTTTTTCGTCGGGGGGGGGGGCAATCCGGCCCCTCCCCCCCCCATAGGTACGCTAGTGGCTACAGGACATGGTCTGATAAATTCTATCGTGAATAACATGGCGGATTGCTAGACTTAAATTGTCTGATTTGTTCGTATTGGACATCGAATCTGTAGGCTATTCCGAAAAGCATCCCCCTTTATTGCATTGACGCCCACAGGCGACAAAGCCTTGTTGTCTCTCTTTCTTCTTGTCCATTCTTCTTGTCCATATCGATCTAATTTTATGTTAAAACCAGCATAATTGACATTTTGGCATTTTTGTTTTATTTATGCCCGAGTGGGTCTAATGGCCTCTAGAGGCCTATACATAAGACCTCCTCCCCAACTGCTGTTTTAACAGAAATAAATCATAATTTAATTACGTATTTATTTCATTTCATTAAACATTTTTCCTGTGATCCAGTCTCTGTGCTTTTTCATTTTCTTTCTTTTCATTTATAACTAAAATGAAGGCAGATATGGGAAGGGTCATGATTGGTCAGAGCAAATTGACGTGTTTGTTTGGAATCTTTCAAACTTTTGTATTACTGCATTTGTTAGCCAAGAAAACCTTTTAGAATAAAACAACCTGACTCCCATAGTAGCGTTTTAAACATTGGTAAGCCCCCCCCCCCCCCCCCCAACAAAAAAAAAAAAAAACCAAACAGATTCCTTTGATTTTATATGATAAATTGCAAGAAATAGAAATTATCAACGGCTTCGATCATTTCTTTAAAAATAGATTTATAAGCTAATAAAACAATATAGACCTAATAAACTTAAATTTGTTTTACCCCTATTTTCAAACTATTCTCGAATCCTTACAGAGTATAATTCAGGTTATTTTGCTACCTTTAGAAGTTGTCCGCATCCAATAGACGAAAAGGATTATATTGTATTTCTTTATCAATTAAAAATTTGCCATTACTGTGCATCCCTTACAGATTTATAACATTTTTTTTTAATTCGGTTGTACTGATTACGAAACTTGAATTGTGGGGCCGGGGGGGGGGGGGGGGGTGATCGAGGCTCTTTGCATCATCCCATATCCTCCCTTCATTTTTTTTTTTGGGGGGGGGGGGAGTGAACTTTAAGGTCACTCTACATGATAGAAAAAACAGATTTTAAATATGATAAACTATTTTCTTAATTGTAATGGCTTTCTTCTTTTTTACGCTTAGGTGGCTTAATTCCTCTTTTAAGAGAAAACTCTTAATAAGAGCGGCCTCTTGCTCGAACTCGTACTCGCACTCAGCATCCATGGTGGTATACAGTATAGTACTACGGTACACATGCAATTGCAATCGCACGCAGCCTAGCCAGCATGCATGCATGCAGCAAGCGGAGACCGTACCACTCATAAAAACGATACCTTCAGAATGGAACGATAGCTGCAAAACGGAACACTATCTGCCAGCCACTCTGCGTGGTGGGTTACAATATCTGCCGGCAGATTTTGTGACGGGAACAATATCTGCCGGCGGATTTTGTTCCGCGAACACGATCCGCCAGTCACACTAAACGCCGTCACACCGGCACGCCATAACGAATTCTTTTATCTTCAGTCTCAAACAGGCATTGACTTGTGATCTACAAGGTGATAAATCACATTGAGATAAACAACTGTAGGGACCTTAAGAGACGAAATTAACCCCTAAATAGTGGCAAACGAAGAAGAAAAATATTCATAATAATGCAATGATCAAGAAAATTTGAATTTAAATTTAAAAGAAACAATGAGAAAATAACAAACAGAAATATTATGAAGGACAAAAGGAGATTTTGATTAGGGTCAATAAAAATTAAATATATATTAAGAAAAGAAGAAAAAATGAGACAGAGATATTGAAATATAAAAGACAAGACGAAAGACAAAAGAAAGAGGGAATTTTTATTTTAAAAAGGGTAAAAAAAAACTATTAACAAAATCACGTTGAGGGCGTTAACATCATAACTCTTCAGTGTGGCTCAATCACTGTTTTCTCTTTTCGTAAAGATCAGTGGACAAAAGATACGAGGGAGTAGTAGGAGATGAGTAAAGATCATTGGCGTCGAGTAGCAGGTGTGACAGAAGAGATAGTTGGGGTAGTAAATATTTAGTAACAGTAGGTTTGGTAGAGTGGTCATGGTGGTTGTGATAGTGGTAGTAGAGGTATAGGAGATTACATTTATTCATTCGTTTAATCAACCAATTTTGCAATCAATCACTCATAATCATATCGAATTTTCGCACTGTCAATTGTATCAATTGGTTTTATAAATCTCCGAATCTAATCAAACAATCAAAGAAGCTTGGTCAAACAATCGAAATATCAGTCATTCAATTAACCAACTCATTCCTTATTTAATCTTTCAGTCAACCAATAATCAACCAATAATCAATCAGTCAATCATTCCATCAATCAGTCAATTAGTCAGGAATTCAACACGTCAAACAATCAAGCAATCAGGCAATCGATCAGGCAATCAATCATTAAAGCAATCAATCAGTCAAGCAATCAGACAATCAACCAGTCAATCAGTCAGGCAAACAATCGGCCAAGCATTTAGTCAAGCAATCAGGCAATCAATCATTCAAGCAATCAGTCAAGCAGTTAGTCAAGCAATTAGTCAAGCAATCAGACAATCAATCATTCAAGCAATTAGTCAAACAGTTAGTCAAGCAATTAGTCAAGCAATCAGGCAATCAGTCATGCAAGCAATTAGTCAAGCAATCAATCAGGCAATCAATCGGTCAATCAATCAATCGTTCTACCTATCAACCACTTGAAATATTTGTGAATCACTCACCAATCATGAAGATCGCAACACAAAACCAATTTAAACTTGTTCATGATAATTTAACATATATATTTTTCTGAAATAAAATGTTTCTGTACAAAATGGATAACGATTCAAAGATTAATATCAATTGCTATGGTTGTCATCAACCAAACTAAATAACACAGAAATCCTGTGCTTTATCCTTCTATATACTTTCTCAAGTTTGCCTGTTCAGCATATCCAACATCGAAAACAAATTGTTTGCAAAGGTAGGTTGTACCAACTTGTCAACAAAAATTAACGGATTTCGAATCACCTTAATTTCCAATTTGCATTGTATAACAATACGTGCGATAGCAGCATGTATACAAATCGTAGGTGTTTACTCATAAACATATTAAATAATTGTATGACGAAGTATTTACATTTATTGCTTATTTACGGACAAATATTTTCATCGCAGTGACAACATTTCCATTTCCAATAACGGATACAAATGATGAAAGATGATGCTTCGTACACGTACAGCATGCACGGAGTACAGAAGTTGATCACTTTCAGTCTGGTATTCAAAACATATTTCTGCCAACATGGCAGGTATCAACTAAAAAATGTAATGCCTGTTACAAACGATGCGTCATTTTTCCTGACGTAGAAGTGTGGTGTTGCATTCGACGCATAATGGTAAAAAAAAAGTCAATGGGACATTATATTGTATTCACATGTTTGACCAGCACAGTTAATACAACGCAAGCAAAACGATGCCTTGTGTGCAACATGAATAAGAGACGCTTCGGCCGATCTTTCAAATTATTTAGCCCTACCGTGATAATCTTCTCTGACGATTAGTATTTCCTTAGGTAGATCGAGATGGTAATTTCCAATTGTCACTTTGGCCCTTAAGGCCACTTACAGAGAGTGGAGTTTGCACACAACGACGCACTACAATATGCTCACTCAAAAAGGCCACATGACAGTATTGTTTTAAACAATACAAAACAGTGTTGTTGTTGTTTAATCTCCATGAAAGGTTGAAATAGACTTTTGTCAGTTGCTTGGAGTTGACCGGTTAAACCTATATCTAGCCATTCATGTACCTATGCTGCTAGCTGTTAAGTCCTCTTTAGATGTTGTGGCATCACTCTCCTCTGCCACTATTGCTTTGATACTTAAGCAGATGGTGTTTCTGTAGCGGAAGGTGTTTCGTCGATTGCGGGTGTTTCTGTTGAGGCAGGTGCTTCTTCGGCGACAGGTGCTTGTTCGGTGCCGGGTGTTTCTTCGGTTGCTGTTTTTTCCTCGGAGTTTGGAGATTCTGCGGAGGCTGGTGTTTCTTCCTTTGTAACAGGAGCTCCTTCGGTGGTTGCTGGTGTATCTTCGGTGGCTGTTGATTTATCTTCGGTGGTGGCTGTTGCTGCTTCGGTAGTTGCTGGCTTATCTTCGGTGGCTGCTGGCTTATCTTCTGTGGTTGCAGGTTTATCATCGGTAGTTGCTGGCTTATCTTCGGTGGTTGCTGGCTTATCTTCGGTGGTTGCTGGCTTATCATCGGTAGTTGCTGGCTTATCTTCGGTGGTTGCTGGCTTATCTTCGGTGGTTGCTGGCTTATCTTCGGTGGTTGCTGGCTTATCTTCGGTAGTTGCTGGTTTTTCTTCAGCGGTTGCTGGTGCATCTTCGGTAGTTGCAGGTTTATCGTCGGTAGTTGCTGGTTTTTCTTCAGCGGTTGCTGGTGTATTTTCGGTGATTGCTGGTGTATCTTCTGTGGTCGCTGGTTTATCTTCAGCGGTTTCTGGTTTATCTTCGGTGGTTACTGGTGTATTTTCGGTGGTTGCAGGTGAATTTTCTGTGGTTGCTGGTTTATCTTCTGCGGTTTCTGGTTTATCTTCGGTGGTTGCAGGTGAATCATTGGCGCCATCTGATGTATCTTCGCCAGCAGGAGGTGTATCTTCGGCGGTTGATGGTGCGCTTTCTTTGACAGCGGGTGTATCTTCCGTGTCAGTAGGTTTATCTTCTGCGGCTGCTGGCGTCTCTTCAGCCGCTGCTGGCGTCTCCTCGGCCGCTGCTGGCTTATCATCAATGGCCGCTGGCGTCTCTTCGACGGCTGCTGGCTTATCATCAGTGGCTGCTGCCTTCTCATCGGCGGTCGATGGCTTCTCTTCAGTGGCTGCTGGTGTTTCGTTGGTGGCAGCTGGCTTCTCTTCGGTCGCTGACGGCTTCTCTTCAGTTACTGCTTGCGTTTCTTCGATGGCTGCTGGCTTCTCGTCGTTGGTTGCTGGTTTATCTTCTGCGGTTGCAGGTTTATCTTCGGGGGTTTCTGGTATATCTTCGGTGGATGCTGGTGAATCTTTGGCGCCATCTGGTGTATCTTCGCCAGCAGGAGGTGTATCTTCGGCGGCTGCTGGCATCTCTTCTGCGGCTGCTGGCTTCTCATCAATGACTGCTGGCTTCTCATCGGCGGTTGATGGCTTCTCTTCAGTAGCTGCTGGCGTTTCGTCGGTGGCAGCTGGCTTCTCTTCGGTCGCTGATGGCTTATCTTCAGTGGTTGCTGGCGTCTCGTCCGTGGCAGCTGACTTCTCTTCAGTGGCTGCTGGCGTCTCATCGGAGGCTGCTGGCTTCTCTTCAGTGGCAGCTGGTGTCTCATCGGAGGCTGCTGGCTTCTCTTCAGTGGCTGCTGGCGTTTCGTCGGTGGCAGCTGGTGTCTCATCGGAGGCTGCTGGCTTCTTTTCAGTGGCTGCTGGCGTCTCGTCCGTAGCTGCTGGCTTCTCTTCAGTGGCTGCTGGCGTCTCATCGGAGGCTGCTGGCTTCTCTTCAGTGGCTGCTGGCTTCTCTTCAGTGGCTGCTGGCTTGTCTTCAGTGGCTGCTGGCGTCTCATCGGAGGCTACTGGCTTCTCTTCAGTGACTGATGGCTTGTCTTCAGTGGCTGCTGGCGTCTCATTGGAGGCTGCTGGCTTCTCTTCAGTGGCCGCTGGTGTTTCTTCGGTGGCAACTGGCTTCTCTTCAGTGGCTGCTGGCTTGTCTTCAGTGGCTGCTGGCGTCTCATTGGAGGCTGCTGGTTTCTCTTCAGTGGCTGCTGGTGTTTCTTCGGTGGCAGCTGGCTTCTCTTCAGTGGCTGCTGGCGTCTCATCAGAAGCTGCTGGCTTTTCCCCAGTGACAGCTGTTTTCTCTACGGTAGCTACTGGCTCTTCGGTGGTAGCGGGTTTCTCTTCGGGAGCAGCGGGTGTCTTTTCGGTTGCTGTAAGAGTTTCTTCAGCTGGCGGTGCTTGCTCGGTAGTTTCTTCCGCCTCTTGTTTTGTTGGTGCCTGTTCTACTGTAGGTGCTGCTTTTGTTTCTATTGGTGTCGCCTCTGTTGTCGGTGCCTCTGCAGGGGATTTTGCCGGCTCCGGTTCAGGTAATGACTCCTCTACTTTTGGTGCTGGCTCTTCTTTCTTTACCTCTTGAGTTGTTTCTGCTTCTTTACTTTGAAGCTCTGGTTGTGATTTTTCTGCTACTACGGGTGCGGGAGCTGCTCTATTTTCATATCCTCTTACATTGAGCTCATTCAACTTCTTCTTGGCTTTTGTTTTTTTCTTGACCTCTTTTGGTTTAGACGAAGTAGCTGTTTCCTTGTGATCAACGTTCTTTTCATCCTTGCTCTTTATGTCTTTGTTTGCTGGGTGATAAGCGGTTCCATTTGAGTTTTCTACAGGCATGACAAGAGAATGAGGAAATAGATAATTAGATCAATGCTGCATCGAGACGGTTGCTGAATATGGTGGAGGGGTTGGGGTGGGGGTGGTAACCAATAATGAAAAATTTTCATATGAAGATTCGAAAATGTATGCCTACATTACACTTTAATTATAATCTTGCATATATTGGGGAAATTACAAATCTATAATTTGGCTATTTTTTTGTTAGAATAATTCCACTACGCCCCCCCCCCCCCCCGAGCCTAGGAAGAAAGAATTCCAGAAATCATATTCTCGAGATCCCCCCCCCCCCCCTTACCCCTCCGATCCAATATGGGAGGTCTGGTAGAATTTCTGATGTTGTTTTGCCATTTTTTTTGTTTTTGTTTTGCTTGTTTGCTTTACTACGCCCTCCCCCTTTTCCGACAAAGCTGTATCCCCTCCCCCCCCCCTTCCAAAAAAAATAAAAAATAAAATATTAATAATGATAATAATGATAATACAAAGTAATGATAATAATAATAATCTCACGACGAAACTCACCTGTGACCGTCAGGTCCTTGCTTGTACCGCACCCCATCTTGTTTTACTTCTTTGAATGTATATCCTAAATAATAGTCCCTTTCGATGTTATCCTTTCGTAAAGCGTTATTCCAAGTATTGGCCGATGAAGCTGCTCTGATCTAAGAGGCAAATAAAATAACGATGCATATCTGTTACATTTTGCTTCACTAAATTCACCTAGTCTCAAATATATACTTTTTTCTCATATCGTTAAAAATGAGTCGAGGCAATGTTGTTCGTTGTTACTAAGGATATTCATTTTGTTTAACTTTGAGGAAAAAATAGAATTCTGGTGTCTCATTATAGGCTTACTCTCTAATAAAAAATACAAATTCAATTCGCTGTATTTATTTGTCCAATGTCATTCAACATGGATATTTGGTTTGCTCACATGTGAAAAAAAAGGCTCAGACAAAATTGAAAAAGAACAGAAATATGATACAAAACATGGATACATTTTGGTGATTACAGAAATAAAATACCCATGTATACGTAATAATGATTCTCGTTTGGTTATAGCTTCTTTAGTTTCCTCAAGTAACGTAATTAAAGTGTTTTCATGCATATCTATAAACGAAAATTATTTACCACTATACACATAGAAAGTTAAGCTTTTAGACTGAATTGAAGTATATCGCAATAAATCTGATAATTTGAAAATATAAATACTGAGTCATATGGGCCAATGATTACCGTGTACCACACCATAATCATTAATTTCACTAATATTAATTTTACTAAGAAAGATGAAAAAATGATTCTGAAAAGTTTGTAATACTTGTCAAACTATACTGCTCTTTTGAAGGTGTTGGAAAATAATTTGTTAGTGGTTAATGATTAAAGGTGCTTGAAATGTGAGCTGTTATTTCAAACGTGATAACTAATAACTTAAAGTCGGTCAATGATAGATATGTGACAAGCTCGGGAATTAGTTTTGTTTATAATATATTAAACAATTTTTTCCTCAGAGTGTGTTGTACCTCGTTGCATTATGATATCGACATGTTGTAAAGAACTGATTAACATCTATTACATAATAATGGTAATAATTAACAATGATAACAATACAATAAGAAGACTACCTATAAGGAGGGGGAAATTTTATTGCATTCATTTTCTAACACAAGGTCTCCAAGACGAGGCTGAGACCGGTTTTGCTTCATCGTTGTATACAAGAGTAGGAGAGAGAGAGAGAGAGAGAGAGAGAGAAATTAAACACATTTATGTAAACCAAAGTTGTTGCATTCGATTTGTGCGTGAAATCTGCAGCCCAGAGAAATATCATCTTCTTTTATTTATATGTTTCTTTATCTGTTAATGAAAAATAACTAAGTCGATTATATCATTTATTCAAGCAAACAGATTAGCCACATAAAAACATAAAAATAATTTAAAAAGTAATTATAGACTTACCTTCAACTGGTTTGTATCACAAATTAGTATCAAAATTGAATACAATCAGCGTAAACTTCCAACTGGATATGCATGAGCTGAGAACATGAAGAGAGCATCACCCTTACACACTAAGATTATGTTTGGAATGATTGTTTCTCTTCGTCTCAATGGACACTTGACCAATAAACACCTTGACCAGATGAAATGTTAGAGGTATCCAAGAGTGACCGATACATGAACGTGGTCTGAGAAGAATGGACATTGATTTGACCATCATCGGTCAAGCGTCGGGCAAGTAACATAGATTAGGCTTGGTCACAGACACAGTTATGGTGATGTTTCTCATGATAATCCACATTAGACATAATAAATCCTTATTCGTACGCTTATAAAAAACAACATAGAAACGAAAATATGTCAATTTTGTTTTGTTTTAAAGCAACAAAGAAAATCTACATTATTACCGTAGACCTTTAAATAAAACATTTGAAAAGGCATATCAATATGCCACTTGCATTCCAAATTGTTCTCATATTGACCCTCCCGGGCGTCAACAAATAATTTTGTTATAATGGAAATAGGCCTACACAATCATATTTTGCGGTCTTCATCGTGGATATGATCGGAGGCACGAATATTTAATGCTGTTTGAGCTTCAGGAGAAGTTTCCAAAAATATTTCATTTTGGTGAAGCAACAAGGAGTGCATATCTTTCCAAGTTTTGTTAAAGACGTTGCCCCCATACTGAGGGCAATGTCAGTAGCACGGTCTGATATTTCATGTTATAGACTAACTGAAATTAATTCATTATGTAACCTCTACCAGACACCCTACTACAAGGAAGCACTCGGCGCGTGTCTGATCTTCTTTTATTTTGTTGCTAACAATAAAACACGCCATGTTTCCTCCATACCATGTAAGGTCATTAGGGATAATTGATCGATACACTATTGTATCAATAGACGGTGATCGGTGTTTGTTCCCGTGACATTCAATATACCAGCCAAGGAGCGGCGGAGGTGGGGGGGGGGGGGGGTCGGATGGAGGAAATATGGTCCCGTATACAGTTGCATCTTAATATTTCATTATCCCCAACAATATTGATAAGAGAGATTGATCGAAACAACTATTATTATTATTATTATTTCATTATCCCCAACAATATTGATAAGAGAGATTGATCAAAGCAACTATTATTATTATATTATTATTATTAATTTAGCAATTTCATACAAGTCATGCATATAATATACATAGAGTGAAAACGTAATTGTAACACATTAAAAGAACACAATGAATACTTATCCATTCGCAAGGGTGTTCCCCCAGCTGCCTGGAAGAGAAAAAGCAATTCAAGATTACTATGACCAGCAGGTCTTCTCTCCCGACTAGGAGAGCATTCTTGTGAGCTCTAAATTCATTATGCTTGCAACATAAATATGTATACACTGAAGTAATTTGCAGGTATAACAGTATATTGTTATTGCGTTTTCTTATTGGCAGTTAAAAATCAAATCATTGAGTAGTGTATTCATTAAGTGATAAAGAGACCCGATATAAAAAGAAATGCAATTTGAATGATTATAGTAAAGATAAAAAAGAAAGGTAAACAATATAAACATAATTCTTGACATAGCTGATTATGAAGAGATTGTTAGAATGGTAGGAGGAATAAGGTGAAGGCATAAAAGAAGATAAAGACGATTAAAAGGCTAAGAAGGAAAAAAATGAAAAGGGAAGGAAAATAAAATAGAAAGAGTAATAGGAAAAACAAAGGAAAAGAAGAAATAAGAACAGCTAAGAAAAGAAAAGAAAGTAAAAGAATAACAGAGTTATTTTAAAAAAGAAATGAAAGTGAAATAGAAAAGAAAAGAAAAGAAAAGAAGGGAGAAGACAACGCTGCTGTTCACGCTGTATTCATATTTGTTCCCATTTGGGGGAACGAACATGTTTTGATTGACAATGACGATGACAATGATTTTTTATTTCTTTAACGGCCCCTTCTGGGGCATGGAAGAAATACATATATAATATTCAACAATAATACTCATATAGAATTTTTTTTTTAAACACACACAGAAAATCTTTAAAAACAAGAAAATCTTTGGTAGCGAACAACAAACAAATAAAGGCAAGCTTAAGGATATAGGTCTACTTAAAAAACAAATGATATCCTACATCTCCACTGGCAGTACTAACACTACTATATACATGTATGTACACTATGCTAAAATGTCGCCCTATATCTTCTTTTACCAATATAAGCCGCTTATGCGCGATGTCTTAATATGACATGAGTGAAATTTTTGACTGAATGAAAGAAATTACAAAATGGTACAGTATATTACATTGAAATTGCAAGAGGTATGAAGCTAACATTTCCATAAACCCTCTCTGCGCTAGTTTGATCGGGAGGGAAACCTCCCTGCACGGTCACTGACAGCTAGGTGGTTATCTCATCAAATCAGCTCTCAATCGAAAAAAGAAAAAGGGGATCATGGGGGACCAACGGGTACCGCTTAGGCATTGTTTGCTATATAGATGTAGAGGGCGCAAGTAGCTACAAGTAGTGCATACAAGCTTTAAATGATCTAACGTTTAAAGAGCGAACAGGAAAGAAAAGGCAGACCAAGAACAGAGAAGACAAGATGATATAGATAATCATGTTGATGTAGACATAGACATACAAATGGGTATTCTTTGCAAACTTGGCACTGTAGAACAAAGTCACATATCTCCCCGGAGTTCTCATGCGAAAGAGAAAATCAATGTGATGTCCTCGTGCGGTCAAATCACAAAGGGCGACGATTGATTGAAGATTGATTTGTTGGAGAAACAATGGTAGGTATCTGAGCCATGAACTCCTCATGTTCGGACCAGTGTAATCAGCCTTAGGGCCGACAAACATCTCGAATTAATTAAATGGCCCTTTTTTGTGGGGGGGGGGGGCTCCTATAGTGGATTCAGGTTCCTCTGAAGGGGGGGGGGTGACTCATGTCTCAAAAATGCCCATGAACAAGACCAAAAAAAGGAGAAGAAACAAACAACCAAAAAGATAAACATCACATATTCATCACAACAGGTTATAATAGGGTGAATTTGTTCAGGGGGGGGGGGGGGTGTTCCTTCCATGCCCTACCACTTCACATGATGCTGCGCTATCCCTAATTAAGAGCCCCCCCCCCCCCCATTCCCTCCTTTTTTTAAATTAGAATTTGATTTATTGAACTGATCATAAAAGATAGATGACTGTTCAGCTTAATGTTTTTATTTTTCACAATTAACTTGTTGGAAAAAGATCGGAAAAAGAAAGAGGAGAGAGAGAGGGGGGGGGGGGGGTCAGAGGTCAAACTGACATTTTGAAGGTAAAGTGGGACAGTGGAATAGAAGAGAAAAATCAAGATGCATTTAAACCTGTACAGAAAGACGGCAGACCGCTCAATGGAAACGAGAACACGGTCTCTATGAGCAGATGGTCTATATTATGTACAGGTCTTTCTTTTCCAAGTCAATTAGACAAGCTGAAGCGGCCACTTTTGAAAGTTATGTTAGCCAATTACCATATACTCACACATTTTTGCCATTGTAAAAGAATACTGTCAAAGAATTTGATCTTTAAAACCCAAACAACAACAAAATTGGAAGTGCTTTGCCTAACAAAGGTTGAAATGGCTGTATCGTCACTCGAGAAGAGTCCTACAATTATTTTGGTAATTACAATAACATGGTACATTCAATCTCCCCTTCCGACAGGTGGATATACGACACACGGAACTGAATCAAGGATCCAAACACTAAAGAGACCCACCCTATTTTCACACTGATCCACCACCCTCTCCAAAAGTCCTTCGTTACCATGCCAACACCAGGTACATCTCCTTGGTCCCCCTGTTCTCCATTAATACATCTCACCTCGCATGCTTGACACCCCTCATCATTGATTCTCATCTACTCCAGCAGCACCACAACATCAATTAATCAATAAACAAACGAACTTCTCAAACATAATTGCAATCCTCTTCTCACGAGCACTTTCAATTCTCTCTCACCCACTGCTACTCTGACTTCAAAGGGGGGGGGGGGGGGGACTTAATCTCCGAAATGAATAATATCTGTATCAACGTTTCCTTCAAATCATTCTACTTAAATGCTCTCAAAATTGGGGACATTTTATCACTGACAATGTTCATACAAGTGCATGTATCTTGCATTATAAACACAGGCGCGGATCCAGGATTTCTTAGGGGAGGGGGCCCAACTTCCTTCATTTTTGTTTGCTCCCGAAAATTGGAAAATCGCGCCGGCCGAAAAGTCGCTCAGTGGGGGGGGGGGGGGGGGGGGGGGGGGCGGGGGGTAGTGAGCACATTTTTTTTTTTTTTTTTGGTCCTCGAAAATTTTTCAATTTGCACCCCCCCCCCTTGAGCGCCAGGGGGGGGGGCCCAACCCCCCAAAAAGGTAAAAATCACGTGATTTTACATGATTTTTTCTCAAGGGGGGGGGGGGGGGGGACCGGGCCCCCCGGGGCCCCCCCCCCCTGGATCCGCCACTGATAAACATTTGGTTTCCTATCGGCCTCCCTAAATATTGTAACTATGGTCTAGGAAATTCTAACTTCAAACATAAACCAACCTAATTTTAATACATGCGACGATTATATACTACACAATAAACCCAAATAGAAATAATAGACAATAAATATAACAAACATGGAACTGTATTGTCACAAGGGAAATTGAAGAAAAAAAGATGCACAGAAAGAAAAGATGCCAAATCAAACAAAAAATCAACATGAGGCAAAATTACAATGAAAACAGTGGAAAAGAAGGTCAAGGGTACACAAATTACTTTTAATGATAGTTCAGTAGTCATGCCTTTCTCTTCTGATTCATAAAATAAATTTATTTCAAATTTTGAAGACACAATTCTCTGGATCTTCTCATGGTTTCACATATTATAAATAGTGTTCAAAAGCAATAACATACTTTTTGTACATTCCAATTTTGACTACATAACATCTTTGATTCATAACCAATCTAACCATTTATAGTGACCACATTACCCTCAATTTACCCCATGGAAATAAAACAATTTTTGATAGCTTTGCACAGCCAGTAAACATGAATGTCGAGAATATTTTGGAGTGTAGTAGCCCTCTGTCTCTCTCTCTCTTTTATCATGAGACATTAGAGTAACAATTTATAAAATTAAATGCAAATAAGTCATCTTTCTTGCAGTGGAAGAAGGTAAACATGGGCGATGGAACAAATTTATTTACTCATACTTTTACGAGCTGCAGCCATGTATGACCTTTGGAGCTCATATTTTCTATTTGTTTTAATGAGTGCGACAAAAATGTGTTCCATTCATATACTACTTTGATAGTTATTCTTAATAAAAACTATTACCTGTAGTTATGAGAAGAAAAAGAAATTAAACAAATTTGAATTCTCTCTAATATCTGGCAGGGGGTATTTTCCAAATAATGTTTAATGATTTGGTGTCCAAATGATGTTTTCTGCCTGCAAGGTGTATACATGTATGCAATAAATGAGTATATATTGCACTACCAAGACATTTACATGTGTTTGTATGATCCGTGACCCACTGTAAATAGAACATCTACAGGTGTATATACACACAGCCTGAGCCAGTATGACTGGCTGGGTGTATATAAAATTGATACTTTTCACAGAATACTTCCCCCCCCCCCTCCATAACAGACAATTACTGTATGAAGAAAAACACCTACCTTATTCTAAGCATATGTTTGAGCATTAAATACATGTATTTTGTGAATCATCAGACAACTGAGAATAGCAAGGAGGGAAATAAATACAGAGGTTTTCATAAATATCCTTTAAATACATGTATTCTATTTGCCGTGAGAGATGTCTTTAGATATAAATTACACCAACATACATGTATATATCCCTTCATTTAACAAGCCCTGTTATAGGGGTGTAAAGTGTATTTTTGTTAATTGCTGAACACTCCCAATAATAAACATACAGTTGACCATATTCTCCTTTTGTAAAGCGCATTATATTCTGATGTAACATACAAATCTATATGCTTCAAAAGTGCTTTGACAATCATTACCCTACAAGAAGTTCTTATATTCTGATGTAACATACAAATCTATATGCTTCAAAAGTGCTTTCACAATCATTACCCTACAAGAAGTTCTTATATTCTGATGTAACATACAAATCTATATGCTTCAAAAGTGCTTTGACAATCATTACCCTACAAGAAGTTCTTATATTCTGATGTAACATACAAATCTATATGCTTCAAAAGTGCTTTCACAATCATTACCCTACAAGAAGTTCTTATATTCTGATGTAACATACAAATCTATATGCTTCAAAAGTGCTTTGACAATCATTACCCTACAAGAAGTTCTTATATTCTGATGTAACATACAAATCTATATGCTTCAAAAGTGCTTTCACAATCATTACCCTACAAGAAGTTCTTATATTCTGATGTAACATACAAATCTATATGCTTCAAAAGTGCTTTGACAATCAATACCCTACAATAAGTTCTTATATTCTGATGTAACATACAAATCTATATGCTTCAAAAGTGCTTTCACAATCATTACCCTACAAGAAGTTCTTATATTCTGATGTAACATACAAATCTATATGCTTCAAAAGTGCTTTGACAATCATTACCCTACAAGAAGTTCTTATATTCTGATGTAACATACAAATCTATATGCTTCAAAAGTGTTTTGACAATCATTACCCTACAAGAAGTTCTTATATTCTGATGTAACATACAAATACATATGCTTCAAAAGTGCTTTGACAATCATTACCCTACAAGAAGTTCTTATATTCTGATGTAACATACAAATATATATGCTTCAAAAGTGCTTTGACAATCATTACCCTACAAGAAGTTCTTATATTCTGATGTAACATACAAATATATATGCTTCAAAAGTGCTTTGACAATCATTACCCTACAAGAAGTTCTTGCTATCACAAACAGACCAGTTTACTAACATATTCAAATTGTATGCATCCTTTTCAAACAAAGGTTGTGCTTGAAAAGCTTGTTCAAGGCTTGCCCAACATATCACCAAGTAATGTTTGCAGACTGGATTCCAAGTATTGTAGATCACTCATTAATAACAGGTTAATGGAATACCTCGTCACTAGGTCCCCAGGAAAGAAACATCCATAAATTTGAATATGTTAGTAACAGGTCTGCTGGTAGAGAGCAAGGATTGAAATCATCTACCTCTTGACTAAGAATCATGTGATTGAACCAAGGTACGTTAAATCAGGAAGCTGTATTGATTGGAGATACCATCTCGAAAGAATTTTCTGAGGGAAAGATATTCAAGATTAACTTGCATAACAAAAAAAGAATGTAACCCTCTCCAGCCATCAAATCCATTAACAGCTGTCCTTCTCAATGCACAGTTCCCTATGCCATTACAAATATTAGGAAATGTTATGCAACACCGTCTGCTTCCCCCAAGTTCTCTATTAACTCGGTCATAAAAATATGCAGGCATCGAGCTTAGAAGTCATGCGTGGCACCAACAAAATTAGGTCATGATCAGTGCAGATGTATTTAGCTATAACATATCAAATACAGAATTCACAACATATGACCAATGCAACTTTCTATTGGTTACGAAATGCTTTTTCCGTTTTCGGATAGCTTTACTGAAGACATAGCCATTTCAACCAGCAAATCGACCCAAGGAAACTGTGGGTTAGAGCGTATGTAAGGTTTTCATCATCATGATTTTCTCATCCAATTATTGATGTTTTCCGAAAATTTCTGAAATTTGTACATAGTTGGGAAGGTAGTCCAAAGGTTCATCTTACTCAAGAACTAAATGAAATTGTGTGCTGGATGAGTGTTAGAAGTTGTCAATTCATCACCACTTTTCACCCCAAGTACGAACCGGCAAAGCAAAAGCCGCCGTGCTCGCTGGATTGGGCTGTGGGTGGAAAGGGAGGACTTAGTGCTACTAGGGAGCTGTACGGTTTCAGAGGGGGATTAACCCTATACTGTGTGAGTCAAAAAAAAGTTTACACCTAGAAAATTGCTAATTTTTTTTATTTTTATCTATGAACAGTAAATTATGATACATTTTATGAAAGATTGTTTTATCACAAATAATTTGGTATCTTTTTTGTGTAGTATTTGTTCACGCTTGGATGAACAGGTGGCATTGTTTGCCAGAGTGCAAAAATCGACTTGCGCCAAAGTGACGCCCACAGCATGTAATATGTTGGGATTAGTGGTGTGAGAAAATGAATTGAATGTATCAAATGAAATGCATTGCATATGCTTTTTGCAGAAGCAAAGTCACACATGCACACACACACGCGCAAAAATGTTTGTTGATGTTTGATACTCGATTTTTGATATGTGTGGCATGATTAATTTTGTTAGGGATGTTATTTGGATCTGCAAAAAACGATTTAATACCCAAATCCCAATTTTTTTATTTAAACATCAGATAAGCAACTTTGGCGCAAGTCGATTTTTGCACTCTCGCAAACAATGCCTTGTGTTCATTCAAGCGTGATCACATACCACACAAAAATGATACCAAATGATTTGGGATAAAACGCTCTTTCATAAGATGTATAATAATTTTCTGTTCATAGATGATCTTTAAAATAATTAGCAATTTTTTAGGTGTAAACTTTTTTTTTTGACTCACACTGTATAGCCTGGGCTATTTTGAAACTGCATAACCCGGGGGGGGGGGGGGGGGCTTCTAAGGCCCCCCCCCCCTATGATCAAGGCTATTTATGGACCGATTTTGTCCAAACTTGGCGTGTTTGTGTCTTATCATGTACTAATCAAGAATGCTTAGTAAAATTTATGATATATATGGTTAATTTTAATTTATGTCTAATGCAAATTTTTCCAACAAATTCTCATTTTGTCCAGTTTCCCCCCTATTTATGGAGAAAATGCAATTAAATTGGGCATTTTTGTAGCTTGACATATAATTTAAAAGATAGGGTAGTCAAATTAATGACATGTATTGAAATTCCATACTTATAATTGTAAGTGATTATGAAAATATGCTAATTTTTCTTGAAATTCTAATTTCTTATGTATTTCTTATTTTAAATCTTTTGTTTTTCATTGTTTTGTCATCTAGAATAGTTCATGATGGCCAAAGGGGATGTTATCTGTAGAAAAACAGAAAATAACATTCTTCTAACAACACTTCTTGTAAAACCTATACATTGTACACACAAGATCATCAGAAACCCCTTTTGGAGCCGTTTTTGTGTGACATTGGTCACGAATATGTGCTACATCTCCGAAACCATACCCCTGATTTTCGCAAATAGGGTCTTAAAATGTGCGGGAGATGTCAAAGAAAAAACTCATAAAATTTCAGCGCCAGATTTTATTGCGTTAAAAAGATATCGCAAAAAATGTAAAGGGGGGGCTTCTAAAGCTTCTAACACAAACCTGTATTGAAACAATCATATCAAAGGTTTCAGATTTAACTGGAATTAAATTGGGCGACTATGAGCAAGATAGTGTAGTTGGTACTTAGCATTTCCTTAACAATAATTGCCTGCCAAAAGAGATATAAAGGAAATACTGATGCAGAATTAACAGTAAAGAAGGGGGGGGGGGAGGGGATACTTGATTACTATACAGAAATAATATAACCAAGATACTTTATGACGCAAGCCGATTATCATCTAGGGTTAAGAATCAAAACAATATATGAATAAAACTAGATGGATCTTCATCTGCGAGTAGTCGAAAAATGATGTCTCCGCCATAGAGCGGTTTTAAAAACCAAAACAGAAGCAATTTTTAAAATTCAAGTTTGATTTTAATCCATTTGTTGGTTCTGATAATGCATTCACAAGCTATTTTTGCATACATGAGCCCCTTAAACTTTGACCTCGTGACCCCAAAATCTAATCAGTTCATTGGCTCAGCAAGATTTTCATGGTATTCCGTCAATCAGTTCTTGACATAACGCGGTCACAAGAAAGGGATGTATGGACGAACAGAAGGACAACCCGAAAACATAATGCCTCCGGCTACTTCATTGCGGAGGCATACAAATATCTATAATAAGGTCAATAATAATGCCATATGTTCACTATGACACAACTATTTTGTAAAAATACTGTTTAAGATTTCTTTGTACTGTCATTACACACATATAAAATTAATTAAAACCAGGGCATCAATAAATGAGATGAGAAAGAGCTACGGCCATGAAATCTTCTTGATCTTTGGCTTGGGAGAGGCATCATCAGAGGTATCCATCTAGAAAAGGAGAAAAATAAAATAAGAATACAGTGATTTAGAGTAAATTAACTAAAGGCTAAGAAGAAAAGAGAAAGAAAAGAATATGCTGAAGAATTACTGATAATTTGCCACTATTTCTTGTATGATTATAGGATAAGAACTTCCATTGGTAGTAAGGTACTCTTTTAACAGCCGGATATCACTCCATCATAAATAACAGAAGAAAAGAAAAAGAAAAGAAAGTAAATAAATAATAATTATAATAACAATTTAAAGTTTTCTGTGAAAGGCAACTGGACACCTTATGACCAGATTACAAGTAAATGTTGGTATTAAGCTACTAGAGAACTACTGAAGAGAAAACTCATTTAGGAAGCTGAGCAAAATGAAGTGGCACAAAATGAACTGCAGTAAAGTTTGTTAAATATAAGTTCTTGTTTGACATATTTCAATGAAAGTCTAGGTAACATTAAGCCTAAACGAAATAGTACAAGACATGTTTAATCCAGCTGCATAACCTAACCATATGGTTCTAACTCTATGTGAGATATAATTATGATTTTCAACAACTATGTATTTTGCATTCAAGAAGTGTCTATTCATGTGAATTGATTTCACAAAGCTACCTTACCTCCCCATTTTCAATAGTTGACGGTCTTTTCAGAGATACATTTCCAGAAGATGCTGCTCCTTTATCTCCAGATTTTGGAAGAATCTCTTTTGATTTTGCAGTAGAGGCAGATGAGTTATAGACTTTCAATTTGGTGGATTTGGGTGTGGTACAAGACGAAGGACTGGTCACTGACTTTCTCGACCCGGTTGTTGGACTGTTGGAAGATGGCGATTCTTTGTCACTACTTGGGGACTTTCCAGGATTCAGTTTAACAACAGATTTGCCCTGGTTGATGACAATAGGCGGTGGTTTTAATCGGCTGCTGCTGCTGGCACTTGAAGGTAGCCCTGTGGACATGAGTAACCCACTAGCCCGAGACCTATATTGAACAGCAAGAAACATAAAGATTATATCATCATTAGTTATGTACAGTGGAGCAAGTTATGAAATTCAATTTAATCTTAAACACAGAACAGATTAATCAGGTTTGATTGAGATTTAATTTATGCAGAGGATATGACCAAGCATACCACAAAGTAGCCTACCCGATATGCGTTGGGCTTTACAAGTACTAATAATCGTGTTATGGAGACTGACACCGGCGCGGGCGTCAGCACGAGCGCCTATCATCACTGGTGCATGCGAAAAGTTTATTTTCTTTCATGTTAATTGTTTCGTTCATAGAAAATCTACGAACCCCCTATAAAGCTCTTGCATGAATGTTTATGTCGCATGGACCAAACTAGGCCAATGAGCGATGAGGAAACTGGAGATGATATTTGATTGGTTGAATCAAAGTGATCGATCACCAAATAAGGCTAGTCTTATGAATCATGCATGAGAATACGCTCGCCACACATACGATACACATAAATATGAATAATGATGAGTTCACCAGTGATGATAGGCGCTCGGGCTGACGCCCGCGCCGATGGTAGTCTCTATAACGCGATCAGTATATTTGCCATAAAGCCCGACGCATATCGGATAGGCTAACCACAAAGTGATAGAGAATAAGAGGGGTGGGCAGGCAAATTTTCTGTGTATGTGTCTGCAAAAGAGAGAGAGAGAAAGAGGGAGAGAGTGAGGGGGAGAGGGGGAGAGAGAGAGAGAAAAACTGGCTGACACTAACATGTAGAGCAACAATCTTAAATCAACTACACTCCACCTCGCGCTTGCAAAAAATTTACTGGTTTTTACTTACGCTTGACATGGTAAGGTATTGAGTTTTTACAACTGGATTTGTGTACATTAGTTTACATTGAGATTCAGCACAGGGCGCCCAAGAAATGCACACAATGAATACAAAGTGGCTCTTTGCCAGGATTGACAACAGACAATAGACAATTAGAACTAACCCTGTAAGTTGGGGCTCTGATCGGATCGGAAGATCGGAGCGACACCCTCGCACCTTTGATCGGTATCGGATCGGAAGATCGACAAAAAAAATCAGCCATTTTTTTTTTTTTTTTAATGACGAAAATTTTCAAGTTTTTGGCTATCAAATGCTCAAAAAAAGTTCATGGCTGGGATTATTTTGTCATTTGGAGTTGTTGTAGACCAGGTTTGTTGATATTTAGTGCTTTTTCATGACTTTCAAATTAATAATATTGGTCTAAGAGCAGAGGCAAAACATGCGGGCCGCTATCTTGAATTATAATGTAGGTATGCATTATAATATAACGATGATCGTTTACAATTAACTTCCACGTTTGACCGTCTTAACATTTGAAATTAAAGTACGTTTATAGACATAAATGGATAATATCAAAAACTTAAATATGGAAGTAAGAGATTATTGAATTTGCCTTTTTGTTTTGGACCTTTTAGCTTACATGAAAATCACATCTGGACAGTCAAGGAAATATTTTGAGAACCACTGGTTTGGAGTAAGCTACATGTACATGTACATGTATAAATTTTGAAATGTGACTGACATATAACATTTCTAAAAAGTCATTCACTTAGTACACGTATCGATTTACCTCTTCTGTTGTTCCGATATACCAATGGAAAAGCTCTTCTCTGACTCTGATTTCGAGCGAACTCTCTGCATATTGAGTTTCTTGATGACCTTAGCTGTGATTTGACCTCTCCTGTTTGACCCGGGTTGTCTCTGAGGCTGCGGGGTCACCGTCCTCAAGAAAATCTCAACAAGGATTTCTTTGTCTTCTTTCTGTTCTCCATCTAGCTTGATGTGCCTCTGAAGATCATACATAGCAAAGAAAAGGAACAAACTTTTATCATTTTAAGTCATACAAAGACAAAGAAGGGATATTGAAACGAAAGTGATTGACATCTGCATACCCAGTAATTAAATTTCTGTTAATTTTGTGAGTGGTAAAGATTGATTGGTTGGTTTATTGTCATAAAAATAATTATAAATGCAGCCCAAGAGGTGAAACTGTACACAGCAAGGAGTGCAGAATTTGTTATTGAAATCAAGATAAAAAGTATGAATTAGGTAGAAATAAGAATTGCCACTAATTTACTAAACCAAGATAACCATTAAAATAATACAGTACACCAATAATATAATAAAACGGTATACGCTTCTTTATGACATGGTGTCATAAACATGTCTCCTAATGTCAACAGGTGTCTGGTATTTGGAATTTTACACACATAGCTGCATTACTATCCTGGCTGTGTATTAAAAACTGTGCTATTGATTCTTTAACATTTTAAACACCACTGTACAAAACTAAACTGATTCACTCAAAATCGGTTCTTTAGTGACAATTGATGACACCTAAATAGCAGTAAAATACAATTTTTTTTCAACTTACCGATGTAAGAAAGAATAATTTGAAAATTCAAATCATGAGTCTAATGTCAAACTTGCCAATCAGCAACATCGTATTTATTAATGCTAAATATATTACTCATTGCAAATATAGTATCGACAATAATATCGCTAGTGATATTCGTTTGTCTCGCAATGTGGTCAATAAGGAATCTAAAAGATCACGACGTTTCGTATGCTACTGCGATACTTCGTCAGGTGATAAAAACTATTGTAAGCAAGGGTCTTTTATACTTTACGGGAGGACCGGCGGAGCGGTCTATAATTCGATCGATAATAGCCTTGAACCAACCATCCAGTTCACATCAGAGATAGAGTGTGAAGGGAAGATAGCATTCTTAGACACTCTAGTTCATAGACACGACAACCATAGGCTCTCCACCTCAGTCTATAGGAAGCCTACCCACACAGACCAGTAAATAGCGTTTGACTCTCACCATCCCATATCGGTGAAGAGAGGTCTAGTGAAATGTCTATTTGACAGAGCTTCACGCATTGTGACAAGTCCACAACAGCCATGCAAAGAACGGACCCGTGTTCGCAGTGCCCTGAGTCTCAACGGTTACCCACGCCGTTTTATACACAATACCAAGAATAGATCGTCGGAACCCAGGGATCAGAAGGTATACAAGACTTTTACAGTCTTGCCATACATTGATGGGGTCTCCCAACAACTCAAGCGCCGCCTAGAGAGCCATGGCATTCGAACGGTTTTCAGATCAGATACCACCCTACGTCAACAACTTACACGCCCCAAGGATCCAATTCCTCCACATAGACGGGACGGCATTGTGTACAACATCCCTTGTAAAGGATGTGATAGATCCTACATCGGTGAAACTGCCCGTCCGATTAAAGAAAGAATCACTGAGCATAAGAGGGACGTCAG
This sequence comes from Strongylocentrotus droebachiensis, assembly GCA_035222895.1. Classification (NCBI taxonomy): domain Eukaryota; kingdom Metazoa; phylum Echinodermata; class Echinoidea; order Camarodonta; family Strongylocentrotidae; genus Strongylocentrotus; species Strongylocentrotus droebachiensis. The sequence continues at coordinate 751,067 of JAVYIG010000048.1, read as the reverse complement.
ACTCCGTCGAACTGACAACTCAGCCGTAGCCGAACATGCTTGGGATAACCAGCATCAACCAGACTGGGACGGGGTTCAGTGCCTTTCCCAGGAACGGCATTGGTATACACGGAGGGTAAAAGAAGCTATCAATATCCGTCTCAATCCTAATAATTTCAACAGAGACAACGGGATCGATATCCCCGAATTTTGGATGCGGACGATACGCCGACCATGACACTCGCCGTCCTGCCAGCCAACAACGGTCGATTCCATTCAGCAGACGGCCCAAGCCAGCGGCCCGTTGATTGGTTGAGTACCGTATGCGTCGGCCAATAGGCCTGGTGCATCAGCCGAACCAGCGGCCGAACCAGCGGCCTTGGTGATTGGTCGATCACCGTGTGCGTCGACCAATAGGCATTGGGCGTTATTGTTCCAATTATCGATCGAATTATAGACCGCCCCGCCGGTCCTCCCGTAAAGTTTAAAAGACCCTTGCTTACAATAGTTTTTATCACCTGACGAAGTATCGCAGTAGCATACGAAACGTCGTGATCTTTTAGATTCCTTATTGACCACATTGCGAGACAAACGAATATCACTAGCGATATTATTTTCGATCGTATTTATTGTGTGCATTTGTGTGCAATGTGTGTATTGACTATTCATGTGTGCAATTGCTGCCTCTTAGCACGTAGTACAGCGCTAGAGATCAATACACATTAGCATTGACTCTCTATGCTTTGCTGGAGTGGAATTCTATTTTCCCATCTTTCTCTCAATCTTTTATCTCCTTATTGCAAGTCATTCTCTCTCTAATATGTTTCATATATTATATAGGCTGTTAGTTTAGTTTAGATTAGTTTAGTTGAATTAATAATAGTTTAGTTTAATCGAGGGCTGCAAGCATTTCAAGCTTCATGCTTACGCTGTATCCCTCCTATATTATGTTAATTGTAAAAATGAGTAATGTTGTACTTTGAAACGTAAATTGTATCACACTGATGGACAGATATGTACATGTATGTTTAAAATATGTATGTTTAAAGATAAAGTTGAGTTCTGGTCATGCGATTGCATTGTGAAAGAAACTGTGTGGAATCGATCGGAAAATGTTGATCATCTAGCAAGTATTAGTGTGTACTGCAAGGTTCTGGAATCATCAAAACGATAAGAAATTTGGTCCAGTCTTGGTAAAGTTACAAGCACTGTACACAGAAATATGTATATGGGACTACGTGACACATGCACGATATCTAACCGGTCCGCATAGATATAATAATTTACCAAATATATCAATTAGTAGGCGGTTTCCCGGGAAAATTTGTTTCATCACATATTATGGAACTAGGCTCGACTAGCACTTGTGCTAACTTCTAGTTCCCATTAACAACTTCACCTAAACATAGTATATTTACGTATATATCTTTTGTACATTTAATAGTATGCAGATGTATGTCTAAAAAATATCGTTTTAAAACCATTACTGTTCAATCGACATTACTCTTATGTTATGTATACATGTATCAGTATTATTTTTGCATTGTATGATTGTTCATACATGTATGTACTGTCATTATTGTGATGTGTTGTTGTTAATAAATTCAAATTCAAATTCAAATTCATATTAGTCAAAACATATTCTTTCACATGATTGGTAATAAGAGCTTCCATTTCATTTTTTTGAGAGAGGGGGGGGGGGGCGTTTCCCAAACTGGTCTATACCTTTAAACTTAAAGACCAAGTCTTCTCCAATTTAAACAAATTATAGCATGTTGTAAATAAAACAAAGGTTAAAACTGCCAAATATTAATGGGCGTACTATTAAGAGCAATTTTTGTTTTTGGTTTTTCGAGCAAAACATTTCAATTGACGCATGGATGTGACGTATGCTCCATTGCTCCTCACAACGAAAGTGTCAGCTGTATACCTAAATACATATGTCTTTGTGAAGTGCCTTGATGCAAACTATTTCATTCACCTGTTAAGAATAATAGAACATTAATAGAATCCGAACTGCACCATTAGTCGTTGCCAGGTAGGACAAACATTATGACTTGCCCTACCAAGCAACACTTAATATACATGCAGTTTGCATTCTGACTGCTAAAATACTGTTATTCTTTTCAGGTGAATGAAATAGTTTGTATCGAGGTGTGTTGTGAGGACCCTACGTCTCAACAAATGCATTGTGGGGGAGAACTGGCTCGGTCATTTACTTGTTTTTTGCTCATTCAACAAAATTATTAAAAATAAGTCTGGGCACCATTTTCAAAAACCAAGTTATAATTGGGCTTTTCCAACTTTGGAATTGTACTTTGAATAATTAACCTTTTAAGGATGCTGAAAAATATCGTAACAAATAGATGGTTTGACTGAAATATCATGATTTTGGTATCAGTAGGGTGTCTGAACGATTTTTTAATTTTCCCTTTGGGATCGTTTTTCACCATTATGGTTGGATAATTAAAAAAAACATTTAATCAGAATAATAACTGATGTTTCTATCCAAAGATACAGCCCCCCCCCCCCAAATCTAGGCAATATTTTTTTTTTTTTTTATTTTTTTTTTTTATAATGGTTTATTCAAATCAAATCAAACATGTAAACAATAAATGTTCATTAATTCCATGCTTCGTAGCTAAAAACTAAATTGCGCAATGGATTACAGAATTAATTATGACAAGGTAAAATTGCACTTACTAATAATAAACTACTATAGATAATAATGCAACTCTTGGCACCGGCGTCGAACCGCTGCGCCACCCCAGTCACCAGTGGGGCACGAAACAGTAAGATCATATACCCCCCTGATGAATAGCACGACGCAACGGATCAACACCCATGCATACAATATACAGCACAATTCACAGTGAAATAATGAATACAAAAGGACAGGTATGGCGGAGGAGAAAAAGAAAGGGGGAGGGAGTATAAGAAAATGATAACTTTTACATGATTAAAACATTACATACTTAACAAGAAATACATGCGTAATACTGTACATGGCAATTAACTGGTTTAGAACATTTCAACTCTGAAAATAGTAGTGTTGCATGTGGAAAATTACAAAAATATAAATCTATGTTTAGCATTAATCGTTCAATTTTCTATGAAATCACATTTTTTGTGAATGGATAAATACTATAGGTCATGCTTTAAATATGGTACATGTATTATAATGCTCGAGTGATTTATCCAGTTAATTAGTAAAGAGTAAAAAAAAACATGATCCAGTTTAGCTAAGGTGAATTAAATCTATTTAAAAAGACTGGGATGTAATAAACAAGATCCTAAAACATAACCATGTTGGCGGGCGCAGGCACGGTAGGTTATCTATTGAAGTGAGGGGATGAACAAAGAAAACAACAACAGACATCCTCCTCACTAACAATAGACCACTCCTCCGCGTCTACGCCCGAAGGTTTCATGCATTGGAAATAAGCAATAGTAATAATCCCAAACTATATGTTTTAAAAAACATTATTTTAATTTCAAAGTGAGTAATTAAAAACATGCAAATATCATTTAAAATCAGTCATACTAAAGTCTGTTTGCCCCTTCTATTAGAGTTTATACAAAGTTCAATTAAAGTTCAATAATTTTGTCATGAATGGAATAGGGCTGTTTTGGTATTGATTTGTACGACACCTAGGCTCACGATAACGTTTATTTTTTCTCAGATTTCTTGTTGGATTGTTTTCGGTGAACCAGTCACTACCAACTTCAGACCTAGATGCTTTCGTTGCAAAGTTAATGCACAAAGTCTTTCTACGTGTCTCTAGATCCACGATTCTAGCCAAATCAAGTGACGTATTGTAGGAGGTACCAGGAAAAATCAATCGTAGGGCTCGCTTCTGGATGCGCTCTAATGCTGCTGATTGGGCACAAGTCAAACTGGAGTGCCACACAGGACACGCATATTCAAGAAGTGGTCTGACAAATCCAACGTAAACTGTCACAAGGTCAGCCGCGGGGAGATGGAACTCTTTCAAGCGTCTTAACATGTAGAGACGCGATGAGGCGCGAGAAATGGTGACAGATACGTGATCGTTCCACTTAAGGTCCCGTTGAAGAATTACTCCAAGCAGTTTGACAGCTGAGACCTCCTGTAGCACGTCGTTACACAGGCTGAAGTCGCGGTCAGGAAGTGGTGTTTTGCTGAATGTGACCCTCATGATATTGCACTTCTTGGGATTAAGTCGAACATTGTTTTGATTGCACCACTCCTCCAAATTGACCAAAACGTTCTGCATGAACTGACCGTGTTGATTAGAAGGCTCAGCAGAAGCGAGCGACATGTCATCCACATATTTCCAGCGCTCGACTTCTGACTCGCGCAAGGCATCGTCGATGAGGACAAGGAACAGAAGGGGTCCGAGGCGCGTTCCCTGGGGGACTCCCGCTGTCATTGATCTCGTAGAAGATAGTTCTCCATGATATCGAACTTGGTTCTGTCTATCAGTAAGGAAACTGCATATCCACACAATGACCCATGGATGCACTTCTAAGGTGATGAGTTTGCGGATCAGGATTGTATGATCAACCCTGTCAAATGCACGGCTAAAGTCTGTTGACACTATAGAGGTTACGTTACTGGGTAGTTCGGCTCTTTTGCATAGGAAGTTGTAGATTTCTACCAGACAATGTGTGGTAGACCGACCAGCTCTTGCACCGAACTGCTTTGGGTCCAGTTGATGGCGTACATCAGCCAGAAGTTTGCGATAAATGAAGACCTCAGCTATCTTAGCGAAGTGATCGGTTAATGAGATGGGTCTTTGTTTGTCGATGGATGATGCGGCCTTTTCCTTAGGAATAGGAGCAATAATTGCCCCTTTCCATTGTGATGGAACAGACCCAGAGTGATATGATGAGTTTAGAACTTCGCAGAGAGGTGATGCGAGCTCCACAGCAAACTCCTTGACAATGCGCGCAGGGATGCCGTCAGGTCCACTGGACTTTCCCGGCTTTATTCGATTCAGTTCCTTGTAAACTTCGTGGGGTTGAACTGTAAGCTGAGGTTTCGGAGTTGGCAAGTAGGCTGGCAAGCTCTGAAGATCAAGTTCCGGAATATCCTGACTAACATTTGCGAAATGGTCATTCACACAGTCAGCGATAGCTAAGTCGTCTAGTTCTGGCGACGTGGATGCATCTTCACCGATTTCATGGGCAGGTATTCGTCCATTGCGTTTTGTAGTGAAGCATACAATTTGTCACACTTCTCTTGGGCACTAGAGCTTGCCATGACATCATCCCAAGTATGTTGAGATATCCATTGACCAAACTCACGAATCGCAGAGTCTTTCATAGGACGAACAAATTTCCTGACTGCCTTGTTTTTACTGTTGGTTTTGTTGAGTTTTGGTTTCCAGAGAACTGCATTGTGATCACCCCCTAGGCCAAGAGGTGAGAGGATCTCAGGTTCAGAATACCACTGATGGATGTCAGTTAAAATGAGATCCAAGATTGCAGTACCGCGTGTTGCTTTCCTAACAACTTGTCTCAGGTTACATGTACTGGTCAACTCGGAAGTATCAGCTCTATTAAAATCCCCGAGGATAACAACCCCAGCATCTCCGTGTCTGGTTTTGATGTCATCAATAGCGTTTACGAGGTACTGTATCAAATCATTTACGCAATCATTGTCAGGAGGGGAATACACAGCAGCAACATAGAGACAAGAAATGTCTCGCGGTAAACGTTTAGGTCGAAGTTGTAACCAAATTACTTCGTGGTGCGGATGTGGGGGAAGAAAGTTCACTGTTTTGGGCATCGACTCTGGTTTGGCATAAATCGCGACACCACCACCCCTTCTGGAATCTCTAGATTTGGCAAAAACTAAATAATCATCCACTGCAAAGTCACTTTCAGGTTGATCTGCTCTAAACCACGTTTCAGTCACCACACAGACGTCACAACACAATTCATGAACAACAACGGAAAATTCATCAAGTTTATTGTTTAGTGAACGAGGATTGCACATGTAAATAGTAGGTAAGTTCCCTTGTGATTGGCGATCAGTACTCACAGTTGTAATAGTTTTAATTGGGATGAGTTGGGGTGCCCGAACTCCAGGTGGTTTGGGCGTTCTTCTCCTCCTTCCTTCGACGACAGCAATCTTTCTCCACTTGTGAGAACCGGCGCGACAACCACGGCGTTTATCGATACCCAGTTCTTTTATTCTTGCAAATACGTTGTCAGGGAGCCGTGAATGGGAAGTGTTACGTAATGACAAAAGTTCATTCCTTCCCCCTTCATCCAATTTGTGTAAGAATCGATTTGGAGTATTTTTCCTAACAATAAAGACTTATAATATAGATCTACGTTGCATACCGTACCGATGGTGGGGTGGGGTGCGGGCGCGCACGTGTGTTAAGTTAGTGACTGTAATCTAAGCAATTCCTCATAACGGTCGCAAACTTAACCCACACGTAGAAGAATCCTCTATCCAACTCAGTGAAAGGAAATACGCGCCGCTGATTGGCTGATCGCGCGACCCTTGTCTGTGCGCGGTGTATTGGCCTGGTGCACTACACTCAACAGGCGAGCAGCCTGGCCTGGCCTAGCCACGCCGAACACAGACCGAACACCAAGCAAAAAATGGTGACCAAAGACACATTCAGTGTATTTGGTTTCAACGATGTCGCTCTCTACACACTCATGTCGCTCACATACAATTTGCACGTAGCTTTACACACACTTCAACCTACACATACATATCCTTTACAAAAACCTCCGACGAAATCATCAAAAAATATGACTTACTGAAACAAAGAACCACCATACGATTTTGCTGAAAGTACCTAGAAATATCGTTGACACCGATGGCGAAAAAAATTGTTCAAAAATCGAAATCGGGATGGAAATATAACGAGTTTGAGAACGTACATGTAATCGAGAAGTCGCAGGCCGAAATAATCGCACTCATAGGTTTAACATTGTGGGAAAATATGCAAATGAAATGAGTAAACACCCAATCAACCACGAGCATCGTGACGCTAGCACTTTTGTGAATAAAAAATGACGTCAGTCGGGCTTGAGCGAACAGAAGAGCGCATTGCGCATGCATGAGTTTTGTGTGTAATTCTTCTTCGTGCACGCGCGAGCCCACCCCACCGTTGGTACGGTATGCAATGGCATTGTGCAGCAGTTTGCCGTGAATCCCATGAGATAGTGTATATTAGTGTATATTATATTTATAAGTCTTTGTGTTTAGGAAAAATACTCCAAAAAAGATAAGAAAATTGACATGCAGGTAAGAAAATAATGACTTTTAAATCATGACCATTATTTGAACAGTTGATGAAGACTTAGATCTAGTTGATTTCCAGATGTTTTACTCACTCCAGCAAAGCATAGAGAGTCAATGCTAATGCGTATTGACCTCTAGCACTGCACTACTTGTTAATAGGCAGAATTGCACTCACGAATAGTCCATACACACATAACACACAAATGCACGCAATAAACAGTAGGGGCGCTGGTATGAGAATGAGGATCGTCCTCATAAACGAGGATATCCTCATAAACGCAGACAAAATGCGTCTTCAAAAATAAGGACCGTCTGCATTTTCGAGGACGTTTTTTTTCATTGGCGCTCTGGGGGTTTTGGGTTACCGAACGGATTCCCTGTGGGAATATAACCCTAATTTACTGTCTACTTTTATGGGTTGTTCGTCTTCCCAAGGATTTATTGCTCATAATGTGAACGTCTCTGTACAAAGTCAATGTAAAATACTTCAAGAAAATCATCGGGGAATCCTTTTTTTGCATCGCCAATGCTTCGATCAAAATTATGAAACGTCTGTGAAAATGCAGACGCTCCTCATTTTTGAGGATGCATCGGTCTGCGTTTACAAAGACGATCCTCGTTTATGAACACGATCCTTATTCTTGGACCAGCGCCCCTACTGATAAAGACGATGTGCATGTGGCTGCCGGCTGATCGGCAAGTTTGACAGTTCTAGGACTAGGCCTGGCGGATCATTCTGATTCTCATCAAGCCAATTTTGGCTTTCATGATTCCCCATTTCCTTTGGAAATAGTTGGCATAGTTTTACGTTGTGTTTTTTGATCAGTGAACGCGCATTACAATTTCTATCCACACATACACGTTATTAACACGTACACATACGTAATTATACAGATAAAAAGAATATTACAAGAATCATGACATAACTCCGTGTACGTGGGACTGGGCGTCCAAAATCAAATTAAAAGTCGCATTAAAATCACATGAAAATACATTATTCCCATCAAATTAAGTATTCATCGTAATTACCTGCACTAGAATTTCCACAAGAGTTCTCTTTGAAAGTAACTCTGGATATAAAAGATCATTTAGAGTGACCTCCTCCATTCTGTTTTTAGACTGAAAATTAATGCATGCTCGCTCCTTGAAACTAGCGACCACTAATAAGGAAGTTGCAGTCGTAGTACAGCGTCTCCAAAACGGCCAATCGAAACGGGAAAGGAAAATTGTGCACGCCAAGAGGAGCAATGAGTTTCATCATGGACCTATTACGAATGGACGTTCGTCGTTTTCTTAACGAATTCATTGTGATTGTCTCCGTCAATGTCGTCAACATTCCGTACATGTTTCTTCACTTTGATCTCATGATGGTCACCGCCAATAAGCCGGGACAGAATCAAGATAGTGATTTTAAACATGTTAATATACATGCGCAGAAGATAATAAATCGCTTAAATCATGGGAAATCGACTGTGCAGTTCTGGTTAATATTAAATAATTGGAAATCGTTGTTCCGTGTACTGTGTTCTATTTTTGAAAAACATGTTTATATTATCAGATAGGTTTTGTTTGGATTGTTTGTGATTTAAAATCCCGTTTTCCCCAATTTCCTCATAATATTCCAGAATTACAACGCACAGGGCTTATAAAGTTCATGGCCTTCTAATTGTTTTATAAGGTCATTGGTGCGTGCAAAAGTGTGCAAATCAGTAACAATAAATTTCATATCACCAAAATCGTCTGCTTTTCAACTTTGCTGCTCCCCATTGGGGATGTTTTTATTGAAGACATACTCTTACAGAGCACACCATCCAAACAAAACCCAAGAGAGGGAAACCGCTCCTTAATTGTCAGTGCCCGAAAATGCTTACGTAGTCGTTATTGTTAAAACAGCTGGATGTTCTCATTAATCAGAAGGCGGTGACTATCATTGGATCAAAGAAAACACCTCTATCTCTCATCTTTACAATGTTACCAAGTCCCTTTAAGATTTTCAAAGGGTAGAGAAGGCGGGGTATGAGGGGACCCTCGCCAATATTCCCACAACTGAACTGGGTTTATTGGACATCGTTAGTCTTCCAAAATGTATTTAGTTCCTGGGCAATAGCACAATTCTAACCTTCCCTGGAGCGTATAAAAACAACTATTTCTCTCAAAGCAGTCATTAATACTATAACAGTGAAGTCTAGCAAATAAACGGGTTTCCTTGCATAATTTGAATATTAGGACACTGCTAACGTTTAAATTTCACAGATAGGACATACATGACATATTCATAATTCCTGCAAAGTTCTACATAATTTGAGGTTGGCTTCAAAAGGGACATAGTATCTTTATTAAAGCTAAATTTATTTCGATATAATTTCACCCTTTTCTTGAAATTTTCCAGTTCCAGAAAACCTAATTAGAGCAACGAAATAAAAATTGCAAATAAACAAAAATGAAGAGGAACTAATTGAATACCATAAATAGTTCATGACATCCTTTTGACAAATTTCAATGTTGGATGGGGTAAAATCAACCCGACTTTTGGCCGTTCATGAGGCTACGGCATGTAATAAGTCAAGCTATAAGGACGCAAAATTCGAGAATGTGCATTTGGTTCTATTTTAGTTCAAGTTCAAACTTCAACAGCTATTTCTGTATCTCTCAATATAGGTCCTGCAAAGGACACATCCAAATTCCAAATGGAGTTTTACGTGCACAAGAACCTCCTGTCTCAAAGCCCACCAAATCATGTCTCTCTCCACCAACATGACCAAAGAGCTAACACTCCCTCCCTTTTCAACAATGCTCAAAAAGTATTCAAACAATGTTAGAATGTCCAAATATATAACAACGAAGCCTTATAGTTGCAGACCTACATGAATGGTATACACATATTCAGTTCAACCAATGCACCTGGTGTAAGCCATGACTTACACTATGAACATGACGGACAAAGAAAGAGGACAAAATATACAGGAACATCCCTTCATTGCTATTATTCACCTGTTCTACACATTTGTTTACATAATAGCAGTGAAGGGATGTTCCTTTAATTGTCTACCTGAGGAACTGTATATTTTGTCCTTTTTCTTTGTCCGTCATATTCATAGTGTTAAACAATGATCAATTTTGCCCAATTTCGCCACCTCCGTAATAATCCTGGTTTGGTCATTCCTAGGTGCAGGACTAGCCGGTAACAAAATTCTGCTGTTCCTTCTCTTGTTCGTACAATTAATAAGCCTTGATATTCTCTCTCTCTCTCTCTCTCTCTCTCTCTCTCTATCTCTCTCCCTCCCTCCCTCTTTCCTTATTCCTCAGAAGCATTTCAATTGATACATTCACAATTTGGTATACGTTATATTTTAATAATGGCATTGTATAACTGCTTTTTAAAGTAGATTCCAATTTGTAATATATATATTTCTGTGTGGTAACCCTTTCAACTCAAACGTAATTACGTTAATTCAGGTTTAAAGGCTTTTATTGTTGCCTATTTTCAAAATATATTTTCCCCCTATATATTTGTGGATTGTTTGGTTACTCAACATTATTATTGTTTGTTTATCTGCCAGCATTACCATATAACAGTTTAGTAATTTTGACGACATTGACCACTACTTTCTCTTAGTTTATTTTGGTATTGTATTGATTGAAATGTATTATTTTGTTCATCTTTATTACCATCTTGTACTTGTCATACCTGTTCGTTTGGCTCACTATTGAATATTTACTGTACTGTATTGTATAACTTGTAAACATGATCAGTTTTGGTCCTTTGAATCATGTATATTTATATGTCTTTTGAAACCGAAATAATAAGTAATGAGCACTAATTTTGTTTTTTTAGTCCTCGAAAATTTGAAAAATTGCACCCCCCCCCCCCTTGAGCGCCAGGGGCGGGGGGGGGGGGGGGCATCTCCAAAAAAAGGTAACGTTACAAAATGTAAAAATAAAATCCGGATCCGCCACTGAATAGAAGTACATGAAAAGTGCACGCGGAGAGGGTATGATCGTGATTAACCATTCAACCGATTCAGGCAGACATCAAACAAAAGCTACAAAGTAATTTCATTACACTATACAAATAATGTTTGTGAGTGCATATCAAACTGAATATGCACTGCACGCAGGAGTAGGATGATGAACGAGATTATTGTCGAGTTACATTTTTCTTCTCGTTGTGACTAACCAAGTGCAGTGCATTATCTAATGCACGAGCTAAAAACATGTAATATTTGTTTTATAAGATAGATCTACAATATGAGTATAAAGTCTAGAAATTGACGGTTGTTTTCACCAAAATGCAATCCCCGTGCAAACACTAATGCACGCACACACACGTGATCTATTTCGACGCTTCTCATTGGCTACATTCTTGAACCCATTTTATAATATAAAATGAACCCCAGTCACACCGATAACCAATAACAAATTGTCCATAATTCGGGGGTAGTCTAATTGATCGTATTGTCTGTTATCCGTCTGACATGTCTGATGTTGACATCGTCAGTATGACAGGGGTTGGTATAAATTAAAAGAATACTGGGGAATCCCACAGACTGGGGAATACCACAGACTCTTCCATTATAACATGAGGGAATACCTCTAGCATGCTCCGAATGAGTGGTCTCTGCTAACTAAAATAACAAATGATGTGATAACCTTTGTGATTTAATAGAATAAATAAAATGTAGACACCACCTTACATTTATCTTCTCTCTTTCTCTCTTTCACAATGAACGAGAGGTTTGTTTTAAAAAAAAAGATCATTCATAATTTATACCACTAATTTAGAATTGTAAAATGAAATGAATTACCCCAAGGATCATTCAATATGAAGTTGTCAAATACAATGCACGGTTGATGTTTATAAATATCGGCTTCCATGGTTGCAATGTACGCATTGCGCACTGGACTTAAGTCTCACCGGGGAGGCCAACGCCCAATTTATGATGCTAGATATTGTGAAGTTCCTCATTTCGTTACTCCTACTTGATCTGATTTGATCGCTGGGCACGGAACATGCAGAAAGGGGGTCGACTTTCCACTGTCTTTACACAAACGTGGTTGATCTGATCACAAAATGGACACAATATTTCCTTAGTGACCATGAAACGTGAGTATTTTCTACTTTATTTCTAGCACAAAATTATATCTCTTAATTTCTCTTTAATTGTTACTACGTTTTCTACTTACAGATAAAATTGAGTTCTGGTCATTCGATTGCATTGTGAAAGAAATTAATGTTGTAGAATCGATCAGAAAAGGTTGATCATCTAGCATATAATTAGTATTGGTGTGTACTGCAAGGTTCTGGAATCATCAAAATTATAAGAAATTTGGCCCAGTCTTGGTAAAGCTACAAAGCACTGTATACAGAAATATGTATACTACACGAACATCATTATTACAACCATCCTGATGAAACTCTTTCCTAATAAGTCCATTTTCTTCTGCTCTTTCTATTGCTCTCTCTCTCTCTCTCTCTCTCTCTCTCTCTCTCTCTCTCCCTCTCTCTCTATCTGCCTCTCTCCCCTACCTACTATATCTTTCTCTAAAACCGTTATCTTTCTTCAGCTGCACTTAAGACAGCTTTCCTTTTATTCTACTCCTTCTTGCTTTCTTACCTTTCATTCTATCCATAATTTTATCTCCAAACAAAGACAAGATCTTTACAACGTATAAGTGTGGTTGAGATTTTAGCAGCTGCTGCTGATGCTAATAGGGATTTTTAGATTTGCACGACGAGAACGTGGACTGCGACGTATGACATCCTTTTAAGGCAATGTGACGTCCTTTTAAGGAACTGGCAGTGACGTCACATTGCCTTAAAAGGGTGTCACACGAGCAGTCCACGTTATCGTCGTGCAAATCTAAAAGTCCCTAATATTGACTCACAGCATTTTTATAGCGTCATATTTGTGATAAGAAAAAAAAACGATTGAAGGTACAGACACGTAGAGAAAATGTAAAAGATAATAGTATTAGGAACAACATGTCACGATTTTAAACTTTTGCTGAAATTGTACCTTACTAATAATGCATTTATAATGTTTTACAAGACGGTGTTATGCATCGATTTGTACATGTATAGTTATGTATTGCATGCTACCCATTTTCAGAATGACGACTATACAGTATAGGTGTAGACCTAATTCGATCCGGGAGTCTCAGTCCTCACCAAATTCAATAAGGCATTGTTCATCTCTCTTTTGTGAATTTTACATCAGAAGCGCAATTTGATTTTACATTGTCAACAACTTAAATGTTAAAACCTACCGATCAATTTACATATGTTATCCATAACTCACCAATGAATATGTAAAATGTAATTTATTAATTTTTACAACCAGTATTCTCTCTGTCGAAATTGTACTTTTTACCTTATTTTCGATATGTCTGATATACACTCATCCTCAGCATTATCTTTTATATATATATATCTCTTTCTCTATCTCTCGCTTTGTCACTCTTTCTCTCTCCCTCTCTCCCTTTCTCTCTTTCTCTCCCTCTCTGTCTGTCTCTATCTCACAATTTTCCTAGATCTCCCGTGCTGTCTGCACTATTATCCTCCCTACCTCTCTTCTATAGAGTCCCTCCAGCCCTATGATGATTGTGGAATAGAATGTTAAGCGAATTTTATGAATTGTATTAATTTGTATATATATATGTGTACACTGATTTATAATTCATTCACTGCGTGATATGTCTTAATACGTTTTATGTTTGTATAAATATTTATGTTTTTACAATGTACAAAATTCTGCAATTCAACCATCTGGCTGTTAATGAATTTTTAATAAAACCATTACCATTACCATTACCAATGGTAATCCCTATCGCACTTCAAAATCATCAAGGGATTACAATGTTACAATAATAGGGACTTTTAGATTTGCACGTCGACAGCTTTGACTGCAACGTGTGACGTCATTTTAAGGCACTGCGCATGCGTTACGTCGTCTCAGTCGGCGATCGAGAATGCGTCAACCTTGATTTTCCTAAATCTAGTACGGTACTAGTATGCCGCGCGCGCATAAAATATACAGTTCCTCAGGTAGATAAAGGAACAGCGATCCCTTCCCTGGTATTATGTAAAAATGTGTAGAACAGGTGTCACATGCATATTCACCTGTTCTACACATTTTTACATAATAGCAGTGAAGGGATGTTCTTTTGTTCGTCATCATGTTCATAGTATACTTCCTGCATGCATGTTTATCGTCCATGCAGTGCAATCTAAGATTTCTAATTGTAGTCAACATGGGCAGTTGAGTACGTTGACACGCATGATCAGTCGGCGTTCGTCGTGTTCTCGTCCACTCAATCTAAAAGTCCCTAATGTTTAGGAGTACACTTTTTTTTTAAATACCCGTTTAGGGTTCGAATTCCAGAAAAACACACGCGAAATCCTCATTTAGGGGGTGTCTGGAAAAAGTGTGGTCACGCATGCTTACAGTATTTCTACATGACTGAGACCCCCGGGACCTAATTTCACTTGCGTGGTATTTTTCCACTCCGCCTGTCTGGCTTTGCAGACATGTTTCAAACCAGTTCTGTCTAGTTTGTTAATAGGGACTTTTAGATTTGCGTGGACTGAGACGTGTGACGTCTATTCAAGGCAGTGCATTAAAAGGACGTCGATCGTAGCAATCCCCATTGTCTTCGTGCGAATCTAAAAGTCCCTAATATGTTAGTATAATGTTGGTTGTAATCTCTCCAAGACCGCCGTCTAAATTTTGTGTCTGGATTTTGTCCAGGGTAGTTTCATGACTGTTTACCTATCACCCACTAGAATGTGAATTAATTTGCGAAATAAACGCAGGCACACAGAAGTAAAGTGCAGAACAGAGCGCCACAGAAATAGCCCAATGCCTAATACTGTCTTGATATGGCTACATACTCAAAATACTTTTTCTCCGCAATATGGAAATTATTGTTGACAAAGATTCTTTGGGCTCATTAATGTTTCAACCCACGTTCACACTTTTTATATCGAAAATCTATATTGGGATGTATAATCTCTAATTCTGTCATCTCTCTCTCTCTCTCTCTCTCTCTCTCTATTTCTCTATTTCTCCCTCCTTCTTTCATTGCTCTCGATCTCCTCTTTCCTCCTCTGTCTATATCTCTGATTGTCAGTCTCTCTCTCTCTCTCTCTCTCTCTCTTCTCCCCTCACCCCCTTCCCCCTCTCACTCCCATCTCCTTTTGCTTTGTCTCTCACACTCAAACCACCACATATAGAATGTAATATTTTGTTTACTGATATTTTTTTGTACTCGATTATTCTCCACTGTTCGCCCTCTTTCCATTTTAAAAGAGTTGAATATGTGTCTCCTCCATTTGAATTGATATTTTAAATATGCCCTTCAATCCATGTTTACATACGAATTACTTTCTGTCGTTATTGAATGTAGATCTTGTTGAAACTTTTTTTCTCTCTTCATTTTGTCATCGCACTCTCTCTGTCTCTTTCTCTCTCTGTCTCTTTCTCTCTCTGTCTCTTTCTCTCTCTGTCTCTCTCTCTCTTTCTCTCTCTTTCTCTCTCTCCCTCTTTCTCATGCGTTCATTGTTCTTTCTTTCTCTCTCTCTTTCAATTTCTCTCTCTCCATCTCTCTATTTCTCACCCTCCATCTCTCTCTTCTCTCTCTCCCTCAGTGTTGCATAACAACATCCTTAGGATGATTCATCTTATAAATGTACTGACTTGAACTATTTTATGTTTTCAAATTGTTAAGATTAATGTTTATTTTTGTAAGCTCACATGCGATTTTACTGCTATTTTATTGTGAATCGATATGCAATTCATCTTTCGGGCTGCTACAGTTGATCATTTTAAAAAACATTTTCAATTCCAATCAATGCAATTCTTTTGATACGTCAGCGCGTTTACATTTTTTTTTCCAGCGATATTTTATTTGGTACTCAAACTAATATGATATGATATGATATAATACAGATTTGTGATGTGATTAATGACAAAAAAGTAATAAAAGCATTTTATTACATCTTGTAAAATATAATACAGGAAATCAATATTTGATTTTCGGAGCTTAAATAAATATTGATTAGTCCACCGACCGAACCGTCTCCTCCTGCCACACCCCGCACGGGGAGCGCAGCCCTGGTAGTCACAAGGATCCACCGCCCCGCGCTCCAAACACTGAAAGGGGAATGTAAACACAAAAGACGGAGACCGCCGAGGCAGTGGACCATGTTCAAAACACCAACTATATATTGCGGAAGGAAAGAAAAGGAAACATTTCATGAATGAAAACAAAAAAACCTGAACAATGTTCGTTTGGAATTATGTATTCGCGAGTGGACCCCACTTCTTGACATGTACATTTACTTTTCTATATCTTCTTGCTATGTATAACTCTTCGTTGTATGATCTTGATAAAACACTTTTATATAAAGACACACTAGGATATGTGCTATTACATTTGCTCATATACTTTTTTTTAGCTATAACTTAAATGTGATTTAAAATCATTTTGTGTGTACGCTTTTCTGATACCCCTGTTATCACCGTCTTGTCATCGAGGAAAGAGAAATCAATAATATCAAGAAACAACTTCACATCATTCCAAAATATTTGTGTGACTTTACAGGTCCACACCATGTGTTCGACGGTTTCATATTCAGAGCATCCGAACGAGCATAAAGGGGACGATACCAATTTCATTTTATAGAGCTTATAATTCAGTGCCATTAAATATTATTTAATACCTTGAACTGAATTTTTTGTTTTGGTGGTATCTTTTGAAGTTTGAACTATTAATTCGTGTGCTTTGTATTTATCTTGTTGGGACATACCAAATCCATTTTGCAATCGAAAAGTACTTGCTGGTCTGTCATATTTTTCGTTTATAAGTATCTTGTAAAAATGTCTGCTCTTAAGAACCGGTATCAGTCAAATACATTCAGGAATAATGATTTTCTCTTTTTCTTCTTCTTTAAGTTCTTCACTGAAATTTCTATATTG
This sequence comes from Strongylocentrotus droebachiensis, assembly GCA_035222895.1. Classification (NCBI taxonomy): domain Eukaryota; kingdom Metazoa; phylum Echinodermata; class Echinoidea; order Camarodonta; family Strongylocentrotidae; genus Strongylocentrotus; species Strongylocentrotus droebachiensis. Next base: position 733,859 of record JAVYIG010000048.1, on the reverse strand, counting down.
AAATCTTTACACTTCTTGACAGCACTATACCGTGTGAGTCAAAAAAAGTTTACACCTGAAAAAAATGTTAATTATTTTTAAAGTCATCTATGAACAGTAAATTATTATACATCCTATGAAAGAGTGTTTTATCCCAAATCATTTGGTATCATTTTTGTGTGGTATGTGTTCACGCTTGGATGAACAGGAGGCATTGTTTGCGAGAGTGCGAAAATCGACTTGCGCCAAAGTGATGCCTATTACTGTATGTTGGAATTAGCGGAGTGAGAGAATGAATTGAAATGAAATGCATTGCATATGCTTTTTGCAAAGGGCAAAGTCACGCACACACCCACACGCACGCGCACAAATGTTCGTTAATATTTGATATTAGATATTTGATATGTGTGGCATGATTAATTTTGTTAGGGATGTTATTTAGATCTGCAAAGACCGAATTAATACCCAAATCCCAATTGTTTTATTCAAACATTACATAAGCAACTTTGTCGCAAGTCGATTTTGCACTTTCGCAAACAATGCCTCCTGACCATCCAAGCGTGAACACATACTACACAAAAATGGTACCAAATGATTTGGGATAAAACACTCTTTCATAAGATGTATAATAATTTACTGTTCATAGATGATTTTTAAAATGATTAGCAATTTTCTAGGTGTAAACTTTTTTTTGACTCACACTGTAGATACATTGAATTAGAAAGAAAAAATCATTGAGATCAATATCAAATTCGTTCTTCAATGACTGAAAGGTTTTACAAAAACCGTGAGGAGTAATAATTTGATGGAGCAAGGTATATACCTTTTTCGAACTTTTTAAAATATTTTTTTTAATTTATGCGATGTTCTTCTTGTGCTCGAATTTTGCTGATTGATATTTTTTTTTTGTACGATTGTATATTTGTTTATTTATTTGATTGAAATGGTGATTAACCTTTAGGTGAGTTTTGTACTCCTTTTTACGGGTTAGTCCCGTTTATTATTGTACTGCTTTTTTAACACACTGGAGATTAATTGCTCACGTTTTATCCAGTGATCACGGTTATTGTTGTGTTTATTATTGACGCTCCCTTTGACATGTGTATATTGTGTGTATTTTTATGTGCCCAAACGATTGTATGAACCTTGATTATTTGTTGTGATTATCCATATCAAATAGCTGATATTTAATAATACATTTTTATTGTTTGATGGTGTGATCTTTCTCGGGGAGATCGTGAAGTTAAAAGGTAAACCCTTGAGGAGTTCTATACATATATATTAGATAAACGTAACAGCTCTTATTCATGTTGGTTTTATACCATTCATAACTAGGGTGTATAAAAGTATGACGGATTTCTATTTTTTTCTTCTTTTTTACAGACAAAACCAAGAAGAAGAATATGGAAGGGGTAGGAGCAGATGACAGTAAGTGTATCATTACATTATCAACCAGTTTTTTCTCTTTATATATCATAATAATCTCACCATGCCACATTGTGTTTATTATGGGATAGATATGTAAAAAAGGATTCAAGATTATTCCATCGTTTCCACTACCAGATTAATCTATATCAATGTCAAAATTGTAGTAATGGGGCTAATAAAACCCAATAATGGGTAATGTTGCAAAGTCATTGTGTTGCGAAAAACAAAATTCTTTCCTCAAATAGTGCGTGTAGTTTTGAGCAAAAATACATTGTGTGGGAAACGAGCAACTTTGCAGGGAGATGAAGAAAGCAACCGAAATTTTCAACTCAGTGGGGTCTTAGCTAGAGTGGTCTCTTTTAGAGCAGTGGCGGATCCAGGGGGGCACAGGGGGTACGTGCCCCCCCCGGCCAAAAAAGTGTTAAAATCGGCCCCAAATTCGCCAAAAATGTACTGAAAAACAGGGACGTGCCCCCCGGCCAAAAAAAAAATGAGTGCCGCCCCCCCCCCCTTTCCACTGAGCGAATTTGCGCCCGGCGCGATTTTCAAATATTCGGGAGCAACAACAAACAAAAAACAAAAAACAAAAAAATGTGCTCTTACAAAGTTGATGACCCCCTTTTCCCCCCTTGTATGGGAGGAATGAAACATATTTCGGCAAATTTCAAAATGCGATACAGTAATCCATTGATTTCCGTCGGCGACTTATAACATTTAATGCTTGTATGCATTTAATATTTGGGGTTGAGTTTGTTCAGGTACCTTGTCGAAAAATGTAGGCAAAGCATACGCCCCTCACCCTTGACATTCGAATGGACTAGCGACGCCCTGTTTGAACTGTTGCCAAAATTACATTGGTAAATAAATGATGATAACAAGTTTAGGATGAGGGTGACGATGGTGGTGATGATGAATAAAAAGAAGGCAAAATGATGATGAATTTAAAAAAATGCCAATGGCATGAAATAAATATGGAAAAAAAGTGCAAACCATAAAATCCAGCGTGATCATAAAATGCCATTTTTAGCTCCCTCCAAACAAACCACTTCTGCCCTTTTCAATGGTTAATAGATGAAACTGCCTTTAGGCTTATTGTGCATGTAGTGATCCATTGAAATTATACCACAAAAACCTCATTGTTATATATTTCATTCAATTCAATTCAAAGTTTATTCAACACTCTTCATAAAAACATTTAAAACATACAAATACAGAATGGAGTTATAAATATTAAAAAAACACAAGAAAGTGATAACAAATACAATGGCAATTTATAAGAGCATTTGGGATAGGCAGAAAGGAGGGAAGTTCCTTATATAAAAGCCTACCCCTAAAAACACACATACATGAAAACGAGAACAAAAGAACAGAACAAAAAAACAAAGAACATATTAAAACTTACTATCATGCACGATCAGAGTATATAAGAAAAATGTCAAAAATTTGTCTATACTATTGATACTGATTATTATACTTGTTTAACAGAAATTGTTTACATTTCATTTGTTCAATTATTTCCATCTTCATATAAAAACAATGGATCATTACAATATTATACAATACAAAATGCATGCAATCATACATGTGAACAGTATCAAAGAGACCAAATTAACCAGTAGTAAATGAGAAAAAGGGAACTAAAATGAGGCCAAAACGCCTTGTAAAATAAGTTCCTTAAAAGTATAGATATCATTTGTTTTTTTCAAATTATTCTGTTACTGATAGACATGTAAACAAATTAAAAACAACATTGGATAAAGAAATAAGCCAGAGGAACAGCATAAAATATGATTAGGTTTATGTCAGTATTTGGACAAATAATACATTTTCAGATATTTTTTGAATAATCTTTGGTTATTACAAAGGGGAATATATTTTGGTAATGAATTCCAAATCACTGGGAGATTACACTGAGGAGATTTGTCTTCATACATAAATATAATTTTCTTGTGTTATAATTATGAATACTAAGATTCGAAGGAAACATGTTCAAAATTGTATATGGAAGAAGATTATGAAATGAAGGAACCCTAGCACTGCTGTATAAGATAAGATAAGATAAGATTTTATTCGTCTTTCTTTCAAATGACATTACAGATGATACTGGTATAAATCAAATATATTCAAGGTTTTGCGCTTGATAAAAAGAGGAGCGGAATGAGCAAGATAATAGCTACTGGTACAAATACACAGTTCTCTTTTCTGTAATTTGAATAAGATGTTCATTTTCAGTTTACCAGTTACCAAACACACTGACATAATATGATAAATGTAGTATTACAAATTATAATAATTATAAAATTAGAACAGAGCATGATCTGAAAGGCAGTATTTCATTTTGAAAAAGATACCAATACATCTAGATACTTTACAAATAATAATGTTCGCATGAGTATCCCATTTCGAATTACAGTCAATATATATACTCAATTTTTTTAAAGCAAAATTCACCTTTTTCAAAGGAATAGAATCAATGCAAATGGAAATGTCACTCAATAAATTTTAAGTCTCAAACATACTATTTAAACAGAATGTCATGAAATTAAGTCTTTTTATAGGGCCGGCTACAACGGGAGCATCAACAAAATAAGACATTGGGGAATAAAGAGCACCCAGATGCCCTTTTATACTTTTTTTTTCAGTGGCCTTAATTTTATTTATTGTGCTTGGTAAAATGAGGCACTGTACAGCAGCCTTTTGATATAGGAGAAGATTTTCATTATCCAAAGGCGGTTAATTTGTACTGTAATTTTGTACTGAATAATATTGTGTAATCGTGGTGCTGTCGTCCCGGCTTTTATTTCGTGTAAGGACATTGATGGGACAACAGCATGACAGCGCCTAGAAACAATGTATTAGGCGCGTTATAAATGTGATCTATTATTATTATTATTATTTTTTAAAAATATTGTCACACTGGTTCTCTTCCTACTTAAATTTCATTTAGCAAAATTATCACCAAATTTTGTGTATGACGAGGAATCAAAGACCTTAACTGTAACCGGCAACATTGACACACTCCATGTTGAGAATGCAGACACAGTCCACATTGGAGACATTCATCATCATAAATCGGAAAGCGTCCAGGATCAAAAGGATGACTGTGATGGATCTACCAGTTACCAGGGTGAATTCATGTTTAGCATCATTTTTTTCACATGAAGATTAAGATCCATGATGAATTTCTGTTTTTTATTAGTTTTAATATAATTGATTTTATAATAATTATATGAAGAAAATATCAAAGTAATTTTGTCTTTCTTTTTTTTAACAAAAACTTTAGTTTACAAAAAGTAATGTTTTGTCGCCATTCATTGTTTGATACGTGAGAAATTTCTTTCTTTCTTGATCCTAAACATATAAGAATAAGTAACGATTTAGAGTATTAATAATTCATTTATGTTCTTAATGAAGCTTCAAGAAACACAAAGTCTAGAACTTTTGTTTTGCATTGTGTTCATACTTCAAAACGAGGCCATAATGAATGAATCCTATCTGTTTCAGAGATTGAAGTGGAAGCTAACATTGAGCCTATAAATGAATCCGTGACATCAGGAGAAGATGGGGCTGGTGCTTGTGAAACGGATCCTAGGATTCTGAAGCGCCTTCAGAAAATGTTTGCAAATTGTCACAACCCAGGAAAATGGAGGCAGCACAAAACGTTATGCTTCGAATTAGTAGCTCTGTTCGAGCATCAAGGTCACGCTTCTCTCACAAAGGTTGGGTTTAACTCGGTGCACTTTTTCGTTCGTGTTAAACTCGGACCCGATCATGATGCCTTTCTTCGAGCCTGTACAGACGGCACACTCTCGCAAGGCTTGACAGAACTCCTTGTTACTCCAGAACTGGAGAAAGCCGCTCGAGTCAAACTCAGACTAAGGCTGGACGTGAAAGAGACATCAAACACGAGTAACGTCTCGGCACCAGCAGGTTAGTATCACATAATGGGTTCGATGAAGGAGGGGGGGGGGGGCAAATGTAAGTAGTACATAATAATGAACGAAATAAGAGGCCGTTATTCTGCAAGATTTGTTTGAGACTGATTTTTGAGGGAAAAATCTGTTTCAATGTGTTTGAATACATCAATGTAATTATAAATGTTCATATAATTGCCCATTCTTACCTATACTGTAAATTTATAGAGGTTTAATGGACAATAATTTGTTTTCCCAAGATTCTAAGAGGTAGTAAAGCACTTAATATCCGCCAATACACCGAAACACACGTGCTACCCCACTATTTCAATTTTACTTTTCTTGTTGTATTTTGTTGATTAGCAGGTGACTTGTGTTTATCATGTTCTCCAATATAATTTAGACAAACTTATTAAAGGCGCCGAAGCTTTTCATTCAGACATGATTCATAGCCGCTAAGATTAATTTACATGATAACATCAAGGTACGATAATCCCGAATTCTAATTTTGAGTACTGTAATGTGTCCTGAAAATATAAAAAAAATCAGGACAATTTGTTTTTCTCAAAAGAAAACTAGCCTGTCCAAATTTCTGTTTATATTCCCTTTCATAGGACATAATTTGATTAGGTTTTAGATAACACCCTTCTTTCATTTCACAGAACCTGGAACAGTTCATCATAGAGGAGGTGCTCAAACTTGCATTGCCTCTGGAAGCTCAAAGGTCGAAGGCAAAACAATGACTGAGTCGATGACAACTGGGACCATCTACAATCATCCAGCCGAGTAAGAAAAGGGGTGTGAAGATATGTTCTTATTATGACTCAAATAGAAATAATCCTCTTTAGGCAAAATAAAAGGAATATAATATCTAAGGAAATTTTTCTCGGAAAAATACAGGAACTAAGAAATTGTTCAATTTAAATGGTGCTAAGGAACAGTGGCATAGCATTTATAGTCTAGTTATTGAAAGCACTGATTTTATAGTAGGCACTTTTAATACAAGATGGGTGAAATAAATACGAGAGAACGATGCTTTCGGGTGAGGGGGACAATTCATCTCGTTTTCAAATTTCTTGCCCAGCCTTTATGCCCTCTTTGGGGAAATAATTTACTCTTTTTTCGATGGAAGGCACACGTGGGTACATGCCCTAAGTATAACTACGCCACTGGTTGCGGCATTATATTACAGTCAAACCTGCTTTAGTGAACACCTGTCTACAAAGACCACATTTCTTGTTTCCCTTGAAAATGGTTTGTCATTGAAACATGTACTTAAGGAACCTGTCTACAAAGACCACCTGTCTACAAAGGCCACTTTTTGTGTTTCCCTTGGGCGGTCGCTATAGACAGGTTTGACTGTATAATCATTACTTAATGAAAAAGCTTAGCTGAATCACGTTTCTATTGTAAAAGGAAGGCAAGTGGGTGGGGGACGGTTGGTTTTTATTTCCATAATGATAATAATAATAATAATAATATTGGATTCTTATATAGCGCATGTATCGACCTTGCAAGGTCCTCAAGGCAACATTACCCGGCTATGCTAGGCTGCCGATTTCGACGCTCACAGCATTTAAGGAATTCCTTCCTACCGGTACCCATTTAACACCTGGGTGGAGAGTGGCAAGTGTAGATCAATAACTTGCCAAAGGACATTATGTTAGTATTTTTTTTCTAGTTTCAATATGTTTCAATTTATTTCTGTCTTTCTTTTCTTCTTATAAAGGGCATCTACACGTCAAAGTCAAGGTAGAAAAAGGAAGGCTGCTGTATCCTCTGATGGCAACAAATGGGAGAAAATGGGCGGTAAAAGATAATTTATTTGACTTGATAATTACAAATATTCATTTGTATCATTTTTTCTGGTTGAAAGGTTCTGGTGTATAGACTGGTGCTTATAGTAGTAGTATTAATAGCAATAGTAACTATAGTAGTAATAGTAGTAGTAGTAGTAGTAGTAGTAGTAGTAGTAGTAGAAGACATTAATCAGTCCTGACGACGGATAGTCAACCTGTTCGAAACGTCGAGCCACTCCTGCCACTCATCCTCTCCAAGCGCTATAGTTCTCCTTAGAACTATAAGCTAAGAAAGATAACCAACAGTCCTTTTCAAGACTATACCGACAGTCCTTTTCAGGACTACAAACCCTCAAGAAAGATTACCGAGAGTCCTTTTCAGGACTCCTCAATCCACCCCTCTCTCTCTCTCTCACACGGTGCACCCGCAATCCTACTGTAGACTTAATTGTTAGTACTACTACTTCTACTTCTATTTCCATCAATGAGATCAGCTTACCGAGAAATAAGCTGTTTTGGGTTCTCTCCAATATGTTTTTTTCAAAAGACATTACAATATGAATAGGCTTCAATTGTCACATTATTTATACTAAAACCACCAAGCTAGTTAGAATACAGTGGCACCAAAAGTGACTCGGTAACATTGTTGAAGGTTGATGATTTTTGTTTTGTATGAAATGTTACTTATTATATTTCTTTCACTGTACTTACCATCTAACTGGCAACCAATCCTGAAAAAGTTCCCAAACCACAAAGATATTTATGGCTTTCTTTGGAGGCGTCACTGTGCAACACCCTCTAACAGTGATTAACAGTAAATTCTCCCAACCATTTTTGAATTTTCCCATCCGTTTTTCCATGAAAATAAGACATAAGACAGGCTTTTAAAAATCTGTCAACAATTAAATGTCTGGAATGGTATATAGAGCCAATTCATTGTTTGTGACGATTTAAATGCACCTAAAATGTAATTAAATTGTAATAATATATATTAGGCAGAATATGTTAGAGGATGAGTAAAGACAAAAACACAATTTTTGCTGCAAAGCGGATGCAAAAAAACCCTGCAAAAACAGCATACTTGTTATAAATACAGGGTGACTAATACCAGCTAAGCTATCAGAACAGTCGTGTCAAGGTTACGTGTACATTTTTGTATGCCTGCTAACATACGCAGTATAAAACACACTAAGACATAAAGGTACAAATTTGCACCCTTAGGGGTGTATACCCCTGCTACAATAGCAGCACCCTACAAGGTGCAATTCTACACCCCAAAGTGAGGTGCAGATTTTCAAACTTGCACCCTAGAGGGAGCATACCTGCACCCCTAGGGATGCAGAAATTTGATTAAAAAAGCAGCACTCCATAGGGTGCAATGCTTCACCCTACTTTTGGGGTGCAAACTCGATTGCCACCTAGATGGGGCACTCTCTTAATTTCTAGGACTTATTTTAAAGTCCAAAGAATTTATTCTAAAGCCAAGGGGGACTTGGAGTGTCACTGATCCAAGTCCCCTTGGCTTTAAAATAAATTCTTTGGACTTTAAAATAAGTCCTAGAAATTAAGAGAGTTGCAGATGTGCACCCTTATGATGACACGGGGAGTCCGCTTGCGTCAATAGGGACTTTTAGATTCGCATGAAGACAATGGGGATTGCTACGATCGACGTCCTTTTAATGCACTGCCTTGAATGGACGTCACACGTATCAGTCCACGCAAATCTAAAAGTCCCTATTCTTTAACCTAGGCAAGCCATCCTATTATTTAAATCAAAGCGCTTTGGAAAGAGGTCACAACCAATGAGGCGAAAATATTCATAAATGAATGATACACGCCATTAAAACTAAAACAACAACAATTGATTATTTGTTGGTTTGCCTCACTAATAATAAAAAGGCAAAAATCTGAAGGAAAAACAACTGGGATTCGAACCCACAACTCTAGGATTATCGTTAGCTGACCTTACCGATTGAGCCAACGATGGGTTGATGAAAGAATTTAGGATGATTGGTCTACTTTTAAAAGAGACGCAGCCCGCTTATTCAGAGGGATTGATAGTCTATATAAAAGATGGACTGACTTAAATTTAGTTATATTATGTACAACTTAAATCAATTTATCTTTGAACATGCCTATATAATCTTGTTCTTCATCTTACAAGTACTTTCCCTTTGAAATTCTTTGTCTTCTGAACTATCAGATTAATTCACCCCAAATCAACTCGAAGTATAATTGACTACCATTTATATTCTTGAAATTTTCTGATCTCACATCCACAACAAAGCTGTACTTGCACTATGAAGCCACAACTTTCCCCATGTAATTCATATCATGATACTATACAGAAAAACAAGAACTATAGTCACAATGCCCACTTCCTACGATATTATGATTTGTTTACTTGTAACAAGTGCTGCTTGTTGTAAGATGATGATGATAATGATGGTGATTATGATGATGATGATGATGCGTATGTATCTAATAATGATAGATAACTCCCTTCTTTCATTTTCCAGAACCTGTATCAGTTCGTCAGAGGGGAGGTGGTAGAACTAGGTCAAAGGTCAAAGGCAAGACAATGACTGGGTCAATGACAACTGAGACCATCCACAATCATCCAGCTGAGTAAGAATACGGGTTTTTAAGATAATCATGTTCTCATTATGACTTAAACGGAAATAATCCTCTTTAGGCAAAATAAAAGGAATATAATATCTAATAAAGGAAATTATGTGTTCCCCTGAAAAATAGGAACTAAGAAATTGATCATTTGAAATGTTAAGTATCAGTGGCGTAGCATTAGTTTAGCTATTTTAAAACAAGGTGGGTGAAATACGAAAGAACAATGCTTTTGGGTGAGGGGGACGATTCATCTCGTTTTCAAATTTCCTTGCCCAGCCTATATGCCCTCTTTGGGGAAATAATTTGCTTTTTTCGATGGAAGGCACACGTGAGCACATGCCATAAGTATAACCACGCCACTGATTGAGTCATTAGTATAATCATTAGTTAATGAAAAGGTTAGCTGAATCACGTTATTGTCGTGAAAGGAAGGCAAGGGGAGTATTTTTTTTTTTTTTGGGGGGGGGGGGGAGGGGTTGGTTTTATTTTCATATTTTTTCTATTTATTATATGTTTCAATTTATTTCTGTCTTTTATTTCTTCTAATAAAGGTCATCTACTAGTCAAAGTCAAGGTAGAAAAAGGAAGGCTGCTGTTTCCTCTGGTGGCGAGAAAAGGGCGAAAATAGGCGGTAAAAGATGATGTATTTGTCTTGATAATTCAAGTTCAAGTTCAAGTTTTATTTATCTTTCTTTCATAACACACTTTACAAATATGACATGAATATAACAAGCTTAACATAATTACAATTCTGTATCATTCATTTCTGGTGGAAAGGTTCTGGTGTAGACTAGTTCTTATATAGTAGTAGTATTAGCAGTTATAGTAATAGTAGTAGTAGTAATAGTAGTAGTATTAGTAGTAATAGTAATAATAATTATAGTTGTAGTAGTAGTAGTAGTGGTAGTAGAAGTAGACATTATTGTACCAAGTACCAACGAAGATAGCTATTACTGTCTTTTGCTGAAATTATAAATTAGATCGTCACTTCTTGGGGTCAATCGAATCAGGTTCCCACACCAACTGAACTTTTTTAACGCAAAGTTAAATATAATTAATTAGTTAGATATAATAATAATAATAATAATAATAATAATAATAATAATAATAATAATAATAATATTAATAATAAATGTAACTTATATTGCGCCAAATCTACTCTGTGGAGTGCTCATTAAGAATTAAACAGAAGCGTTTTTACATGATTATTAAAGGAATCGGAGGTATACTTTTTGATATCTTCAGGAAGGCTATTCCATAAAGTATGACACGCGTGGGCAAAGCCGGGATCTTGCCTCCCCCCCCCCCCCTCCAAATCTGTGCAGCTTTAGGAATCACAAGGGAATCGGAAGTGGATGAGCGTAAAGATCTCGCGGGGATGTAATTAAGGATTCAAGAAATATTGTATGGAGGAGCAGAACCGTGAGTTTTCAGAGTTCTGCTCCCCAAATACAATATTTCTTTAATCCAAAATTACACCCCCGCGAGATCTTTACGCTCATGATACTACTTTGTAGGCGCCTTGAGCTTCCCCCGGGATGGATACGTGCGCAATATAAATATGTAGCTATCATTATTATTATTATTATGATTATTATTGTTGTTGTTTTTGCTATTAAACCAATATTCTATCATGTTTTTAGAACGCTTCGGCCCAACTCCACCTTCTCTCCTGGACTTCTTGAAGAAAGTTCTTAGAGAATACACAGATGGACAAATAATGAAGGTAAGCATCCAAAACAAATTACGTATAACTTCCCTCTTTATACCTTTAGTAATTTATATTCTAATTTAGTAACTGATACAGTTAAAATTATATACAAGCCATGAAACATTGTGCATATCCTTATAATTTTATTTTGCATATGTTTTTAGGATCGTCTATCAATTATCCTCTTCACGGTTGAAACTCTTTTTGTAATTTTCATTGTTTCAGATCACTTATACCAAGGTGCTAATCAAATCATTAGTCAAACGTGGCCAGGGACATGGAATGTCCCCTCAGCGTAGTCATTGGCAGACACTTTTCCATGTTCTTTATTTAGAAGTTACATGTACATGTACATCCATTACTATCCAATTAATTTACTTTAATGATAATATTATTACAATATACGGTATTCATGGTATTCGTTGAGAACTATGATAGCAACATATAATTTAGGTTTAAATTTACTATTCTTACCAAATATATTTTCGTTCCGAGATTATTACCCGATCTTCCTAGAAGAAAGGTACACTGTCGTCAATGTTGTCAAATTAATGACATCAGACCTTTAAACAAACTTTCGTACAATAAATGACAGAATTTGTGACGATTTATATAAAATCTATTTTTAATACAAATTTAATGTTAACCGTAATCATAATTGTTTTAAATGATATATTCTTTTCAATATATGAAAAAGGAAATCGTCCAGAATGCCGAGGACGCTGGTGCCAAGACGGTTCGATTTCTGTACGACTGCCGCGAACACGGAACGAGTCGCCTTCTTTCGCCTACTCTCGCCCCCTATCAAGGCCGAGCTCTGTACGCTTATAACGACGCCCTCTTCAAGGAGGGAGACTGGGCTGGGATCCAGTCACCAGCTCGAAGCAACAAGGAAGATAACCCGCTGAAAGTTGGACGATTCGGCATCGGATTTAGCTCCGTCTACCACCTCACCGGTAGGATATTCATTCTCTTTTTTGAGGAGGGGGAGGGGTAATTTTCACCCAAATCTATCCAGTCGACACTCTCACCTTCCCCCAAAACTTAGTTTTTCACAACTTAAATGGTCTTCGACAACCAACGATCTTGAGATGTTCATCTGGAGTCACATGACATTTGAAAATAAACTGACATCCACTTCAGAATATCAAAATATAATGTAAATTTATTATAAGCGTAATGGGGAACCGAAATTATATATTTGATACGATTTGGCTTTTTTCAATTTCATGCTGTAAAACATACATCTCCGGGAAGTGTATGCGACATTGATAAATATTTTGACACAATCATAAATAAATAGAATATGTAAGAAATTAAATCACATATTGAACGCATAATGGCAATGAATTACCATTTAGACAAACAACATGATTCGGCATTCCCAAGTTTTTACAAGAAGACATTTTTTAAACAAGAAGGGGTAACAATGACTGTAAATTAAATCCATATTGTTGAATGGTGAAAGTTCTATGATGACAGTGAAATGGGAAGCTAGCAATAGATTTTTAATGAATTCTTCTTCCGTTCTATCATAGATATATGTCATCAACATGCATTCAGCTAATTCTGAATAAACCTACGAAATGGAGAAGACGTTTTATAAATACACAATCTTTACCATTACAAGATGATAATGATCGGCATTATCAAGACTTACTTTATATCCATTACCATCCGCGTTCTTATCACATTGAATTTTCATCGTCAATGATATATAAGAAGTAAGTACCACATACCAACTATTCCTGCCGATAATTCTTAATGTCCTTTACACGGAAGCTCAACTAAAACATTCACGCTGTCACTCTTAACGCCTCTAAGCAACCACACGAATTCAACTAACTTGAAAACCACAAAATGCCCAATATGTTCTTTAGCTAGAAAATGCAGTTTAGCATTCGTTCCAGACTCTAGATTAATTCACAATCAGTTATATTGTCCTTATATCTTACATCAATGATTTTTCTTTTCCCCTAGATTTGCCAAGCATCCTCAGTGGAGAAACGCTTGCTTTCATTGATCCTCATGAGCGTCACTTCGGACGTGGAGAAACAGGAACCAAAGTGAATGTAATCCAGCATGCCCACATCTTAAATTCACCAGAATTTGTGGATCAATTTACCCCGTACAACAACCTGTTCCCTGAAATGACTTACGCCATCAGTGGTGGTCAACCCTTTGATGGAACGGTGTTTCGATTCCCTATACGGCAAAAGGGCAGCGAACTCTGTGGAAATGAGTACGATGACGCCGCTATGGTACGGCTCCTGGAATCCTTCGTCGACGATGCTGACGTCGTACTGCTGTTTCTTCGATCACTGGAGACAATCGACATCAGCAGACGGATAGGTCGCGCTCAAACTCAGATCAGATCCAGAGTAGAGATATGTCCTAAATCTCTTGCGTTGATGAAGTCCGAACGAGAGAGCTTCTCCCATGCACTAGAAGAAAACAGTAAGATGAGAATCGGACAAAGAACTCGAGCCTGTTTGACTCATCAGCTCACGTTGACTATGCAGGTCGCAGAGTCCAAACGTCGTATGGATTGGATCGTAAGTCAGGTTGTGGGAGGCAGTGAGATGACTGACGATGTAGTGAGTATCATTGACAAGAGCGGATACATTCCTTGGGTTGGTGTCGCCATGCCTTACAACATGCCGCGTAAAAGACGAGATGATTTCAGCGGTCGAGTGTTCTGTTTCCTTCCTTTGCCTCCCGGTGATGAGAGCTTGACAGGACTTCCGGTTCATATCCATGGTTTCTTCGGTGTTAACAGCGACAGAAGATCAATAAAGTGGCCTGGTGCTGACCGGGTGCAAGGGGATATCGATGCGAAATGGAACCGCTTACTGGTGACACAACTCCTACCAGATGCATACATGAACATGCTGACTTTTGCCATCAAAGAGCAGAGGTTGCCTTCCGATGAAATCTACAGAGCTTGGCCAGACCCAGATCAGGTCAGACCACAGTGGGATCTGCTTCTTAAACCAATATACCAATTGCTGAGCAAACATACAGTCATCTACACAAAGAAGGGCAATGAGATGGGTTCGTGGGTTAAGATCCAGGATGCTGTCTTCAACTTCTTGACCGATGTAGACGAGAACACAGAACGAATCATCTTGACTGTCCTCAAAGCGGCCAATGTCCCTGTAGCTGAAGTGCCTCAACACATCAAGAAAATCATCCAAAGCACAGACTACATCAACTTCAACGCCAAAGTCATTTCACCTGAAGTCATCATTGATTGCATTCACAAGAGCCAACACGGAGTCCTGGAGACCCTGAGCAGCGATGACAAACTGGTGTTACTAGAGTACATCATGACCAGGACGAAGACCCCTCGACTGATTGGTTTAAGGCTTCTGCCTTTAGCCAACGGCGACTTTGTGCCATTCTCCACAAGATCTGCCTCAACGCGGACTGTCTTCATACCCACCAGGAACCTTGACCAGAGCATGTGCTACAACATGGGTAACAGTCTCATCCTACCAAAACTCAACCCGGACTTGCTTAAACTCCTGGAAAAAGCTGGTAAGAAAATGTTGTTTTGTGTGTGCCTTTTATCCTGAGTTATGTCTCAGTATAGTCGTGCATGTAACTCAATCAGTTTTGACATCAACAATCCATTAGCGTGTGTAATTAAGCATTTTCACAAATACAAGGAAATGTAGATTATGAAAGACAAATGAAATTGTTTATTTAGAAAATGAGACTACGTTTGATCCAATTGCTTGTTTGTGTGAAACGATATGGACCTATTACTCAACTAGCAGTTTTACAAACATTCATCAAAATGACTATTATTCGCTTTCCATGATCAGATTCTTAGTTTTGGGTATTTTTCACAACCTTTATTATTTTCTTCTCTTTTCCACGACTTTTTTTTTCTTTAAAGCTGAACATGGGTCTGTCCAGTTGCAAATGATGTCGGATAAAAATCTAGCACAGTTAATTCGGGACACCCTTCCAAAAGAATGGTTCGTGACAGACCACGGAAGTACTGTACTCTGGCATCCTGGCAAAGGCAACCAACCTCCACGCGAATGGCTAAAAGGTATTTGGAACCTACTGAATAAATGTGAACGTAACTCAATTGAGAAATACATAGACCTTCCTCTAATACAGGTTGAAGAGCGGAAATCTGGTAAAGTAGTCCTTGCTTTCCTTAAACAAAATTCAACATGCATCAGCCAGAGTTACGGCTCAGACAAGTTTGATCGTCAAGAGGAGGTGGTTCTTACCAAGATTGGCCTCCTCATCTGTTCTTGTCCTACATTCATAGACACTGCTCTGCTCATAGGTGGCAGTTACCTCAGAAGTCCGTCGAAGAAGGGTGTAATTGGAGCACTGACAGCAGTACCAGATCCAAAAGCGCTACAGAAGACTATCAAGGGTCTTTCCAAGAAGGAGAGACAAGTATTGGTAAGATTCTTCACCAGCTGTTCTCTCACCGATGTAGAAAGAAATTTCCTTCGTCAAATTCCCCTCTTCGATACCATTCCAAGAACTCCATCAGGCCGAGGTAGAGTTGTATCTGCAAATGACGTCAGTCTTGCATTTTGTCGGACTTCTACAGACCAATTGCCGCAACATCACCTTCCGGAGTATGATATGATTTGCTGCAATGACGACGCCATTCTGAAACTCTTTTCAGAGTTAGAGGTGATTGAGAAACAAAGGAAGGAGTTGTTGAAAGACATTGTCGATGCTATTAGCAGTGGTGTCAGTGACAAGACCGTTCTTGAGGATGTAGGAATGTGGATTTTGCGTAATTGGAAATCTATCAAACGAGATATTGGCGACCATCTGTCGAAACTGAAGTCCCAAGGATTTATCCTTACCGGTGCAGGTGAGCTCAGGTCCCCTGACAGTCTCTTTGACCCAGAAGACCAGTACATGTCTGTGCTCTTTAGCAAAGGTTCCTTTCCATCTGCGAGATATGTAGATGAAGGGCTCTTGGGATCATTGCGAGAGCTTGGTTTGCGTCACCAAAGTAATATCACAGCAATTGAATTAGCCAGGTCAGTTGAAGAGATAACCAGCGTCAAGAAAGCAGATGTATTAATGTCATTCTTGGGAAAATATCCGAACAAGCTAAAGGAACCTTTGACCGGAGAAAGTGATCAAACTTTACAGCAGTTCTTGGCAGACAAAAGATGCATCCCATGTCTTATGAAGGGTCCTGATTTCTACCCTCAAGGCATTCAATGGCACAGGTCAGAGAGACAAATGATCAGTCCGACCGAAACTGTGATCCCTACCAAGGTCAACATACTAGCTTCCGGTGCAACCATACCCTTTCCCAAGAAGACTGTTCCAAATACTCTCCTGCGTAATCTAGGCGTTAAAGAACATCCCAACATCAACAATACCCTTGAACAGATGGCTGTAATTACGAGATGTCATGGCAAAGTCGGAACCTCTGATAGATCAAGGAAACTGGAGAAGATGGTTCATGGTGTGTACAGCTTGCTTTCAACTGCAAGAAAGGAAGAGGAAGTGGTACTGAAGCTGACAACACGGTTACCTGCATGTATTTGGACTGGAACAGGTTTTGTGGAAATTCATCGGGCAATCCTGTCAAGCCGTGAAACCGCTTTCCATCCTTACATTTCTTCCATACCTCAAGAATTCAGCACCAAGTATGAACACCTTTTCCTAGCTCTTGGAGTCAAGAAATGTATATCAGAAACGCAGATTCATGAGATCATCATACAGATTCAAAAGAGCGAGCCAAAGTTGGGTTCTGTGGAAAAACGGATGAAATTCTGCAGAGAAAACAAACGTGTAGTGCAAAAGGCACTGATACTCTTAGACGAGATATGCGAAGGTGACCTTTCCCGGCAGTGCCAAAACATTCTGGTACCAACCAACAATGAAAACTTCCTAGAGTTGGTTGACCCAATGTGCTGTGTTTTTGAAGACGTCAAGGGTCGCGGGGATTCAGATGAAGTTCAAAAGAAGCTAAATGAAGACAACACCTTCATCGTTGATGGGACATTGCCTATTGGCATTGTTCGCGCTTTGGGAATTCTACCCCTTGGCCAGAAGATTCTTGCCGCCGAAGAATTGACTGGGATAGAACAAGCAGGTCAGTATGAACCACTTACCACAAGACTTAAGAACATCATTAAAGATAGCTACCTGGAGAGTTCAATCCCGAAAGAAATGATTCAAAATGCAGAAGACGCGGGAGCAACAAAGGTACACTTCATGTTGGATCTTCGGCAAAATTCAGAAGCACGTTCAAGCTTGTTTGACAAGGGCATGGGTGATTGTCAAGGGCCAGCTTTGTGGGTGTTCAATGATGCATCTTTTACACCCGATGATTTTCAGAACATTACAAAGCTTGGTGGTGCAACGAAAGAATTGGACACATCTAAGATCGGGCGCTTTGGGCTTGGCTTCAACTCTGTTTACCATCTGACAGATGTACCCAGCTTCCTGAGTAGAGGGTACTTGCAGGTGTTTGATCCACATGCAACTCATCTTGGATCCATGCTAAAAAGCAAAGAAAGTCCTGGTATCAGGATAAATCTGCAAGGGAACAACAACGCCATTTCCATGTTCAAAGACCAATTTGCGCCATACGAAGGTGTTTTCGATTGTAGTCTGCAAGAAAGTAATGGGAATGTTGACTACGATGGTACACTATTCCGGTTGCCTCTTCGCTCTAGACATGCGGCATTGAGAGGTGAGATCTCTGACGAACATTACGATGAAGATAAGTGCAAATCACTACTCTCTGATCTGTGGCGCTCTTCCGAAGATTTATTGGTATTTACCAAAAATATTCACGAAGTCAAGGCTTTTGTGCTACTACATAATG
The DNA here is from genome assembly GCA_035222895.1 of Strongylocentrotus droebachiensis. NCBI lineage: Eukaryota > Metazoa > Echinodermata > Echinoidea > Camarodonta > Strongylocentrotidae > Strongylocentrotus > Strongylocentrotus droebachiensis. The sequence goes on along the minus strand of JAVYIG010000048.1, from coordinate 715,565 downwards.
CAAATCCATCACAATCCCGCCAACTGTTTGCAATTGAGAAAGAGTCTGAGGGCGGTCGTGATATCATGGCAGAATTCAAGCAGAGTGGAGGAAATGTCAAAAAACTGAATCAAATCACACCTTTGATCAAACGAGAATGTGTTGTGCGAAGCATAACTTCCTATGGAAAGAAATATCTGCAGATTCACGAGAAGCCGAGAAAACAGGTGCTGATGTCAGTTACAAGTGTAGGAAGAACGTCAGCACACAATATGTGGAAAAGTCCACAAGGAAAAAAGTCGGGATTGGCTCCTGTAGGTGGCGTGGCAGTAAAGTTACCGTTGTCTGGGAATGTAGATGGTAAACTCTACAGTGGCTTGCCTCTCTCAGTTCCACAAAGTCACCTACCTTGCCATTGTAACGGATTCTTTGCCATTTCCGCAGACCGTCGAAATCTCTGGAAACCCTCGAGCGACTCAGATTCAAACTACTTCACAAGATGGAATGATGCTGTTTTCGAAGATATCATATCAGAGGCCTACGTGACTCTGCTGGCAAATCAAGAATTTCAGTGTCAGGTGGCACGAATGCCGAAAAAAGTACGCATTTCGGGCGTAAATAGTTCCCCCGACAACTTCTACCGGTTGTGGCCTGATGGATCTAACATTACCACAGGCAGTGATGGCTATGCTATGCTAAAGGGATTCTACAACATATTGGTAGCCTCTGATTCACATGATGCAAATATATTCTGGGAAGGAGAGAGGACGTGGTCATTCAAAGAGGCCATCTTTATTGATCCACTACTACTGGAATCACCACACGTTGCTTCAGCAGTAAAGAAGGTCCTTCAGATGCAACACACGAAGCGAATAGTTACCGAGATTCCAAAGGAGATACGATCTACTCTAGAAAAGCTGGGATTTGGGGAGGAATTGAAGAGACAAACGTGTTTGGAGCACGCATTCTTCCAGAAAGATTTTCTGCCAAAGATATCTGTCTTCCAATCCGAGGTACGAGATCATCTGATTCACTACTGTTTGTCGGATGTTGAATTACGGGAGAAATTGAGAACCATCGCCTGTATTCCAACTTCACCAGATGGAAAGAACTTGAAGAGGCCAGCGGAATTGATACACCCGACTGGAAGAGCAAGTATCCTTTTTGCAGAGGAAGATAAACGGTTCCCTTACGGAAGCTTTGCCAATTTGGACTGCTTTCATTTTCTGGTGCATTTAGGAATGGTACAAGATGACATATCTGGCACCGATTTCATCAAATGTGTACAGAAATTACAGGGCAAACCTATTAACTATAGGCATGATCGCGTACTAGTCGAGTACCTCACTTACAGACTGAAGAAAGAGAATTCTTCATGGGCTCAGGACGAAAGCCTTCGGAATCAACTGAACAACATAGCCTTCATTCCTGTCACCTACAGGAATTCTCCTATGAGAAAAGCTTCACGTGATACCATATATGCGTCTGAAAAACTGTCACTGGTCAGCGAAGTTGCCCCAGTTCTAGACGAAAGTAAATTCCGGGTTTCCTATCAGGTTCAGAGATTTCTTGGAATAGTCCAAGATCCAGCAGTGGATGTTGTATTGCAACAACTTCAAGCCATCAGCAGGAGACCAGAAAATGTTGAAAAACTTCCCAGTGTTTGCCAAGATATCTATAGATTCCTTGACTTACGAGTGAAGATAGGAAATGACAGAGCCCAGATTCAAGAATTCTTCCACTCACCTACAACAAAGGAGTGTCTATTGGTTGATAAAATGTTCAGGAGTGCTGATCATCTGGCATTGGAATTTGAGGAAGAGTGTGTTGGATCCCACCTGTTTCGTGTCCCCTCCAATTTGCGCGGCTTCGATGCCCTCTTGTCAACCATCGATATGAAAAGACGATTCTCAACACGTGACTTCTTGTCCACTCTGAAGTGCATCCATGACTCAACTTCCGGAAAGCTGAAAAAAGGGGAGTTTGGAGAAGTTATGAAACTCCTGAAATGTCTGATCAATGCTCCATCGGAAGATTCGTTGGCCATGCACGAAGTGCCTCCAAACGATATCTATGTTCCCGATATCAACCGTTTCCTGAGAACCGCTGATGAGCTTTCTTTCTGCGACGTAGACTGGATTTCAGTTCCAGATGGTGTCATAAGAGCTCACGGTGATATTCCTCTTACTATGGCGAAAATACTTGGAGTGCGGGATATTCGACAACACATCATCGAAAGCTACTCCGTGGCTGTCCCTGGCCTTGGCCCACACACACTCGAAGCACAGAATCTGTTACAGTTTGGACAGCGTGAACCCCTGACAGAGAGAATAAAAAATATTCTCAAGGGCTACCCTTGCGATGATACAATACTGAAAGAACTTGTGCAGAATGCAGATGATTCCTGTGCCACGGAAGTGCACTTAGTTCTTGATGTCCGTACCCATCCGAAAGACCGCCTCTTTAGCGATGAAATGTCTCATTTGCAAGGTCCTGCTCTCTGTGTATACAATAACAAATCATTTACTGATGATGACATAGAGGGCATCCAACGACTTGGAGTGGGTAGCAAAAGGAACCTGTCCTCAAAGGTTGGAAGATTCGGTGTAGGCTTCAACGCGGTTTATCACCTAACCGACTGCCCAAGCTTCTACACAAACGGCGATACGCTGGGAATGTTTGATCCAAATGTCAAGTATGTACCTAACGCTACTTTAGCGTATCCAGGCTTCATGGCCAAACCAACTGGCAAACTGAAGGACAATTTCCCGAACGTTTTCAACTGCTACCTGCCCGAGTTCTTCGAAGGACAGGGTTCAACTATGTTCCGATTGCCCTTACGCACAAAATCCATGGCAAAGGTATCTCACATATCTTCGGAGGCACATGATGTTAAAAGCGTAAAGGGACTGATGCGGAAATTCAAGGAAGGTCTACCTGACCTGCTCCTTTTCCTTAAACATGTTAAAAAGGTCAGCATATCCACCATTGATGAACAGGGGAACATGAAGGATACCTCAAGCGTCCAGGCAAGCATCTCAGAATCCAACCAACTAGATTTAGATGCATTTCTTTCTTCAATATCGCCAGAAGAAACTGATCCATTGACTGGGGTCTCAAAGTTCCTTGAAGATATTCCAGTAACAGAAGTACATTACGATATGAGAGTCACTGTAACAGAACAACAAGCGAAGGGCGTGAAGACGCAATCAGAGGACTGGCTTATTTATCAGCAGCATGGTTTTGCAAAACCAATCGAAGTCCCTGATACTTTGTTAAATGCATATTATAAAGGAGATCTGCATGTCTTGCCACAGGGTGGAGTCGCGCTACCTTTGGGTAAACGACTTGTTTCATCGAAGGCATATAATTTTCTTCCCCTTCCTATAGACACTGGTCTCCCTGTCCATGTCAATGGCTCTATTGAGTTAGATGAACGAAGGCGGGACATTTGGAGAGATAAAGGAGACACCCGGGCACAATGGAATCGTCAACTCATGAAGCAGATCGTTTCACCTGCATATGTTAAGGCGCTATGTTGTCTTCAGGCTAAAATCATGACTCGCATGGAAAGATCAAAGGACGAATCTGAAATGCAAGACATTGTATCTTCATATACGGCGTTTCTTCCTGTTACAGCAGAGAACAGTTTCTGGAAAGAACTCATAGAAGACATTTACAGAACCATTGCCGACTCCGCCAAGCCAATGTTCCCTTCAATTAGGCGAAGTGTATCCTATAACAGAGATAATGATAACACCGAAGGAGTCAACAACATAAGAACTCTAGAATGGAGGACACCACTTGCAGAATCACAAATGCAAGGCTTCTTTGACTCTCCAATCAGAACGGATCTGAGCCTTAGGTCGGTTGTGTCAGATCTTGGATTTCCTCTAATTGAATGCTCTCAGAAAGTGCAAACAATATTTTCAGACAGCTTGCAGGATTGCGGAAAGGAGGATATTCTTGAAATCACCCCTGCTCGCTTGATCAGTCATCTCTCAAGCAATGCAGTAGAAGATGTAGGATTGGCTCCGATAGAATTACCGAAGAAACTTTCTGACACGGTCATACAGGATACAGCCACTTTGGGAGTCATTTTGAACTACTGCTCACAATGTGATAACTTCAAAGACAATGTTAAGGCTCTTCCTCTTCTAGCAACATCAGATGGAAGTCTAAGAACGTTCTCAACTGAAACTCCGGTATACATTACCGAGTTTGACTACCTCTTTCCATCCAGTAGAAGCAAATTTCTGGATAGATCGATAAGGAAATACTTCAATGAGGATTTTGATGTGATCTGCCATTTTGACATTCCATGTGTTGCTTCTTTGATGAGGGGGGAACTGTGTCCTACGAAATTTGAATGCGACCAATATGTTCAGTGGCACAAGTCTGAACCGACAGAGAAGTGGATCACCGGACTATGGAAATGTCTTGCTGCATGCAGAAATCCTGATGAGTTAACGTGTCTTTCGAAGTGGAGCATTCTTCCATGCCACAAGAATGAAGATATGGGTGTAACCCATCACTTGGTACCATTGTCAAAAGCTACTTCTGTGATGTATAAGCTAAGTGGTTCGTCTCATATACTTGCGGCTTTGAGTTCACTTGGGGTTTCTGAAGTTGATCAGAGTCTAGACTTTGAGGAAGCAGAACAACTTATCACTAAGATTGTCGCCCACGAGGATCGACCTGATGCAGTGCTTGCAGTGTTCGATCACGTCATTCAAACAGACGCCGGCTTGTTCGATAGGTTGACAACCGCCCAGCTTGACCATATCCTGCAATACTTGACAACCCATATGCCAGAGAAACTGATGGAAAATGTTGACAACAGAAGGATCATTATTAATCTCCCTTGCTTTAAACAGTTAGACGGGACGTACGTTTCACTTTCAAACACGTCTACTGTCTATGTGGTAAAAGCAGGTCTACCTCGTGAAGAGATGACAAAGTGGATGGCTGAATATAATGAAGTTTTTCTATGTGAAGATGTCAGCTTGAAAGAACTTTTCGAGGCAATTGGGTGTGATTTCATATCTGTGTACGACACCCTGTCCAAGTTCATCTTTCCCCAATTTCACTTGTTGTCCTCGAAGATACGGCTAGAACATCTTGAATACCTCTATCAACACAGATACCAAATAGAAGGGAAGGTTGAGAAGTGTATGAAACTCAGAGACTACCCTTTACTGGAAGGCAATGACGGTAAATTGAGATTTGGCAGAGAATTCTTCGACCGAAGAAACAAAGTGTTTGCAAAAATGCTCACAAAGAGTGAATTTCTCTCGAAAAAAATCATTCAGAAGCTTTCACCTTTTTTCTTGCATAAATTTGGTGTTCATGCAGAAGTTACAGCAGAAATGTTTCTTAAGTTTGCAAAAGAACTGTCGACAAATCTTGGGAAGGAAAGAAAAGAAAGAAAAAAGCTAGTTGGGCAATCAGAAACACTTGTGAAAGAATTGTTTCGGAAATGCACCCTTCACAAGAATGACTTATTTCTTAACAGTGTCAAGTCCATTGACTTCATCATCCCCGATGCCCAAGAAATGAGATTAAAGAAACTACATCCCTATCATATGGACGTGAATATGGGAGTAAGATTCGACTCATCAAGTTTGCCGATGAATGCTGATCTTGTGTGGTGCTCGATGAGGCTCCTACCGAAATACCTTTCCAGCATAACCCTTAACTGCGATCATGAGAAGGATTCCATCCTTGAAAAGCTTGGTGTGGTGAAGAAACCAACCACTGAAAGCGTCATTGAGAATACGAGCAAGATGTGTTGCAGGGTTCATGATCAAGGGAGACAGACTGACTTTAAGGTATTGGCCGACGTCATGGACACGACCTACAGATTCTTGGATTCAGCTTGTGGACGTAATACGGATCAGCGTTGCAGTGATCTCACGGATAGATGCACATGTTGTCAATTGATAAGCGACAAGCTGTCGGACGTACCTTGTGTGGTCATTCAAAGTGTCCCCCTTCTCGTCAGACCTACCCTAGTATGCCGAGAGTTATGCGGAGACCTCTTCCAGCCTCACCTTTACCAACTGCCTGACAGTTTGATCCATTGCAGCAAGTTGCTGTACAGTCTTGGATCCACTCCGACTCCATCATTTCTTCAGTTAGCCACAGTGCTTAATGGACTTGCAAGTCACAGTGTGACAGAAATGGAAAATCCTAACATGCTCAAGGCCATTATAGCTGCATCTCAGTTGTTCCTTCAGCAAATTGAGTCCTTGACATCAGCTAAACTAAATAAAGCGTCCTTACAAGCTGATTTGGAAGGCATTCAGATTGTGCATCTTCCTGCTTCATCAAAGGGGAAACTGTTGCCCTCGACAGAAATCTTCATCAGAGATGAAACTGATCATACCAAACGCCTTGTAGAATCCAATGTACCGTTTCTGCCAGATGAAGTTACAAAGCTGCTCACAAATGTCCATACAATGGTGGACTCCATGCCAAAACATCTTAAGCCGAGATCTGTCAAGGCTTGTGTGACCGAGAGAGTCGACACATCAGCAAGGCCGTGTCTGTATCAGCAGGTTGGTCAGTGTAAATTCGATACCAGACTAAATGATCTTATGACTTCAAAGGAATTTGATGAAGCAATACAGCGTTTGCTTGAAGTAGGGAGTGATACTGACGTCAGTGCTAATCACCAAAGTATTGATAAGCTTAAGAACCTAAGGCTACAGTGCATGGCTGAGTTACCCACCTCCTTGTTCATTGATGGGAAGAGGATTGAAGGTAGTGAAGCAAAATCCCCTTCCTGCATGAGTTATGACGACGGTGATGCAGAAGAGGCATGTATAAGAGTTGTGCATACCGGTGAGAATGAGCGTTCAGCATACATAGAGGTCGTAAAGGGTGTTGCCCAAGCCATATTACACCACGTAGGTGGCATTGGTCAGGATCATCTGCCTTTCCTAGTGGACATGTTGTCGGCGGATTCTTCACGTGAGATTCCCAATCTCCTTCGTAATTACAAGCTGATTAGAACAGACGGACGAGCTGCAGGGCATGATAAAGGAATGGCTCCACCAAAGCTAGGTTCCAGAATTCCTAGTGATATCTTGCATCTGCTGGAGCAAGATCCCTACCTCAGTTTCCTCAAAGGAGAATACGTGGCGTATCAGTTCAACACTGACATTGGAATACACGTTATCCCGATCCATGTCTACGCTCAAGTGCTAGATGTTAATCTCCTTTCTCCTCTCCGCAACAAATACCTTATCGACATTGGAGAGGAAGATCCTGTATGGGTTAGTGGATTGGATCTATTCAAATTCTTGATGCCGGAAGAGTCTGTGGATACTGGCATGGTAATAATGGTGTACTGTCATTCATCTGATGGACAAGGACCAGAGGGCCCAGCTACATCAGAGACTCCACCTACAACACTAGTTCCTCCTCGAACAGAGGTTCGACCTAAACCACAGCCTTATCCCGAAAACATTGAAGAAGCCAAACAACAGGTTACTGATCAATTGGAAGAAATATGGAAACTTGATAAAGACGAAAGAAAAAAAGCAGTCAGACGAATATACTTGAGATGGCATCCAGACAATCATCCTTCAGAAAGAAAACACCTTGCTGATGAAGTCCTCAAGCATTTGCAAAATGAAATTGAACGCCTAAAAGCAGGGAGAAGACGTAGTGGGCAGGCTGCGCAGAGTCAGGGATGTTCAGGCGATTTCTTCGACGATGACTTTTACCAATTTATGAGAAACTGGGCAAGGCAGGTAGGAAGGTGGAGAGAATCTTACCAAAAGAGCTACAGAGATCGGGGATATTTTGGGAATGCAAGATCAAGGTATTGTCCTCCTTCATTTGACGATTCAACCGAACCCGATATGCCAAGAGCCTCAACTTGGTTTAAACAAGCTAAATCAGACCTGGCGGCATCCTCTAATGATCTTGGAAAAGAAGCAAACGAATGGGTGTGCTTCAAGAGTTACCATGCAGCGGAGAAGGCCTTGAAAGCAGCTCAGTTTGCTTCACGTGGGACTTCTAACCCCTCGCACAACCTGGATGTCCTCGTGACTGATTTGATGGGTCACTTCCGTAACCAGACCGTCACTGACCGCGCTCGTGAAGTGAACGCGCTGGTCAATATGAGCAACTGTCTGTATCAAGAGGCCAGTTTCTTCCGACTCACAGTCCCATGTGAAAGGTTCTCCCCGGCCGATGCAGAGATAGCCAGGCAATGTGCTAGTGACATCGTAGAAGAAATCCGAAAGCATTTCGATTTCTAGGTCTTCAGTGGTCTTCATTCAATCTTTGGTGCTTGCGTTGTAGACAAAATATGTGTACTAAACATATTTTTGGTGAACAGAATATGATCTCGATATTCTGAGATTCCGAAGCACTTTATTGGTCATGAAGGTAATGGTCCCCATCTCAAACACCAATTCGTGTGAGAATAATGATGCATGTTAAAAAGCAATTTGTTGGTTAATATGGTGTACCAGAAACGTTATTGTAAGCAAATTGTACTTGATTAAAGAGAGCGAGAAAATAGGGCGAATAGATGAGAGGCTACTTTGATTATATTTGCACCCTCTTTTGATATATTGTGATGATGTAGGCCTGACTATAATAATAACGTGTATAATTGAAATTGCTCCACAAACAGGATTACTTCTTATGATGTCCTACTATATTCCCTGTATTTTAATATTCCTTTGCTGTTCATATTCATTTACGGGTCCATTGCATTGTAATAAAACAATTTGTATCAAATTCCAACGCGTAGCCCATGGATGCGACGTATAATAAGATGATATTCCACGTATTAGGAAAATCATTTTTATCTTTCTTCAACTTGAGATCTCAAGGATAGCTACAAGAGACTAAAATTAACCGAAATAGGATCATTGCACAATTGGTTCCGTTATCCTCCTAATGTCGCTCATGTATACTCCCAGAAGGAGAATTCTCAAATAATTATATTATCGACTCCTGAACAAGATTGGCAGATAATGTGATTAATATTAAACTAACTTTGGAATCATATGTAACTATGATTTGTTATGTTATATTTTTCAGCGTGTGTTGAAATAGTTGTGATCAACTGATAAATCAATAATAAACTTGAATCTGGTACATTGTATAAGATGTGCTTATAAGGAAGATATAGTTATACGTGTAGATATATCAACAAGTTTGTCAATACTTTAGTTTTTCACATCATAAATGGTTGCAATGCAAGTGCTTTTTCTTTTATTTGAATAAATAATTATTCAGATGAAATCTATGTTTGATGCACTGTTTCGACCTAAAATGGATTTTTGCTTTGAAATGTTGTTGAATTGTTGTATGATATGATGTCATCAACCTGTACATAATTAATACTTCCATGAAAATACATTTTCTTGTATATAATTGAATCGTTTAGGCCTAATTAGTCATACAACTATGGATGCGTTGTTACGTGCATGTCTTGAAAGATTAAATCAGTCAGAATAATTATGTCAGCAAGATTATCCACACACACACACACGCACACATGTATTTATATACAGTATTGTACTTTATTTTGTATCATGTTCTGACAGATATGAAGAGAACACTGATAATGTGATATTGAAGTTGGAAATGTTGTCAGTGTAGCGCGTGCTTAAATTCTTCTTGAACTATCACGTCATCAATAAGTACCTGATGGGTAATGCCGATCAGATGTGTTTGTAAATATTGTCTTGGATGGCATTATTTATAAATTATGACAAGATGAAAGTTCTGTTTATATTCATATTAAAGAGGCATCGCCTACTTAATAATATTATTATGCATCATTGATTTTGTACATTTTTGACATTGGGTATGCACCGGAAGTTGAAGAGACAATTTGTAAACGTTTATTATACCTTCAAACTGTAGATAATGGTACATGTATAATAATCAGTTTCTTGCGCTGTATTGTAGATGGTATGGTATTAATTTGTATATGTGATAGATACATACCAGTTTATTATTTACTACTTTACTCGCCCATCATAAAGGAAATGCTTGTAATATGATATATTCTAATGAAGTTTTCATTAGAAACAAAACTTATACAAGAGAATAATATTGAAAACAGCAGTCGATGAAACTGATCAGTATATATTTCATTAGAACAATACAATGGAATTAAAGCTCGTATTGTATTTACAAGTGTCGATGATATATAGGAATCATGATAATTACATTTGTTTAACTTACAAACTAACTGTTGTTTCACAGCGCTTTACATCACTACAACATAATGAAGAGAAAGATAATATTTTGTTAGGTTTAATTTGATGGTAAAATTGTATGAATTGTGTTTATTATCAATCCCTACAACTCAAAACATTCGAAAATAAAGGCATAGTTCACGCTTTTATATTTGAAATAGATATGGCACAAAGCGTTGTAGGAAACTCTGTGGCAGCGATGATAGGCCAATCAAATTGGTGTATTTTAGGTCACTATATGGTTTGACGGTTAACACTTGCTCCAAACTCACAAATACTTAGAGTTAAAATCTTCTTTTTTAATGTTCTATAGGAAATGAATCGAAATTACGTGAACATTTTATGACGCAATTATGCCAGTGGCAACAACAATTTTGTCTGTATTACTAGCTTCATCGTTATTTCAGTTATTTATATACTTGTTTTCCAAGTAATGATGGTGAGAAATTTGAAGTTTATACACTTGTTACATATACTCAAATGTGTCCACTATCTTGCATTATATATTTACAATGATATTACGTTATTACGTAACTTGTTAAAGAAACCTACACATTAACCAAATATGATCTCTCTGCTTTGAAAGTTTAACCACTTATATCGTAATGCAATGGCGACAAAACGTTGGTGTATTTTGTAACGTCAATTATCATTTCAATATGATGCGATGCATTATTATTCTAAGACACAACGGGATGATAGCTGGATTTAGAATACGTATTACACTTGTTCTTGTCGGTATGTTACTTCATACCATGGAATGACTCATATGTAGTGGTTTTTCATGTTCTTCACTGTTTTGTTTTATTGAAATCAGGTATGATCACTTCGATAGTTCAAATGCTTATCATGCATCAGTTTGTGAATCTGTAAGTGATGATGATCATTAGCGATTCGTATCGCAGGCCTAATTGTATTGGATTGTTCTGGATGCATATACTTGTAAATATACAGTGTCTTTGTAGTCATTGGGGATTGTATAATTGCATACATTTAGAGAGGCACATTCCCTGAAGCACATTTGTAAATTTTGTTCATTATAAGATATCCATCAAGAATATTTTATTGAAACTGGATATGGTATTACACAAATTATACTGTTCTTGAAATTGTTGATGCATGATTACTAGGCATAGCGATATTTTATATTGATAATAAGTTGTTATAAGAAACCATGACTTCCTATATGATGAAAGGATATTGTTCACCATATACAAATATAATCTGTTTGTGGTTGATGTAAATAATAGTACTCCTTTTTCTTGTTCATCTTTATTATGTACCATTTAGTGGCAATGGATTTATTGTACAAAAGCAAAAAGAATCAACAGTTTAAGCACGTATATTGGTTAATATCTATGATGATATGAATATTATATCTCTTATATCATGGTAGGAATTTGAAATGTATTTTACTTTGAAGTTGCTTGTTGTATATACATGTACATGATTGTCTATAAGCACAACAAATCTATATTGTCATTATTTGTGTTACTATTGTATGAAATAGTGAACATAACATAACAAGTTATTTTGTTCGAATCATGATCATGATGTACATAGTAATGTTTTTATTTCTGTACAAATCTATAGTGCATAAAAGACATATCATAAATGCAGGTTTCTTCATTTCTAAAACTTAATGTACAATGAACCTTTGCTTTATAGTGTAAATAATGCATTTGACAAGTAAAGTCTTTGCTGAGTTTTATATGCATACTGATATTGCGATATAATTATAAGGCTTATTTTGTAAATCCTTTTAGCCGTTCATCAGACGATGTTTTTAATGAATATTTTATATTTGTGAATAATATTATTATCTATTTGTAAGACAACAAATTTCTTCTGAAGTTCAAAACTCAAATACAAACAAAATACTCTGCTAACATTCTCTGATTATATACAAATATTGCAAAGTGTAGTAATGTACCTGGATCGTTTAAAATGATTATTAGAGTATTGTATGCTATTTGGATTTCATTCTTCTTTGTCCTTATATCAAGGAATGTATATGTGTGTTATTCCTTCACAAAGAGCATTGTGTTAACTCTAGTTTTATGACCAGTTGATATTTCCTAAATGACAAGCCTTTTCACTTCAGCTATGTCTTATGAGGAATGTTACTAAAGAGTCAATATCGATGTGATAATTATTCTACAGGAAATACTTATCAAGTTTCTTTCTGACATTTTGTGCAAGAAGGAATATCTTATAACTAGTATTTGAAAGTTATACTGATGGCATGTGCACTAACTGTATACTGTATATATGAAACCGTTTTCACTAAAATTAAAGATTGACATTGTGTTTGTGTTGTGATACACGAGAATTTCCTGTATTGATATTTGCACTTTACGAAAAAAAGGTTAATGATGGTTACAAAGTTTGCATTCCGTTTTGGTATATTGATTTTTCAATACCAAATATTGTATGTGTATAATATCGCTAAGCCACTGTTACTAAATATTATATGTTTCTAAGATGTATTATTGTGATGTAAATAATACGCGGGAATGTGTGTTGTTGTATATAGATTTGATCAATGGCATATAAACTGATTTGCTGGTTGGTTTAAGAGATGTAACTTGCTTTGAAATACATTTCGCTCTACAGAAGCACTGCATGGTTAAAGGGCCCATTGTGATGTACAATTGTGAATGACTTACTTTGTTTAAAATCCATTTTCTTGATCTGTGATAAATGGATATGTCACAATTGTTACCTTTTCTTGTCACTTGATATTCCATGTTCCAAACCATGTCAGTTATGCTATTGAAAGATGAAGCTGTTTCTTATAATGATTGTGGTACACCTATTTATGTGATATAAATGGGCATAGAATATCAACTGATATTAGTTTTAGATATGAATAACGATCTGCAAATTATGAAGTAGGAAAAAAAACTTGCAGTTCGCCATTGTATTACTGCTAAAAATATGATAAAGATGGGAGTTCTTCCCCATACTGAGAGGATGTTACAAGTCTAAGTATAAATTATGTTATATTGCTATTAAGATCATTATTCTGATCATTCTCGTGTCTTACAGATACTTTTCTATAAGATTGTAAGTGTAACAATTTAACCTACTTATGGCTAATCATGACGCTTTCTTTACGAAGTGTAAAGTTTATTTAGTATGACTACACCTGTGGTTTGTCAATCCCTTTAAAATATACACTGGAATTGTTGATGATATAAGATGAATAATTTATGATTTTAGTTATGATTTGTTGATATAGTTATAAATGACGATAAAACTTTGTCGAATGATATAGTGGTATCATAATGAACTTCATGAATGAATGTGTAAGTTGGAAAGAGAATAAATGTTGATCGACCCCGATAAAACAATGCACATTATTTCTGATTCATTTTTATTCAGGGCTAGTGACTGAGGGAGTGTGACCATATTTAAGAAGTAATTAAAGAAAGGAAAGGAATATCATATAAATAATGATATTGGAAGAGTGATCAAACGATTAGCACTACATATAAATAATGGTAGGTCAACATGTTAGAATGATTGATTGGTTGATTGATTGAATGAATGAATGAACAAATGACCAACCGACAGATTGAATAAGTCATTAATGATTGGTTGAATAAAATGAACGCGTGAATTAATGAAGGAAAGACCAACCGGCTGATTGAATGATTTTGAAGCTGTGATCTAATGAACAAAATATTTTAATACAATCATCAAACGCGTAAGGCTATAGTCAAGTGCTATATGGTACTTTTCTGTAAAAGTATAGACATTTGCATACAACGAATCGAAAATGGTCTTTTGAAAATGATCTTTTTATCAAGATATTTCCGTTTTTCAAAGGCAGCTTTGTCTGGAAGGTATTTATCTATCAGGGCATTGCGCAATAGTATGCATGCAGAATGACCACTGAAATATTATTTTCTTCTCCCCCCTCTTTTTCTATGGGGGGGGGGGGGTGGGGATTGGTAAATACAAGGCAGTGCCTCTATCACCTAGTTCATGGATTATCAAGCAATCATTTTGCACTCCAGAAAATAACAATGCTACTAGTAATAATGACAATAAGAAAAAGATGATGATGATAATGGTGATGATTTCAAAATACATGATAATGATAATAATCATGATAATAATGATTATGATAGTGATAATAATGAGAAGAAGAAGAACAAGAACAAGAAATTTTAATTAGAAGAGAGAGAGAGAGAGAGATGAGAGCCTATATATCCGAGGGACACAATTCTGGTGTACGTGCCTCGAGATCAAACGAAAAAAACAAACACGTCACTATGAATATGACGGACAAAGAAAGAGGACAAAATATACAGTTCCTCAGGTAGATAAAGGAACATCCCTGCACTGCTATTATGTACAAATGTGTAGAACAGGTGAATATGCATGTGACACCTCAGTGTTCTACACATTAATAGCAGTGAAGGGATGTCCCTTTGTCTACCTGAGAAACTGTATATTTTGTCCTATTTCTTTGTCCACCATGTTCATAGTGCGCTATGCTTAGTAAAAACGTGTCATGCGTTCGCACCCTGCCCAAGTTAAACAAACAAGATTTTTTTTTTCTTCTTTTTCTTGCTTACCCCCCACACCTCCGGTTATAGAACCGTGAAATTAATCATTGTTACATCAAAAAAAGCATTTCAACATATTTACAATAAAATACTTTTCAGTATTGAACGATCGGTAGAAGCGGAGCTCCCGGCCATATCTCCTTTCTTCTATTTTCTTTTATCACGGTCATCAATTATTTTATTTGAATGAGTTGCAAATCTGTGAGAATAAGAGGGAAAAAAATACTGAAATAGCTATAGCCTAGCTGAGTTGGCACAAGACTTTTGTTGGCAAAGGGGCGGTGTCATACGTGACATGCCGAAACAAATGTTAGGGTCTTATACGGGGTTTTCCTGTTTTGGATTGAAATTGAAGTTAGGGCTCAAAGCGGCATATCGGAGGGCTTATCGACACAATACATACAATAATGGCCAAAGTATGACATTTCAACTAAATAATGACTTGCACCATATCAAAGCTGAAAAGTTACTCTTTATACTGTCATGTATGTCACATGCCGAAAGTGTTTGTCTGCCAAACAGTCGCTCAGTGGGGGGGGGGGGGGGGTGGGGGTAGTGAGCACTTTATTTTGGGCCCTCGAAAATTAAAAAAAATGACCTTACCCCCCTCTCCCCTACGGAGCAAAATGCCAAATTTTCAAATTTCGAGACCCCCCAAAAAAGTGTCCTCTTACCCCCCCCCCCCCCCCCCCCCCGCTTATTAAGCGGCTGGCTGAGTCGTTGCGAAATTTTCGGCCCGATTTCAAAATGTTAACCCCCCCCCCCCCCTTGAAAAAATCCTGCGTACGCCACTGCCCTAGGGCGTATCCCTATCTTTACAGGCCGTACGGGCCGCCGTGGGATAATAACGAGGAGTTATACCTTTTTTCATTTCTAGGTTCGCACACCGTAGCTATGCCGATATTGTTTGTAAATAAGGGCACACCTGACTGCATGGTTTATGGTGAAAATTAAGTGTAGAATGATTGGATATTGGGTTAGATTAGTTAAAGGGAAACCATTAAAGTATTCATTGATTCTTTTTAAGTTTCTGTTGCAGTTGCAAAGTAAAGGACAAAGTTTAATTAATATAAAGTCACAATGGGTTGAATTTCTAGCAGATAGTTTTGATTATGCAGGACTTTGGAACGTCTGGCGAGCTCAAGGAGAAAGATAATAGTGCTGTCTGGATTATGGATACTATGAAAACCAGGCTTTCTGACATGTCTATTCAGGAATGGAGCGCAGCTACCTGGTCAAATCGTATTCGCACGAACTATAGGATGTTTAAAAATAAGTTGGTTTATGAAAAATACCTGTAGATATCATGTCAGAATTAAGAAGCAATAACTTTAAGTAAATTTAGATGTAGAACACAAAGATTACCAGTTAATAAAGGTTTATTTGATGCAAATGAAGTAGATGGTTTGCAATGCCCACTCTGTACACCAACAGATATTGGTGATGAATTTCATTATATTTTTGTATGTCCATTCTTTTAAAACGAGAGAAAATGTATATACCAAATAACTTGTGTGGTAGTAGCTGAAGACCAAGTGTGTTGCACATGGATAAGGTTTTTAATACAACTCATGCTTGCCAGCTAAAAAAATTAGCAAAATTTGTTTAGAATCATTATGTCACGTTTTTCAAAAGAATCAAGGGTAGATGGTAATACTGTAAATGATAGCTCACAAGTAAGCAATGTTGTTAGGCACACTCGTAGCGGTAGGAGGGTGAATTGCCCAGTTCGCCTTGATTTGTAAATAATTATGTTTATTTGTTCATTGATTATCACATGTTTATCATTGTTCATGGTCACATGTTTGTCTTTGTTCATATTATCATATTATGTTTATTATTGTTCATGTTATCACATGTTTATAATTGTTATACTATTGTTATATTGATACTATGTTGTAAACATGTTTGTACTAGCTCTCATACGATATATAGAGTCAATAAAATCTTACAGTCTTACAATCTTACACAACTTAGTATGGTATTAATTCTTTACACTATATTTATTATATTGTACCTCCCAATTAAATATGGGACAAGGTAATGAAAGATAAACAATTCTCTTTACAGTCATGCATGATCCGATCATCATCAATTGTGTAATTTCTCGGTTCTTGCTGTTGCTGCTGCTGCTGTTGTTGTTGATCTATGATGACACTTCGATCAATTATAATTATATTTAAAGTTGAAATCTGTATAGGCCTAATAGTCGGATCGAAATTAGTTCTTCAACTGCAAATTGTATATATTGGGAGGGGAGGGGGCAAATCATATTTCATCGTGCACTTGTATCATTTGTCAGTAGTATACCTTTAGCCACGATGAATCGTGTTTCTTGCGCAATACGTTTTTACGCAAGTTGAGGTTAATAAGGACTTTCAGATTCGCACGAAGACATGTATCAAACTGAATATGCACTGCACGCAGGATCGGATGATGAACGAGAATTGTCGATTTACATTTTCCTTCTCGTTGTGACTTAACCAAGTGCAGTGCATTATCTAATGCACGAGCATGTATTATTTGTTTTATAAGATGGATCTACAATATGAGTATAAAGTCTAGAAATTGACGGTTGTTTTCACCAAAATACACTCCCCGTGCAAACATTAATGCACGCACACACACGTGATATTTTCCGACGCTTCTCATTGGCTACATTCTTGAACCCATTTTATAATATAAAATGAACCCCTGTCACACCGATAACCAATAACAAATTGTCCATAATTTTTTTTTTTTTTTTTTTCTCTCTTTCACAATGAACGAGAGGTTTGTTTAAAAAAAAAGATCATTCATAATTTATACCACTAATTTAGAATTGTAAAATGAAATGAATTACCCCAAGGATCATTCAATATGAAGTTGTTAAATACAATGCACGGTTGATGTTTATAAATATCGGCTTCCATGGTTGCAATGTACGCATTGCGCACTGGACTTAAGTCTCACCGGCGAGGCCAACGCCCAATTTATGATGCTAGATATTGTGAAGTTCCTCATTTCGTTACTCCTACTTGATCTGATTTGATCGCTGGGCACGGAACATGCAGAAAGGGGGTCGACTTTCCACTGTCTTTACACAAACGTGGTTGATCTGATCACAAAATGGACACAATATTTCCTTAGTGACCATGAAACGTGAGTATTTTCTAGCACAAAATGATATCTCTTAATTTCTCTTTAATTGTTACTACGTTTTCTACTTACAGATAAAATTGAGTTCTGGTCATTCGATTGCATTGTGAAAGAAATGTTGTGGAATCGATCAGAAAAGGTTGATCATCTAGCATATAATTGGTATTGGTGTGTACTGCAAGGTTCTGGAATCATCAAAATTATAAGAAATTTGGCCCAGTCTTGGTAAAGCTACAAGCACTGTATACAGAAATATGTATACTACACGAACATCATTATTACAACCATCCTGATGAAACTCTTTCCTAATAAGTCCATTTTCTTCTGCTCTTTCTATTGCTCTCTCCCCTACCCACTCTATCTTTCTCTAAAACCGTTATCTTTCTTCAGCTGCACGTAAGACAGCTTTCCTTTTATTCCACTCCTTCTTGCTTTCTTACCTTTCATTCTATCCATAATTTTATCTCCAAACAAAGACGAGATCTTTACAACGTATAAGTGTGGTTGAGATTTTAGCAGCTGCTGCTGATGCTAACAGGGATTTTTAGATTTGCACGACGAGAACGTGGACTGCGACGTATGACATCCTTTTAAGGCAATGTGACGTCCTTTTAAGGAACTGGCAGTGACGTCACATTGCCTTAAAAGGGTGTCACACGAGCAGTCCACGTTATCGTCGTGCAAATCTAAAAGTCCCTAATATTGACTCACAGCATTTTTATAGCGTCATATGTGTGATAAAAAAAAAAACCGATTGAAGGTACAGACACGTAGAGAAAATTTAAAAGATAATAGTATTTGGAACAACATGTCACGATTTTAAACTTTTGCTGAAATTGTACCTTACTAATAATGCATTTATAATGTTTTACAAGACGGTGTTATGCATCGATTTGTACATGTATAATTATGTATTGCATGCTACCCATTTTCAGAATGACGACTATACAGTATAGGTGTAGACCTAATTCGATCCGGGGGTCTCAGTCCTCACCAAATTCAATAAGGCATTGTTCATCTCTCTTTTGTGAATTTTACATCAGAAGCGCAATTTGATTTTACATTGTCAACAACTTAAATGTTAAAACCTACCGATCAATTTACATATATGTTATCCATAACTCACCAATGAAAATGTAAAATGTAATTTATTAATTTTTACAACCAGTATTCTCTCTGTCGAAATTGTACTTTTTACCTTATTTTCGTTATGTCTGATATACACTCATCCTCAGCATTATCTTTGTTATATATATATATCTTTCTCTATCTCTCGCTTTGTCACTCTTTCTCTCTCCCTCTCTCCCTTTCTCTCTTTCTCTCCCTCTCTGTCTGTCTCTATCTCCTAGATCTCCCGTGCTGTCTGCACTATTATCCTCCCTACCTCTCTTCTATATTTTCCTCCAGCCCTATGATGATTGTGGAATAGAATGTTAAGCGAATTTTATGAATTGTATTAATTTGTATATGTGTACACTGATTTATATTATAATTCATTCACTGCGTGATATGTCTTAATACGTTTTATCATGGAGTTACTCATGGTTTTATGTTTGTATAAATATTTATGTTTTTACAATGTACAAAATTCTGCAATTCAACCATCTGGCTGTTAATGAATTTTTAATAAAACCATTACCATTACCATTACCAATGGTATTCCCTATCGCAATTCAAAATCATCAAGGGATTACAATGTTACAATAATAGGGACTTTTAGGTTTGCACGTCGACAGCTTTGACTGCAACGTGTGACGTCATTTTAAGGCACTGCGCATGCGTTACGTCGTCTCAGTCGGCGATCGAGAATGCGTCAACCTTGATTTTCCTAAATCTAGTATGGTACTAGTATGCCGCGCGCGCATACAATATATAGTTCCTCAGGTAGATAAAGGAACAGCGATCCCTTCCCTGGTATTATGTAAAAATGTGTAGAACAGGTGTCACATGCATATTCACCTGTTCTACACATTTTTACATAATAGCAGTGAAGGGATGTTCTTTTGTTCGTCATCATGTTCATAGTATACTTCCTGCATACATGATTGTATATCGTCGAGTGCAATCTAAGAGATTTCTAATTGTAGTCAACATGGGCAGTTGAGTACGTTGACACGCATGATCAGTCGGCGTTCGTCGTGTTCTCGTCCACTCAATCTAAAAGTCCCTAATGTTTAGGAGTACACTTTTTTTGAAATACCCGTTTAGGGTTTGAATTCCAGAAAAACACACGCGAAATCCTCATTTAGGGGGTGTCTGGAAAAAGTGTGGTCACGCATGCTTACAGTATTTCTACATGACTGAGACCCCCGGGACCTAATTTCACTTTCGTGGTATTTTTCCACTCCGCCTGTCTGGCTTTGCAGACATGTTTCAAACCAGTTCTGTCTAGTTTGTTAATAGGGACTTTTAGATTTGCGTGGACTTAGACGTGTGACGTCTATTCAAGGCAGTACATTAAAAGGACGTCGATCGTAGCAATTCCCATTGTCTTCGTGCGAATCTAAAAGTCCCTAATATGTTAGTATAATGTTGGTTGTAATCTCTCCAAGACCGCCGTCTAAATTTTGTGTCTGGATTTTGTCCAGGGTACAATAACGATTTCATGACTGTTTACCTATCACCCACTGAATTAATTTGCGAAATAAACGCAGGCACACAGAATAAAGTGCAGAACAGAGCGCCACAGAAATAGCCCAATGCCTAATACTGTCTTGATATGGCTACATACTCAAAATACTTTTTCTCCGCAATACGGAAATTATTGTTGACAAAGATTCTTTGGGCTCATCAATGTTTCAACCCACGTTCACACTTTTTATATCGAAAATCTATATTGGGATGTATAATCTCTAATTCTGTCATCTCTCTCTCTCTCTCTCTCTGTTTCTCTATTTCTCCCTCCCTCTTTCATTGCTCTCGATCTCCTCTTTCCTCCTCTGTCTATATCTCTGATTGTCAGTCTCTCTCTCTCTCTCTCTTCTCCCCTCACCCCCTTCCCCCTCTCACTCCCATCTCCTTTTGCTTTGTCTCTCACACTCAAACCACCACATATTTTGTTTACTGATATGTTTTACTGATCATTTTTTTGTACTCGATTATTCTCCACTGTTCGCCCTCTTTCCATTTTAAAAGAGTTGAATATGTGTCTCCTCCATTTGAATTGATATTTTAAATATGCCCTTCAATCCATGTTTACATACGAATTACTTTCTGTCGTTATTGAATGTAGATCTTGTTGAAACTTTTTTTCTCTCTTCATTTTGTCATCGCACTCTCTCTGTCTCTTTCTCTCTCTGTCTCTCTCTCTTTCTCTCTCTCTCTCTCTCTCCCTCTTTCTCATGCGTTCATTGTTCTTTCTTTCTCTCTCTCTTTCAATTTCTCTCTCTCCATCTCTCTATTTCTCACCCTCCATCTCTCTCTTCTCTCTCTCCCTCAGTGTTGCATAACAACATCTTTAGGATGATTCATCTTATATTATGTACTGACTTGAACTATTTTATGTTTTCAAATTGTTAAGATTAATGTTTATTTTTGTAAGCTCACGTGCGATTTTACTGCTATTTTATTGTGAATCGATATGCAATTCATCTTTCGGGCTGCTACAGTTTATCATTTTTAAAAAACATTTTCAATTCCAATCAATGCAATTCTTTTGATACGTCAGCGCGTATACATTTTTTCTTTTTCTTCCAAGCAATATTTTATTTGGTACTCAAAACAATATGATATGATATAATATAATACAGATTTGTGATATGATTGAACTATTTTATGTTTTCAAATTGTTAAGATTAATGTTTATTTTTGTAAGCTCACATGCGATTTTACTGCTATTTTATTGTGAATCGATATGCAATTCATCTTTCGGGCTGCTACAGTTTATCATTTTTAAAAAACATTTTCAATTCCAATCAATGCAATTCTTTTGATACGTCAGCGCGTTTACATTTTTTTTTTCCATCGATATTTTATTTGGTACTCAAACTAATATGATATGATATGATATAATACAGATTTGTGATGTGATTAATGACAAAAAAGTAATAAAAGCATTTTATTACATCTTGTAAAATATAATACAGGAAATCAATATTTGATTTTCGGGGCTTAAATAAATATTGATTAGTCCACCGACCGAACCGTCTCCTCCTGCCACACCCCGTACGGGGAGCGACTTTGCGTTTTACACCCTGGCCTGGACATTTTCCCGGTAAATAGCAATGAAACTGCTTGAATGAGTCTAGTCTACGCTCCTCGATCGGGCGCGCCAGTTCCAAATCGAATCGTACATGCACAGACGTACGTCGATGCAGCATTTATACACACCGTACGCAGCTGCAATACTGAAGATTAAGGGAGAAGATATAGGATTTCAAGTTCAGAACAACAAGTTAAGAAGCTTGCTGCACGATGGAATTCATCAAGAAATGAGAAAGAGAGGGGGGGTCTTAGAAACAAATATGAAGAGAGAGAGAGAGGCCTTAGAAACAAATATGAAGAGGGGGTTAATGAGAGAGAAAGAAAGAGGGGTCTGAGAAATACATACGAGAGAGAGAGTGGGTCGAGAGAGAGAGGTCTTAGAAAACAAATATGAATAGAGATGGGGGGGGGGCGGGGGAGAAATGGGTCTTAGAAAACAAATATGAAGAGAGATGAGGGGGGGGGGAGGTCTTAGAAAACAAATATGAAGGGAGAGGGGTCAAGAGAATTAGAGAAATTAGGTCTTAGAAACAAATGACATGAATTTAAAAAATGAAAGACGTGATCCCACAATAATAGAAAATGGTACGAGTGCAATATTTAAATCACAGTTTATGTATTACATTACCATATTACACATATTATGTCGAGTGTAGTCTGTGTATGTGTCGATATGTGTACACGTGTGTTAGGGGGGGGGGGTCCGAATCAGCAAATGGTTTGAAAGTAGGCTACACGTCAAAAATTGAAACCCTGAAGAAGGCGGAATTAAACCACAAAAACCATAATATTATTTGGTTTCTCTCTTTCCTTACTTTGATTAATTCCTTCTCTAATTTCTCTCTTTCTTTCAAGTTAGTTTTTGTTTTCTCTCTCTGCTTATGACATTCTTTGTTTCCTCTCTGTTCTTTAATTATTTATTGTTTTTCTCTATTTCCTTCTGTTGTTATTCGTTGTTTTTCTCTCACTCGTACGTCTCGATACAAAAGTACATGTACCGCGTACCGCGACACTGGACATATAGGACGTACGTTGAGCATTGCAGAAGAGCTACGTGCGCGCGCAATATCTTGTCATGGATAGACTTTTCCCAGTCGGTTCCTTGAAATTTATTGGGAAAAGGTCCAGGCCAGGGTGTAAAACGCAAAGTCGCGTACGGGGAGCGCAGCCCTGGTAGTCACAAGCAGGCCCCCCAAGCTCCGCCATTTTGTCCGGATCCATTAGAAGCCAAAATAAGCCATCTTGCATAATTCATGAGCCTTATGAATTATGCATTCTGTAGGATGCTCCCCGCGAAAAGTGTACTGGAATGATGTTCACTACATGGTAAAAGACAATGCGCGTATCAGCGTAATAAGAGAGGTCAAATAATCTACTGTACGGAATTATGGGTAATTTATTCATCACGCTGCGCGCTAGCAACGCAAGTGATTCAGCGAATCAGCGTAGATTATTCTGATGCGATCACCGTTAGGTGAAATACGCGCTCGAACTTGTATTATCGATCACCAGTATAACAGCTGGTGTACCCAGAATGCATCGGGAAGTGGACCTCTCGTTGTTGTGTTGTTGTTGTTTTTTAGTATGGGGGAGTGGCCTTAACTTCATTGAATAAGAAATACTGATCCGATCTTATTCCCTTTTTAGTCTGTCAATAACTGGGTCTGTTTTTGTTTTATTAACTCAAACATGCTATAAGCCATATATCAACACATTCTCTGGCTATGATTATACATTTTAAATATGCTAATGTATAAAGTGTCCTTATTTTATACAAACAAATTATGTGGCAAAGAGGATGGTTTTTCTCCACCCACTCTCATACCTTAATGATTCCCTTTCTCTCTCTTTCTGTCTTTCGTAAATTATCTTCTGCAACTAACGGTTTGTTGTCTTGACTGAACAACCTGTTGCAGTTCCTTTCTGTCTCACTTTCAGTCGTAATACCATTCATTTACATTTACTCGTTATCAACTACGATCAACCATTGATCCATATTCACTCCATTACTGTCAACATTTCACTTGGATTATCTTCACTTTTTACTTTTTGCAGCCTTTGCAGGAGCTTTGAACATTTTTAATGTAGAGACCAGAGAGATCGGAAAATATGTTAATCATTTTATTCGAATTGAAAACGGAAAGTGAAACATTGTTTTTCAACATCTTGACATATTTTTTGTTTAAAGACAATGAAATTTAACACTGGAAATTTTGAATTGGGGCGCCCCCCCCCCCCCTCCAAAAAAAAAACAACAACAACAACAACAACCCAGAAGTGGTACCAGGGTTAGTTAGTTGGGAGGCCCATGTCCTTTATAATTTTATTTTTAGGAATAGTTTTCTCTTTTTTATCAATTTGACATTGGTATACCGTTAATTTCACTGGGAAAACCACCCCCTTCTCTTACACATCAATACTGCCATTACTTCTAGCAACAGTAATTCTATAATTCAAAACGTTTTCATTTTCTAAATCCTTCTAATATAAACATATAACAAATATAATATTGTTTACACTTTTGCAACCTGTTACATGGTCCATTTAGAAACAGCACCAGGAAGAGGATAACAAGCCCCCCCCCCCCCCTGTTTTCTTAAGCTAGGAAGTATCAAAACATGATTCTATTAAAATTAGCAGTTTGGATACAACAGGCAATGATGATTAGCAGTTTCCATATTTAGTGCATTTAGAGGGTTGTCTTTCAAACCTTCTTACATACAATACTTGAAGCAGCAATAATGTAATAATCTACAAAGCTTCAAATACAGAAGTCCATAGACTGAGGTAAATGAATTTCAACATGTATAATTATAATTAATATATCATTGATTGATTCAATCTTTGATATAGACTGATAGATCTTTATCTCTCAAATTTCAAGGAAATTTCTTTCTGCCCAGCACTCAGTTTCATCCTATAAGATGGTAGTTGACATTGTTAAAATGTCATTAATGTTTATTCATTGATGATTAGTTATCTTTAATTATTTGAAAGTTGACAAGATGATAAATTCATTAGCTTTTTTTAAATGTATTCTACAAACATATAATACAAATAATAAATAAATAGTATGTAAATATTCAAGTTTAAACCCATCTCTACTGTCCTCTTTCATTATATGAGGGGACATCTTTAAGACGTAGTCCCATGTAGATGTCTTCTGCATTCATCGATGAAGTTGTAGGCTAGTTTTCAGAAGAAAGGGCTGTGATGATGACCCAAGTCTGTTGAATGGAAAAATGAAATAAGATACAGTGTATAAGAAAATAAACAACAACTAATAACATCCACCCTGATACCTGCTCTGACAAAAAGAGGAAGGACTAATATTCACTTGGGGTTCTAGTGGGAAAACCTAAACTTTTTTTCCTACAAGACTAGTTACTGACCACATGTTAGATTATTTCTGATGATCCCATTAAGACAATAGGCCTGATGGAGCTTGGATCAGACAAGTATGAAATAAGTAATACTGGTACATGTACAATGTACTTGTAATGTAAACTCGTGGTCATAAATGAATAATACTCGGTTTACATAAAATGACCAAACAACTTGGAACAGAGAATGTACAGGAAATAATGCTATTGAAACATACGTTATGTAGACTTATATTTCATGTATATTGACATTTTAGTTTTAATCTAAATCACAATTGTGATATTCAGTCAAGTATTCTTTTACAAGTCAATGGACAATTCAAAATATAATTGTCAGATCTATAACTTTCTGCATGATAAATGTGTTGTACAATAGTTTATTGGGGGTACCTACATGGTATATTAGCACACTTGCTTGTATGAAGTGCAGTAGGCCCACATCTCTAGATAATGATTCTGTCAATATCTGTTCTTTATTCCTCTCCTGGGTTTGTAATCAGCATGCTTTCATCATCCACTGTAGAGAAGCATCATCCTACATAAGAGAAAGCAATGTAGGTACTTCAATTAAAAAGTGATAATAATAGATACATATCAACCATAATTCATCGTATAAACAGACTTTCGTTAATCTTATGTTGTGTTCTTCTTCATCTTCATTGCTCAAGAAGTGAAAGGACCACTTACAAAAAAAAAGTAATGAGGGGTCCTGTGTATACCCTACATGTATGATCATTATCATTATAGTGCTTTGAATGTGCATTAGACATCGTTCTTCTACACACAGGACCTCCTGTAAATAAGGACAAATCCCTTTGTAAACAAAGAAAGGGAAGAACCAAAATATTCCCTCCACTATACACACTTGAAACATACACTTAGTTCCATTTCCTTTTTAGTGAATTAATAGGTGGTCGTTTAATATTTGTGTGCTAAATATCCTGAAAATTTTACCTGCATGGGACTTTCAGCTTCATCTTGAAAATATAAGAAATGTTGTAATGTCTACTCATCAGTTAACTCCTTCCAGCTCTTCATCAGTTTCCATCTGTTGGAACAAAAAGAAAACAAAATCAATACGACAATCAAGGCGTCCCTTTCTCCTTAACAAAATAAAAATAGATCTAGCATAAAAGCTTTTTTTTCATGTCATGGTTGGCCTTAATTTTAATATAGTGTGGAAATCAACATTCCAATTTAATGGACCACAGTACAAAGTAAAATCAAATGGAAGATTTAACTTGTGCCTAAAAAATTCTTTATATGGCCTAGATATAAAGTAGTCTTAAGTAGAATTGGTTTATTAAGACAAGAAGAAGTGGACTTCATAAGTAAACATAATTGTGGACAAGGGGTGTTCATAGATGATTTTTAAAATGATTAGCAATTTTCTAGGTGTAAACTTTTTTTTGACTCACACTGTAGATACATTGAATTAGAAAGAAAAAATCATTGAGATCAATATCAAATTCGTTCTTCAATGACTGAAAGGTTTTACAAAAACCGTGAGGAGTAATAATTTGATGGAGCAAGGTATATACCTTTTTCGAACTTTTTAAAATATTTTTTTTAATTTATGCGATGTTCTTCTTGTGCTCGAATTTTGCTGATTGATATTTTTTTTTTTTGTACGATTGTATATTTGTTTATTTATTTGATTGAAATGGTGATTAACCTTTAGGTGAGTTTTGTACTCCTTTTTACGGGTTAGTCCCGTTTATTATTGTACTGCTTTTTTAACACACTGGAGATTAATTGCTCCCGTTTTATCCAGTGATCACTGTTATTGTTGTGTTTATTATTGACGCTCCATTTGACATGTGTATATTGTGTGTATTTTTATGTGCCCAAACGATCATATGAACCTTGATTATTTGTTGTGATTATCCATATCAAATAGCTGATATTTAATAATACATTTTTATTGTTTGATGGTGTGATCTTTCTCGGGGAGATCATAAAGTTAAAAGGTAAACCCTTGAGGAGTTCTATACATATATATTAGATAAACGTAACAGCTCTTATTCATGTTGGTTTTATACCATTTATAACTAGGGTGTATAAAAGTATGACGGATTTCTATTTTTTTCTTCTTTTTTACAGACAAAACCAAGAAGAAGAATATGGAGGGGGTAGGAGCAGATGACAGTAAGTGTATCATTACATTATCAACCAGTTTTTTCTCTTTATATACCATAATAATCTCACCATACCACATTGTGTTTATTATGGGATAGATATGTAACAAAGGATTCAAGATTATTCCATCGTTTCCACTACCAGATTAATCTATATCAATGTCAAAATTGTAGTAATGGGGCTAATGAAACCCAATAATGGGTAATGTTGCAAAGCCATTGTGTTGCGAAAAACAAAATTCTTTCCTCAAATAGTGCGTGTAGTTTTGAGCAAAAATACATTGTGTGGGAAACGAGCAACTTTGCAGGGAGATGAAGAAAGCAACCGAAATTTTCAACTCAGCGGGGTCTTAGCTAGAGTGGTCTCTTTTAGAGCAGTGGCGGATCCAGGGGGGCACAGGGGGTACGTGCCCCCCCCCCGGCCAAAAAAGTGTTAAAATCAGCCCCAAATTCGCCAAAAATGTACTGAAAAACAGGGACGTGCCCCCCGGCCAAAAAAAAAAATGAGTGCCGCCCCCCCCCCCTTTCCACTGAGCGAATTTGCGCCCGGCGCGATTTTCAAATATTCGGGAGCAACAAAAAAAAAAAAAAAAAAAAAAAAAAAAAATGTGCTCTTACAAAGTTGATGACCCCCTTTTCCCCCCTTGTATGGGAGGAATGAAACATATTTCGGCAAATTTCAAAATGCGATACAGTAATCCATTGATTTCCGTCGGCGACTTATAACATTTAATGCTTGTATGTATTTAATATTTGGGGTTGAGTTTGTTCAGGTACCTTGTCGAAAAATGTAGGCAAAGCATACGCCCCTCACCCTTGACATTCGAATGGACTAGCGACGCCCTGTTTGAACTTTTGCCAAAATTACATTGGTAAATGATGATAAAAAGTTTAGGATGAGGGTGACAATGGTGGTCATGATGAATAAAAAGAAGGCAAAATGATGATGAATTTAAAAAAATGCCAATGGCATGAAATAAATATGGAAAAATGTGCAAACCATAAAATCCAGCGTGATCATAGAATGCCATTTTTAGCCCCTCAAACAAACCACTTCTGCCTTTTTCAATGGTTAATAGATGAAACTGCCTTTAGGCTTATTGTGCATGTAGTGATCCATTGAAATTATACCACAAAAACCTCATTGTTATATATTTCTATTCATTTGTTCATTTATTTCCATCTTCATATAAAAACAATAGATCATTACAATATTATACAATAACAAATGCATGCAATCATACATGTGAACAGAGAGACCAAATTAACCAGTAGAAAATGAGAAAAGGGGAACTAAAATAAGGCCAAAACGCCTTGTAAAATAAGTTTCTTAAAAGTATAGATATCATTTGTATTTTCAATTTATTCTGTTACTGATAGACATGTAAACAAATTAAAAACAACATTGGATAAAGAAATAAGCCAGAGGAACAGCATAGTGTAAAATATGATTAGGTTTATGTCAGTATTTGGACAAATAATACATTTTCAGATATTTTTTGAATAATCTTTGGTTATTACAAAGGGGAATATATTTTGGTAATGAATTCCAAATCACTGGGAGATTACACTGAGGAGATTTTTCTTCATACATAAATATAATTTTCTTGTGTTATAATTATGAATACTAAGATTCGTATATAGGCACATGTTCAAAATTGTATATGGAAGAAGATTATGAAATAAAGGAACCCTAGCACTGCTGTATGATACTGGTATAAATCAAATATATTCAAGGTTTTGCGCTTGATAAAAAGAGGAGCGGAATGAGCAAGATAATAGCTACTGGTACAAATACACAGTACTCTTTTCTGTAATTTGAATAAGATGTTCATTTTCAGTTTACCAGTTACCAAACACACTGACATAATATGATAAATGTAGTATTACAATTTATAATAATTATAAAATTAGAACAGAGCATGATCTGAAAGGCAGTATTTCATTTTGAAAAAGATACCAATACATCTAAATACTTTACAAATAATATTTTTTTTTTTTTTTCATTTTTTGGACCCTCCAACAGGCCATTTATTGAAAATCAATCTCAAGATAACATATTTGAACACATGTTCCAATGAATATCATATAATATTTCAGAATAAGATATACATAACGAATATCAACCATAATACTGTATACAGAACATACATGTAGATTAGGGAAAGAAAAACAAAAAATAAATAAGAATGCAACATCATGACTGAAAATGATGTGGGAAATTCAATATACTCCTATTAAAGGATCAAAATCCTCTCAAAATTTATCCATTTTTTATCGAATTTGTCAGTTTTGTTAGCAAATATACTAACTTGCCTCTCATTCGTGTAACTATTCTTGATATATTGTTTTATTGTCCGAAAGGACGGTACAGACTTTTGTATTCGAGAAAAATATAATTGTTGTTTAGTCCAAATTATTATACAGTTTAAAGCATCATTTCTTTTTTCAATGAAACCTAACAAAACATGTATTAAGGACAGTTTTATTCTACAGCGTGTTACAATAGTTAACCAGTCAGTCAAACAACTCCAAATCAATTTGGTCACGTTACAGGAGTAAAAAAAGTGTACCATATCTTCTTCTTCTCTTCCACAAAGGGAACAGTTCTTATTTAAAATTATGTTAATTTTCACAAGATCTTTATTCAAATATAGTATCTTATTCAAAAGTCTGTACTGAAAGTACCGAACTGTTGTATGCGTTGTACAGCGAAACATAACCCTGAAATAATATTGCATATATTTATCATCAAATAATAAACCATCTGCATGCCATCTATTACATAATTTATTCAAATGTTCATCCTTTTCTTTTAACATAATTTGATAAATATGTCTACATCCTTTTTCATCTTTCAACAAGCATGAAATATATGCAGGGCACAATGGTCCATTTACCTTCATATTACAACTTTCCAATTGGGACTTGTATTTGCTTTTAATTATTTGACAGAGTGCATAATAATGAAGAAACTGTATTTTGATTGAAAACTTTTTTTCACACTCTTCTCTTGCTAAGATGTGTCCTTGATCATCTAATAAATCGTTTAAAAATCGAATACCTTTATCACACCATTCTTTTAAAAATATACCCTTTCCTCCAATTTTAATCTCAGAATTATACCAAATAGAAATAGCTTTCCAAAAAGGAGTAGTAGTACATTGAACCTGGCGGACAAAATAAGCTAGTATTTGGAAAAGTTCTTTCCAAAAACAGTTTCTTAGCATAAATGATAATTTAGTGAAATATATATCACCTTTACCCCATTCCAATGATGATAGTGGACGTAAAAAAGCGTACATTAAATGGGTAACGTCTTCACATGAGTTCAACAATATTCTTCTAATCCAGGTCAGTTTCAAAGCTCTAGAAAATTGTACAACATCAACCATTTTCAATCCACCATTTTCGTAAGAACAAACCATCTGTTTTCTGCTAATCTTATCAGGTTTCCCTTTCCAAATGAATTTTAAAAAAGAAACATTTATTGCTTTTAAAAGATGTTCAGAAGGGTTAGGAATGGACATAAATAAATGGTTAAATTGCGAAACTAGCATTGATTTCACCAAGACCACGCGACCAAAAACAGAAATGTTACGTTTCGACCAAGATATCATTTGCCTTTTTAGTTTATCAAATATTCTGTCGTAGTTGAAATCTGGAAGCTTTTCTAAATCAATACCAAAGTCTATTCCCAAATACCTTATGAATCC
Source organism: Strongylocentrotus droebachiensis (assembly GCA_035222895.1). Lineage (NCBI taxonomy): Eukaryota > Metazoa > Echinodermata > Echinoidea > Camarodonta > Strongylocentrotidae > Strongylocentrotus > Strongylocentrotus droebachiensis. Next base: position 684,193 of record JAVYIG010000048.1, on the reverse strand, counting down.
CCCGTTAACCAACGATATGTCAGTCCCATGAACCTGATGTAAATCAATATTTACAGTTTTTTTCAAGGAACCGATACACAATATCTGTGTCTTATTTATATTAAGTTTTAAACCTGAATACTGAGAAAAGAACTCCAATAGCTCCAGAGCATAATGTAAACTTTCTGTACTATCGAGACACAACACTGTATCATCAGCGTATTGTAATATTCTATATTCCTTGTTTTCTATAACTAAACCTTTTATCTTGTTGGATTTTCTGACCAACATGCCTAAAATTTCTGCACATAATAGAAACAAATATGCAGAAAGCGGATCTCCTTGTCGGCAACCCCTTTTAATATTAAAACGCGAGGTTAAACAACCGTTAATTAACACATTTGAAGCAGAATTCGAATATAGTAATTTGATCCATTGGATAATTTTATCCCCGTAATTAAAGAAATGTAATACATTCCATAGAAAATCATGTGAAACACAATCGAACGCCTTTTCAAAGTCAATAAAAAGTAATATCCCAGGAATATTTTTATGATCTGCATAAGAAATTATGTCATAAATTATTCTGATATTCTCTCCGATGTATCTACCGGACAGAAAGCCTTTCTGCCTTTACAAATAATAATGTTCACATGAGTATCCCATTTCGAATTACAGTCAATATATATACTCATTTTTTTTAAAGCAAAATTCACCTTTTTCAAAGGAATAGAATCAATGCAAATGGAAATGTCACTCAATAAATTTAAAGTTTCAAACATACTATTTAAACAGAATGTCATGAAATTAGTCTTTTTATAGGGCCGGCTACAACGGGAGCATCAACAAAATAAGACATTGGGGAATAAAGAGCACCCAGATGCCCTTTTATACTTCGTTTTTTTTTTCAGTGGCCTTAATTTTATTTATTGTGCTTGGTAAAATGAGGCACTGTACAGCAGCCTTTTGATATAGGAGAAGATTTTCATTATCCAAAGGCGGTTAATTTGTACTGTAATTTTGTACTGAAAAATATTGTGTAATTGTGGTGCTGGCGTCCCGGCTTTTATTTCGTGTAAGGACATTGCTTCACTTAATGGCTGCTTAGACAACAGCACCACTGCGCCTAGAAACAATGTATTAGGCGCGTTATAAATGTGATCTATTAATATTATTATTATTTAAAAAAAATATTGTCACACTGGTTCTCTTCCTACTTAAATTTCATTTAGCAAAAGTATCACCAAATTTTGTGTATGACGGGGAATCAAAGACCTTAACTGTAATACACGTTGACATCCATGTTGGGAAGGTAGACACAGTCCACGTTGGAGACATTCATCATCATGTATCGGAAAGCGTCCAGGATCAAAAGGATGACTGTGATGGATCTACCAGTTACCAGGGTGAATTCAATTTAGCATCATTTTTTCACATGAAGATTAAGATTTATGATGAATTTCTGTTTTTTATTAGTTTTAATACAATTGATTTTATAATAATTATATGAAGAAAATATCAAAGTAATTTTGTCTTTCTTTTTTTTAACAAAAACTTTAGTTTACAAAAAGTAATGTTTTGTCGCCATTCATTGTTTGATACGTGAGAAATTTCTTTCTATCTTGATCCTAAACATATAAGAATAAGTAACGATTTAGAGTATTAAAAATCATTTATGTTCTTAATGAAGCTTCAAGAAAAAGAAGTCTAGAACTTTTGTTTTTGCATTGTGTTCATAGTTAAATACGAGGTCATAATGAAAGAATCCTATCTGTTTCAGAGATGGAAGTGGAAGCTAACATTGAGCCTATAAATGAACCCGTGACATCAGGAGATGATGAGGCTGGTACTAGTGAAGCGGATCCTAGGATTCTAAGGCGCATTCAGAGAGTGTTTTCAAATTGTCACAACCCGGAAAAATGGGAAAAGAACCAACAAATGTGCCTCGAATTAGTGTCCCTGTTCGGGAATCAAGGTCACGCTTTTCTCACGGGGGTTCGGTTTGACTCTGTGCACTTCTTCGTTCGTGTTAAACTCGGACCCGATCATGATGCCTTTCTTCGAGCCTGTACAGACGGCACACTCTCGCAAGGCTTGACAGAACTCCTTGTTACTCCAGAACTGGAGAAAGCCGCTGGAGTCGAACTCAGAGTAAGGCTGGACGTGAAAGAGACATCAAACACGAGTAACGTCTCGGCACCAGCAGGTTAGTATCACAGAATGGGTTCGATGAAGGAGGGGGGGGGGGGGGGCAAATGTAAGTAGTACATGATAATGAACGAAATAAGAGGCCGTTATTCTGTACGATAATCCCGAATTCTAATTTTGAGTACTGTAATGTGTCCTGAAAATATTTAAAAAATCAGGACAATTTGTTTTTCTCAAAAGAAAACTAGCCTGTCCAAATTTCTGTTTATATTCCCCTTCATAGGACATAACTTGATTAGGTTTTAGATAACACCCTTCTTTCATTTTACAGAACCTGGAACAGTTCATCATAGAGGAGGTGCTCAAACTTGCATTGCCTCTGGAAGCTCAAAGGTCGAAGGCAAAACAATGACTGAGTCGATGACAACTGGGACCATCTACAATCATCCAGCCGAGTAAGAAAAGGGGTGTAAAGATATGTTCTTATTATGACTCAAATAGAAATAATCCTCTTTAGGCAAAATAAAAGGAATATAATATCTAAGGAAATTTTTCTTGGAAAAATACAGGAACTAAGAAATTGTTCAATATAAATGGTGCTAAGGATCAGTGGCATAGCATTAGTCTAGTTATTGAAAGCACTGATTTTATAGTAGGCACTTTTAATACAAGGTGGGTGAAATAAATACGAGAGAACAATGCTTTTTGGGTGAGGGAGACAATTCATCTCGTTTTAAAATTTCTTGCCCAGCCTTTATGCCCTCTTTGGGGAAATAATTTACTCTTTTTGCGATGGAAGGCACACGTGGGTACAAGTCCTAAGTATAACCACGCCACTGGTTGCGGCATTATAGTACAGTCAAACCTGCTTTAGTGCCCACCTGTCTACAAAGACCACATTTTTTGTTTCCCTTGAAAATGGTTTGTCATTGAATCATGTACTTAAGGAAACTGTCTACAAAGACCACCTGTCTACAAAGGCCACTTTTTGTGTTTCACTTGGGCGGTCGCTATAGACAGGTTTGACTGTATAATCATTACTTAATGAAAAAGCTTAGCTGAATCACGTTTCTATTGTAAAAGGAAGGCAAGTGGGGGGGGGGGGGGGGACTGTTGGTTTTTATTTCATAATGATAATAATAATAATAATATCGGATTCTTATGTAGCGCACGTATCGACCTTGCAAGGTCCTCAAGGCGCTCCAACATTACCCGGCTATGCTAGGCTGCCGGTTTTCGACGCTCACATCATTTAAGGAATTCCTTCCTACCGGTACACATTTAACACCTGGGTGGAGAGTGGCAAATGTAGATCAATGTCTTGCCAAAGGACATTATGTTAGTATTTTTTTTCTATTTTCAATATGTTTCAATTTATTTCTGTCTTTCTTTTCTTCTCATAAAGGGCATCTACACGTCAAAGTCAAGGTAGAAAAAGGAAGGCTGCTGTATCCTCTGATGGCAACAAATGGGAGAAAATGGGTAAAAGATAATTTATTTGTCTTGATAATTACAAATATTCATCTGTATCATCTTCTCTGGTTGAAAGGTTCTGGTATATAGACTGGTGCTTATAGTAGTAGTATTAATAGCAATAATAATTATTGTAGTAGTAGTAGTAGTAGTAGTAGTAGTAGTAGTAGTAGTAGTAGACATTAATAGTACCAAGTACCAATGAAGAAATAAGATTAATTTAACCATGTAGGCTTAGTACTGTCTCTTGCTGCAATACAAATTGGATCATTATTTTTCGGGGTCAATCGAATCACGGCCCAACACCAACTGACATTTTTAAACACAAAGTTAAGATATAAAGGAAACATACTCTACGACTTAATTGTTAGTACTACTAGTACTACTTCTATTTCCATCAACGAGATCAGCTTACCGAGAAATAAGCTGTTTTTTGAGGTTCTATCCGATTTTTTCTTTTTTTCAAAAGACATTACAATATGAATAGGCTTCAATTTTCACATTATTTATACTAAATCCACCAAGCTAGTTAGAATACAGTGGCACCAAGCAACTTCAAAACGGGTGTCTTAAAGTGACTCGGTAACATTGTTGAAGGTTGATGACAAAATGTAATTTTTGTATGAAATGTTACTTATTATATTTATTTCACTGTACTTACCATCTAACTGGCAAAAGATCCTGAAAAAAAAATCTCAAACCACAAAGATATTTATGGTTTTCTTTGGAGGCGTCACTGTGCAACACCCTCTAACAGTGATTAACCGTAAATTCTCTAAACCATTTTCTGTATTTTCCCATCCGTTTTCCCATGAAAGTAAGACCTAAGACAGGCTTTTAAAAATATGTCAACACTTAAATGTCTAAAATATTATAGAGACCCAATTCATTGCTTTGTGACGATTTAAATTCACCTACATTTAATGAAATTGTAATGATATAGTTGGGAGAATTATGTTGATGATGATGATGATGATGATGATGCGTATACTAATGATAGAGAACTCCCTTCATTTTACAGAACCTGTAACAGTTCATCAGAGGGGAGGTGGTAGAACTAAGTCAATGACTGGGTCAATGACAACTGAGACCATCCACAATCATCCAACTGAGTAAGAAAACGGGGTTTTAAGATGATCATGTTCCCATTGTGGCTTAAATGGAAATAAACCTCTTTATATAGGCAAAATAAAAGGAATATAACATCTAAGGAAATTATGTGTTCCCCCTAAAATATAGGAACTAAGAAATTAGTCATTTGAAATGGTAAGGATCAGTAGCGTAGCATTAGTTTAGCTATTTTAAAACAAGGTGGGTGAAATACGAAAGAACAATGCTTATGGGTGAGGGGGACGATTCATCTCGTTTTCAAATTTCCTTGCCCAGCCTATATGCCCGCTTTGGGGAAATAATTTCCTTTTTTTTTTCGATGGAAGGCACACGTGAGCATATGCCCTATAACCACGCCACTGATTGAGGCATTAGTATAATCATCAGTTATTGAAAAGCTTAGCTGAATCACGTTATTGTCGTGAAAGGAAGGCAAGGGGAGTAATTTTTTTTTGTTGGGGGGGAGGGGTGGGTTTTATTTTCATATTTTTTCTATTTATTATATGTTTCAATTTATTTTTGTCTTTCTTTTCTTCTAATAAAGGGCATCTACTAGTCAAAGTCAAGGTAGAAAAAGGAAGGCTGCTGTTTCCTCTGGTGGCGAGAAAAAGGCGAAAATAGGCGGTAAAAGATGATTTATTTGTCTTGATAATTACAATTCTGTATCATTCTTTTCTGGTAAAAAGGTTCTGGTGTAGACTAGTTCTTATATAGTAGTAGTATTAGCAGTGGTAGTAGTAGTAGTAGTAATAGTAGTAGTATTAGTAGTAATAGTAATAATAACTATAGTAGTAATTGTAGTAGTGGTGGTAGTAGAAGTAGACATTATAGTACCAAGAACCAACGAAGAAATAAGATTAATGTTTACCATGTAGGCTTTAATATCTATAGTACTGTCTTTTGCTGCAATTATAAATTATATCGTCACTTCTCGGGGTCAATCGAATCAGGGTCCAACACCAACTGACCTGTTTTAACGCAAAGTTAATATAATAATAATAATAATAAAAATAATAATAATAATAATAATAATAATAATAATAATAATAATAATGATGATGGTCCAACACCAACTGACCTTTTTTAACGCAAAGTTAAGATATAATAATAATAATAATAATAATAATAATAATAATAATAATAATAATAATGATAATGATAACATTAATAATAAATGTAACTTATATTGCGCCAAATCTACTATGAAGAGTGCTCAAGGCCCACGTAAAAATAATTAAGAATTAAACAGAAGCGTTTTTACATGATTTTTAAAGGAATCAGAGGTATACTTTTTGATATCTTCAGGAAGGCTATTCCATAAAGTAGGACACGCGTGAGCAAAGCCGGAATCTTGCCCCCCCCCCCTCCCCCCTCCCCCCTCCCCCCTCCCCCCCCCCTCCCCCAATTTTTGCAACTTTAGGAATCACAAGGGAGCCGGAAGTGGATGAGAGTAAAGATCTCGCGGGGGTGTAATTTTGGATTAAAGAAATATTGTATGGGGGAGCAGAGCCGTGAATGCAGTGAGATCTTTATGCTCATGATACTACTTTGTATGCGCCTTAAGCATCCCCTGGGATGGATAGGCGCGCAATATATGTGTAGCTATCATTATTATTGTAATTCGTATTGTTTTTGCTATTAAATAATATCCTATCATGTTTTTAGAAAGCTTCGGCCCAACTCCACCGTCTCTCCTGGACTTCTTGAAGAAAGTTCTTAGAGAATACACAGATGGACAAATAATGAAGGTAAGCATCCAAAACAACATATTATTAAGGTTTCAATTTACTATTCTTACCAAATATATTTTCGTTCCGAGATTATTACCCGATCTTCCTAGAAGAAAACGGTCGTCAATGTTGTCAACTTAATGACATCAGCTATATAGACCTTTAAACAAACTTTCGTACAATAATTGACAGAATTTTGTGACGATTTATATAAAATCTATCTTCAATACAAATTTAATTTTAACCGTAATCATAATTGTTTTCAATGATATATTCTTTTCAATATATGAAAAAGGAAATCGTCCAGAATGCCGAGGACGCTGGTGCCAAGACGGTTCGATTTCTGTACGACTGCCGCGAACACGGAACAAGTTGCCTCCATTGGCCGTCTCTCGCCCCTTATCAAGGCCGGGCTCTGTACGCTTATAACGACGCCCTCTTCAAGGAGCGAGACTGGGCTGGGATCCAGTCACCAGCCCGAAGCAACAAGGAAGATAACCCACTGAAAGTTGGACGATTCGGCATCGGATTTAGCTCCGTCTACCATCTCACCGGTAGGATATTCATTTTCTTTTTTGAGGAGGGGAGGGGTAATTTTCACCCGAATCTATTATCCAGTCGACACTCCCCCCCCCCCCCCACCTTCCATTACAAAAAAAAAAGTTTTTCACCATTTAAAATGGTCTTCGACAACCAACGATCTTGAGATGTTCATCTGGAGTCACATGACATTTGAAAATAAACTGACATCCACTTCGGAAGATCAAAATATTATGTTAATTTATTATAAGAGTAATGGGGAACCGAAATTATAATTGATTCGATTTGGCTTTTTTCAATTTCATGCCGTGAAACATACATCTTCGGGAAGTGTATACGACATTGATAAATATTTTGACACAATCATAAATATTAAAGTAGAATATGTAATACATTAAATCACATATTGAATGTATAATGAACATGAATTAGAGAGAGAGAACGCGACATTATCCAATTACCATTTAGAAAAACATGATTCGGCATTTCCAAGTTTTACAAAAAGGCAATTTTGAAACAGGAAGGAATAAAACGAACGTTAATTAAATCCATATTGTTGAATGGTAAAAGTTCTATGATGACAGTGACATTTTATCAGCAGGCAAAGCAAGCAATAGATTTGTGTATGAATTCTTATTTCGTTTTATCATAGATACATGTATGTCATCAACATGCATTCACCTATTTCTAAATAAAACCTACGAAATGGAGAAGGCGTTTAATAAATACACAATTTGTACCATAACAAGATTATAATGATCGGCAGTATCATGATTTACTTTATATCCATTACCAATCGCATTCTTAACTTGAACTTGAACTTGAACTTGAACATTGAATTTTCATTGTCAATGATATATAAGAAGTAAGTACCACATGCCAACTATGCTGATGATTCTTAATGTCCTTTACACGGAGGCTCAACTAAAACATTCACGCTGTCACACTTAACGCCTCTAACCAACCACACGAATTCAACTAACTTAACAATTCTGACCACAAAAGGCCCAATATGTTATTTAGCTAGAAAATGCAGTTTAGCATTCTTTCCAGACTCTACATTAATTCACAATCCGTAACATTGTCCTTATTTCTTACATCAATGATCTCTCCTTTCCCATAGATTTGCCAAGCATCCTCAGCGGAGAAACGCTTGCTTTCATTGATCCTCATGAGCGTCATTTCGGACGTGGAAAAACAGGAACCAAAGTGAATGTGATCGAGCATTCCGACATCTTAAAATCACCAGAATTCGTGGATCAGTTTACCCCGTACAACAACCTGTTCCCTAAAATGACTTACGCCATCAGTGGTGGTCAACCCTTTGATGGAACGGTGTTTCGGTTCCCTATACGGCAAGAGGGCAGCGAACTCTGTAAAAATGAGTACGATGACGCCGCTATGGTACGGCTCCTGGAATCCTTCGTCGACGATGCTGACGTCGTACTGCTGTTTCTTCGATCACTGGAGACGATCGACATCAGCAGAAGGATAGGTCGCGCTCAAACTCAGATCAGATCCAGAGTAGAGATATGCCCCAAATCTCTTGCATTGATGAAGTCCGAACGAGAGAGCTTCTCCCATGCATTAGAAGAAAACAGTAAGATGAGAATCGGACAAAGAACGCGAGCCTGTTTGACTCATCAGCTAACATTGAACATGCAGGGGGTCGCAGAGTCCAAACATGGTATGGATTGGATCGTAAGTCAGGTTGTGGGAGGCAGCGAGATGACTGACGATGTAGTGAGTATCATTGACAAAAGCGGATACATACCTTGGGTCGGTGTCGCCATGCCTTACAACATGCCGCGTAAAAGACGAGATGATTTCAGCGGTCGAGTGTTCTGTTTCCTCCCATTGCCTCCCGGTGATGAGAGCTTGACAGGACTTCCAGTTCATATCCACGGTTTCTTCGGTGTTAACAGCGACAGAAGATCAATCAAGTGGCCTGGTGCTGATCGAGTGCAAGGGGATATCGATGCGAAATGGAACTTCTTACTGGTGACAAAACTCCTACCAGATGCATACATGAACATGCTGACTTTTGCCATCAAAGAGCAGAGGCTGCCTCCCGATGAAATCTACAGAGCTTGGCCAGACCCAGGTCAGGTCAGACCACAATGGGGACTGCTTCTTAAACCAATATACCAATTGCTGAGCAAACATACAGTCATCTACACAACGAAGGGCAATGAGATGGGTTCATGGGTGAAAATCCAGGATGCTGTCTTCAACTTCTTGACCGATGTAGACGAGAACACAGAACGGATCATCTTGACTGTCCTCAAAGTGGCTAACGTCTCTGTAGCTGAAGTACCTCAACACATCAAGAAAATCATCCAAAGCAAAGACTACATCAACTTCAACGCCAAAGTGATCTCACCTGAAGTCATCATCGATTGCATTCACAAGAGCCAACACGGAGTCCTGGAGACCATGAGCAGCGATGACAAACTGGTGTTACTAGAGTACATCATGAGCAGGACAAAGACCCCTCGACTGATCGGTTTAAGGCTTCTGCCTCTAGCCAACGGCGACTTTGTGCCATTCGCCACAAGATCTGCCTCAACGCGGACTGTCTTCATACCCACCAGGGAACTTGACCAGAGCATGTGCTACAACATGGGTACCAGTCTCATCCTGCCAAACCTCAACGCGGGCTTGCTTAAACTCCTGGAAAAAGCTGGTGAGAAAATGTTGTTTTGTGTGTGCCTTTTGTCCTGAGTTATGTCTCAGTATAGTCGTGCCTGTAACTCAATCAGTTTTGATATCAGCATTCAATTAGCATGTGTGTAATTAAGCATTTTCACAAATACAAGGAAATGTAGATTATGAAAGACAAATGGAATTGTTTATTTAGAAAACGAGACTACATTTGATCTAATTGATTTTTTGTGTGAAATGATATAGAACTATTACTCGACTAGCAATCTTACAAACATTCATCAAAATGACTAATATTCGCTTTTCATGATCAGATTCCTAGTTTGTGGTATTTCTCACCACCTTTAATTTTTTTCTCTTTTCCACGACTTTCTTTTTCTTTAAAGCTGAACATGGGTCTGTCCAGTTGCAAATGATGTCGGATACAAATCTAGCACGGTTAATTCGGGAGACTCTTCCTACAGAATGGTTCTCGACGGACCACGGAAGTACTGTACTCTGGCATCCTGGCAAAGGCAACCAACCTCCACGAGAATGGTTAAAAGGTATTTGGAAGCTACTGAATACATGTCAACGTAACTCAATTGAGAAATATGTAGACCTTCCACTAATACAGGTTGAAGAGCGGAAATCTGGTAAAGTAGTCCTTGCTTTCCTTAAACAAAATTCAACATGCATCAGCCAGAGTTACGGCTCAGACAAGTTTGATCGTCAAGAGGAGGTGGTTCTTACCAAGATTGGCCTCCTCATCTGTTCTTGTCCTACATTCATAGACACTGCTCTGCTCATAGGTGGCAGTTACCTCAGAAGTCCGTCGAGGAAGGGTGTAATTGGAGCATTGACAGCAGTACCAGATCCAAAATTGCTACAGAAGACTATCAAGGGTCTTTCCAAGAAGGAGAGACAAGTATTGGTAAGATTCTTCACCAGCTGTTCTCTCAACGATGCAGAAAGAAATTTCCTTCGTCAAATTCCCCTCTTCGATACCATTCCAAGAACTCCATCAGGCCGAGGTAGAGTTGTATCTGCAAATGACGTCAGTCTTGCTTTTTGTCGGACTTCTACAGACCAATTGCCGCAACATCACCTTCCGGAGTATGATATGATTTGCTGCAATGACGACGCCATTCTGAAACTATTTTCAGATTTAGAGGTGATTGAGAAACAAAGAAAGGAGTTGTTGAAAGACATTGTCGATGCTATTTGCAGTGGTGTCAATGACAAGACCGTTCTTGAGGATGTAGGAATGTGGATATTTCGTAATTGGAAATCTATCAAACGAGATATTGGCAACTATCTGTCGAAACTGAAGTCACAAGGATTTATCCTTACCGGTGCAGGTGAGCTCAGGTCCCCTGACAGTCTCTTTGACCCAGAAGACCAGTACATGTTTGTGCTCTTTAGCAAAGGTTCCTTTCCATCTGTAAGATACGTAGATGAAGGCCTCCTTGGATCCTTACAAGAGCTTGGTTTGCGTCATCAAAGCAATGTCACAGCAATTGAATTAGCCAGGTCAGTTGAAGAGATAACCAGTGAGAACAACGTCAAGAAAGCAGATGTCTTAATGTCATTCTTGGCAGAATATCAGAGCAAGCTAAAGGAACCTTTGACCGGAGAAAGTGATCAAACTTTACAGCAGTTCTTGGCAGACAAAAGATGCATCCCATCTCTCATGAAGAGTCCAGATTTCTACCCTCAAGGCATTCCATGGCACAGGTCAGAGAGACAAATGATAAGTCCAACCGAAACTGTGATCCCTACCAAGGTGAACATACTAACTTCTGGTGCAACCCTACCCTTTCCCAAGAAGACTGTTCCACACACCCTCCTGCGCAGTCTAGGAGTTAAAGAACATCCCAACATCGAAAATGCCCTTGAACAGATGGCTGTAGTTTCGAGATGTCATGAAATAGTCGAAACCTCTGATAGTTCAAGAAAACTAGAGAAGATGGTTCATGGTTTGTACAGCTTGCTTTCAACTGCAAGAAAGGAAGAGGAAGTGATACTAAAGCTGAAATCACGCTTACCCGCATGCGTTTGGACTGAAACAGGATTTGTGGAAATTCATCGGTCAATCCTGTCAAGCCGTGAAAACGCGTTCCATGCTTACATTTCTTCCATACCTCAAGAATTTAGCACCAAGTATGAACACTTTTTCCTAGCTCTTGGAGTCAAGAAATGTATATCAAAAACGCAGATTCATGAGATCATCATACAGATTCAAAAGAGCGAGCCAAAGTTGGGTTCTGTGGAAAAGCGGATGGAATTCTGCAGAGAAAACAAACGTGTAGTGCAAAAGGCACTGATACTCTTAAACGAGATATGCGAAGGTGACCTTTCCCGGCAGTGCCAAAACATTCTGGTACCAACCAACAATGAAAACTTCCTAGAGTTGGTTGACCCAAGGTGCTGTGTTTTTGAAGACGTCAAGGGTCGCGGGGATTCAGATGAAGTTCAAGAGAAGCTGAAGGAAGACAACACCTTCATCGTTGATGGGATATTGCCTATTGGCATTGTTCGCGCTTTGGGAATTCTACCCCTTGGCCAGAAGATTCTTGCCGCCGAAGAATTGACTGGGATTGAACAAGCAGGTCAGTATGAACCACTTACCACAAGACTTAAGAACATCATTAAAGATGGCTACCTGGAGAGTTCAATCCCGAAAGAAATGATTCAAAATGCAGAAGACGCGAGAGCAACAAAAGTGCACTTCATGTTGGATCTTCGGCAACATTCAGAAGCACGTTCAAGCTTGTTTGACAAGGGCATGGGTGATTGTCAAGGGCCAGCTTTGTGGGTGTTCAATGATGCATCTTTTACACCCGATGATTTTCAGAACATCACAAAGCTTGGCGGTGCAACGAAAGAACTTGACACGTCTAAGATTGGGCGCTTTGGGCTTGGCTTCAACTCTGTTTACCATCTGACAGATGTACCCAGCTTCCTGAGTAGAGAGTACTTGCAGGTGTTTGATCCACATGCAACTCATCTTGGATCCATGCTTAAAAGCAAAGAAAGTCCTGGTATCAGGATAAATCTGCAAGGGAACAACAACGCCATTTCAATGTTCAAAGACCAATTTGCCCCATACGAAGGTGTTTTCAATTGTAGTCTTCTAGAAAGTAATGGGAATGTTGACTACGATGGTACACTATTCCGGTTGCCTCTTCGCTCTAGACATGGGGCGTTGAGAGGTGAGATCTCTGATGAACATTACGATGAACAGAAATGCAAATCACTACTCGCCAGTTTGTGGCGCTCTTCCGAAGATTTATTGGTATTTACCAAAAATATTCACGAAGTCAAGGCTTTTGTGCTGCTACCTAATGCAACTCATCCATCAGAATCCAGCCAACTGTTTGCAATTGAGAAAGAGTCCGAGGGCGGTCGTGATATCATGGCAGAATTCAAGGAGAGTAGAGGAGATGTCAAAAAACAAAATCAAATCACACCTTTGATTAAACAAGAATGTGTCGTGCGAACCTTAACTCCCTATGGAAAGAAATATCTGCAGATTAAAGAGGAGCCAAGAAAACACGAGCTGATGTCGGTTACAAGCGTAGGAACAACGTCAGCACACAAGATGTGGCAAACTTCACAAGGACAAACGTCGGGATTGGCTCCTGTAGGTGGCGTGGCAGTAAAGTTACCGTTGTCTGGGAAAGTAGACGGTAAACTCTACAATGGCTTGCCTCTCTCAGTTCCACAAAGTCACTTACCTTGCCATTGTAATGGATTCTTTGCCATTTCCGCAGACCGTCGAAATCTCTGGAAAACCTCGAGTGACTCAGATTCAAACTACTTCACGAGATGGAATGATGCTGTTTTCGAAGATATCATATCAAAGGCCTATGTGACTCTGCTGGCAGATCAAGAATTTCAGCGTCAGGTAGCAAAAATGGCGAGCGAAGTATGCATTTCCGGCGTAAATAGTTCCCCCGACAATTTCTACAGGTTGTGGCCTAATGCATCCAACATCACCCAAGGCAGTGATGGCTATGCTATGCTAAGGGGATTCTACAACATATTGGTAGCCTCTGATTCACCTGACCCAAAGATATTCTGGGAAGGAGGCAAGTCGTGGTCATTCAAAGAGGCTATCTTTATTGATCCAGTACTTCAAGTATCACCACACGTTGCTTCAGCAGTAAAGAAGGTCCTTCAGATGCAACACACGAAGCGAATATTTACAGAGATGCCAAATGAGATACGATCTACTCTAGAAATGCTGGAACTTGGGGAGCAATTGAAGAGACATACATGTTCGAAGCATGAATTCTTCCAGAAATATTTTCTGCCACAGATATCTGTCTTCCCATCCGAGGTACGAGATCATCTTATTCACTTCTGTTTGTCGAACGTTGAACTACGGGAGACATTGAGAACCATCGCATGTATTCCAACTTCACCAGATGGTAAGAACTTGAAGAGGCCAGCGGAATTGATACACCCGACTGGAAAAGCAAAAATCCTTTTCGCAGAGGAAGATGAACGGTTTCCTTACGGCAGCTTCGACAATTGGGACTGCTTGCATATTCTGGTGCATTTGGGAATGGTACAAGATGACATATCAGGCACCGATCTCATCAAATGTGTACAGAAAATACAGGGCAAACCTGTTGACTATGGGGATGATCGCGTACTAGTGGAGTACCTCACTTACATGCTGGGAAAAGGGAATTCCTCATGGGATAAGGACCAAAGCCTTCGGAATCAACTGAAAAACATAGCCTTCATTCCTGTCACCTACAGGAACTCCTCCATGAGAAAAGCTTCACGTGATACCATATATGGGCCTGAAAAACTATCACTGGTCAGCGAAGTTGCCCCGGTTCTAGACGAAAGTGAATTCAGGATTCCCCATCAGGTTAGGAGATTTCTTGGGATAGTCCAAAATCCAGCAGTGGATGTTGTATTACAGCAACTTCAATCCATCAGCAGTAGACCAGAAAACGTTGCACACCTTCGAAGTGTTTGCCTAGATATCTACAGATTCCTTGACTTACGACTGATGGAAGACGCACGACTGAGGAAAGGTGATGCGAAAGCCCAGATTCAAGAATTCTTCCACTCACCTACAACGAAGGAGTGTCTATTGGTTGGCAAAATGTTCAGGAGTGCTGATCATCTGGCATGGGAATTTGAGGAAGATAATGTTGGATCTCACCTCTTTCGTGTCCCCTACAATCTCCGCGGCTTTGATGCTCTTTTATCAACCATCGACATGAAAGCACGATTCTCAACACACGACTTCTTGTCAACTCTGAAGTGCATCTATGACTCAACTTCTGGAAAGCTTAACAAAAGTGAGTTTAAAGACGTTATGAAACTCCTGAAATGTCTGATCAATGGTGCATCGGAAAATTCGTCGGTAATGAGTGATGTGCCTCCTAACGATATCTATGTTCCCGATAGCAACAACTACCTGAGAACCGCTGATGAGCTCTCTTTCTGCGACGTAGACTGGATTTCAGTTCCAGATGATGTCATAACAGCTCACGGTCATATCCCTCTTACTTGGGCGAAGATACTTGGAGTGCAGGATATTCGACAACACATCCTGGAAAGCTACTCCGTACCTGTCCCTGGCCTACACACACTCGAAGCACAGAATCTATTGCCATTCGGACAGCGTGAACCCCTTACAGAGAGAATAAAAAACATACTCAAGGGCTACCCCTGCGATGATACAATACTGAAAGAACTTGTGCAGAATGCAGATGATTCCTGTGCCACGGAAGTGCACTTAGTTCTTGATGTCCGTACCCATCCAAAAGACCGCCTCCTTAGAGATGAAATGTCTAGTTTGCAAGGTCCTGCTCTCTGCGTATACAACAACAGATCATTTACTGATGCTGACATAGAGGGCATCCAACGCCTTGGAGTGGGTAGCAAAAGGAACTTGTCCTCAAAGGTTGGAAGATTTGGTGTAGGCTTCAACGCCGTTTATCACTTAACCGACTGCCCAAGCTTCTACACAAACGGCGATACGCTGGGAATGTTTGATCCGAATGTCAAGTATGTACCTAACGCTACTTTAGAGCATCCAGGCTTCATGGCCAAACGAACTGGCAAACTGAAGGACGATTTCCCGAACGTTTTCAACTGCTACCTGCCCAAGTTCTTCGAAGGACAGGGTTCAACTATGTTCCGATTGCCCTTACGCACAAAATCCATGGCAAAGGTATCTAACATATCTTCGGAGGCACAAGATGTTAAAAGCGTAAAGGGATTGATGCGGAAATTCAAGGAAGGTCTACCTGACCTGCTCCTTTTCCTGAAACATGTTAAAAAGGTCAGCATATCCACCATTGATAAACAGGGAAACATGAAGGATACCTCAAGCGTCCAGGCAAGCATATCAGAATCGAACCAACTAGATTTAGATGCATTTCTTTCTACAACATCGGCTGGAGAAGCTGATCCAGTGACTGTGGTCTCAAAGTCCCTTGAAGACATTCCAGTAACAGAAGTACATTACGATATGAGAGTCACTGTAACAGAACAAGAAGCGGGGGGCGTGAAGACGCAATCAGACGACTGGCTAATATATCAGCAGCATGGTTTTGCAAAACCAAACGAAGTCCCTGATACTGTGTTGGATGCATATAATACTGGATATCTGCATGTCTTGCCACAGGGCGGAGTCGCGCTACCTTTGGGTAAACGACCAGTTTCATCGAAGGCATACAGTTTCCTTCCCCTACCAATAGACACTGGTCTTCCTGTCCATGTCAATGGCTCTATGGAGTTAGATGAACGAAGGCGGGACATTTGGAGAGATAAAGGAGACGCCCGGGCACAGTGGAATCGTCAACTCATGAAGCAGATCGTTTCACCTGCATATGTTAAGGCGCTTTGTTGTCTTCAGGCTAAAATCATGACTCGGATCGAAGAATCAAAGGACGAATCTGAAATGCATGACATTGTATCGTCATATACGGCGTTTCTTCCTGTTACAGCAGAGAACAGCTTCTGGAAAGAAGTCATAGAAGACATTTACAGAACCATTGCCGACTCCGCCAAGCCAATATTCCCTTCCATTAGGCGAAGTGTATCGTACAACAGAGAATTTGATGGCACCGATGGAGTCAACAACATAAGAACTCTAGAATGGAGGACACCACTTGCAGAATCACAAGTGCAAGGCTTCTTCGACTCTCCAATCGGAACGGATCGGAGCCTTAGGTCGGTTGTGTCAGATCTTGGATTTCCTCTAATTGAATGCTCTCATAATGTGCATACAAGATTTTCAGACAGCTTGCAAGATTGCCGAAAAGGGGATATTCTTGAAATCACCCCTGCTCACTTGATCAGTCACCTCTCAAGCAATGCAGTAGAAGATGTAGGATTATCTCCAATGGAACTACCGAAGCAACTTTCCGACACGGTTATACAGGATACAGCCACTTTACGAGTCATTTTGAGCTACTGCTCACAATGTGCTAACTTCAAAGAAAATGTTGAGGCTCTTCCTCTTCTAGCAACATCAGATGGAATTCTAAGAACGTTCTCAACTGAAACTCCGGTATACATTACCAAGTTTGACTACCTCTTTCCATCCAGTAGAGACAAATTCCTGAGTAGATCAATAAGGAAATACTTCAATGAGGATTTTGATGTGATCTGCCATTTTGATATTTCATGTGTTGCTTCTTTGATGAGGGAGGAACAATGTCCTACCAAATTCGAATGCAACCAATACGTTCGATGGGACAAGTCGGAACCGACAAAGAGGTGGATCACCGGACTATGGGAATGTCTTGCTGCATGCAGAGATCCTGATGAGTTAACGTGTCTTTCGAAGTGGAGCATTCTTCCGTGCCGCAAGAATGGAGATATGGGTGTAACCCACCACCTGGTACCATTGTCAAAAGCTACTTCTGTGATGTATAAGCTAAGTGGTATGTCTCATATACTTGCGGCTTTGAGTTCACTTGGGGTATCTGAAGTTGATTGGAGTCTAGACTTTAAGGAAGCAGAACAACTTATCACTAAGATTGTCGCGCACGAGGATCGACCTGATGCAGTGCTTGCAGTGTTCAACCACGTCATTCAAACAAATGCCAGTCTGTTCGATAGGTTGACAACCGCCCAGCGTGACCATATCTTGCAATACTTGACAACCCATATGCCAGAGAGACTGGTGGAAAATGGCGACAACAGAAGGATCATTATGAATCTCCCTTGCTATGAACAGTTAGACGGGACATACGTTTCACTTTCACACACGTCCACTGTCTATGTGGTAAGAGCAGATCTACCTCGTGAAGAGATGGAAAAGTGGATGGCTGAATTCAATGATATTTTCCTACGTGAAAATGTCGGCTTGAAAGAGCTTTTCAAGGCAATTGGGTGTGTTTTCGTATCTGAGTGCGACACCATGTCCAAGTTCATCTTTCCCAACTTTCACTTGTTGTCCTCAGAGATACGGCTAAAACATATTGACAACATCTCGAGACACAGATGTCAAATAGAAGGAGGGGTGGAGAAGTGTATGAAACTCGGAGACTTTCCTTTACTGGAAGGCAATGACGGTGAATTGAGATTTGGCAGAGAATTCTTCGACCGAGGAAACAAAGTGTTCGCAAAAATGCTCACAGGAAGTAAATTTCCCTCAGAAAAAATCATCGAGAGGCTTCAACCTTCCTTCTTGCATAAATTTGGTGTTCAAGCAGAGGTTACAGCAGAAATGTTTCTTGAATTCGCAAAAGAACTGTCAACAAATCTTGGGAAGAAAAGAACAGAAAGAAAAAAGCTAGCTGAGCAATCAGAAACTCTTGTGAAAGAACTGTTTCAGAACTGCAACCTTCACAAGAATGACTCATTTCTTAACAGTGTCAAAGTGATTGACTTCATCATCCCCGATGCCCCAGAAATGAGTTTAAAGAAACTAAATCCCTATCATATGGATGTGAATTTGGGAGTAAGATTCGACTCATCAAGTTTGCCGGAGAATGCTTATCTTGTGTGGTGCTCAATGAGGCTCCTACCGGAATACCTTAGCAGCATGACCCTCACCTGCTGTCAAGGGAAGGATTCCATCCTAAAAAAGCTTGGTGTGGTGAAGAAACCAATCATTGAAAGCGTCATTGAGAATACGAGCAAGATGTGTTGTAGGGTTCATGATCACGGGAGACAGACTGACTTTAAGGTATTGGCCAAAGTCATGGACAAGACCTACAGATTCTTGGATTCAGCTTGTGAACGTCATAAGGTTCAGCGTTGCAGTGATCTCACGGATAGATGCAGATGTTGTCAATTGGTGAGCGAAAAGCTGTCGGACGTACCTTGTGTGGTCATTCAAAGTGTCCCCCCTCTGGTCAGACCTACCCTAGTATGCCGAGAGTTACGCGGAGACCTCTTCCAGCCCCATCTTTACCAACTGCCTGACAGTTTGATCCATTGCAGCAAGTTGCTGTACAGTCTTGGATCCACACGGACTCCATCATTTCCTCAGTTAGCCACAGTACTTAATGGACTTGCAAGTCACAGTGTGAAAGAAATGAAAAATCCCAATATGCTCAAGGCCACTATAGCTGCATCTCAGTTGTTCCTTCAGCAAATTGAGTCCTTGACATCCGCCAAACTAAATAAAGCGTCCTTACAAGCTGATTTGGAAGGTATTCAGATTGTGCATCTTCCTGCTTCATCAAAGGGGAAACTGTTGCCCTCGACAGAAATCTTCATCAAAGATGAAACTGATCATACCAAACGCCTTATAGAATCCAATGTACCGTTTCTGCCAGATGAAGTTACAAAGCTGCTCACAGATGTCCATACAATGGTGGACTCCATGCCAAAACATCTAAAGCCAAGATCTGTCAAGGCTTGTGTGACCGAGAGAGTCGACACATCAGCAAGGCCGTGTCTGTATAAGGAGGTTGGTCAGTGTAAATTTGGTACCAGACTAAATAGCCTTATGACTTCAAAGGAATTTGCTGAAGCAATACAGCGTTTGCTTGAAGTAGGGAGTGATACCGACGTCAATGCTGATCACCAACGTATTGATAAGCTTAAGAGGCTAAGACTACAGTGCATGGCTGAGTTACCCACCTCCTTGTTCATTGATGGTGAGAGGATTGAAGGTAGTGAAGCAAAATCCCCTTCCTGCATGAGTTATGACGACGTTGATGCAGAAAAGGCATGTATAAGAGTTGTGCATACCGAGGACAATGAGCGTTCAGCATACATGGAAGTCGTAAAGGGTATTGCCCAAGCCATATTACGCCACGTAGGTGGCATTGGTCAGGAGCATCTGCCTTTCCTAGTGGACATGCTGTCTGCGGATTCCTCAGGTGAGATTCCCAAACTCCTGCGTAGTTACAAGCTGATTAGAACAGACGGACGAGCTCCCAAGCATGATGAAGGAATGGCTCCACCAAAGCTAGGTTCCAGAATTCCAAGTGATATCTTGCATCTTCTGGAGCAAGATCCCTACCTCGGATTCGTCAAAGGGGAATACGTGGCGTATCAGATCAACACTGACAATGAAATTGAAAATGAAAAACATTGTATCCCCATCCATGTCTATGCCCAAGTACTAGATGTTCCTGAAAATCTCCTATCTCCTCTCCGCAACAAATACCTTATCGACATAGGAGAGGAAGATCCTGTGTGGGTTAGTGGGTTGGACCTATTCAAATTCTTGATGCCGGAAGAATCTGTGGATACTGGTATGGCAGTAATGGTGTACTGTCATTCATCTGATGGACAAGGACCAGAGGGCCCAGCTACATTAGAGACTCCACCTAGAACAGAAGTTCCACCTAAACCACAGCCTTATCCCGAAAACATTGAGGAAGCAAAAGAACAGGTTACTGATCAACTGGAAGAAATATGGGAACTTGATGAAGGCGAACGAAAGAAGGCAGTCAGACGAATGTACTTGAGATGGCATCCAGACAAACATCCTCAAGAAAGAAAACACCTTGCTACTGAAGTCTTCAAGCATTTGAAAAATGAAATTGAACGCCTAAGAGCAGGAAGAAGACGCACTAGGCAGACTGGAAAAGGTCAGGGATCTTCAAATAGTCCAAGAGGTGGTGGCGATTTCTTCGACGATGATTTTGACGAATTTATGAGAAACTGGGCAAGGCAGGAAGGAAGGAGGAGAGAATCTTACCACAGGAGCTACAGAGATCGGGGATATTTTGGGAATGCAAGATCAAGGCATTGTCCTCCTTCATTTGACGATACACCCGAACCCAATATGCCAAGAGCCTCAACTTGGTTTAAACAAGCAAAATCAGACCTAGCAGCATCCTCTAATGATCTTGGAAAAGAAGCAAACGAATGGGTATGCTTCAAGAGTTACCATGCAGCGGAGAAGGCCTTGAAAGCAGCTCAGTTTGCCTCACGTGGGACTTCTAACCCCTCGCACAACCTGGATGTCCTCGTGACTGATTTGATGGGTCACTTCCGTAACCAGACCGTCACTGACCGCGCTCGTCAACTGAACATACTGGTCGATGTGAACGACTGTATGTATCCAGGGGCAAGTATATTTCGACACAGAGTCCCATGTGAACGGTTCTCCCAGTCCGATGCAGAGAGAGCCAGGCAATGTGCTAGTGACATCGTAGAAGAAATCCGAAAGCATTTCAAATTCTAGGTTTTCAGCGGTCTTCATTCAATCTGTGTTGCTTGCTTTGTACTGTGTACTAAACATATTCTTGGTAAACAGAAGCACTTTATGGTCATGAAGGAAATAGTCCCCATCTCAAACACCAATTCTTGTGAGAATAATGATGCAATTTAAAAAGCAACTCGTCGACTAATATGGAGTACCAGAAAAGTTATTACAAGCAAATGGTACTTGATTAAACAGAGCGAGACAATAGGGCAAATAGGTGAGAGGCTACTTTGATTATATTTGCACCCTCTTTTGATATATTGCGATGATGTAGGCCTGACTATAATACTAACGTATATAATTGAAATTGCTCCACAAACAGGATTATTTCTTATTATATCCTACTATATTCCCTGGATTTTGATATTCCTTTGCTGTTCATAATCATTTACAGGTCTATTGCAATGTAATAAAACAATTTTCATCAGATAATAACTGGTATCGCATGGAAACGATGTACAATAATGTAATATTCCACGTATTAGGATGGAACATTAATACATCTTCGAAAATCATTACTATAATCGTTTTATCTTGCTTCAACTTGAGATATCAAGGATATGACCTCGCTTCAATAAACTTAACTTAACCGAAATGGGATCATTGCACAACTGGTTCCTTTATCCTCCTGAAGTCGTTGATGTTTACTCCCAGAAGGAGAATTATCAAATAATCGTATGATCGACTCCTGAACAAGATTAGCAGTTATTGTGATTATTATTAAACACAGTTTGGAATCATATGTATATTTTATCATGTTATATTTGCCAGCGTGTGTTGAAATAGTTGTGATCAACTGATAAATCAATATAAGTTTGAATAATGTACATTGTAGTAGATGTGCTTATAAAGAAGGTATAGTTATACATGTCTATATCAACAACTTTGTCAATACTTCAGTTTTCCACATCATAAATCGTTGCAATGCAAGTGCTTTTTTATTTATTTGAATAAATAATAATTATTCAGATGAAATCTTTGTTCGATGCACTGTATCGATCTTAAATGGATTTATGCTTTAGAATGTTGTTTAATTGTTGTATGATATGATGTAATCAACCTGTACATAATTAATACGTCCATGAAAATAGACATTATATTGTATATAATGGAATCGTTTAGGCATAATTAGTCATACAACTATGGATGCTTTGTTACGTGCATGCCTTGAAAAGATTAAATCCGTCAGAATAATTATATCAGCAAGATTATTCACACACACACACACACACACGCGTTATAGTACTTTATTTTGTATCATGCTCTGACAGATATGAAGAGAACACTGATACTGTAATATTGATGTTGTAAATATTGTCAGTGTAGCGCGTGCTTAAATTCTTCTTGAACTATAACGTCATCCATAAGTACCTGATGGGTAATATGCCGATCGGATGTGTTTTGTAAATATTGTCTTGGATGGCATTAGTAATAAATTATGACAAGATGAGAGCTCTGTTTATATTCATATCAAAGAGGTATCGCTTACTTTATAATATTATGCATCATTGATTTTGTATATAATTGACATTGGATATGCATTATAAGTTGTAGAGACACTCTTTAAACGAGTATAATACCTTCAAACTGTAAATAATGGTACATGTATAATAATCAGTTTTTTGCGCTGTATCGTAGATGGTATGGTATAAGGTTGTATAATATGTGATAGAGACATACCAGTTTGTATGTTTATTATTAACTTCTTTACATGCCCCTCATGAAGGAAATGCTTGTCATATATATTCTAATGAAGTTTTCATTAGAAAACAAACTTAGACAAGAGAATAATATCGAAAACAGCAGTCGATGAAACTGATCAGTATATGGAAGCCCGTTTTGTAGTTCCAAGTATTAGGAATCATGATCATTACATTTGTATAGCTTTCTTACAAACTAACCGTTGTTTCACAGCACTTTACATCAATACAACATGAAGAGAAAGATAATATTTTGTTTGATTTAATTTGATGGTAAAATTGTATGAATTGTGTTTATTATCAATCCCTACAAACTCAAAACATTCGAAAATAAAGGCATAGTTCACGCTTTTATATTTGAAATAGATATGGCACAAAGCATTTTAGGAAACTCTGTGGCAGCAATTATAGGCCAATCAAATTGATGTTGTATTTTAGGTCACTATATGGTTTGACGGTTGATACTTGCTCCAAATTTACAAATACTTCGAGTTGAAATCTTGTTTTTTAATGCACTATAGGGAATGAATCGAAATTATGTGAACATTTTATGACGTAATTATGCCAGTGCCAACAACAATTATGCTGTCTGTATTACTAGCTTCATCGTTATTTCAGTTATTTATATACTTGTTTTCCAAGTAATGACCGTGAGAAACTTGAAGTTTATACACTTATTACATATACTCAAGTGTTTCCACTATCTTGCATTTTATATTTACAATGATATTACGTTATTACGTAACTTGTTAAAGAAACCTACGCATTAACCAGATATGATCTCTCTGCTTTGAGAGTTAAGCCACTTATATCGTAATGCAATGCGGCAATACGTTGGTGATATTGTAATGTCAATTATCATTTCAATATGATACGATGTATTATTATTGTAAGACACAGCGGGATGATAGCTTGATTTAGGAAACGTAATACAGTTATTCTTTGTGGTTGTTGGTATACTACTACATACCATGGAATGACTGTGGTTTTTCATGTTCATCATTGTTTTGTTTTATTGAAATCAGGTATGATCAATTCGTTAGTTCAACTGCTGGAGACAGTTTGCAAATCTTTAAGTGATGATGATCATTAGTGATTCGTATTGCAGGTCTATTTGTTTTGGATTGTACTGGATAAATATACATATACATTATACTGGATAAAATATACAGTATCTTCGTAGTCACGAGAATCTTTTGATATAATATTGCATACATTTAGAAAGGCACATTCCCTGTACTGAAGAACATTTGTAAATTGTATTCATTTTAAGAAATCTATCAAGAATGTTGTATTGAAACTGGATATGGTACTACACAAAGTTACTTTTTGAAAATGTGGATGCATGATTACTAGGCATGGCGACATTTGATATTGATAGTATGTTGTTATAATAAACCATGAATTCCTATACGATGAAAGGATCACCACTGAAATACAGAAGGAATTTGTTTTTTGTTGATGTAAATAATAGTACTCCTTTTTCTTGTTCATCTTTATTATGTACCATTTAGTGGCAATTTATATCTTGTACAGAAGCAAACAAACTTTGACGTTTTAATCACGTGTTTTGGTTAATATCCATAATTATGTGAATATTATTATCTCTTATATCATGGTAGGAATTTGATATGTTAATACTTTGAAGTTGCTTGTTGTAGATACATGTACATGATTGTTTACAAGCACAAACAAAATCTATATTGTCATTATTTTTTTTTACTATCGTATGTAATAGTGAATATAACATAACAAGTTATTTTGCTCGAATCATGATCATGATGTACATAGTAATGTTTGTATTTCTGTACAAATCTAAAGTGCATAAAAGACATATTATAAATGCAGGTTTTCAATGTACAATGAACCTTTACTTCATAATGTAAATAATGTATTTGACAAGTAAAGTCTTTGCTGAGTTTTTTATGCATAATGATATTGCGATGTAAGGCTTATTTTGTAAAGCCGTTTAGCCGTTCATCAGACGATGTTTTTAATGTATATTTTATATTTGTTTGTATGTTATTATCTTTTTGTAAGACAACAAATTTCTTCTGAAGTTCAAAAAATTCAAATCCAAAAAAGAATACTCTGCTAACATTCTCTGATTGTATACAAATATAGCTGTATTACTAATGTACCTGGTTCGTTTAAAATGATTATTTAGAATATTGTATGCTTTTTGGAGTTCATTCTTCGTTATCCTTATATCAAGGAATGTATATGAGATTGTGTGTTTTTTTCTTCACAACTTCATTGTATTAACTCTAGTTTTATGATCAGTTGATATTTCCTAAATGTCAAGCCTTTTCACTTCTGCCATGTCTTAAGAGGAATGTTACTAAAGAGTCACTATCCATGTGATAGTTATTCTACGGGAAATACTTATCTAGTTTCTTTCTGACATTAATTTGGTGCAAGAAGGAATATCTTATAACTGGTATTCCAAAGTTATACTGATGCCCAGTATATAACATGTGCACGCATTGTATACTGTATATATGAAATAGTTTTCACTAAAATGAAAGATTGTCATTGTGTTTGTGTTGTGATACACGAGAATTTCCTGTATTGATATTTGCACTTGAAGAAAAAATTTGATGGAGATTACAAAGTTTGCATTCCGTTTTGGTATATTGATTTTTCAATACCAAATATTGTATGTGTATAATATCGCTAAGCCACTGATACTAAATATTACATTTTTCTAAGATGTATTATTGCGATGCAAATATTACGCTGGAATGTGTGTTGTATATAGATTTGATCAATGGCATATAAACTGAGTCATTCGTTGAATTAAGAGATGTAACCTGCTTTGAAATACAATTTGCTCTACGGAAGCACTGCATGGTTAAAGGGCCCATTGTGATGTACAATTGTGAATGAATTACTTTGTTTAAAATGAAATTTCTTGATCTGTGATAAATAGATATATCACAAATGTTACCTTTTCACTTGTAAAAATTCCATGTTCCAAACCGTGTCAGTACTGTTATGCTATTGGAAGATGAAGCCGTTTCATATATTTTGAATATGATTATGGTACATTTATATATAGCCGTATTATGTGTGTTATAAAATTAATGTGGAAAGAATATCAACTGTTATTAGTTTTGAGATATGAATAACGATCTGCAAATTATGAAGTAGAAACAAATTTGCAGATCACCATTGTATTACTGCTAAAAATATAATAAAGATAGGAGTTCTTCTCTATATTGAGAGGATCTTACGAGTCTTAAGTATATTTAATATGTCTAAGATCAGTATTCTGATCATGCTGTCTTACAATACTTTTCTATAAGATTGTAAGTGTAACAATTTAGCCTATTTATGGCTAATTATGACGCTTTCTTTACGATGTGTAAAGATTACTTGGTATGACTACACCTGCAGTTTGTCAATCTCTTCAAAATGAACACTGGAATTGTTGACGATATAAGATGAATAATGATTCACGATTTTATGCATGATTTGTTGATATAGTAATGGATTACGATATCATAATGAACATTACGAATGAATGTGTAAGTTGGAAAGAGAATAAATGTCGATTTTCCCCGACAATTAATGCACGTTATTTCTGATTCATTTGTATTCAGGGCTAGTGACTGAGGAAATGAAACTATATTAAAAAAGTTATTTAAGAATGGAAAGAAATATCATGTGTATAATGATAGAGTGATCAAACGATTAAATCTACATAATAAATAATGTTTGGTCAACATGTTAGAATAAACGATTGATTGATTGATTGATTGATTGATTGATTGATTGACTGATTGATTGATTGATTGATTGAATGAATGAATGAATGAATGACCAGCCGACAGATTGAATAAGTCATTAATGATTGGTTGAATAAATGAACACATGAATTAATAAATAAAAGATCAACCGGCTGATGGAATGATTTTGAAGCTGTGATCTAATGAAAATAAATATTTTAATACAAATCATCAAACGCGTAAGGCTAGTCAAGAGCTATACTGTACTTTTCTGTAAAAATAGACATTTGCCTACAACGAACCGAAAATGGTCTTTTAAACTAGAGCTTTCCGTTTTTCAAAAGCAGCTTCGTCTTGAAGTTTATCGGAAATCGTCTATTATAGGGCGCTATACGCAATAGTATGAATGTAGAATGGCCACTGGAATATTATTTTCTTCTCCTTCCTCTTTCTCTATGGGGAGGGGGGGTGGGATTGGTAAATACAAGGCAGGGCCTCTATCACCTGGTTCATGGATTTGCAAGAAGCTATCACTTGCACTCGAGAAAATAACAATGCTACTAATAATGACAATAAGAAAACGATGATGATGATGATTTCAAAATATAATGATAATGATAATAATCATGATAATAATAATAATTATGATAGTGATGATAATGAGGAGAAGAACAACAACAACAAGACATTTTAATTAGAAGAGAGCGACAAAGAGAGAGAGAGAGTGAGATGTCAGATGAGAGCCTATCTGAGGGGCACAACTCGGGTGTCGAGCCTCGAGATTAAACGAAATGAAAAAACGTTATGCTTTAATAGTAAAACGTGTCATGCGTTCGCACCCTGCCCCAGTCAAACAATCAAGTTGTTTTTCTTTTTCTTGCTTACCCCCCACACCTCCAGTTATAGAACCGTGAAATTAATCATTGTTACATCAAAAAAAGCATTTCAACATAATTACAATAAAATACTTTTCAGTAACGATCGGCAGAAGCGGAGCTCCCGGCCATATCTCCTTTCTTCTATTTTCTTTTATCACGGTCATCAATTATTTTATTTGAATGAGTTGCAAATCTGTGTGAATAAGAGGAAAAAAGAATCTTGAGTAGATTAGTACTGAAATAGATATAGCCTAGCTGAGTTGGTACAAGACTTTTGTTGGCAAAGGGGCGGTTTCATACGTGACATGCCGAAACAAATGTTAGGGTCTTATACGGGGTTTTACTGTTTTGGATTGAAATTGAAGTTAGGGCTCAACGCGGCATATCGGAGGGCTTATCGACACAATACATACAATAATGGCCAAAGTATGACATTTCAACTAAATAATGACTTACACCATATCAAAGCTGAAAAGTTACTCTTTATACTGTCATGTATGTCACATGCCGAAAGTGTTTGTCTGGCAATAATGTGCTGGGTTGAGCCCTAACTTCAATCTGAAACCTAACTTCCAGCATGAGACATGTATGAGAGTATTATATATGCCTAGTTCACATGTGCTCTATACGGCTAGGATAAGGCGGTCGTACGCCCTAAAAATCTCGAGACACATGACAGCCTCAAGGTCACCCTAGGGCGTATCCCTATCTTTACAGGCCGTACGGGCCGCCGCACAGTGGGCCAGGGAGGAACCAAAGTGTGCCAAAACTAATTTCTGGTGATTTATTTTCTATAAATCCATAGGAAATGTTTGGATGTCCAGGGATTTCCGCTTAAATGGTATTACCAACATTTCTCTGATATCTAAGCTTTAAGTTGATACCAGATTTGGCTGCCCGATTGTACCCGTTATTATGTTAGAGCCGTTTTCCTTTGCCCCGAAAAATGTGTTTATTTTGGTCCGCGGTGTCAGAACAAGTGCCACGCGCCCCCAAGCGTGTTACACCCACAAATGTAATAACTCCCACAAATGTAATAACGCCCACAAATGTAATAACACTTTACCCACAAATGTAACAACACCCACAAATGTAATAACACTTTACCCACAAATGATCGTCCGCTCTCGATCGATCTCTAATAGGCGGACGATCGGTGCGGGTAACATTCTACGCGGTCACACCGGCGCACAGTGGGCCAGGGAGGAACCAAAGTGCGCCAAAACTAAGTTTGGGGGATTTTTTTTTTCCAATTTTTTTCTTGCCCAGTTGAAAGGTAATACATAGAGGAATACCTCAGTGAAATATTTAATTCCGTTATGCACAATAAGGGTATAAATTTACTACTTCAAACAGCAAAATCCTAC
The DNA here is from genome assembly GCA_035222895.1 of Strongylocentrotus droebachiensis. Classification (NCBI taxonomy): domain Eukaryota; kingdom Metazoa; phylum Echinodermata; class Echinoidea; order Camarodonta; family Strongylocentrotidae; genus Strongylocentrotus; species Strongylocentrotus droebachiensis. The sequence continues at coordinate 655,238 of JAVYIG010000048.1, read as the reverse complement.
ATATTCACAGTTTTAGTGCAAAAGTGACTTATTTTATAAATCTTTCAATTCAACATGAAGTTTTTAAGTTATTGATATGAAATTGCTCTCACATATTCCTGATAGTTCATTTCGTTGAATGAATGGGTTAAAATTAATAAGAACACAATCTTCATGATATATTATAGGGTAATTCACTGAAAAATGGACTAATTATCCATGTTTTTTATAAATCCAGAAGAAATGTTTAGATCTCCGCAGTGTACCGCTTAAATGTTAATACCACCATTTCCTCTGATGTCTAAGCTTTAAGTTGATACCAAATTTGGCTGCCCGATCTTGCCCATTGTTATGTTAGAGCCGATTTCCCTTGCCACATTGCCCCGAAAAATGTGGGTTTTGGGGGTCCGCGGCTGAATCATGAAGGATTCGTGGTCATAAATCACGGCGCGAGGGGGCGCGTGACACTTATTCTGACACCGCGGACCGAAATAAACACATTTTCGGGGCAATGTTGCAAGGAAAACGGCTCGAACATAATAACGGGCAGAATCGGGCAGCCAAATCTGGTATCAACTTAAAGCTTAGACATCAGAGAAAATGTTGGTAATAAAATTTTAGCGAAAATCCCTGGAAATCCAAACATTTCCTCTGGATTTATAAAAAATAAATCCCCAAACATGAGTTTTGGCGCACTTTGGTTCCTCCCTGGCCCACTGTGCGGCGCGCCTGCATGCCGATATTGTTTGTAAATAAGTGCACACCTGACTGCATGGTTTATGGTGAAACTGGACGTGGTAAGTACTCGATAAAATTAAGTGTAGAATGATTGGATATTCAGGCGCGGATCCAGGATTTTCCAATAGGGGGGGGGGGCCGAAAATTTTAAAATCGCATAGACCAATATTTCAACTTAACATACCAATACTGACAAGGTCATAGCACCTTACCGGTACCTATAAGCGGGCACAATTTTGGAGAGGGGGCAGGCTCGCGTCATGTATGTTGTCCGATATCAACATCCGCCTTTTTTTTTTAATTTATGCCTTTTTTCCCCTTTGACATTTCATTAAATTATTAGAGAAAGAAGACGATTCATCGTACCGTTCCGACTCTTAGTTCATGTTTCGCCCCTCCCGCGCGAAGCGCGGAAGTTTTGACGTTTCATTACATCATTAGAGAAAGATGACGATTGGTTGTATACTGTTTTTGACTCTTAATCCTTGTCTGGTTTCGTTTCCCCCCTCTCCCACGCGAAGCGCGGAAGCTTCCAAGTTTCATTGAATGATTAGAGAAAGAAGACGATTCGGTGTACCGTGTCCTTGTCTGAATTCAGATCCCCCCCCCCTCCGCCTCTCCCGCGAAAAGCGCGGAAGCTATGACGTTTCATTAAATTATTACTCTTAAAATCTTTGTCTGAACTCAGTTTCCCCCATCCGCGCGAAGCGCGGAAACTTTGACGTTTCGTAACATTTTTAGAGAAAGAAGACGATTCGTTGTACTGTTTTCGACTCTTAGTTCATGTTTCGCCCCTCCGCGCGAAGCGCGGAAGTCTTGACGTTTCATTACATCATTAGAGAAGCTTCCACGTTTCATTGAATTATTGGAGAAAGAAGACGATTCGTTGTACCGTGTCCTTGTCTGAATTCAGATCCCCCCTCCCGCGCAAAGCGCGGAAGCTTTGACGTTTCCCTAAACTATTACTCTTAATCCTTGTCTGAATTCAGTTTTCCCCCTCTGCGCGAAGCTCGGAAGTTTTGACGTTTCGTTAAATTATTAGAGAAAAAAGACGATTCGTTGTATACTGTTTTCGACTCTTAATCCTGGTCTGAATTCAGTTTTTCCCTCCCTTAATCCTTGTCTGAATTCGTTTTTCCCCTCTCCCATGCAAAGCATGGAACCTTCCTGTGTTTCATTAAATTATTAGAGAAAGAAGACGATTCGTTGTACTGTGTCCTTGTCTGAATTCAGATTCCCCCCTCCCGCGCAAAGCGCGGTAGCTTTGACGTTTCATTAAATTATTAGAGAAAGAGGACTAATTGTACTGTTTTCGACTCTTAATCCTTGTCTGATTTCGGTTTCATTAAATTATCTGAGAAAGAAGACAATTCGTTGTACCGTTCTCTACTCTAAATTATTGTCTGAATTCAGTTTTCCCATCCCGCGCTTCGCGCGGGAGCTTTGACATTTTCATTAAATTATAAGAGAAACAAGACGATTCGCTGTACCGTTCTCTACTCTAAATCCTTGTCTGATTTCAGTTTCATTAAATTATCAGAGAAAGAAGACGATTCGTTGTACCGATCTCTACTCTAAATCCTTGTCTGAATTCAGTTTTCTCCCCTCCCGCGCGAAGCGCGGAACCTTTACGTTACCCTTAATCATTACTCTTAACCCTTGTCTGAATTCTTTTTTGCCCATCCCGCGCGAAGCGCAGAAGCTTTCAGGTTTATTAAAATGATTAGAGGAGAAGGCGATTCGTTGTACCGTGTCCATGTCTGAATTTAGTTTCCCCCCCCCCCCCCTCCCGCGCGAAGCAAGGTAGTTTTGGCGTTTCATTAGAACTTATTCCTTTTAATCCTTGTCTGAATTCATTTTCCCCTCCTGCGCTGACGTTACGTTAAATTATTAGAGAAAGAATACGATTCGTTGTACTGTTTTCGACTCTTAATCCTTGTCTGAATTCAGTTACCCCCTACCGCGCGAATCGCGGAAGCTTTGACGTTTCATTTAATTATTAGAGAAAGAAGACAATTCGTTGTACCGACTTTTAATCATTGTCTGAATTTTCAAAAATGTTTCTCTGTCCCATCGAGAAAAAACTATCGACACTGCGGACCCGACACAGCAACATAATTATCATGCGTATCTTTATTGCTCCCTCGACGTGGCGACTCCACCCAACATCCCCCTCTCTCTCTTACTCCCACCCCTCTTCCCTCAGGCCCTTATACCTACATCTCTCTCTCCTCTCTATCATCCTCGTTTCTTTTTTCTCTTTTTTTTTTCTTTTTTTCTTTTCTCCTTTTCTTTCTTTTCCTTTTCTTTGCCTTTCCCCTTTTTTTTTTGTCCTCCCCTCCGCTCACTTTTCCCGACAGCTGCACAATTTTACCGACAATATCCACTCCCCCCCCCCCCCCTTAGCAACGCCTCTGAGCGCAGGGTCTGTTTTAAACGTTTAACTTCGAATCCGCGGCTCAGGATTTAATGTGACCTGCCCCCTCTATTCAATAGCCCCCCCCCCCTCCACTCCAATAACGTCTCCCAAGCCTTCTGGAATAACCCCCGATCTCCCGATTACAATTCTACTCCTCTTTATAGGGCCGGGCGGGGATTCATCATGAGTGCTTTTACATGAACCTTTTAAAAATAAATATATTATGCTGGATTTCGACCCGGATTGCAAAAACTAAAATGATAGGATGATCATCCCCAGTATACGCTTGCAGTTCACAGTCATGTGCAACCCCTTCCTCCTTATTCCCTTATCCACCGTTACCGTCAATGCCATTTACATATGGCCGGCCCCCTCTTCAGTAACGGCCCAAAGCCTTCGGAAATGACCCCCAAAATTTCCTGATTACCTTTCTGCCGCCCTTTGGAGGGGCCGGGCGCAGCCTTTTCAGAAGTGTTTTTACACAACTCTTTTCAGGTACTACGGCTCATAAACAAGTATGCTTAGAACTATTGAAAATAAGCTGAATTCAGACTCAGTTTTGCACAACCTAAAAATTACAATACGGACAGTCACCCCCCCCCCCCCATCCATGCGCGTGCATTTCAAACGCGCATACCCCCCCCCCCCCCCAGTTTTCCCTTACTCGTTGTTTCCGTCACTTTGTGCCATTTCCTTGTCTTTCTTCATTTCTCACCCGGCTTCTCTCTTCTTTTTCCTTTCTCTTTTCTCTCTCTCTCTCTCTCTCTCTCTCTCTCTCTCTTTTGTTTTTTTGTTTTTCTTTTCTCTTCTCCTTTCTTCTCCTTTCTTTCTCTCCTCCTTTCTTTTTTCCCTTCTTTTCTCCTCCTTTTCCTTTTTTACTTTTTTTGCGCCTCCAATAGGGGGGGCCGCGGCCGTTTCGGCCCCCCTGGATCCGCCATTGGATATTGGGTTAGATTAGTTTAAAGGGAAGCTATTAAAGTATTCATTGATTCTTTTTAAGTTTCTGTTGCAGTTGTAAAGTGAAGGACAAAGTTTAATTAATATAAAGTCACAATGGGTTGAATTTCTAGCAGATAGTTTTGATTATGCAGGACTTGGGAACGTCTGGCGAGCTCAAGGAGAAGGATATAGTGCTGTCTGGATTATGAATACTATGAAAACCGGCTTTCTGACATATCTATTCAGGAATGGAGCGCAGCTACCTCTGTACCTGGTCAAATCGTATTCGCACGAACTATAGGATGTTTAAAAATAAGTTGGTTTATGAAAAATACCTGCAGATATCATGTCAGAATTAGGAAGCAATAACTTTAAGTGAATTTAGATGTATAACACAAAGATTACCAGTTAATAAAGGTATATTTGATGCAAATATAGTAGATGATTTGCAATGCCCACTCTGTACACCAACAGATATTGGTGATGAATTTCATTATATTTTTGTATGTCCATTCTTTGAAAATGAGAGAAAATGTATATACCAAATAACTTGTGTGGTAGTAGCTGTAGACCAAGTGTGTTGCACATGGATAAGGTTTTTAATACAGCTCATGCTTGCTAGTTAAAAAAATTAGCCAAATTTGTTTAGAATCATTATGTCACGTTTTTCAAAAGAGTCAAGGGTAGATGGTAATACTGTAAATCAGTGGCGTAATGAGCAAAAACGTTTGGGGGGCTGACAAAAAAAAATCCGCAGCACCCCACTCTAACATGCAGGCCCTGCTGAACGTTTCGCAAAGTGAGGGTCTAGGGGCGGAGCCCCCGAAGCTCAAGGGGTATGGGCATCAGTGGCGTATCCAGGAATTTCTTACCAGGGAAAGGGGGGTACAAAATGGCATGGGGTATATATGTAAAACGATGAAGCGACAGAACGAGGCTTTAGCGGCGAGGGAGCGGAGCGACCAAGCGGGGGTGGGTCTGGGAGGGGGTTCTGGCCCCCTCCTATAGTAAGAAGCATTTGCAATTTTAAAACCAAATTAGTCGCATTTTCAGGCACTTCCTGGAATTATATGACGTAAAATTGCTTTCTCCTACCCCTTCCAAGAGTAGGGATCTTTTGCAATTTGAGAACCACATTTGGCGCATTAATGTCCACCGGCACTTCCTGGAAAAAACAAAACAAGGCCTTCTGATTGGTTAGAATTTAGAGAAAAGTGATCTGTCACGTCCTGAGACGTTGTATATGCTAGATCTTTGTCAGTGGGGGAGTGCATGGGGAGGGTGTAGAGGCCTCTGATTACCGACAAAACGAGGAACCAATTACCGACAAATATATAGGATTTCCCGGCCAAATTCGCGAGTTTGTCATTCGAATTCATTTACTTTGCATTTAAGTTAGCGCAGATCAGCTTTGCCATGCCAATTATCATTCAATTTTCCCGATTTTGTATTTAATTTAGGATTTTGGTCGAAGGATTTCATAGATCTGTCATTCAATTTAGAAACTGCTCAACTAGCATTCAAATTAATCGTCACTTGTCGAGGCGTCATTTTTATCATTCAAATTAACACCTGTCATTCGTATTCGAATAATGTTTATTCAAGTTAGGAATATTAGGGGGAAGAAATGCAACACACGTTTACAGCTTTAAAAAAATGCAATTAAATACATGATTTGCTATTGGGGTCTTTTCTGTTATTCCATTTATTAATTTTGATGACAAAGCATTATTTTTGTAGTCAGACATTAGGTAAAGAAAGGGCGAAATCAAGGGATATGGCATCTCTGAACGGACATGTTACATATACCCCGGAAAAGTGGGGACACGAAAACACCTACCCCAGTCACAATATTGTACCCTTCCTCCATAATGAAATTGTGATAAATTTATGATGAAACACAAGACAAACAACTTCCTTACATGAAAATTTACACAAATATTGAGACCATCAAGTCCGTAGATGTACAGTAAGTCTTTTTTTAAACAATCAAACTTAAAGGCTGATGAATATCTGATAAATCTAAAAGTATATAAAGAGTATAAATGCAAGAAAATAAAATAGGATGAAATACACATGAAAAAACGATCTTGAAAGAAAAAGAATGAGCAATAAAAAGTGTTTAAAAAACGAGAAATGTATATTGACCATTAATTTTAGTGCACAAAGTGCTAATTTGAATGCTACAAATGAATTAGAATGCTAAAAGTACACCGTCGCGATGTCAGAAAATCGTGTTGCGCTAAATCGAATGACCAAATAGCGAAATAAGCAATTTGTTCATTAATTGGAATGAAACATACATAGATTCTAACGAAAACTTCATAGATTTTAAATCTAGAAAAAGGAATATAAACCCGAGATATACCCGACAGCACTAAAACCGTCGAATTTGAACGCAAGACAAATGAATTTGAATGACAAACTCGCGAATTTGGCCGGGAAATCCTACATGTATATTAATGCCAATGTCCAAATGTCCACAAATTTAACCCTATAAACCCGGGGCCAGGAACTAAGTTATTTTTCAGTCTCCCCCCTCCTGCGCGAAGCTCGGAAACTTTGACACTAATTCATTAAATTATTAGAGAAAGAAGACGATCCGTTGTACCGTTCTCGACATTAATTCTTGTTTGGATCCAGTTCCCCCCCCCCCCCCCCTGCGCAGCAGTTTTGACGTTTCAATAAATTATTACTCTTAATCCTTGTCTGAATTCATTTTTGCCCATCCCGCGCGAAGCGCGGAAGCTTTGACGTTTCATTAAATTATTAGAGAAATAAGACGATTTGTTATATCGTGTTCTTGTCTGAATTCAGTTTCCCCCCTCCCGCGCATAGCGCGGAAGCTTTGACACTTCATTAAATTATTAGAGAAAGAAGACGATTCATTGTACCGGTTCCGACTCTTAATCTTGTCTGAATTCATTTTCGCCCATCTCGCGGAAACTCTGACGTTTCATTAAACTATAACTCATAATGCTTGTCTGAATTTATTTTAGCCCATCTCGCGCGAAGCGCGGAAGCTTTGACGTTTCATTACATTATTAGAGAAAGAAGACGATTTGTTATATCGTGTTCTTGTCTGAATTCAGTTTCCCCCCTCCCGCGCAAAGCGCGGAAGCTTTGAAACTTCATTAAATTATTAGAGAAAGAAGACGATTCATTGTACCGGTTCCGACTCTTAATCCTTGTCTGAATTCTTTTTCGCCCATCTCGCGCGAAGCGCGGAAACTCTGACGTTTCATTAAACTTTAACTCATAATCCTTGTCTGAATTCATATTCGCCCATTCCCCGCGAAGCGGAAGCTTTCACGTTTCATAAAGTTATCAGAGAAAGAAGATTGTTGTATCGTGTTCTTGTCTGAATTCAGATTTTCCCCCTCCCGTGCAAAGCGCGGAAGCTTTGACACTTCATTAAATTATTAAAGAAGGAAGACGATTCGTTGTACCGTTCTCGCCTCTTAATCCTAGTCTGAATTCAGTTCCGGCAGTGCTTGTCACAGTTGCTTCTGGAAAGATTTTTTTTAGTAGTGTTACTGTTAGTGGCCACGGCCCCTTAGTGACTATAAAAGAACATAGTAATGCTCTTCCTGGCCATTTGGGAATGGAACAGAAATGGAGAAACGCGCATCTGTTAAAAATCATGTGATTTCACGAACATTTATACATCACTTGTATATGGAATTGAAAATAAGTCATGGTTCAATTTTATTTGGGGGGGGGGGGCTGGCGCCCCCCCCCCCCTAGCCAGGCGCGGATCCAGGATTTCTTAGGGGGGGCCCAAATTTGAAATTATGCGAGCCAAAAATTGGTACGTAATGGTGACCAGCAGTGACGTAATGCGGGGGGGGGGGTGGGTGCAGGAAGGGGCGAGTTTCCCCCTCCCTCCTCCGCAAAACGCGGAAGCTTTAACGATTCATTAAATCATTAGAGAAAGAAGACGATTCGTTGTACAGTTCTCGACTCTTAATCCTCGTCTGAATTCAGGTTTCCCCCTCCCGCGCGAAGCTTTTACGATTCATTAAATCATTAGAGAAAGAAGACGATTCGGTGTACCGTTCTCGACTCTTAATTCTTGTTTAAATTTACTCCCACCCGACCCCCCCCCCCCTCCTGCGCGAAGCGCGGAAGCTTTGACGTTTCATTAAATTATTAGAGAAAGAAGACGATTCGTTATACCGTTCTCGAGAATAATCCTCGTCTAAATTCAGTTCCCCCCCCCCCCTCCCGCGCATAGCGCGGAAGCTTTTAAGTTTCATTAAATCATTATAGAAAGAAGACGATTCGTTGAACAGTTCTCGACTCTTAATCCTCGTCTGAATTTCCCCCCCCCTCCCACGCAAAGCGCAGAAGCTTTAACGATTCATTAAATCATTAGAGAAAGAAGACAATTCGTTGTACCGTTCTCGACTCTTTATTCTTGTCTAAATTCAGTCCCACCCCCCCCCCACCCCCTCCTGCGCGAAGCTTTGACGTTTCATTAATTTATTAGAGAAAGAAGACGATTCGTTGTACTGTTCTCGAAAATAATCCTCGTCTGAATTCACTTCCCCTCCCCCTCCAGCGCGAAGCGCGGAAGCTTTGACGTTTTATTAAATTATTAGAGAAAGAAGACGATTCGTTGTACCGTTCTCGACTCTTAATTCTTGTCTAAATTTAGTCCCACCCGCCCCTCCCCCCTCCTGGAAGCTTCTACGTTTCATTAAATAATTAGAGAAACAAGACAATTCATTGTACAGTTCTCGACTCTTAATCCTCGTCTGAATTCAGGTTTCCCCCTCCCGCGCGAAGCGCGGAAGCTTTTACGATTCATTAAATCATTAGAGAAAGAAGACGATTCGTTGTACCGTTCTCGACTCTTTATTCTTGTCTAAATTAAGTCCCACCCCACCCCCACCCCCTCCTGCGCGAAGCTTTGACGTTTCATTAATTTATTAGAGAAAGAAGACGATTCGTTGTACTGTTCTCGAAAATAATCCTCGTCTGAATTCACTTCCCCCCCCCCTCCAGCGCGAAGCGCGGAAGCTTTGACGTTTTATTAAATTATTAGAGAAAGAAGACGATTCGTTGTACCGTTCTCGACTCTTAATTCTTGTTTAAATTTTAAAGATGTTCTTCGTCTGCTTCTTTTTCTTTCTACGTCCTCTTCCTTTTCTCTCCTCTTTTTTTTTAGAGAGGGGAGGGGGGCGGTGATTGTTTGGGGGCCGCCCCTACTGCCCCCCTGGCTACGCGCATGCGGTCAGATTAACACATTTTGATACCTTGTCCGACCCCGGAAGCTCAGACGTTTAAGGCAATAAATTACGGTCAGATAAGCATTCAGGGGCCCGCCTTTAATAGGGCCCCTGGTGGGGTCGAGGCTGTGGAGCCCCCGGAAGCTCAGGGTTTTTAGGCGTTTAATTACGGTCAGATGAGCATTTTTTTATAATCCTTATTATTTTGTCACACTGGCAGGACACTTAGGCGTGGGGTCAAGGGGGCGAAGCCCCCCAAAATCAGGTTTTTAGGCATTAAATTACCGTCAGCTGAGCATCTAAGGGCCCGCCTTAGGGCCCAAGGTGGAATCCAGGGGGCAGAGCCCCCGGAAGCTCAGGGGTTTTAGGCGTTTATTTACGGTCACATGAGCATTTTTTTATAATCCTTATTATTTTGTGACACTGGCAGGACACTATTTGGCGTGGGGTCCAGGGGGCGGAGCCGCCCAAAAAAAAATCAGGGGTTTTAGGCATTAAATAACCGTCAGATGAGCATGGAACGGCTCTAGGGCTCTAGGTAGGGCTCTAGGTGGAATCCAGGGGGCAGAGCCCCCGGAAGCTTAGCGGTTTTAGTCATTTAATCACGGTCAGATGATCATATGTTGATGCCTCATTATTTGTTGACACTGGCAGTTAACTATTCTTTCTTTCTTGCTCCATTTCTTTTTTATTTCTCTTTAATATACTTTTTTGTTAAAGTGTGGGGGGGGGGGGGCTCGAGGCTCCCGATTTCCGCCGTTCCTCGGGCCCTGACATGTAGGAATCTCAAAAATCATATTTCTTGCCTGGCTGTAAATTTAGGAATTTGTCATTTTCCAACAAACGCATAAAAAAGTATAATTTACTAAAAAGTGAGGAAAAATCTCGGAAATTATGTAATTTCAGCATTATTTGTAATCCACAATTATGGAATTAGAAATAAAAACACGTTTGAATTTGATTTCCCCCAAGCCCCCCCCCCCCATCAGTACGCCAGTATCTCCTCTTTTCCTTTTTTCTTTTCCTTTCCTTCCTTCTCTATTATTTTTTTGATTGGAAGGGGGGGGGGGCAACAGCTTGGGAAGCAAGGCCTTTTCGACCCCCCCCCCGATCTCCTTCTTCCCCTTTAACTTTTCTTCTTCCTCTTCTTTCTTTCCCTTTCTCTCTTCTTTCCCTTTCCCTTCTCTTCCTTTCTTCTCTTTTTTTTTTTTTTTTTTTTTTTTGCCGGGGGGGGGGGGGCCAAGGCCCGCTCGCCCCCCCCCCCTGGATCCGCGCCTGCCCCTAGCCCCCCACCAGTACGCCAGTGCTGTAAATGATAGCTCACAAGTAAGCAATGTTTTTAGGCACACTCGTAGCGGTAGGAGGGTGAATTGCCCAGTTCGCCTTGATTTGTAAATATATTTATTTGTTCATATATCACATGTTTATCATTGTTCATGGTCACATGTTTGTCTTTGTTCATATTATCATATTATTTTTATTATTGTTCATGTTATCACATGTTTATAATTGTTATACTATTGTTATATTGATACTATGTTGTAAATATGTTTGTACTAGCTCTCATACCCCGAGAGGGGGTCGATATAATTATAAAGTCAATAAAATCTTACAATCTTACACAACTTAGTATGGTATTAATTCTTCACACTATATTTATTATATTGTACCTCCCAATAAATATGGGACAAGGTAATGAAAGATAAACAATTCTCTTTAACACAATCATGCATGATCCGATCATCATCAATATTGTGTAATTTCTCGGTTCTTGCTGTTGATGCTGCTGCTGTTGTTTTTGATCTATTATATATTTAAAGTTGAAATCTGTATAGGCCTAATAGATCGAAATTATTAGTTCTTCAACTGCAAATTGTATATATATTGGGGGGGGGCAAATCATATTTCATCGAGTGTATCATTTTGTCTGTAGCATACCTATAGCAGGGGCGGATCTAGCTTTTTGCTAAGGGGGGGGGGTTGACCAAAATAATGACGATGCGGAGCATCGTCCACGAGCCGCGAAGCGGCGAGCCGATTTTTTTTGGGGTGTTTATTTGAACCCCGTAAGTGATGTTTTCCTGGCATCTATTAACACAATGGAGACCATAAAAAGCAGTGCATGATAACGTCTTTTTAAATCAAGTAACAGTTAAATACACAGTTATATCCAGAGTTATCATGTGTTTGGTTAAGTTACCTGATGAGTTGAATATCTTCTCACAATATTTGCACTTGAAAGGGTTTCTCTCCAGCGTGCGTTCTTTTTTCTTTCTTTTTTTCTTTCTTTTTTTCTTTTTTTTTCCTTTTTTTTTTTTTTTTTTTTTTTGGGCCGCCCAAGGGGGGGGGTTGCAACCCCCCCAACCCCCCCCTGGATCCGCCACTGCTATAGCCACGATGAATGCCCTGGATGTCGTTTTTCTTGCGCAATAATTACGTTTTTACGCAAGTTGAGGTTAATATGGAAGCCAACTGTAACACTGTCAAAATGTCGAATGAATTTGATTAGACCTCTAAAATTCCTATGGACTCGTGCAGACGATAATGAACCCCAGTCACACAGATAACCGATAACACTTTGTCCATACTTGCATGAGGGTATTGTAATTTTTGTTTGATCTGCATGTTGTTGGTCCTTCGTCTGATGTCGGCCTCGTCGGTGTGACTAGTGTGGGTATAAAAACAGAATACTGGGGATTCCCACAGACTCTTCCATTATAACATGAGGGGATACGTCTAGCATGCTCTGAATGAGCGGTCTCTGCTAACCAAAATTACAAATGATTTGACAACATTAATGATTAAAAAGAATAAATTACATTGCTCTTCTCACTTTCACAATGAACAAGATCGTTATTCTTAAATTGATCATTCATATATAGCGCGAATGTAGAATTATAAAATAAAATAAATTACCCCAAGGATCATTCATGTGAAGTTGCCAAATACTTCCTGCTTGGGCTTACAGTGTATACGGTACGGTATATTGCGTACTCGACTAAAGTCCACCATCGGCCAAGGCCAAGGCAATGCCCAATTTATGGATCATAAAATAAAATGCTACTAGATAGTGTGAAGTTGCCTCATTTCGTTACTCCTACTTCATCTGATTTGATCGCGGAACATGCAGAAAGGGGGTCGACTTCCCACTGTCTTTTGCAAACGTGGATGCTCTGATCACAATTTGGACACATAATTTATAGACAGTCGAACTAGCTGTCCTTTGACCATGGCACGTGAGTATTTTTAGCACATGACTCTCTTGGTACTTGATACTTGGTTGCTAATCCTCCGATAAAATCCAACAGGAGTTTTGACTGGAGGTGTGTAGAAAATAGAGAGAGAGAGAGAGTGGTCTCATTCTCTAGTTGTTGATCTGAAAATTTTCTCGAAAGGGTGCGTCGACTGGTCTTTCACATCACTGATGTGAAAGACCAGTCGACGCACCCTTTCGAGAAAATTTTCAGATCAACAACTAGAGAATGAGACCACTCTCTCTCTCTCTCTATTTTCTACACACCTCCAGTCAAAACTCCTGTTGGATTTTATCGGAGGATTAGCAACCAAGTATCAAGTACCAAGAGAGTCATGTGCTAAAAATACTCACGTGCCATGATGTCATCAGTTGTTTAAAAATGTTAAAGGAATAGAAATGTCATTTTATAAATTGAAATGATCAAAATTGAAACTACTTTTTACGTAGTCTTGTAGATCAGGCGTTTATAACAATTGAATCAGTAAATAAAAAGAAACACAATGAAATTAATTAATAACAAATGTCAAATAAAGGTGTTTAGGTAGTCTTACATATCAGTCGTTTATTTATTGAAATAAAAAATAACATCCATTTCTTTTTTTGTATGGAATTACATTTTTAAAATGTTAACTAGTCTTGCATAACTAAATTACAAATAAAAAATAATTGCCATTTTACTTAATCAGACTTCTACTTCTACTTCTATGGTAATTAATACTCGCGCCTGTTCAGCATCTACATGTAGATGAGGGTAAATATACATGTACATCTCCAGGCACGTACGCAGGGGGGGGGGGGTGGGGATTGGGGTTAAACCACCCCCCTTTAGTTTTGTTTATGTGTGTGTATTATGTTTGTTTTTTTTAGCAACCCCCCCCCCCCCTTTGTCGATTAAAAAAAATAAAAAATAATAATAATAATTAAAAAAGACCTTACCCCCCCCCCCTACAGAGCCAAATGTCAAATTTTCAAATTTCGAGACCCCCCCAAAAAAAACAAGAGTGTCCTCCTACCCCTCCCCCCCCCCCCCCCCCCGCTGATTTAATTCTGATAAAGGCCTGATCTACAAGACTCAGAAAAAAGTAGTTTCAATTTTGATTATTTCAATTTATAAAACACACCCTTTAGAGAAATTGTATGGTCAATGGTGTTTCAATGGTGGAATTGTATGGTCAATGGTGTTTCAATGATGGAGTTTGTATGATGAATGGTGTTTCAATGGTGGACTTATATAGTGAATGGTGTTTCAATGGTGGCGTCTGATGGTAAAGCCGGGTAATTAAACAAGATATATTATTTTTATTATTACCATCCGCCGGCAGTATCCCGAAGGGGTACTTTGGATTCAGCAGCGTTACGCCGCCGGGTCATACTCTGCCAAATTCCTTGAAGGATTTCGGCTTTCTAATTCTGTATGGAGGTTTTTCTTTGCATGGATAGTAGGTCCATGCCCTTACCAAAAAAACGTAATGGTAAATGAATGGTAGCGTCAATGGTAAATGGTATTTTGATGGTGTGTCAATGGTGAATGGTGTTTCAAATTCAATGGTGGTGTATGATGGTGAATGGTGTTTCAATGGTAGAGTCTGTATGGTGAATGGTGTTTCAATGGTGGAATTGTATGGTGAGTGGTGTTTCAATGGTGGCGTCTGTCTGGTGAATGGTGTTTCAATGTTGGAATTGTACGGTCAATGGTGTTTCAATGGTGGAATTGTATGGTCAATGGTGTTTCAATGGTGGAGTTTGTATGATGAATGGTGTTTCAATGGTAGAGTCTGTATGGTGAATGGTGTTTCAATGGTGGAATTGTATGGTCAATGGTGTTTCAATAGTGGAGTTTGTATGATGAATGGTGTTTCAATGGTGGTGTCTGTAAGTGTAATCAGTATGGTGAATGTTGTTTCAATGGTAGTGACTTTGAGAAAACTAGGTGTCCCTTATACTTAAACTACAATTTGCTCTGTGATTTCGCTTTATTTTTCGTGAATTTTTCTTCATGATCAACGTTTCAAAGCTGACAAACTGCAAGGAATAATACCCTAGTCCTCATTCACCATTGGCATACCACTCACATACCATTCACCAATTCAATTCAATTCAAAAGACTTTATTTCCGTTAAAAAACATACAAATATATACATGTGATAAAGTACAGACAGTTTAAAATATACAAATCATGAGCATTGTGTTAAATTAATTTAAATAAACTGTGAAAATGAGTAGAAGGAAAAGGGAGCACCTGTAGGAAGCTTATGTTAGCTTGTTGATTCAGGCGTCCAAATGAATAAAATAATTACACAGATATAATAACATAATAATGAGTATTGCGCATGTATTTGTTCTACCCCTCCCTCCCTCCCCACCTCACCCCCCCCCCCCCCACCACCTCCCCCCTCCCCCTTCTTTCTCTCTTATGGTAATTTACAAATTATATTTTATTTTAAAATAGGTATTAAACTAAAATAAATTATAGGGATAATAGATATATTTTAAGATTTTTCTTGAATGAGTTTAAGTAAACATATTGAGTGAGAGAGGATGGAAGAGAATTCCATACTGTGGGCCCTGTATACCTTACCGATTGTTGCATGTACTGTTTATCAATATTCCAAATGTGTAACTTTAAACTATTTCGAGTATTATATTTATGAATTTTAGAGTTAGTTTGGAACATAGTGGCAAAAGATGATGGTGCATTACCTTTGACTTACTTGACTTAAGTGCACAGGACGGAGTGTCCCCTTGCGCTCCTACGGGTGGTCTGCCTCCATTCATTTCTGTCCTGGGCTTGGTGTTGGGCAGCCTCCAGGCTTAATCCAGAGTCTTGGCGGATTTGGTCTTTCTACCTCAGGGGAGGACGTCCTGGTGGCCGTGGCACAGTAAAGTCATTGGTGTGGACTTGTATTGGTAGGCGTTCCTGTGGCATACGTACCACATGTCCAAACCATTTCAGGCGGCGGTTGGATATTTCCTCATTTATTGTCTTGGAGATTTTCAATGACTTTCTGATGTCTACGCTTCTGATTTTATCTAGAAAATGGACTCCTGCTATTGTCCGCAGACATCTCATCTCAAAGGTCTCCAGTTTATCCCGGTCAGTTTTCCTTAGCGTCCACGTCTCAGACCCGTAGGTGGCTATAGGACGAATGAGGGCATTATAAATCCTGACCTTCAGGGCTCTTGAAATATCTTGGTCCATATATTGTTTCTCAGTCTGCCAAATGCCCAGGAAGCTAGATTTGTGCGTCTCTTGACATCTTTGGTAACCGAGGGGACTACACTTCCAAGGAAGACAAAGTCTTCTACCTTCTCTATAGGGTTGCCATCTATTGAGGTCTCCTCATCATCGATTGTCATGATTCTGCATTTAGCTGTGTTGATTTTCATTCCCCATTTACCACAAACTTCCACCAGCTTGTTTGTTGATATTTGGAGTTTGTCATAGATGAGTTCGAGTAGAGTGGTGTCATCTGCATAGCGGATGTTGTTAATGCGTATGCCACCCATCTGTACTCCACTGTCTAGGTTTTTGACATCTGCCATCACGAACTCTAGGAAGATGTTGAACAGACTTGGGGAAAGAAGACAGCCTTGCCTGAAGCCTGTCTTAACTTGGAACCATTCCGTAACTTTACCATTTACGATGACAGCACATTTGGTCTGATCATACATATACTTGATGAGGTCAATCAGGTTCTTCTCAACTCCTATTGAAAGAAGGCACTTCCATAAAGCATCCCTCCAGACAGTATCGAATGCTGCTTTGAAGTCCACAAAATTCCAATGGATGGGGATGTGTCTCTCTTTGGCCTTCTCCAGCACTTGCCTGACAATGAAAATAGCATCAGTGGTTCCTCTGGAGCTCCGGAATCCACACTGCTCTTCCGATAAATGCTCTTCAATTGTCCCTTGGATCCTACTGAGCACCATCCTGCAGAAAACTTTAGCTGGCACTGATAGCAGTGTTATGGCTCGGTAGTTAGCTGGGTCAAGTTTATCCCCCTTTTTGTGCACAGGGGTAATAAGGCCTTTGCTCCACTCAACTGGTGTCTTGCCTTGCGTAAAAGCAGTGTTGATGATCTTCAGCAAGATCTGTGCCATTGCTGGACCACCAGCTTTCAGTGTTTCGGCTGCTATGTTATCAAATCCAGTTGCTTTGTTATTCTTTAGAGCCTTGATTGCAGCTTTAACCTCTTCCATGGTAAAAGGTGAAGTCTGGTTTTCAGTAGGAGGAGGTTCAGGTATATTGCGAAGTGTGTTGGTGTCTCTCGGGAACTCTGTATTAAGATGGGTGCTGAAATGTTCTTTCCAACAATCCAAAACATCTCCTGGAGCAGTCTTGAGGACCCCCTCTTTGTTCTTGGCTGCTGGCTGTATCTTCTCCTTCTCACCAGCTAGTTTTCTTACTTTCTTAAATAGCTCATGGCTGTCATTTCGTGCCTGTGCTGCCTCCATTTCCTCTACTTCTTTCTTGAGAGTCTCCCTCTTCCACTTTTTGACTTCATATTTAACCTTTTTGTTAAGGCGCCGATACTTCATAATATGGGGCCTGTCACCACGAAATGAGTCCAGTTGGTCAAAAATTTTATTCCTGTTTTTAAGTATTATATGAATCTACATTAAGTAAGCTTTAAATTAAGGGGTCACACATTAAAATTGATAAATTATATCCAGAAATATGAACAAAAACCTAATTGGACTTTATAAACAATGGGATTACCCAGTTTTGAGATAATTAGGTGTAAAGTTAATGATGCGTAACATATTATAGTCTGGTCAACAACAACATAGCAACAACACACTTCCCATCATTCGATTTCAATGAAACTTTCAACAAACAAAGAATTTAATAAGTCGATTTTTGGAAAAATCTTAAATGTGGTAGGTGGGTCAATTTTCAGTACATACACACTATACATCGCTATTACTACGATTGAGCCTAATGCGACACTGGACTCATTTCGTGGTGACTGGCCCCATATTATGATTATTATGAGGGGAGTTCAGTTTTGTTACCCTAGCCTTCCTTCTGAGTTCACAAGCATCTCTCACATGTTCTGGGAGATGTTTCACTTGTTTCCCTCTCCTGATGCCAACAACTTGCTTGGTAGTCTCATTGGTTGTATTCATGAACTTCAACCAGAGCTCATCTATGTCTGTATCTTCCAGCAGCAACAATGGTTCAAACGCTCCACCAACTCGGGCTTGGAATTCTTCAGCAACAGATGGGTTTTTAAACCTGCCCACATCATATGACTTCTGTACGCTCTTTATTCTTCTAGCTTTTGGTGGCTGAAACTGTACATTGGCTAATACAAGGTTGTGATCTGACCCAATGTCAGCAGAACAGAACGACCTACTATTTTTGACGCTCTTTAAGTCATCTTGGTACACCAAGATAAAGTCAATCTGGTTCTTATATAGGCCACCTGGCGAAGTCCAAGTTGCTCTTCGACAGTCCTTATGTTGGAAGTATGTGTTACTGACTGCTAGCCTATGGATCATACAGAACTCCATTAGCTTTTCTCCTCTGCTATTCATCACTCCAAGTCCAAACTTGCCTAAGGCAGGTGCCCATGTTTTATAGTCTGATCCTATCTTGGCATTAAAGTCCCCCATAATTATCAACTTCTCTTTCTTTGGGATTTTTTGGATATGTAGTTGAAGCAGATCATAAAATTCATCACTCTCTTGATCACTATGTCCACTTGTGGGTGCATAAACTTGAATGATATTCATGACTCCTCCTTTCATCTGGAATTTTGCTGTAATCATTCTGGACGATACTGCTTCATAACCCAGTAGGCAGTGGAGTATATTTGGTGAAATCATTATGCCAACTCACGGCTTCTATTGTCTTTTCGGCTTGACAGTAAAAAGGTGTACCCATCTTTAGTAATGAGGGTCTCTGCATCGGTGAGGTGTGTCTCGCTAAGGCCAAGGATGTCTAGTTGAAATCTCCTTGCTTCCTCCATTAAAATGTCCCAGTGCCTGGTTGTCTTCATTGTCCTCACATTCTAGGCTGCTATACTCAAGCTTCTAGTTTTCATCTTCTCCCCAACTTTGACCCCACCAGGTGTATCCTTAGTCATATCAGGTAGCTTCCCTTGACGAGCGGGATGCATTGTCACAATTGGCCTACTTACACTTGCTCTTCTTGACTGTACTTTGTTGGCCTTCCTTGTTGATGGCGTAGTCTTACTTTTTCTTGATGGATCTTCTGTTGTCCTCTTCTTTGCTGTGTTCTCTGAAGTCTTCTTCCTTGGGTTGTATTCTGTTCCTTCTGCGACTTGTACCTGTAAGGAGGGTGGCAGCCTTGAAAATACCGGCAGATTCTTCGCACCCCTGCCGCTATGCTGCCGTGTAGCAGCCACCGGGACTCGGGGCCATGGCTTTGGATTTTTGTTCATGATTGGTAGATTTCCCGAAGGAGTTTTGACCTGTGTGCTAAAGCACATAAACTGGGCACGCGGTCAATGAATTCCCAGTCTGGTACAGCGATGTTCTGTTACTTGGTACTTGGTAGGATTCCTCCAAAAGACGCCGTAAAGGTGTTTAAACTGGAGGTGTGTCGTTGTGTGCGGCCACCAACTTAAAGTGCTGGTTTTAAGTTGGTTTTAAGCGCAGATTTCAAAGTATTTAAGGAAGGTTGGGCTACAATTGAGGGAGAAAGACTGTTCCAGTCCTTAACTGTCCTTGGGAAGAATGAGTAAGCGTATGCGTCCGTCCTGACTTTGTTGATATAGAATTGTTGGTCATGGCCCCGTCTTGTTCGTTCTACCTTGGGTGAGATGTAATCCTTCTAGTTGATGTCCATCAAGTCGTGAATCATTTTGTACAAACAGGTGATACGAGACTTCCGTCTTTCCTCCTGGAGGGGGATCCAACCCATTGAGTCCTTCAAAGCAGTGACACTTGAATATCTTGTATAAGTGTTTTTGACGAATCTAGCTGCTGCATTCTGGACTCTCTCAATGTTGCTGATGTTGGTGCTCGTATATGGATCCCAGGCTGAAGAAGCATAGTTAAGATGAGGTTTAACCAGCATAGAATACAGCTTCTCCTTTGTTTTTGTTGAAGATTGATAGAAGTTCCTTTTCAAGAAGTTGACTACTTTCATGGCCTTACTTCTTGTATTTTCAACCTGCTTGTTCCATCTCATATCATTTTGTATGATTATACCCAAGTATCTGGTGTGTGTGGTTTCTTCGAGATTGACTCCCATCATCTGGTAGGATGTTCTGTTTGGTTTCCTGCTCCTCGTGACTCGCATAGTTGTGCATTTGCTCGGGTTGAAAGTCATTCCCCAGGTATTGGCCCAGTTGACCAAGGTGTTAAGATCCGTTTGCAGTATTTCCTCATCTTTGGGTGATCTTATGGTGTTGTAGATTAAGCAATCATCCGCAAAGAGTCTGGTAGTACTCTTCACACCATTATCAATATCATTGATATGAAGGAGGAAGAGATGAGGCCCGAGGACCATACCCTGTGGAGTTCCACTAAGGACGGGAACCCAGTCAGAACACTCGCCGTTAATCATGACCCTCTGGGATCTCTTAGTAAGGAAGGATGATATCCACTTTTTGGTTTTGGATCTAATCCTGTAGAAGTCCAGTTTAGTGAGAAGGCTATGATGCGGCATCACATCGAAGGCCTTCGAAAAATCCAGTATAGCTACATCCGTTGTCAGTCCAGTATCAATACTCTTTGTAAGATCATGAGTTGTCAAGATAAGCTGAGTTTCACAAGATCTTGCCTTTCTGAAAGCATGCTGGTTGTCAGAGAGTATGTCCCATTTTGATAAATGGGTCATAAGATTCGAATCAATGATATGTTCCAGGAGCTTACAGCAAACACACGTTAGAGAGACCGGACGGTAATTCGCTGGGTTTGTTGTGGGCCCTTTCTTGTAGATGGGTGTGATGTTTGCTTTCCTCCAATCCTCCGGGAGGTCACCCAGGTCGAGTGATTGCTGAAATAGATGCTGGAGTACAGGAGCAATTTCATCTGCTGCTAACTTCAAGGCTTGATTCGGGACTTGATCTGGACCTATGGCCTTTGAGGTATTGATATTCCGCAACAGCTTCCTAACTCCTTCTGTATCGACAATTATGGGTGGCATCTCTGGGAAGGGATTTCCAGTCATGGTTGGTTGAGGCTTTTGGCCTTGGCTCTCTCGGTTGAAGACGCTTTCAAACTGACTTGATAGTGCAAACGCTTTGTCTCGGGCATTGGTGAGAGTTTGATCGTTGACTTTCAGGGTTTGAATGCCGACATTGTCCTTTCTTGTTGAGCGTATATATCGCCAGAAATTCTTGGTGTTCGCGTCCTCCGTCAAGTCTTTGATGTATTGCCTGTTTGCAGATCTGATGGATTTACTAGCATCTTTGCGAATGTTTGTAAAATCAATCCAGTCTTGGTGATTATTTTCCAGAACGCTTTGCTTTGATGTAAGCTTTCTCCTTCTTGCTACACAGTCGCTTGAGTGTGCGTGTGAACCAAGGCTTACGTATATTCTCCTTGGCTGTTTTGGTAGGTACTGTGTCCGAGACTATTGTCTTCAGATTATCCCTGAAACACAACCAGTTTTCCTCAACCGATTTTGAATCAGGATTTCTCTCAAAATAATCTGCTTTCAGTTTCCGAACTTTGTCTTTGAAGTCATCGGGGACTACGTTCTTCCATAGTTGCATTATGCGCGGTGGCTTTTTCAGAAGATTGGTAAGGGTAGAGAACTTTGCTTTAACAATACAATGGTCACTGAGGCCTGCAACTGGCTTCACATCTGTGACTAGGGAAGGATGTGTTGTTAGTGAGAGATCCAGCGTGTTCTCTGTTCCATTTTGGTGATGTCTTGTTGGGAAGGTAACCATCTGGGATAAGTGGTTGTCATCAATAAGATCCAGTAAGGACTTCTGAAGACTTCCCTTTGGTGAAGTAACATCATCAGTGCTCCAAGTCAATCCTGGGACGTTAAAGTCGCCGCCAAGAATTACATGAGGAGATCTGGTGCTGCTGTGTATCTTGAGTAAGTTTTCCCTCAACTTATCAATAGGGGTAGCGCTTTCTCCTGGTGGTCTATAGAATGCTCCCAACAGAACAGTCTCGCCAGAAATCGAGGCTTGACACCAAATGAGTTCGACTCCCTCTTCTGATAGGTCTTTCCTTTCAAAACATAGAATGTCCTTGTTGATGGCTATAAAGACACCCCCTCCATTGGAGTTCCTATCTTTACGAAAAATGTTCAAGTTCCTTGGAAAAATTTCGGCTGAGCCAATATCTTGGTCAAGCCATGACTCTGTGCCGACCAGAATGTCCAGTTTCTCGTTATCAATGGTTGCTTGTAGAATTGAAGCTTTCCCTCGGACACTGCGGCAATTCAAAATGGCCAAGTTCAGAGAACAATTGGTCGAAGTAAGTTTAACCTTAGGATGTTGCCTTCTGGTATCATTATTACATGTACCGGTAGATGTAGAGTCCTTTTTATTTAGTGTCCATTTTCCCGAGGATTTACACATTTTTATTGGGGAAACATGTCGCTGAACTATTCTCCAACCATCCAATGAGTTGGCAATTTTGAGTGTAGGCACTCGTTTCCGACTCTGTAGGTTGTTGGGTTTCGCTTCAGCTTGAGGTTGATGTCGATGTTGACGGGAACCCTGTCTTGGGTAGCTGGTGGTGAGGATCGGCGGTGGATCTGCATCCACGTCGAAGTCAGGGTGCAAATCTTTTCCCGTGTCGTTCTCGTTAAGACTAACATGTAGCAATGAATTGTCACAATTGTTAGAGTTAACATAAGCAGTAGAATCGTTTCTAGATTTAGTTATATTTAAGTCGTCACAGGTAGTACAAATCCAAACCATAGTAGATCTATTACATGTACTAGGATGGCAACTATCTGAAGCACCTGAACAGGCATTGTGAAACCATTTGTTACAACCTGTGCACTGGATACAGTTCGTTTTGACAGCATACCCACACAATCCGCAAGGATACTTAGGTTTACGTCCCCTGTGGGCTTTTCCATTTTCTGGCCCAGGGTTAGGGTTAATATCGTTGGCTAATAGATTACCTACGATGAATAAGGGAAACTTGACTCATGGTACTCCTACTGGTCCTAGGAAGGGCGTTGTGCTTAAATTAAGCCCTTTTGCAGTTTGAGGTTTCTTCACACAGCTCAATGATATTGAATACATGTTCCGCAGTTCCACACAACTTAAGTCAAACTCAAAGTGGTGATAACGCAAGTTCATAACATTGAGATCACGAGGACAAAAGTCATGGTCAAAAAATGGTAAGATCCTACCGTGTCTAACTCCAACAGAACTAGGAGTAGTAGATCTACTCTATTCAAGGAGAAGGCCACCACCCCACTCCTGAGGTTTTATCGGGTTTTCTTTTAATACATTTGAATACAAACACAACATTTTGATATTTATTTAGGCTATAAATATTGAGGGTATTTAACTGTCTAAATAAAGGTTTAGAATGGGCCAAATAATGAGAGTTTGTACAATATCGTAGACAACGCTTCTGAAGTAAAAATAAGGGTTTCAACTTAGAATGACTTGTATTTGCCCACACGATGTTACCATATGACAAATAAGAGAGAATGAGTGAATTATAAATCATAAACAATACATTTCCTGGTAAATAATACTTCAGCTTTGACAATAATCCTGTAGTTTTACTAATCTTTGTAGAGATCATGGCAATATGGGATTTCCAAGACAATGTTTCATCTATGAGAATACCTAACAATTGAATATTTGAGACTTTTTCAATAATTGTTTGATCAATATATAATGGTGGAACTTGATTTTTCAATTCTCTTTTGTTACACTGAGCTGTTATAAAAAGAATACATTTGGTTTTGTCTAAATTAAGCAATAGTTTATTTACCTTTAACCACAGAGATACATTCTTCATGTGTTCATTAAACTGGTCTATCAGTGAGTACAAGTTATAATGGCTTAAGAACAAAGAAGTGTCATCAGCAAATTGTACAAATTTTAAGGAATGAGAAGAGTTACATATGTCATTTATATATAAAAGGAAAAATAGGGGGCCTAAATTTGACCCTTGAGGAATTCCAGATTTAATCAGTAATTTGGTAGAACTGGATCCATTATATTCAGTAAATTGGAACCTTTGTGAAAAATAACTCTTAATCCAATTCAATGCAATACCTCTGATACCATACTTAACTAATTTCTTAAAGAGAATGGAAAAATCAATAGTATCAAACGCCTTACTCAGGTCCATAAAGACACCAAATATAAACTGTTTTGAATACAAGGCATTAACAATGATATCATGAACAGATATCAAAGCATGGTCAGTAGAATAATGGGTTCGAAATCCAAATTGATTATCATGTAATATATGGTGTTTAGATACAAAATTGTATATACGATCATAGACTAATCTCTCCATGATTTTTGAGAAGCATGACAAAAGTGATATAGGACGATAATTACCAATAGTGTGCTTATCCCCCTTTTTAAAGATTGGGATAATTTTGGATACTTTTAGTTGTGAGGGTACTATTCCCATTTGAAGAGAGAGATTAAAAACATAAGCTAAAGGTTTTGTAATAACATATCTGACATACTTAACAATATCTGGACTAATATCATCCCATCCACACGACTTTCCATTTTTAAATGAGTACATTATTTTCAAAATTTCGTCTTCATTAATAGGTTTCAGAAATAAACTTTCCTTTATCGGAGGTATCATAAAAGAGGAGAAATTTAAATCTTTACAAGTAGTTGCATCAATGGAAGAAGCTAGTTTTGGTCCAATATTGTTAAAATAATCGTTAAAAACACTGGATATCAATTGCGGATCATTTAGTGTTCTTCCTTCGTGTATAAAGTGTTGTGGTAAGATGGGTTTTCGTTTTTTAAATATACTATTAATCAATCGCCATGTTTTCTTGAGGTCAGTTCTACAATCATTAAACCTTTGATAAAAATACATTTTTTTTGCCTTTCTCAATTCAGATGACACTTTGTTTCTAATCTTCTTATATTTTTCTTCATTTTCATATGTAGGATTACAACAAAACCTTTTATAAAGTTTGTTCTTCAATCTTATTTTTGTCAACAAGTTTAATGATACCCATAACTTTTTGTTTTTATTTTTCTTATTACTCCTAACAAAAGTGAAAGATTCATTATAATGCCTTTGAAAGTTGGAGAAAAAAAATCATAGGCAACATTGGGATCTTTACTTCTATAAACATCTGTCCATTCTTCAGAAGATAACTTGCAGAAAAATGACTTCTTTGTGTTATCATTGATTTGTCTAATTTTCTTTCCCTTATCATACATGTACTCATAACATCTTTGAGCATTATTTAGTACTACAAAAACTGGCAAGTGGTCTGATACATCAGAGTATATGATACCAGCATTTACATTTGAAGTATAAGAATTAATAAAAATATTGTCTATAAGTGATGCAGTAGTTTTTGTAAGTCTGGTTGGTTTGTTTGGTTTGATCATAGGTGTTAAACCATTAGCATATACGTTGTTCAAAAAAGTATTAATCCTTGTATTACTAGAGGACTTCAGGAGGTCTAAATTGAAGTCACCCATTATAGATGCTTATTCTCTTTAGTTAAACATTGTAAAATATCATCAAAATAGGTATTAAAGTCGACTACACTTGAGCTTGGTGGCCTATATATAACCAATATTAAAATATTTTTTCCACGAGACACTGTGATTTCAATTGCAAAACACTCTTGAGTAGATGTTTTAACATTTAAATCATTTCGTATTAAATATGTTAGAGTACTAGAGACAAGAAAACCTAATCCCCCTCCCCGACATGTTTTTCGGTCTAAATGTATAAACTCATAACCTTGAATACTAAATACAGGTAGACTATGGTCTGATATCCACGTTTCAGTTAACCCAACCACAGAAAAAGGGTAATTTAAAGAATTGAATAATTGTTCAACATCACATGAGTTTTTATTTAAGCTTCGACAGTTGATGTGAAGCAAGCTAAAATCTTGACGACCATCTTTATAATACTTATGAGTAAAATCTTCTGGAAGTATATACTGACATTCCTGACATAGTTGAGGAAAATTTACATCTGGATCCCGTTCATTGTTGGTATCTTCTTCGGTTATATTTAAAGATTGGGCAATGTGTGAGATTAATTTAACTTTGTTAAACTTGTGACTAACAGGAAGCACATTCTCTTTAAATTCAACACCATCAGTAATGTGATTAAAAGGGAAAATGTCACGTAGACAGAAACAACATATCCAATCAGGATTACTTGAATGATTTTTACCTGCCAATAAAACTATTTCACAATTACTTGTATGACATTTTAAACAGCATGTGCAACATATACCAGCATCTCCTTGACAATAACATTTAAAATCATCCACCATCTGGTCACAGTAGACTATCCTACATTAAAAATCCATCCTTAAATAATGTATGCATTTTGAGAGAGAAATATCTAAACAAATATCCCACATCTAAGTACATCATATTAGAAAGAACAACAGTTTATCTTGCATTAAAAAAAAAGAAAAATGTAAGGAATTATAAGATACATCTCAAATAGCAAAGTCTTCACAGCACCTACTCCAAGTTTAAGTTGTCAAGTTGACTTGTTGAGGTTATGAGTTTTTTCATGGGTTTGGCACCGTTTGTCTTAATGGTTGCAAATATTCTTCTGTCCTGGGACCAGGCGTTTTCCACCACTGGATTTTTTCTAGCTGTCATTAGAAGTTTGAACTTTGCACTAACCAGATCTTCTGCGATTGTAATTCCTGAACCTTTCAATTTCTTTTTCACTAGCATGATATCACTCCTTTTCCTGTAGGAACAGAACTTGACCAGTATAGATCTTGGTTTGGCACCCTTGTTGTCCTGTGCGCCCTTGATGTTGTGTGCGCCTTCGATGTCATGGGCACCTTTGCCTTTGTTGTATGTGCCCTTGATGTTGTGTGATCCTTTGGTGTCGTGTTCGTCCCTTCTCTTACCAACTCTGTGGGACCTATCGATGTCTTCATGCGACAGGGGGCAGTCCAATGTCTTGGTGACGATATCGATGACTATATCATCCGTGCATTCACTTGACGATTCATCAACACTGTAGATTCTGAGTGAGTTACGGCGGCTGTACCATTGGCCTACCATTCACCACCCACCATTGGCCTACCATTGGCAAATCATTTACCATCCACCATTGGCATTGGTCTTTCCATTGGTATACCATTCACTGTCCACCATTCGTGTACCATTGGCACACCACTCACCGAACACAATTGGCCTACCATTGGAGAATGGTGAATGGTATATGCCAATGGTGAATGGTAGATTAATGGTACAAAATTTGCATATTTCATATTCAAATTTCAATGGTGTAAATGGTACCATTCATCTACCATTGGTGATTATGCAAATGAGCGTCCCAAAAATTAGGTTATTAGGTTGAATGGTATTACACTGGTAGATGAATGGTGCCCAATGGTACGTTGCGAGCATAATCTCAATGGTATCCGAATGGTATTTAAATGGTGTTTGTGAATGGTATCCGTATGGTATTTTCAGTGGTACTTCCGAATGGTATACCATTGGTATACCATTGGACATTTCTTTGTAAGGGTGGTATTGGTATAATCTACACACACCTATAGATTTGGGTGATGTTGCCCCGGCCCCCTGTGTTCCGTCTTCTATAGGGTAAAAGGGTCATATTTTTGTGGATGGTTTGTGTGGGCTCTAATAGGCCACATTTCTCAAGGGATTTTTCTCAAATTTTGAACGAAGGTGTATCTCGGTATAATCTGCAAGCCTATAGATTTGGGGGATGCTGCCTATAGATCCAGTGTTTCTTTTTCATAGGTTCCAATGTCATATTTTTACAGATGTCTTGTGTGCACCCTCAGTGTACAGTCTAACTGCATCATTTGTAGAAAGATTTCTTTCAAATTGAGTATGGAAGTGTATGTTGGTAAAATCTATGCACCTATATATTTTGGTGATGCTGCCACCAGTGTCTCGTGTTTTATAGGGTCAAAAGGTCATATTGTTTTGGTGATGCTGCTCCTAGTCTTGACAATAGTCCAAGCCACTAGTGGAGAATTCTACGTCATCCTTTTATTTCAGGGAGGGGAGAGGGGATCTTTGTCTCCTTCGTCCATAAGTATGTCACCAAAAAAAAAAAAATTGCTGCCACTGCCAGGGGATACATTCACATTGCGCAGCAGTACAGATCTATTGGGATATTGCTAGTTTCTCTTAACTTTCTTTCCATTTTGAATTTTTTATTTTAAAGTTATTTTATCACATCCAAAATACCCAGGGGGCACAACAGGTTCTTTAGACATGGAATGTTCAAAATTAACGTATTTAGGGGACCTCCCTGCACATTTTCTAGGTGGTCTACCTTTGCAATATGCTGCTGGGGGAAAATGGCCGCCGTTTTTTCAAAAAAGCCGCCATGTACATTGTATAACTACTGTTGTACAATACTAGGGATTACTTTTAAACAGTACCTCATTTTACCATGTGTAAGACTAAGGTGTCGTATGAAAGACAATTACATTTCTGTCGAGATGATACCTCATTCAATAGTTTTGGGATGACTTTTATAACAATTTTGAGTAAAAGATGTGATTAATTTTTTTAACTTTTTTTTCAAAAATATGGATTGCGCCAAAAATACATATTTCTCCACATTTAATCGATTATGATGCTAAATCACTTGAAACTTGCTGAAAAATTGTCCAGAAACATGGTAAAATTCATCTCCAAATTTCAAGTATATTTTGCTTTTCTGCCAAAAAAGTTATTGTGCTCTAAAGTTGACACTTTCTTATGAGCCAAAATGACAAATTTGGTCGCTAAGGGCTGTCTTCTTCTTAGCAAAAGTAGCAAAGTGACGTGAACAATATATATTGCGAAAAATTGCTATCACCAAGCTGATGACTACTTTGATGTCAGATGATGCATGTTCATCATATTGAAGTGAAAGAAGGAAAAACAAAAGACAGCAAGAAAAAAAATGATAGAATGTTAAAACCAATGAATAACATATTGAGAAGTTGATAGAAGGAAAAACAAAGAATAACATAATATGGTAGGAACGAAATGACAGAACGATAAAAATAAAAAACAACATAAAAGAAGATGATAGAAGGAAGAAACAAAGATTAACACAATACCACAAATAATAGCAACATATAAGTTGCTATGTCAGACATGCTGTAGCATCACCAGGAAGACAAAGGCGATGATGATGTATTGTACATGTTATGTATGGAAGCATGCAATTCTATTATGAACATGTGCTAAGCTGGGGGAAATTACATACCAATGTATATTCTAGAATATTAGTTTAGTCTGACATGTCTGACATAGCAACTTATATGTTGCTATTATTTGTGGTATTGTAACAGGTGGTCAACTTTGGCAAAGTTACATACCACTTTCTCAAGTTGGCTCATTGATGACTGACAGATGATGACACAAGGGGAATGAGATCTGGAGGTTTTTGGGGTGGAGCTTAGCAAGTTTGAAAAACAAATATTTCAAAAAATATTTAAAAATCTATGAAACAAATTCAGAAGTTTACATATCAAAATATGAGATGTATGCAGGACTGCACACCAACAGGAATACACTTGTATTTCGATGTCATTGGCCCTTTAAATATAATGGTTAAAACTGCATGGGAAAGTTTGACAATGTCTTCCCACCCCCTCCCCCCCCCCCCCCCTCAAAAGTTGACCCCAATTATTTACTTTGTACAATGAATTCATTAACTTTTTAAGTGTAAGATGATTAGAGACATGGATTCAAATGATAAACTGGTATCATTCTCTAAAAAAAGATACTTAAAGGTTGGAATCCAATGATGAGTTGGAGTAGGGGGGGGGGGTGGGTTCAGCTCCCCTGCCCATTGTGAACTTATCCATATATTGGGTATAAATCGTCACCTCTTATCTAAGTAGCAATGAACTAGAATAACGACATATTCATTTTATCTTGTGTATTTTTCATGACGAAATGACATTTTTACCATAACTACTGTAGGTGTACTTTCTAAATGCTTACCATTTGGAATTACATCATAATGGGGAAAAGGAGTCTTGTCAAATTATTTAAATATTTAAAGGGAACCAAAACCTTCATACTAAGTTACTTTTATTGTAAAGTTTAAGATATTTGAATAAAATCGGTGAAAATTTGAACAAAATCGGGCAAGGAATAAGGAAGTTAGAGCTTTTTGAAATGACTAGTCACTAGAGGGCGATATTTAATTTGATGACATCGTATGAATTCCAGGATGTCCACACACAAAAGAAAAAGTAATCCTGAAACTTTACAGCGAAATGTCGTACAGGTGCGCAGTTTGCTAACTGCGATCATGAAATGGAAGCGGAAATTAGAGGTCAGGTCTCCTTTCGCTCGAGGTCACGTTAAGCCCCGCCCAGTTATACCGTTCTAGTTCGACTAGTTATACTAGTTACGTCCACACACAACATATTCCGTGATTAGGCGTGATTATTTATATGTCGTATAACGAAACGCAGGTTTGGGCATCGTTTCGTTATACGACGTTTCGTTATACGACGTATAGTTAATAAGCGTCCACACACACAATTTCATCGTATAACTATCGCGAAACAGTATAACTATCCCGAAACGGTATAACTAATCACGCCTAATCACAGAAAATATTGTGTTTGGACACGGGGTAAGTGTTGACAGATTTTTTATAGCCTGTTTTATGTCTTTTTTTCATGGAAAAACGGTTGGGAAAATTCAAAAATGGTTGGGAGAATTTACTGTTAATCACTGTTAGAGGGTGTCGTTCATCGACGCCTTCAAAGAAAGCCATAGATATCTTCGTGGTTTGAGAATTTTGTTCAGGATTTTTTGCATGTCAGAGGGTTAGTACAGTACAAGCAATATAGTAAGTAACATTTTATACAAAAATTAAGCAATTTTTTTCATCAACCTTCAACAATGTTACCAAGTCACTTTAAGAGTATGATTATTCCAATTTAATCGAAAGCCTTCCAACCAATCACAAACCTACAAATTTCTTTCTATTTGATACGCAGTGGCATCTCTATGGGGGTAGGGCCACATGCATGGGTGTCGATCTGTAACTGATACCTATTCATCAGGGGGGGATGATCTATTCATTCATCCCCCCCTGATGAATAGGTATGGCCACATGCATTTGAAGAGAGCATAAAAAGGGGGCACAAAAAAACATAAAAGAGAGAAAAAGGAAACCTATAAAATAGTTTGCTGCTCGCATTAGTAGGTTGCACAGGATCTCCTAATTTTGCACACAAATGTAGATAGTTTATAATTATCTTTTTTAAATGGCTCCAAATTTGACACCAAAACGTTATTCCCATTGCTATATCCTAATTTGAATCTGAGAACACATTAGATATCGGTTGCTAGGCATATTATTACCAATACCATATCAACGGGAACTGAGCGATATAAATCAATTAAATATGATGAAAATGGATCATCTGACATCAAACAGTACTTCCTATCAAAGTGCTCATCTGCTTGATGATAGTATGGTGATAGCACCAATTTGACTTTCCAATATGATGTCATGAGATCTTAGAATTTGTCTTATCTGTTGACTAAGCTAAGACAAGCGCCTAACACATTTAGAATACGGCCAAGAAATGCTTAGACTTAAGAAAAATGTCTTAGAAGTTTATTTAATATTAATCAAAACTGTTACGGGTAAATTTTCTTTTTGGATGTGATAAAAGAACTTAAAAATCATTATTACAACCATCCATGATTTTATCTCCCTAATACGGTTTTGTTTGTTCCAGACAAAGACGAGATCTTAACAAAAGTGATGTTGAGATCTTGGCAGGTGCTGCTGCTGCTGCTGATGCTGATGATGATGGTGATGATGATTCACAGCATTTATATAGCATCATATTTCTGTTTGGAGAAATAAAAATTGATTGAAGGTACACACTAAGAAATAATTAAAGGTACAATATTCTGCTACAATAGCATCACCCTCTGCCAAATATGCGTACAGTAGGTGGATGCAAATCTGCTCCCCTATTGCATCCTTATTTCTTAGTGTGTACAGACATGTTGGGAAAATATAAAAGATGTATAGTAGATAAACGTAGCAGCATGCACTTATTCATTTTTGTTTTATACCATTCATAACTAGGGCGTATAAAAGAATGATGGATTTCTATTTTTTTCTTTTTCACAGATCAAACCAGTCAAGAGGATATGGAGGCGGTAGGAGCAGATGACAGTAAGTGTATCATTACATTATCAACCGATTAGTAACAAGTACTTCTGTACAATTGCATCTTGTTGTAAGATGATGATGATGAAAGTGATGATGATAATGATGTGATGATGATGGTGATGATGATGATGATTATGTATCTAATTATAATAGATATGTTTTGTTTTTCATTTTATAGAACCTGCGACAGCTCATCAGAGTGGAGGTGCTCAAACTATCAATGCCTCTGGGAGGTCAAGGGTCAAAGGCTCCACAATGACTGGACCTGTGACAAATACGATAATCCACAATCATCCAGCTGAGTAAGAAAATGGGGTTTGAAGATATGTTTCTCATTAAGCCTCAAATGGAAATAATCCTCTTAAGGCAAAACAAAAGCAATACGATATCTAAGGACATTATCTTTTCCCCCGAAAATATAGGAACTAAGAAAATGGTCATTTGAAGTGGTAAGGATCAGTGGCGTAGCATTAGTCTAGCTATATTGAAAGCACTGATTTCGTAGTGGGCATTACAAGTTGAGTGAAATACAAGAGAACAATGCTTTTAAGTTTTAGGTGAGGGGACGATTCATCTTGTTTTAAAATTTCCTTGCCCAGCCTCTATCCTCCTTTTGGGGGTTATAATTTACCCCTTTTTGATGGGAGGGCGCACTTGGGCACATGCCCTAAGGATAACTACGCCACTGATTGGGGCATTAATATAAGCTGAATCATGTTACTGTTGTAAAGGGAAGGCAAGTGGGTGCTTTATAGGGGGCGGGTGGTTTCTATATTCATATTTTAGTATTTTTTCTATTTCTAATATGTTTCAATTTATTTTTGTCTTTCTTTTCTTCTAATAAAGGGCATCTACTAGTCAAAGTCAAGGCAGAAAAAGGAAGGCTGCTGTATCCTCTGATGGCAAGGAAAGGGTGAAAATGGGCGGTAAGAGATGACTTATTTGTCTTGATAATTACAATTCCGTATCATTCTTTTCTGGTAGAAAGGTTCTGGTGTAGACTGGTGCTTATATAGTAGTAGTACGAGAAGTAAAAACACAGAGTCATCTTCAAGCATGTCAGCAAAGCTTCCTGATTCTGCAGTTTTTGGATTCATAAAATCAGTTCTGTAAAAGCGATCGTAATAGCCAAAATTTCTTCAGAAAATTGCTTCAGACCATGATTTACATAATTAAATAAGAATATAGTGACCTGCCAGTGGCACAAATAAGGCATCAAAATGTGCTCATCTGATCGTAACTAATTGCCTAAAACCCCTTAGTTGGGCCCCTACCTGGGCTTTGACCCTGGACCCCACGCCAATTTAAGCTCTGCTGATCGTAAATACTTTAGCCCCCCCCCCCCCCCTCCCCACTTTGAAAAGTGTTCCGCTGGGCCTACACGCTACAGTCAAAATAATGTGATAGGTGATTTCCACAGTTGTGTATTTCAAAATATTAAATAATTTGACCAAAAAGATAAATCATTAGTTTAGATGAGTAAGTTTGCTTTTAGTGATAAATGTGGAATAATATAACATACAAGGCAGAGTGTATGTTGTATACAAATGTTAGTAATGGTTGTCATCCGTTGACATTAATCTAAGACCATGTGAAAGCATAAAATATTCCTTGAGGGATTGATCTATACCAAATATCAGTAGACTACTTGGAAGAGCTAGCATCCAAATTGGGGTTGACTATTTTTGTTGCTGTAATTTGGTTGTATCTCTCCCTGCAAACCATAACATACATACGGTACATACATACATATTGATATTTATATAGCGCCTTTACATAAACATGCTCAAAGCGCTTTACATTTTAAAATAAAAACAGAATAATTATATGCTCTCCAAGTGCATTACACTCCAAAATTACAATTACAAAGAAAACAAATGAGTTTTTAGATATCTCTTAAATGATGCGACTGAGGTGCAGGAACGAATGCTTAATGGGAGACTATTCCAAATAACATCCTGCGTGATAATGGAATGCCATTTCTAACCCTAGAAACAAACCACTTCTGCCTTTTTCAATGGTGAATAGATGCTAGGCTCATTGTGCAATGTTGTGATCCATTGAAATTGTACCACCAAAAAAATTGTTTTTAGGGCAGACTATAACGGAAGCATTGACAAAATAAGACATTCGGGAATAGAGCATATGCCCTTTTATAATTTGTTCTCAGTGGCCTTAATATTATTTATGGTGCTTGGTAAAATGAGGCACTATGCAGCAGCCTTTTCATTGTAGAAGTTTTCATTATACAAAGGCAATTTTTAAAAATAATGGCACACTGGTTGGTTCTTTTTACTACTTAAAATTTCATTTAGCAGAAGTATCATCACATTTTGATTATGACGAGGAATCAAAGGCCCTGTTTGTAAGACACATCCATGTTGGGAATGTAGACACATTTCATGTTGAAAACATTCATCATCATCATCATGTATCGGAAAGCGTCCAGGATCAAGAGAAATGTGATGAATCCAGTTACCGAGGTGAATTCATGTTTAGCATCATTCTTTCAAATGAAGACTTAGATTCATAGTGAATTTCTGCTTTTTTATTAGCATAATATAATAGATTTTATAATAATAATATCATGATATAAAGCAATTTTGTCTATCTTTTTACAAAAACTAAAGATTTTAAAAATTTAGTAATTTTTTGGCGCCATTCATTGTTTGATACTTGTTTGAAACGTATCCAGATACGTATCCATTCTGAGAGAAAAAAATTATCTTAAAAATTAATTACGATCCTAAGCTTAAAGGCATCGTTTAACAATGTTAAATCTGAGATGCACGGCCCTTCGTGTTATCAGTATCTGTGAAATGGTGTAATATTGAAGCCCTAAACAAATTTCGCTTCAAAATGATCAAGAAATGCCTCAAAAGAGTAAAAATCTTTGAGTGACCGGTTGTACCATACTCGTTTTCCCCAATAGACTGTAGTGTTACGAAAACCGTTTGGCAAACGGTTTTCAAAATTTGTAATTCCAATCATAAATATCTTGATAATCACACAGGCGATCTGCTTGTAAAAGTCATGGGGTTCCTGACTGACCTAAAGGTTTATAATTATCATTGCAGCATGAGCTAATTAAATCCAGGATTTTGTTTCAGAATCTGAGACAAAGTTACCAAATCCCCTTAATAGAGTAA
Source organism: Strongylocentrotus droebachiensis (assembly GCA_035222895.1). Lineage (NCBI taxonomy): Eukaryota > Metazoa > Echinodermata > Echinoidea > Camarodonta > Strongylocentrotidae > Strongylocentrotus > Strongylocentrotus droebachiensis. The sequence continues at coordinate 620,216 of JAVYIG010000048.1, read as the reverse complement.
GTAACAATTCTTTTAAGTTTTATTCATGTTCTTAATGAAGCTTCAAGAAAATGGGTCTAGAACTTTTTTCCTCATTTTATTCATAGTTAAATCCAAGGTCATAATGAAAGAATCTTATTTGTTTCAGAGGTGGAAGTGAAGGCTAACATTGAGCCCATAAATGAACTCGTGACAACAGGAGATGATGAGGCTGGTGCTATTGAACCTGATCCTAGGATTCTAAGGCGCATTCAGCAGTTATTTTCAAATTGGCACAACCCGAGACAATGGGAAAAGAACAAAAAAATGTGCCTTGAATTAGTATCCCTGTTCGAGTATCAAAATCACGCTGTTCTCACAAAGGTTTCGTTCGACTCTGTGCACTTCTTCGTTTGTGTCAAACTTGGACCCGATCATGATGCCTTTCTTCGAGCCTGTAGAGACGGCACACTCTCGCAAGGCTTGACAAAACTCCTTGTTACTCCAGAACTGGAGGAAGCCGCTGGAGTCAAACTGAGAGTAAGACTGGACATGAAAGAGACATCAAACACAAATAAGGTCTCAGAACCAACAGGTTAGTACATGATAATGAACAAAATAAGAGGCCGTTATTTTTGTGAGACTGATTTTTGGAGAAGCCTTAAAGCATTTGAAAATATTTCTGTTTCAATGTGTTTAAATTCACCAATGTACATGTAATTATGAATGTTCATATAGTACTGCCCATTCTTACCTTTATTGTAAATTTATAGAAGTTTATTAGACAATATTTGCTTCTCCAAGATGTAAAATCAAATCATTTCCATAACTCAATACTCCCCCGAGACACACGTGCTACCCTACTATTTAGATTACACTTTTCTGGTTGTCTTTTTTTTGCTTTGCAATTGACTTGTGTTTATTATGTCCTCTAATAAAAAAAAACTTATTAAGTTATTAAAGGTGTCAAAGCTTTTCATTATGACATGATTCATAGCAGCTAAGATTAATTTACATGATTACATCAAGGTACTCTAATCCTGAATTCTAATTTTGGTACCGTAACGTTGCCCCGAAAATATGAAAAAAATCAGGATATTTTTTTTTCTCTGTGTTCCTTGAGGTTTGTATCTAGATTTCTCCCAGTTTCACCAATGTAGACTTTTCCACATTCGCATGATATATTGTAGACTCCGGCTTTCTTGTGGTGTGGATGCTTGTCTTTGTGGAAGTGAAGTATCAAATGAAAATTGTCGGAAGAGCTGTGCCGTAATTGGATGTCAGCTGCTTGAATGATGTGTTGAATCTTGTGGGAGGCTTGACCAATATAGGGTAGAACAGCTGTTTGTTTCGGTGGTGTAGCTATGGGTTGATTCTCTTCAGGGATGGTGTTGGCTGCGGGCTTGCTGGCTGGAATCCCGGTCTTGATCTTAAGTCTTGGGTATTTGTTGATGGTAGTGAGAGCTGCGGTGACGTGCTGGATTTCCAGTTCCGTTGTTTTTGTGGGATCCTTCTTGAGTTGTTTGTAAGTCAGAGTCTTGAGGAGGGCTCCGATCTTGTTGATATAGTCTTCTTTGTTAAGCAGTCCTGTAGCATATTGCCCTTGTCTGCTTATAAAATGTGGATTGACGGGTTGCTACGTAGATCCTTAATGGCGGCTCGTTCTTGTTTACTAATGTTGGGTTGTGGTGGCTTAATTAGCTGTGGATAGGGCTTGGGTGCAGGGCTCAAATTATTTTTTTGTCCATGGGGGCTCTTCCCAAAAAAAAGAGAGCCCCCGTGAGCCTTCTCATTTTTCACTTCAAATTGTTGGGAGAGGTGTATTTCTGATGCGTTCATGTTTTGTTCCATGTTGTGGAGTTGATGGCGGGTGTTGGCGATGCGTTTTCTGACCAGGGTTTGCCCTGCTTTGTGTACGATTCGTTTTGCGGCAACGCTTTGAGAAAGGTTAGATGGTTTTGGAGTTTGGCTTCTTTAACGTAGTTATGCTGCAGTTGCCTGGCTTATACTTAGGTCGACCCCCTGATGCTGCTTATAAGTATCGGCTTGCATGGCGATGTAGATTATACAGCAGGGTAACGGTTGCACTATGTGAGAGGGGGAGGATTGGGGAGTCCTGAAAAGGACTTTTGGTGTTCTTTAATATTCTTTCTTGAGTGTGTGTAGTCCGGCCTGAAAAGGACTGTTGATAGTCCTGAGAAGGACTGTTGGGTAATCTTTCTTGAGCTTATAGTTCCAAAGAGGATGATGATGATGATGATGCTTATGTACCTAATTATAATAGATAGCACCCTTCTTTCATTTTACAGAACCCGGAACATTTCAGCAGAGGGGAGGTGCTCAAACTTGCATTGCCTCTAGAAGATCAAAGGTCGAGGGCAACACAATGACTGGGTCGATGACAACTGTGACCATCCATAATTATCCAGCTGAGTGAGAAAACTGTTGTCATTGTGACTAAAATAAAAGGAATATAATATCTAAGGAAATTATTTTTTCCTCAAAAAATATAGGAACTAAGGAATTGGTCACTTCAAATAGTAAGGATCAGTAGCATAAGTCTAGCTAATGAAAGTACTGATTTTATAGTGGGCACTTTCAATACGAGAGAACAATGCTTTCGGGTGAGGGGGACGATTCATCTTGTTTTTAAATTTCCTTGGCCAACTTCTAACCCCTCTTTGGGAATATAATGTTTGATGATAGGGGGGGGGGGGGTCACGTGGCACATGCCTTAAGTAAAGTATAACTATGCCACTGGAGTATAATCATTAGTTAATGAAAAAGTTAAGCTGAATCATGTTACTTTTGTAAGGGGAAGGCAAGTGGTTTTTATTTTCATATTTCAGTATTTTTATATATTTTGTTCCAATTTATTTGTGTCTTTCTTTTCTTCTAATAAAGGGCATCTCCTAGTCAAAGTCAAGGTAGAAAAAGGAAGGCTGCTGTATCATCTGGTGGCAAGAAACGGGTGAAAATTGGTGGTAAAAGATAATTTATTTGTCTTGATCATTACAAATATTCATCTATACAGTAGGCTTGTGGGTGCACCATGTGAGAGAGAGGGAGGATTGAGGAGTCCTGAAAACGACTCTCGGTAATTTTTCTTGAGGGTGTGTAGTCCTTGAAAAGGACTGTTGGTGTAGTCTTGAAAAAGACTGTTGGTTATCTTTCTTAGCTTATAGTTCTAAGGAGAACTATAGCGCTTGGAGAGGATGGGTGGCGGGAGTGGCTCGACGTTTCGAACAGGTTGACTAGGTTGAGAGGTCCTGGGGATGATGATTCTCCCCCCCCCCCCCCCCTCCCACCTAAAAAAATATTATAGCAAATTATTACAGATTTATTATTACCCCGGTCATCGGATTCAGGCTTATCGGCACACAATGTATGCACATTCTCCACTCCCTGGGAAGCATTCCAGCCAGGCGTCATTTTTTACAAGCGCACACCTGCTCATCTAACCACATAAACTTTTGCATCCTACCGGGTACCCTTTTAACACCTGGGTGGAGAGTGGCAAATGTAGATCAATGTCTTGCCAAAGGACATTAAAGGGCTTTTCGTTTGTGTGGACGAGGACGCCGTTCCCGTCCTCTAATGATGCGAGTTGGCTGCAGTCAACCCCTGGTATCCACTAGTTTATAACCTTTTTAGTCGACATCCGTTCTCTTTCTCTTTCTGTCTTTCCTTTCTGATTTACGCGGCGATATATAGCAAGATGACGTCATTTTGACGACGGGTACAAGTTTTCTGACGAACTCGTTCTCAAATTTGGTCTGACGACGTGAGACGACCCGACGCATGCGCAAATCGCCGTGATGACGTCACATCTTTGACGTCGTCTATGCATGTGGACATGACAAACAAAAAAGCCCTTTTAGTGCAGCGGCGGGACTTGAACCGCGGACCTTGTGATCCACAGTTTGGTGACATATCCACTCAATCACGACACCTCTACAAATATGTGTCCTTCTGCGTGATCAGTTCACCTGCAAATCCAGAACGCATCTCTTTGAAACATTTGAGTGTTTGGAGGTATTAACAGTCAAATCCACTGGCCATGGGAAACCCTGTCAATGGATCTACAGGCCACCATCACAGATGACCCGACAAAGCCGGACACCGAGACTTTCCGCGACCTTCTTGACTCTGGTGGACTGAAACCATTGATTTCTCAGCCTAGCCACTCCCGAGGCCATATCCTTGATCTTGTGATAGTACAAGATGATGATGACTACGTTGGAGATGTAATTACCATCTGTGCATCTGTGCAATATATGCCCTCTGATCATGCAGCTGTTATCTTCTCTGCATCCCTATCCAAACCCTCTTAAAGGAAGAAAGCAGTTAAACTTCACAAGCTCCGCAACATCAATCATAAACGTTTTGGAACGGCATCCAAACCAGTTTTGCATCAGAGAAAGACCTGGAGATCCTGGCTGTCAATGACAAAGTAGACTTGAACAACAATACCCTCAATCAGCATGCACCATGCAGTTCTTCAGAAAGGTACAATTGCGCCCCCATGCTCCATGGTATTGTAAGACTCACACAAGAAAAAAACGACCGTTGATCGACTTGAGCTGCACTGACTATATTTTACTACATGTATCTTCAAAATGGCTGCCAACAATAACAACCAATCGAAAGATTGGACATGAAGTAACCAACAGAGAGCCTAAGGAAAGAAAGAGTGCCGTTTGTCTATAGAGAGCTGGGTTGTATACCCAAAAGATAGAAAGAGTGTGTGTGTGTGTGGTGCATGGCAGTGTATGGCAGGTAGCGTTGAATGAGGATGAATAAATAGGGACAGGACAATAAAAGTCAAGAGCTTAAAAGCTAAATGTGAAATAAACAAGTAACCAATTGGATCAGTGAAATTAAAACCTTACAGTATGATCAGGCCCTGAAGGCTATAAGCAGAAGGCTCTAAGGAGAGAAAGTGGAGAAAGGGAATTAAGTCCTAGATCAATTCTGGTCGAGCAGGAAATGCAGAGAGCAGTAGCAGAGTATAACACATACACTGTAGGTGAAAATGCAAAAAAAAAAGCAATTCTTCAGAATATTATCTCCAAAGCAAGCAGCAAGGAACTCTTTCAGATAATTAACAAGTTTGAAACTTGCACACAGATTTTCAAACTTCTTTGTTGATAAAGTATGTCAACTGGAGACGGATGCTGACTCTTCATCATCATCACCTCCCTACAATGACTTGAGGAAGACATCTAAACCAAGCTGCTCTTTATAAAAATTTCTCCTAGTGACTAGATCAGTCCGCCTTGAATACCAGCAATGGTATTCAAGAACTGTGTCAAGGTTCTGCTCCCGGCTATCACCTACATCAGAAATCATTCCTTGCAGACGGGCATCTTTCCAGCTTCTCTCAAGTCCTCGCTCGTCATTCCAACACTGAAAAAAAAACAGTTAGAAACAGAGAGCCTCAATCCCTACCGCCCCGTATCTAATCTACCATTTTTTGGAAAAGTGATTGAACGTGTTGTCTGTAAGCAACAGCTGATGTCATACTTGTAGTATAAATTATAATGTGCATCATTGTAACTACTTGAAATAAGACTACACTTCACCAGCTAACTTCACCAGACAACTAGGCGTTGTGGCGTGCGCCTGTAATCCAGCTAAAAAGTGGAAGTTACAAACTGATTCAGCCGAGAACGCAGGTTCGAAACTGAGTCACGTCTTTCGGATGGTGACGTTAAAGGTCGGTCCCCAGACATAAATAATCATATCTGATTGATACACGTCTGTAAAAACCCAATACACACACACACACACATACAAGACTGGGCTGTATATACTGTGTGTGTATTTAATAATTGGTTGAACCTAGATCACGTCTCAACGCCTCGTCTGTTGACTTACAGTAATTGTAAGGTAGTCTAACCATCGCAATATGGTAGCAACGGTACAAAATTGAATCATGGAAAAATCACTCCCATTACCAGAGACTTTTGAGAAGGTTGCCGGCCTGAAACAAGCTGATGCATGGCCAAAATGGTACCAGAGGTTCAAGCGCTATTGGACTGCATCAGGGCTCGCTACACAGCCGGATGGAGAACAGGTCATTACACTGTTTTATGCCATGGGTGACTGTGCAGACAACATTATTATGACTTGGGGTATTATATTGGCTAGCTCAAGACTATGAGTACAACAAATTAAAAGATGAACTGATCCGAGATAGGATAGTCGGTATGCTGGATGATGGATTGTCTGATAAACTCCAAGCGAAGGCCGTTCAAGTGAGCAGGCAAGCAGAAGCTCGATAAACAAATGGACCAGTTGTTCGAGGTGAAAGAATGCATGCTGATGTTGCCCACTAATTAGAGCAATTGAAAACAAAGAAATGTAACTGACACAAATCTAAGACCATAACGCAGTCAGCAAGACACACGTACAAGTCCAATGCAAGGTGGTTGTATGTTTTGTGGCAGACAGAAGCATGACCGTGCCAATTGCCCCGCCCGAGAGGCTACATGTCATAAGTGTGGAAAAATAGGTCACTTTTGAATAGTATGCCACAGTTTATCATTTGGAGCAAAAAATACAGTGCATGAGTCGGAGGATTTCCTTGACGTGGAGACTGTTTTCCTGGGTGAGATTATACACCAGCAAGATCGGGGTGCTTATGTTCAAGTAGATGGCAACACTACGCACTTCAAACTAGACAGTGGTGCTGTGGTAACTGTACCCTTAAATGTCAAAGAACGTATTTAGTTAATGATTTAAACAGTCCTACGTCAGGCAAAAGACAGGATTTATAAGACTAAAGTTAAAACCAGAATGTATAGCTATTTACCTACTCTTTTTTACCTGCTTTCCCCTATCTCTCTATCTCTCTGTTAACACCATAATAGGTCCTTTGAAAAAATGCAGACCACCTCATTCGTCTTCATGCAACAAATTTCTATCTCATTATTGTTTTTGCTAGTATTAAACAAATATTCTATCTTGTTTTTAGCACGCTTCGGCCCCACTCCACCAACTCTCCTGGACTTTTTGAAGAAGGTCCTTAGAGAATACACAGATGGACAAATAATGAAGGTTAGCATTCCAAATATTATGTATATTAGAACTTTCTTCTTACCTTCGGTCATTTACATTCTAATTTGGTAACTAATAGTTACAATTATATAAAACCCATGAAACATTGCGCATATCCATCTAACATTTTTAGGATCGTTATTTTTTAGGATCGTCTGTCAATTATCCCCTTCATGATTAAAACTCTTTTCGTAATTTTCATTATTTTGGATCACTTACACCAAGGTGCTAATCAAATCATTAGTCAAACGTTGTCAGGGACATGGCATGTCCCCCAGCGTAGTCATTGGCTGACACTTTTCCATGTTCTTGATTAAGAAGTTACATCCATTACTATATCCAATGAGTTTACTTTAATGAATATGTTATTACAATATACAGTTTTCATGTTATTTGTTGAGATCCATAATAGCAAAATATTATTTAGTTTTCAGTTTACTATTCTTACCAAATGTATTTTCGTTCCGGGTTTATTTCCTAATCTTCCTAAAACAAAAGTACTCTGTCATCAATGTTGTCAAATTAATGACACCAGCTATGAACCTTAAAAAAACCTTTCATACAATAATTGACAGAATTTTGTGACGACTTATATGAATCTATCTTTAATACAAATTTGATTTTAATCATAATCATAATTGTTTTAATAATGATATATTCTTTAAAAAAAGGAAATCGTCCAGAATGCCGAGGACGCTGGTGCCAAGACGGTTCGATTTCTGTACGACTGCCGCGAACACGGAACAAGTCGCCTCCATTGGCCGTCTCTCGCCCCTTATCAAGGCCGGGCTCTGTACGCTTATAACGACGCCCTCTTCAAGGAGCGAGACTGGGCTGGGATCCAGTCACCAGCCCGAAGCAACAAGGAAGATAACCCGCTGAAAGTTGGACGATTCGGCATCGGATTTTGCTCCGTCTACCATCTCACCGGTATGATATTAATTTTCTTTTTTAGGAGGTGGAGGGGCAATTATCACCTGAATCTAATATCAAGTCGACATTCTCATCTTTGAAATAAAATAGTTTTTCAAAATGGTCTTCGACAACCAACGATCTTATGGTGTACATCTGGAATCACATGACATTTGAAAATGAATTTACATCCACTTCAGAATATCAAAATATAGTGACAATTTATGTCAGGAAAGTGGTAATATCAAGGCAGGAGTCGCAATTGGTTACAAGCGTAACGGCGAACCATAACTATATTTGATTTGATTTGGTTTGTTTCTATTTCATGTTGTCAAACATACATCTTCGGGAATGCGGATGCGACATTGATAAACCTTTTGACACAATCATTAATAAATGGAACATATGTAAGAAGTTAAATGACATATTGAATGCATAATGAACATGAATTAGAGAGAGAACGAGACATGGTCCTAAAGCACATTATTTATTTACCATTTAAACAAACAACATGATTTAACATTTCCAACTCTTACAAGAAGGCAATTTTGAAACAGGGAGGGAAAAAAAGAATGTAAGTTGAATCCATATTGTTGAATGGTGAAAGCTCTATGATGACAGTGACATTTAATCAAAAAGGAAAGCAAGCAAAATATTTTGTAATGAATTCTTCTTTCGTACATATGTCGTCAACACGCATTCATCTATTTTATGAATAAAACCTACGAGATGGAGAAGGCGTTTCAGAAATACACAATCTTTACCATTAAAAGATTATAACGATTGGCAGTATCATGATCTACTTTATATCCATTACCAATCGCGTTCTGATCACATTGAATATTCAGTGTCAGTGATATATAAGAAGTAAGTACCACCTACCAAGTATTCCTGCCGATGATTCCCAATGTCCTTAACACAGAAGCTCAACTAAAACATTCACGCTGTCACACTAAACGCCTCTAACCAACCACACAAACTCAACAATCTTGACAATTCTGTCCTCAAAAAGGCAAAATATGTCGTTTAGCAAGAAAATGCACTTTAGCGGTAGTTACAGACTCTAGATTAATTCACAATCCGTAACAATGTCCTCATTTCTTACATCAATGTTCTTTCCTTTCCCCTAGATTTGCCAAGCATCCTCAGCGGAGAAACGCTTGCTTTCATTGATCCTCATGAGCGTCACTTCGAACGTGGAGAAACAGGAACCAAACTGAATGTGATCCAGCACGCCGACATCTTAAATTCACCAGAATTTGTGGATCAATTTACCCCGTATAACAACCTGTTCCCCGAAACGACTTACGCCATCAGTGATGGGCAACCCTTCGATGGAACAGTGTTTCGATTCCCTATACGGCAAGAGGGCAGCGAACTCTGTGAAAATGTGTACGATGACGCCGCTATGGTACGGCTCCTGGAATCTTTCGTCAACGATGCTGACGTCGTACTGCTGTTTCTTCGATCACTGGAGACAATCGACATCAGCAGACGGATAGGTCGGGCTCAAACTCAGATCAGATCCAGAGTAGAGATATGTCCCAAATCTCTTGCGTTGATGAAGTCCGAACGAGAGAGCTTCTCCCATACACTGGAAGAAAACAGTAAGATGAGAATCGGACAAAGAACTCGAGCCTGTTTGACTCATCAGCTCACATTGACTATGCAGGTCGCAGAGTCCAAACGTCGTATGGATTGGATCGTAAGTCAGATTGTGGGAGGCAGTGAGTTGACTGACGATGTAGTGAGTATCATTGACAAGAGCGGATACACACCTTGGGTCGGTGTCGCCATGCCTTACAACATGCCGCGTAAAAGACGAGATGATTTCAGCGGTCGAGTGTTCTGTTTCCTCCCTTTGCCTCCCGGTGATGAGAGCTTGACAGGACTTCCAGTTCATATCCATGGTTGCTTTGATGTTAACAGCGACAGAAGATCAATCAAGTGGCCTGGTGCTGATCAGGTGCAAGGGGATATCGATGCAAAATGGAACTTCTTACTGGTGACAAAACTCCTACCAGATGCATACATGAACATGCTGACTTTTGCCATCAAAGAGCAGAAGCTGCCTCCCGATGAAATCTACAGAGCTTGGCCAGACCCAGGTCAGGTCAGACCACAGTGGGAACTGCTTCTTAAACCAATATACCAATTGCTGAGCAAACATACAGTCATCTACACAAAGAAGGGCAATGAGATGGGTTCGTGGGTTAACATCCAGGATGCTGTCTTCAACTTCTTGACTGATGTAGACGAGAACACAGAACGAATCATCTTGACTGTCCTCAAAGCGGCCAATGTCCCTGTAGCTGAAGTACCTCAACACATCAAGAAAATCATCCAAAGCAAAGACTACATCAATTTCAACGCCAAAGTGATCTCACCTGAAGTCATCATCGATTGCATTCACAAGAGCCAACATGGAGTCTTGGAGACCCTGAGCAGCGATGACAAACTGGTTTTACTAGAGTACATCATGACCAAGACGAAGACCCCTCGACTGATCGGTTTAAAGCTTCTGCCTCTAGCCAACGGCGACTTTGTGCCATTCGCCACAAGATCTGCCTCAACGCGGACTGTCTTCATACCCACCAGGGAACTTGACCAGAGCATGTGCTACAACATGTGTAACAGTCTCATCCTGCCAAACCTCAACCCGGACTTGCTTAAACTCCTGGAAAAAGCTGGTAAGAAAATGTGGTTTTTTGTGTGCCTTTTATCCTGAGTTATGTCTCAGTATAGTCGTGCATGTAACTCAATCAGTTTTGACATCAACAGTCCATTAGCATGTGTGTAATTAAGCATTTTCACAAATACAAGGAAATGTAGATTATGAACGACAACTGAAATTGTTTATTTAGAAAATGAGACTATGTTTGATCCAATTGCTCTTCTTGTGTAAAACGATATGGACCTATTACTCGACTAGCAGTCTTACAAACATTCATCAAAATGACTTCTATTCGCTTTCCATGATCAGATTCTTAGTTTTTGGTATTTTTCACAACCTTTCTTTTTTCTTCTCTTTTCCACGACTTTCTTTTTCTTTAAAGCTGAACATGGGTCTGTCCAGTTGCAAATGATGTCGGATAAAAATCTAGCACAGTTAATTCGGGACACCCTTCCAAAAGAATGGTTTGCGACGGACCACGGAAGTACTGTACTCTGGCATCCTGGCAAAGGCAACCAACCTCCACGCGAATGGCTAAAAGGTATTTGGAAGCTACTGAATACATGTCAACGTAACTCAATTGAGAAATACGTAGACCTTCCTCTAATACAGGTTGAAGAGCGGAAATCTGGTAAAGTAGTCCTTGCTTTCCTTAAACAAAATTCAACATGCATCAGCCAGAGTTACGGCTCAGACAAGTTTGATCGTCAAGAGGAGGTGGTTCTTACCACGATTGGCCTCCTCGTCTGTTCTTGTCCTACATTCATAGACACTGCTCTGCTCATAGGTGGAAGTTACCTCAGAAGTCCATCGAGGAAGGGTGTAATTGGAGCACTGACAGCAGTACCGAATCCAAAATCGTTACAGAAGACTATCAAGGGTCTTTCCAAGAAGGAGAGACAAGTATTGGTAAGATTCTTCACCAGCTGTTCTCTCACCGATGTAGAAAGAAATTTCCTTCGTCAAATTCCCCTCTTCGATACCATTCCAAGAACTCCATCAGGCCGAGGTAGAGTTGTGTCTGCAAGTGACGTCAGTCTTGCTTTTTGTCAGACTTCTACAGACCGGTTGCCGAAGCATCACCTTCCGGAGTATGATATGATTTGCTGCAATGACGACGCCATGCTGAAACTCTTTTCAGATTTAGAGATGATTGAGAAACAAAGGAAGGAGTTGTTGAAAGACATTGTCGATGCTATTTGCAGTGATGTCAGTGACAAGACCGTTCTTGAGGATGTAGGAATGTGGATATTGCATAATTGGAAATCTATCAAACGAGATATTGGCGATCATCTGTCGAAACTGAAGTCACAAAGATTTATCCTTACCGGTGCAGGTGAGCTCAAGTCCCCTGACAGTCTCTTTGACCCAGAAGACCGGTACACGCCTGCACTCTTCAGCAAAGGTTCCTTTCCATCTGTAAGATACGTAGATGAAAGCCTCCTTGGATCATTACAAGAGCTTGGTTTGCGTCATCAAAGCAATGTCACAGCAATTGAATTAGCCAGGTCAGTTGAAGAGATAACCAGTGAGAACAACGTCAAGAAAGCAGATGTCTTAATGTCATACTTGGCAGAATATCAGAACAAGCTAATGGAACCTTTGACCGGAGAAAGTGATCAAACTTTACAGCAGTTCTTGGCAGACAAAAGATGCATCCCATCTCTCATGAAGAGTCCAGATTTCTACCCTCAAGGCATTCCATGGCACAGGTCAGAGAGACAAATGATCAGCCCGACCGAAACTGTGATCCCTACCAAGGTGAACATACTAACTTCTGGTGCAACCCTACCCTTTCCCAAAAAGACTGTTCCACACACCCTCCTGCGTAGTGTAGGAGTTAAAGAACATCCCAACATCGAAAATGCCCTTGAACAGATGGCTGTAGTTTCGAGATGTCATGAAATAGTCGAAACCTCTGATAGTTCAAGGAAACTAGAGAAGATGATTCATGGTTTGTACAGCTTGCTTTCAACTGCAAGAAAGGAAGAGGAAGTGATACTGAAGCTGACAACACGGTTACCCGCATGTATTTGGACTGGAGCAGGATTTGTGGAAATTCATCGGGCAATCCTGTCAAGCCGTGAAAACGCTTTCCATCCTTACATTTCTTCCATACCTCAAGAATTCAGCACCAAGTATGAACACCTTTTCCTAGCTCTTGGAGTTAAGAGATGTATATCAGAAACGCAGATTCATGAGATCATCATACAGATTCAAAAGAGCGAGCCAAAGTTGGGTTCTGTGGAAAAACGGATGAAATTCTGCAGAGAAAACAAACGCGTAGTGCAAAAGGCACTAATACTCTTAGACGAGATATGCGAAGGTGACCTTTCCCGGCAGTGCCAAAACATTCTGGTACCAACCAACAATGAACACTTCCTAGAGTTGGTTGACCCAAGGTGCTGTGTTTTTGAAGATGTCAAGGGTCGCGGGGATTCAGATGAAGTTCAAGAGAAGCTGAAGGAAGACAACACCTTCATCGTTGATGGGACATTGCCTATTGGCATTGTTCGCACTTTGGGGATTCTACCCCTTGGCCAGAAGATTCTTGCCGCCAAAGAATTGACTGGGATAGAACAAGCAGGTCAGTATGAACCTCTTACCACAAGACTTAAGAACATCATTAAAGATAGCTACCTGGAGAGTTCAATCCCAAAAGAAATGATTCAAAATGCAGAAGACGCCGGAGCAACAAAGGTACACTTCATGTTGGACCTTCGGGAAAATTCTGAAGCACGTTCAAGTTTGTTTGACAAGGGCATGGGTGATTGTCAAGGGCCAGCTTTGTGGGTGTTCAATGATGCATCTTTTACACCCGAGGATTTTCAGAACATTACAAAGCTTGGCGGTGCAACGAAAGAATTGGACACGTCTAAGATCGGGCGCTTTGGGCTTGGCTTCAACTCTGTTTACCATCTGACAGATGTACCCAGCTTCCTGAGTAGAGAGTACTTGCAGGTGTTTGATCCACATGCAACTCATCTTGGATCCATGCTTAAAAGCAAAGAAAGTCCCGTTATCAGGATAAATCTGCAAGGGAAAAACAACGCCATTTCCATGTACAAAGACCAGTTTTCACCATATGAAGGTGTTTTCAATTGTAGTCTTCTAGAAAGTAATGGGAATGTTGACTACGATGGTACACTATTCCGGTTGCCTCTTCGCTCTAGACATGGGGCGTTGAGAGGTGAGATCTCTGACGAACATTACGATGAACAAAAATGCAAATCACTACTCGCCAGTCTGTGGCGCTCTTCCGAAGATTTATTGGTATTTACCAAAAATATTCACGAAGTCAAGGCTTTTGTGCTACTACCTAATGCAAATCATCCATCAGAATCCAGCCAACTGTTTGCAATTGAGAAAGAGTCTGAGGGCGGTCGTGATATCATGGCAGAATTCAAGCAGAGTACAGGAGATGGCAGAAAACAGAATCAAATCACGCCTTTGATCAAAAAAGAATGTGTCGTGCGAAGCATAACTCCCTATGGAAAGAAATATCTGCAAATTAAAGAGGAGCCGAGAAAACACGAGCTGATGTCAGTTACAAGCGTAGGAACAACGTCAGCACATAAGATGTGGCAAACTTCACAAGGACAAAAGTCAGGACTGGATCCTGTAGGCGGCGTGGCAGTAAAGTTACCGTTGTCTGGAAAAGTAGATGGTAAACTCTACAATGGGTTGCCTCTCTCAGTTCCACAAAGTCACCTACCTTGTCATTGTAATGGATTCTTTGCCATTTCTGCAGACCGTCGGCATCTCTGGAAACCCTCGAGTGACTCAGATTCAAACTACTTCACGAGATGGAATGATGCTGTTTTCGAAGATATCATATCAAAAGCCTATGTGACTCTGCTGGCAAATCAAGAATTTCAGCGTCAGGTAGCGAAAATGGCGAGCAAAGTACGCATTTCCGGCGTAAATAGTTCCCCCGACAATTTCTACAGGTTGTGGCCTAATGCATTTAACATTACCCAAGGCAGTGATGGTTATGCTATGCTAAAGGGATTCTACACAATATTGGTAGCCTCTGATTCACATGATGCAAATATATTCTGGGAAGGAGACAGGACATGGTCATTCAAAGAGGCCATCTTCATTGATCCACTACTACTGGAATCACCACACATTGCTTCAGCAGTAAAGAAGGTCCTTCAGATGCAACACACAAAGCGAATAGTTACCGAGATGCCAAAGGAGATACGATGTACTCTAGATATGCTGGGTCTTGGGGAACAATTGAAGAGACATACGTGTTCGAAGCATGACTTCTTCCAGAAATTTTTTCTGCCACAGATATCTGTCTTTCAATCCGAGGTACGAGATCATCTGATTCACTACTGTTTGTCGAACGTTGAATTATTGGAGACATTGAGAACCATCGCATGTATTCCAACTTCACCAGATGGTAAGAACTTGAAGAGGCCATCGGAATTGATACACCCAAATGGAAAAGCAAGTATCCTTTTCGCAGAGGAAGATGGACGGTTTCCTTATGGCAGCTTTGCCAATTTGGACTGCTTGCATTTTCTGGTGCATTTGGGAATGGTACAAGATGACATATCCAGCACCGATCTCATCAAATATGTACAGAAATTACAGGGCAAACCTATTGACTATAGGCAGGAGCGCGTACTAGTGGAGTACCTCACTTACAGACTGAAGAAAGAGAATTCTTCATGGGCTAAGGACGAAAGCCTTCGGAATCAACTGAAAAACATAGCCTTCATTCCTGTCACCTACAGGAACTCCTCTATGAGAAAAGCTTCACGTGATACCATATATTGGCCTGAAAAACTATCACTGGTCAGCGAAGTTGCCCTAGTTCTAGACGAAAGTAAATTCAGGGTTCCCCATCAGGTTAGGAGATTTCTTGGGATAGTCCAAAATCCAGCAGTAGATGTTGTATTGCAGCAACTTCAATCCATCAGCAGTAGACCAGAAAACGTTGCACACCTTCGAAGTGTGTGCCTAGATATCTATAGATTCCTTGACTTACGACTGAAGGAAGACGTACTACTGAGGAAAGGTGATGCGAAAGCCCAGATTCAAGAATTCTTCCACTCACCTACAACGAAGGAGTGTCTATTGGTTGGCAAAATGTTCAGGAGTGCTGATCATCTGGCATGGGAATTTGAGGAAGAGTATGTTGGATCTCACCTCTTTCGTGTCCCCTACAATCTCCACGGCTTTGATGCTCTTTTATCAACCATCGACATGAAAGCACGATTCTCAACACACGACTTCTTGTCAACTCTGAAGTGCATCTATGACTCAACTTCTGGAAAGCTTAACAAAAGTGAGTTTAAAGATGTTATGAAACTCCTGAAATGTCTGATCAATGGTGCATCGGAAAATTCGTCGGTAATGAGTGGTGTGCTTCCTAACGATATCTATGTTCCCGATAGCAACAGCTACCTGAGAATCGCTAATGAGCTCTCTTTCTGCGACGTAGACTGGATTTCAATTCCAGATGGTGTCATAATAGCTCACGGTGATATCCCTTTTACTTGGGCAAAGATACTTGGAGTGCACGATATTCGACAACACATCCTCGAGAACTACTCCGTGCCTGTCCCTGGCCTTGGCCCACACACACTCGAAGCACAGAATCTATTGCCTTTCGGACAGCGTCAACCCCTTACAGAGAGAATAAAAAACATACTCAAGGGCTACCCCTGCGATGATACAATACTGAAAGAACTTGTGCAGAATGCAGATGATTCCTGTGCCACGGAAGTGCACTTAGTTCTTGATGTCCGTACCCATCCAAAAGACCGCCTCTTTAGAGATGAAATGTCTAGTTTGCAAGGTCCTGCTCTCTGCGTATACAACAACAGATCATTTACTGATGCTGACATAGAGGGCATCCAACGCCTTGGAGTGGGTAGCAAATGGAACTTGTCCTCAAAGGTTGGAAGATTTGGTGTAGGCTTCAACGCGGTTTATCACTTAACCGACTGCCCAAGCTTCTACACAAACGGCGATACGCTGGGAATGTTTGATCCAAATGTCAAGTATGTACCTAACGCTACTTTAGCGCGTCCAGGCTTCATGGCCAAACCAACTGGCAAACTGAAGGACGATTTCCCGAACGTTTTCAACTGCTACCTGCCCGAGTTCTTCGAAGGACAGGGTTCAACTATGTTCCGATTGCCCTTACGCACAGAATCAATGGCAAGGACATCTGACATCTCTTCGAAGGCACATGATGTTGACAGCGTAAAGAGACTGATGCGAAAATTCAAGGAAGGTCTACCTGACCTGCTCCTTTTCCTGAAACACGTTAAAAAGGTCAGCATATCCACCATTGATGAACAGGGAAACATGAAGGATACCTCAAGCGTCCAGGCAAGCATCTCAGAATCCAACCAACTAGATTTAGATGCATTTCTTTCTTCAATATCGCTTGAAGAAACTGATCCAATGACTGGGGTCTCAAAGTTCCTTGAAGACATTCCAGTAACAGAAGTACATTACGATATGAGAGTCACTGTAACAGAACAACGAGCGAGGGGCGTGAAGACGCAATCAGAGGACTGGCTTATTTATCAGCAGCATGGTTTTGCAAAACCAAACGAAGTCCCTGATACTTTGTTAAATGCATATTATAAAGGAGATCTGCATGTCTTGCCACATGGCGGAGTCGCGCTACCTTTGGGTAAACGACTAGTTTCATCGAAGGCATACAATTTTCTTCCCCTTCCTATAGATACTGGTCTCCCTGTCCATGTCAATGGCTCTATTGAGTTAGATGAACGAAGGCGGGACATTTGGAGAGTTAAAGGAGACGCCCGGGCACAATGGAATCGTCAACTCATGAAGCAGATCGTTTCACCTGCATATGTTAAGGCGCTATGTTGTCTTTAGGCTAAAATCATGACTCGCATGGAAGGATCAAAGGACGAGTCTGAAATGCAAGACATTGTTTCGTCATATACGGCGTTTCTTCCTGTTACAGCAGAGAACAGTTTCTGGAAAGAACTCATAGAAGACATTTACAGAACCATTGCCGACTCCGCCAAGCCAATGTTCCCTTCGATTAGGCGAAGTGTGTCGTACAACAGAGATGGTGATGCCACCGATGGAGTCAACAACATAAGAACTCTAGAATGGAGGACACCACTTGCAGAATCACAAATGCAAGGCTTCTTCGACTCTCCAATCGGAACGGATCGGAGCCTTAGGTCGGTTGTGTCAGATCTTGGATTTCCTCTAATTGAATGCTCTCAGAATGTGCAAACAATATTTTCAGACAGCTTGCAGGATTGCAGAAAAGGGGATATTCTTGAAATCACCCCTGTGCGCTTGATCAGTCATCTCTCAAGCAATGCAGTAGAAGATGTAGGACTGGCCCCAATGGAACTACCGAAGCAACTTTCCGACACGGTCATACGGGATACAGCCACTTTGGGAGTCATTTTGAACTACTGCTCACAATGTGATAACTTCAAAGACAATGTTGAGGCTCTTCCACTTCTAGCAACATCAGATGGAATTCTGAGAACGTTCTCAACTGAAACTCCGGTATACATTACCAAGTTTTATGACCTCTTTCCATCCAGTAGAAGCAAATTCCTGGATAGATCGATAAGGAAATACTTTGATGAGGATTTTGATGTGATCTGCCATTTTGACATTCCATGTGTTGCTTCTTTGATGAGGGAGGAACTAAGTCCTACCAAATTCGAATGCAACCAATATGTTCAGTGGGACAAGTCTGAACCGACAGAGAAGTGGATCACCGGACTATGGGAATGTCTTGCTGCATGCAGAAATCCTGATGAGTTAACATGTCTTTCGAAGTGGAGTATTCTTCCATGCCGCAAGAATGGAGATATGGGTGTAACCCATCACCTGGTACCATTGTCAAAAGCTACCTCTGTGATGTATAAGGTATGTGGTATGTCTCATATACTCGCGGCTTTGAGTTCACTCGGGGTTTCTGAAGTTGATTGGAGTCTAGACTTTGAGGAAGCAGAACAACTTATCACTAAGATTGTCGCGCACGAGGATCGACCTGATGCAGTGCTTGCAGTGTTCGATCACGTCATTCAAACAAACGCCAGTCTGTTCGATAGGTTGACAACCGCCCAGCGTGACCATACCTTGCAATATTTGACAACCCATATGCCAGAGAGACTGGTGGAAAATGTCGACAACAAAAGGATCATTATGAATCTCCCTTGCTATGAACAGTTAGACGGGACATACGTTTCACTTTCCCACACGTCCACTGTCTATGTGGTAAGAGCAGGTCTACCTCATGAAGAGATGACAAAGTGGATGGCTGAATACAATGATATTTTCCTACGTGAAGATGGTGGCTTGAAAGAACTTTTCGAGGCAATTGGGTGTGATTTCATATCTGAGTACGACACCCTGTCCAAGTTCATCTTTCCCAACTTTCACTTGTTGTCCTCAGAGATACGGCTGAAACTTCTTGAAAATCTCTCTAGACACATATACCAGATAGAAGGGGGGATGGAGAAGTGTCTGAAACTCTTTCCTTTACTGGAAGACAATGACGGTGTATTGAGATTGGGCAGAGAATTCTTCGACCAAAGAAACGAAGTGTTTGCAAAAATGCTCACAGAGAATAAATTTCCCTCAGAAAAAATCATTGAGAGGCTTCACCATTCCTTCTTACATAAATTTGGTGTTCAAGCAGAAGTTACAGCAGAAATGTTTCTTGAATTTGCAAAAGAACTGTCAACAAATCTTGGGATGGAAAGAAAAGAAAGAAAAAAGCTAGCTGAGCAATCAGAAACACTCGTGAAAGAACTGTTTTGGAACTGCAACCTGCACAAGAATGAATCATTTCTTAACAGTGTCAAATTCATTGACTTCATCATCCCAGATGCCCCAGAAATTAGTTTACAGAAACTACATCCCTATCATATGGATGTGAATATGGGAGTAAGATTCGACTCGTCAAGTTTGCCGATGAATGCAGATCTTGTGTGGTGCTCAATGAGGCTCCTACCGGAATACCTTTCCAACATGACCCTTAACTGCGATCATGAGAAGGATTCCATCCTTGAAAAGCTTGGTGTGGTGAAGAAACCAACCACTGATAGCGTCATTGAGAATACGAGCAAGATGTGTTGCAGGGTTCATGATCAAGGGAACCAAACTGAATTTCAGGTGTTGGCCAAAGTCATGGACAAGACCTACGGATTTTTGGATTCAGCTTGTGAACATCGTACGGATCAGCGTTGCAGTGATCGCACAGAAAGATGCAGATGTTGTCAATTGATAAGCAAAAAGCTGTCGGATGTACCTTGCGTGGTCATTCAAAGTGTTCCCCCCCTGGTCAGACCTACCCTAGTATGCCGAGAGTCGTGCAGAGACCTCTTCCAACCTCATCTTTACCAGCTGCCTGACAGTTTGATCCCTTTCAGCAAGTTGCTGTATAGTCTTGGATCCACTCGGACTCCATCATTTCCTCAGTTAGCGACAGTACTGAATGGACTTGCAAGTCACAGTGCGACAGAAATGAAAAATCCCAACATGCTCAAGGCCATTATAGCTGCATCTCAGTTGTTCCTTCAGCAAATTGAGTCCTTGTCATCAGGCAGCATACTGGAAAAAGCGACCATACAAGCTGATTTGGAAGGTATTCAGGTTGTGCATCTTCCTGGTTCATCAAAGGGGAAACTATTGCCCTCAACAGAAATCTTCATCAAAGATGAAACTGATCATACCAAACGCCTTGTAGAATCCAATGTACCGTTTCTTCCAGATGAAGTTACAAAGCTGCTCACAAATGTCCATGTATTGGTGGACTCCATGCCAAAACATCTAAAGCCAAGATCTATCAAGGCTTGTGTGACCGAGAGAGTCGACACATCAGCAAGGCCGTGTCTGTATCAGCAGGTTGGTCATTGTAAATTCGGTACCAGACTTAATAGCCTGATGACTTCAAAGGAATTTGCTGGGGCAATACAGCGTTTGCTTGAAGTAGGGAGTGATACCGACGTCAGTGCTGATCACCAACGTATTGATAAGCTTAAGAGGCTAAGACTACAGTGCATGGCTGAGTTACCCACCTCCTTGTTCATTGATGGTGAGAGGATTGAAGGAAGTGAAGCAAAATCCCCTTCCTGCATGAGTTATGACGATGATGCAGAAGAGGCATGTATAAGAGTTGTGCATACCGGGGACAATGAGCGTTCAGCATACATGGAAGTCGTGAAGGGTATTGCCCAAGCCATATTACGCCACATAGGTGGCATTGGTCAGGAGCATCTTCCTTTCCTAGTGGACATGCTGTCGGCGGATTCATCACGTGAGATTCCTAAACTCCTGCGTAGTTACAAGCTGATTAGAACAGACAGACGTGCTGCCGAGCATGATGAAGGAATGGCTCCACCAAAGCTAGGTTCCAGAATTCCTAGTGATATCTTGCATCTTCTGGATCAAGATCCCTACCTCAATTTCATCAAAGGAGAATACGTGGCGTATCAGATCAACACTGACATTGAAATAAACGTTATCCCCATCCACGTCTACGCCCAGGTACTAGACGTTCCTGAAAATCTCCTTTCTCCTCTCCGCAACAAATACCTTATCGACATAGGAGAGGAAGATCCTGTATGGGTTAGTGGATTGGACCTATTCAAATTCTTGATACCGGAAGAATCTGTGGATACTGGCATGGCAATAATGGTTTACTGTCATTCATCCGATGAACAAGGACCAGAGGGCCCAGCTACATTAGAGACTCCACCTACAACAGAAGTTCCTCCTCGAACAGAGGTTCCACCTAAACCACAGCCTTATCCCGAAAACATTGAAGAAGCCAAAGAACAGGTTACTGATCAATTGGAAGAAATATGGGAACTTGATGAAGATGAACGAAAGAAAGCAGTCAGACGAATGTACTTGAGATGGCATCCAGACAATCGGCCTCCAGAAAGAAAGAACCTTGCTACTGAAGTCCTCAAGCATTTTCAAAATGAAATTGAACGCCTAAAAGCAGGGAGAAGACGTAGTGGGCAGGCTGGGAACAGTCAGGGATCTTCAAATGTTCAAAGAGGTGGTGGCGATTTCTTTGACGATGACTTCTATGAATTCATGAGAAACTGGGCAAGTCAGGAAGGAAGGTGGAGAGAATCTTACCACAGGAGATAGATATTTGGTTTTATTCAAGTATTGAGTAAAAATTCCGAAGACTAAACAAGTCAGTTTACAATGTAAAATGCATAACAACAAAAATAACAAGGTAAAAAAACACATGGATAAATTAAATCATTAATAAGTAAAAAAATATATAATACCGGTAAGTATATAAGTATATAATAATAAGTAAACAAAAAAATAATTATATACAATTACCCCCGGCCCCCCCACTCAGGTTTCAAAATGACCGCATGCGTGTTGCCAAAATGTCCTTTTCGTAACAAAAGAAAAAGGTCGAGCCGTATTGACTTTACACACCGGACTTTTGCTGAAAAGGGGGGGTGCGGAAAAAGGCTCGTATACAAAAGAAAAAGGTCGAGCCGTATTGACTTTACACACCGGACTTTTGCTGAAAAGGTGACATCGTAGAAGAAATCCGAAAGCATTTCAATTTCTGATCTTCAGCGGTAGTGGTATTGTTCATTGTTTGTCTTGTTCAATTTGTTAGTGCTTGCGTTGTAGACAAAATAAGTGTACTAAACATAGTTTAGGTAAACAGAATACGATCTTGATATTCTGAGATTCTGAAGCACTTTATACCCATGAAGGAAATGGTCCCAATCTCAAACACCAATTCTCGTGATAATAATGATGCATGTTACTTGAATAAAGAGAGCGAGAAAATAGGGCGAATAGATGAGAGGCTTCTTTGATTATATTTGCACCCCCTTTTGATATATTGCGATGATGTAGGCCTGACTATCATAATAACGTGTATAATTGAAATTGCTCCACAAACAGGATTACTTCTTATTATATCCTACTATATTCCCTGTATTTTAATATTCCTTTGCTGTTCATAATCATTTACAGGTCCATTGCATTTTAATATAACAATTTTTATCAGATTCAAACTCGTATCGCATGGAAACGATGTATAATAATGTGATATTCCATGTATTACGATGGAATATTACTATATCTTCAAAAATCATCAATAAAATCATTTTATCTTGCTTCAACTTGAGATCTCAAGGATAAATTCAATAGAATAAAATTAACCGAAAAAGGATCATTGCATAACTGGTTCCTTTTCCTCCTGATGTCGCTGATGTATACCTTAAGGAGAATTCTCAAATAATCATATAATCGACTCCTGAACAAGATTGGTAGTTATTGTGATTACTATTCTTATTTGTTTTGATTTATTAATCAACGAAACACATTTTGGAATAATATGTATATTTAGTCATGTTATATTTGTCAGCGTGTGTTGAAATAGTTGTGATCAACTGATAAACCAATAATAAATTTGAATCATGTACATTGTATTAGATGTGCTTATAAGGAAGGTAAAGTTATACATGTAAATATATCAACAAGTTTGTCAATACTTCAGTTTTTCACATCATAAATGGTTGCAATGCAAGTGCTTTTTCATTTATTTGAGTAAATAATTATTCAGATGAAATCTATGTTCGATACACTGTATCGGCCTAAAATGGATTTATGCTTTAAAATGTTGTTTAATTGTTGTATGATATGATGTAAACTATCTGTACATAACTATATTGTATATAATTGAATCGTTCAGGCCTAATTAGTCATACAACTATGGATGCGTTGTTACGTGCATATCTTGAAAGATTAAATCAGTCAGAATAATTATATCAGCAAGATTATACACACACACACACGCACACACACACACACGCACGCGCATACACATGTATATATATATATATATATATATATTATTATACTTTATTTTGTATCATGCTCTGACAGATATGAAGAGAACACTGATACTGTGATATTGAAGTTGTAAATGTTGTCAGTGTAGCTCGTGCTTAAAGTCTTCTTGAACTATCACGTCATCAATAAGTACCTGATGGGTAATGCCGATCGGATGTTTTTGTAAATATTGTCTTGGATGGCATTATTTATAAATTATGACAAGATGAAAGCTCTGTTTATATTCATATCAAAGAGGTATCGTTTACCTAATAATATTATGCATCATTGATTTTGTATATTTCTGACATTGGGTATGCACTGGAAGTTGAAGAGACACTTTTTAAACGTTTATTATACCTTCAAACTGTAAATAATGGTACATGTATAATAATCAGTTTCTTGCGCTGTATCGTAGATGGTATGGTATAAGTTTGTATATGTGGTAGAGACATACCAGTTTATATGTTTATTATTAACTACTTTACACGCCCCTCATATTCTAATGAAGTTTTCATTAGAAAAAACTTAGACAAGAGAGTAATATTGAAAACAGCTGTCGATGAAACTGATCAGTATATGAAAGCTCGTGTTGTATTTCCAAGTGTCCATGATATATAGGAGTCATGATAATTGCATTTGTATAGCTCTCTTACAAACTAACCGTTGTTTCACAGCGTTTTACATCAAAACAAAATATGAAGAGAATGATAATAATGTTCGATTTAATTTGATGGTAAAATTGTATGAATTGTGTTTATCATTAATCCCTACAAACTCAAAACATTCAAAAACAAAGGCATAGTTCTCGCTTTTATACTTGAAATATATATGACACAGAAAGCATTCTAGGAAACTCTGTGGCAGCGATTATATAGGCCAATCAAATTGGTGTTGTATTTTAGGTCACTACATGGTTTGACGGTTGATATACTTGCTCCAAACTCACAAATTTCGATTTGAAATCTTCTATTTTAATGTAGGGAATGAATCGAAACTATGTGAAGATTTTATGACGTAATTATGCCAGTGGCAACAACAATTCTGTCTGTATTACTAGCTTCATCGTTATTTCAGTTATTTATATATTTGTTTTCCAAGTAATGACGGTGAGAAATTTGAAGTTCATACATTTGTTACATATACCCAAGTGTTTCCACTATCTTGCATTATATATTTACAATGATATTACGTTATTACGTAACTTGTTAAAGAAACCTACACATTAGCCAAATATGATCTCTCTGCTTTGAGAGTTCAACCACTTATATCGTAATGCAATGGCGACAATACGTTGGTGTATTTTGTAATGTCAATTATCATTTCAATATGATGCGATGCATTATTATTCTAAGACACAACGGGATGATAGTTGGATTTAGAATACGTATTACACTTATTCTTTGTGCTGGTCGGTATATTACTACTTACCATGAAATGACTCGTATGTAGTGATTTTTCATGTTCATCATTGTTTTGTTTTATTGAAATCAGGTATGATCACTTCGATAGTTCAACTGCTTATCATGCATCAGTTTGCGAATCTTTAAGTGATGATGATCATTATATTATAGATTCGAATTTTAGGCCTATTTGTATTGGATTGTTCTGGATGCATAATACTTGTAAATATACAGTGTCTTTGAAGTCATGGGGATTGTATAATTGCATACATTTAGAAAGGCACATTCCCTGAAGCACATTTGTAAATTTTGTTCATTATAAGAAATCTATCAAGAATGTTATATTGAAACTGGATATGGTATTACACAAATATACCGTTCTTGAAACTTTTGATGTATGATTACTAGGCATAGCGATATGTGATATTGATAGTATGTTGTTATAAGAAACCATGACTTCCTATACCGATGAAAGGATATTTTCACCATAGAAATACAAAAATAATTTGTTTGCGGTTGATGTAAATAAGAGTACTCCTTTTTCTTGTTCGTCTTTTTATGTACCATTTAGTGGCAATGTATTTCTTGTATAAAAGCAAAACGAATTAATGGTTTAAGCACGTATATTGGTTCATATCCATAATTCTATGAATTTTATATCTCTTATATCATGATAGGAATTTGATATGTTTGTTGAAGTTGCTTGTTGTATATACATGTACATGATTGTTTACAAGCACAAACAAATCTATATTATCATTATTTTTGTTACTATCGTATGACATAGTGAACATAACATAACAAGTTATTTTGTTTTCGAATCATGATCACGATGTACATAATAATGTTTTTTCTGTACAAATCTAGATCTTTTAGCGCATAACAGACAAAATGCAGGTTTCTTCATTTCTAAAACTCATATCAATGTACAATGAACCTTTACTTTATAGTGTAAATAATGTGTTTGACAAGTTTTTGCTGAGTTTTATATGCATAATGATATTGCGACATAAGGCTTATTTTGTAAATCCTTTTAGCCGTTCATCAGACGATGTTTTTAATGAATATTTTATATTTGTGAATAATATTATTATCTATTTGTAAGACAACAAATTCCTTCTGAAGTTCAAAAATGTCATGCTATTTGGAGTTCATTCTTCGTTGTCCTTATATCAAGGAATGTAGATATGTGTTTTTTCCTTCACAAAGAGCATTGTATTAACTCTAGTTTTATGACCAGTTGATATTTTCTAAATGTCAAGCCTTTTCACTTCTGCCATGTCTTATGAGGAATGTTACTATAAAAAGAGTCAATATCCATGTGATAGTTAAACTACGGGAAATACTTATCTCGTTTCTTTCTGACATTTTGTGCAAGAAGATCTGTATACTGTATATATGAAACAGTTTTCACTAAAATTAAATATTGCCATTGTGTTTGTGTTGTGATACACGAGAATTGCCTGTATTGATATTTGCACTTGAAGAAAAAATTTGATGGAGATTACAAAGTTTGCATTCCGTTTTGGTATATTGATTTTTCAATACCAAATATTGTATGTGTATAATATAGCTAAGCCACTGATACTAAATATTATATTTTTCTAAGATGTATTATTGTGATGCAAATATTACGCTGGAATGTGTGTTGTATATAGATTTGATCAATGGCATATAAACTAAGTTATTCGTTGAATTAAGAGATGTAACCTGCTTTGAAATACAATTCGCTATACAGAAGCACTGCATGGTTAAAGGGCCCATTGTGATGTACAATTGTGAATGACTTACTTTGTTTAAAATGAAATTTCTTGATCTGTGATAAATAGATATATCACAAATGTTACCTTTTCACTTGTACAAATTCCATGTTCCAAACCGTGTCAGTTATGCTATTGGAAAATGAAGCCGTTTCATATATTTTGAATATGATTGTGGTACATTTATATATAGCCTAATTATGTGTGTTATAAAATTAATGTGCAAAGAATATCAACTGTTATTAGTTTTGAGATATGAATAACGATCTGCAAATTATGAAGTAGAAACAAATTTGCAGATCACCATTGTATCACTGCTAAAAATATAATAAAGATTTGAGAGGATGTTACGAGTCTTAAGTATATTTAATATGTCTAAGATCAGTATTCTGATCATGCTGTCTTACAATACTTTTCTATTAGATTGTAAGTGTAACAATTTAGCCTATTTATGGCTAATTATGACGCTTTCTTTACGATGTGTAAAGATTACTTGGTATGACTACACCTGTAGTTTGTCAATCTCTTCAAAATTAACACTGGAATTGTTGACGATATAAGATAAATAATGATTCACGATTTTATGCATGATTTGTTGATATAGTAATGGATTACGATATCATAATGAACATTACGAATGAATGTGTAAGTTGGAAAGAGAATAAATGTCGATTTTCCCCGACAAATAATGTACGTTATTTCTGATTCATTTTTGTTCAGGGCTAGTGACTGAGGAAATGTCACTTTATTTAAGAAGTAATTTAAGAATGGAAAGAAATATCATATAATAAATAATTATATTGAAAGAGTGATCAAACGATTAGCACTACATATAAATAATGGTAGGTCAACATGTTAGAATGAATGATTGATTGATTGATTGATTGAATGAATGAATGAATGAATGAATGAATGAATGATTGATTGATTGATTGATTGATTGATTGATTGATTGATTGATTGATTGATTGATTGATTGATTGATTGATTGATTGAATGAATGAATGAATGAATGAATGATTGATTGATTGATTGATTGAATGAATGAATGATTGATTGATTGATTGATTGATTGAATGAATGAATGAATGATTGAATGAATGAATGACTGATTGATTGATTGATTGATTGAATGAATGAATGACCAACCGACAGATTGAATAAGTCGTTAATGATTGTGTGAATAACATGAACACACGAATTAATGAATGAAAGATCAACCGGCTGATAGAATGATTTTGAAGCTGTGATCTAATGAAAATAAATATTTTAATACAAATCTTCAAACGCGTAAGGCTAGTCAAGAGCTATACGGTACTGTTCTGTAAAAGTAGACATTTGCATGCAACGAATCGAAAATGGTCCCTTGAAAATTGTCTTTTAACAAGATATTTCCGTTTTTCAAATGCAGCTTAATCGTCTGGAACGTAATCAGAAATGTTTCTATTAGGGCATTACATAATAGTATGCATGCATGTAGAATGACCACTGAAATATATATTTTTGTTCTCCTTCCTCTTTTTCTATGGGGGGGGGGGGATGGGTTAATACAAAGCTAGGGCCTCTATCACCTGCATGGTTCCGATTTGCAAGCTATCATTTGCTCTTCTAAAGTAAAACAGTGCTACTAGTAATAATGACAAAAGATAATGATGATGATGATGAGAAGAAGAAGAACCCAAACAACAACAAGAAATTATAAAGAGAAGAGAGATAGGGAGAGATATAGATAGAGAGAGACAGATAGACATAGAGGGAGAGATGAAAGCTTATCAAAGGGGTCAGGCGCGTACGCAGGGGGGGGGAGTTTGGGTTAACCCCCCCCCCCCTTCATGATGTTTAATGTGTGTGTTTTGGAGGAAACCCCACCCCCCCTTTCCTTTAAAAAAAATATATATGTCCGCTTACCCCCCCCCCCTCCCCCCGCTTATTCAGCGGCTGACTGAGTCGTTGCAAAATTTTCGGCCCGATTTATAAATGTTAACCCCCCCCCCCCCCCTTGAAAAAATCCTGCGTACGCCACTTTAAGGGGCACAAGTGTATGTGCCTCGATATAAAACGAAATGAAAAAAACTTTATGCTCATAATTTAAATGTTTCATGCGTTCGCACCCTGCCCCAGTCAAATAAACTTGTCTTGGTTACCCCCTCATACATACACATACACATACACCTCTGGGCTCTGGTCAAATAACCCTGAATAAATCCTTGATACACCAATAAAAACATTTTATCATAAATACAATGAAACACTTTTCAAGGGCTACACGATAACGATCGGCAGAAGCAGAATTCCCGGTCATATCTCCTTTCTTCAATTTATTTTGTCGCTGTCATAAATAAGATTATTGTATTTAAATGAGTTGCGAATCTGTGAGAAAAGGAAGGGAAAAAATGATTCTTGAGCTAGTCGTACTGAAAAAGCTAATAACCTGAGGGGGTACTAGAATTTGTTGGTAAAGGGGGCGGTGTCATTTTAATGTCACATGCCGAAATCTTTTGATAGGGTTGGCCGTTTCAAGCGGCATATCGAAGGGCTTATCCGCACAACACATACAATAATTATGAGAGAAAAGAACAAATTTCCAGCTTTAAAATGATTGTTATTTAGTTGAAATGTCATTCGATAGTTTTAAACTGCTTCAAAGTTAAAAAAAAAAAATGTCCATTTTCTAGTGCAATGTGCGGATTAGAGCTCCGCTATGGGCTGCCTTATGGGAAGTTATGGCTATATTGGTTTGAGCCTCAACTTCAATCTAGAACAGTTAGACCCAGCCACAAACTTTCGGCATGTGACATATATATGGGAGTAATGATTAACTATTCACTTTAAATTTGATAAGCGTCGTTATCTAATTAAAATGTCATACAATACTTATTAGGCCTTTAAATCTAAAAACTAGGAATGATTTGAGTAATATATTTTACCAATCACTGTGCATTATTAAAATGGCCGACTCTATTTGGAGCCCTGAATAATTTTGCAAGGGTGAAAAAACTTATTATTTTTTGGAGTTAATTCTGATGTTGTTTATTTAACAATAGTCTGAATATGCTTAAAATGACCTATGTTTATTGAAACTACCCTTACAAAAATATCGTGTGGTATTCCTGTGGTATTCCTGTGGTACTGCATAATACCACAGAAAATACCACAGGGATAATGAAGTACCACACAAAGTCCTGTGGTACTGCAGAAGTGTAGCCTGTGGTACTCATGTGGTACTAAAAATACCATAGGAAATACCACAGAAAAAAAATTATACCACAAAATACCACACAGCAGTGCTGTGGTACTTGTATGGTACATTGTAATACCACAGAAAATACCACACGGGTTAAAACCCCACACAGATTCCTGTGGTACTGCAGAGGTGTAGCCTGTGGTACTCATGTGGTACTAAAAATACCATAGGGAATACCACAGAGAAAAATTATACCACAAAACTACCACACAGCAGTGCTGTGGTACTTGTATGGTACATTGTAATACCACAGAAAACACCACAAGGGTTAAAACCCCACACAGATTCCTGTGGTACTGCAGAGGTGCAGCCTGTGGTACTCATGTGGTACTAAAAATACCATAGGAAATACCACAGAGAAAAATTATACCACAAAACTACCATACAGCAGTGCTGTGGTACTTTTATGGTATATTGTAATACCACAGAAAATACCACAAGGGGTAAAACCCCACACAGATTCCTGTGGTACTGCAGAGGTGTGGCCTGTGGTACTCATGTGGTACTAAAATACCATAGGAAATACCACAGAGAACAATTATACCACAAAACTACCATACAGCAGTGCTGTGGTACTTGTATGGTACATTGTAATACCACAGAAAATACCACACTGGTTAAAAACCCCACACAGATTCCTGTGGTACTGCAGAGGTGTAGCCTGTGGTACTCATGTGGTACTAAAAATACCATAGGAAATACCACAGAGAAAAATTATACCACAAAACTACCACACAGCAGTGCTGTGGTACTTGTATGGTACATTGTAATACCACATAAAATACCACAAGGGTTAAAACCCCCACACAGATTCCTGTGGTACTGCAGAGGTGTAGCCTGTGGTACTCATGTGGTACTAAAAATACCATAGTAAATACCACAGAGAAAAATTATACCACAAAACTACCATACAGCAGTCCTGTGGTACTTTTATGGTATATTGTAATATCACAGAAAATACCACAAGGGGTAAAACCCCACACAGATTCCTGTGGTACTGCAGAGGTGTGGCCTGTGGTACTCATGTGGTACTAAAATACCATAGGAAATACCACAGAGAACAATTATACCACAAAATACCACACAGCAGTGCTGTGGTACTTGTATGGTACATTGTAATACCACAGAAAATACCACACGGGTTAAAACCCCACACAGATTCCTGTGGTACTGCAGAGGTGTAGCCTGTGGTACTCATGTGGTACTAAAAATACCATAGGAAATACCACAGAGAAAAATTATACCACAAAACTACCACACAGCAGTGCTGTGGTACTTATATGGTACATTGTAATACCACAGAAAATACCACAAGGGGTAAAATCCCACACAGATTCCTGTGGTACTGCAGAGGTATAGCCTAACTGTGGTACTCAAAATACCATAGGAAATACCACAGATAAAAATTATACCACAAAAATACTATACAGCACTGCTGTAATTGTACTGGTACAAATGGTAGTGTAGCACAGAAAATACCACAGGGGTGAAAAGCCTACACAGGATAGTGTAGCACAGAAAATACCACAGGGGTGAAAAGCCTACACAAGATTTCTGTGGTATATTGCAGAGATGTAGCCTGTGGTACCCATGTTGTAAAGATATACCATAGGAAATACCACAGGAAAAAATAACTCGTTAAAACGATCGAGGTTCTTGGGACCATGGAAATTACCTTGTTACATGTATATCAGGAATCTTGTATTTTCATTAACATGAGATTAAGTACTACATGTAATTTGATATTGTTAATATCATTATTATGGTTTCTTATCATGATACTGTGATATTTTGTGTTATCGTTATATGATTGTAATTGCTTATTTCATCTATTTGGAAACGGAATAAATGAGTATTGAATTTAGTTGAATTCAAAAGTATATGTATAAGACAAATCCTAGTAAAAGCATAATTACTTATTTTATGCATATGGCCCATTGTGACATACAGTGATTTAGATATACAGCTTGGGATATAATTATTATACCATACTGCATGGGAACTTAGTAGGAAAGTGGTAAAATAATAATTTCCCAAGCTATCGAAGATAATGTACATGCATATACAAATATAGAGTATCGTAGATGATACAGCCTTTTGTAAATGTACTAATACCCTGAAATAAAATGTATGGAGTATAAAGATATGTACACTTGTGTTGTATATTGAGAGTATTGTATACATGTATGTTCTGCAGAAATATGTAATGCTATTGTAACTAAAAGCATGAATAAGTGGTACAGTCAATTCCGGTTATAACGAGGTTTTTCGGACCAAGTAAATTGCCTCTTTATAATGAGATCTCATAATACTGAACACATAGACAAGGTGCATCCTCAAGCTGTCAGAAATGTATAAATACACCCATACAAACAACAGTAATATGAACATATACACAACCAAAACATTACTAAGGCACACAAGTTTATATTTCAATATAAAATTAATATTTATTTCTTTACCTTCACAATGAGCCATATCAATAAAATGAGTATTTTTTAATACTCTCTGTTAAAACATATTTCCCTTCTTGAAACACATACACATAAGATCTTTTGCAGAGTAAATTTGGCATATGATTATCAGTTCTAGAACCATATTATAAAGATGTCTTATTATCTCTATAACTTTGCATACATAAAAGGGCCTAGATGTATACATGTACAGTCCACTCCTGTTTTAACAGGGTCCTTGGGTTCAAGCCAATTACTTTATATTGATACAGTAAAAACATAGACATATGCACACATGCTTGAATTTGGAATCATGTGAATTGCCTCACTGTTATGAAACCTTGTTGCAAACACATGTGCTTGTTATAACAGAAGTGGATTGTACAACATTGTTAGGAATAGATTACCAATGTTGAATCAAGGTAGTCACAGTGATCACATGTGCTTGAATGAATAAGGATCCCACAAAACAAAATTATTTCATTCATCAATGTTACAGCCCCATAATTCTCTTTTTTTTTTTCTTATACTTTTTTTGTGTATATACATGTAATTACAAAATGCCATCCGCGTTTTCAGGACTTTTTTCTTTCACATCTTGCGCAACTTTTGATACTATTTTTGAAAAAAATCGGACGTACCGTCCCCGAGTTACGCAACATTACGTAATCGAATGTCTGCTCAAAATTTGAGTATTTTCAGGATTTGTGTAAACCTATGGAAAATGACTCAAGCTAAAATTCCATTTTGGGCTATAAAATGTTGTTAGCTTTTGTAATAATTCATATAACTGTAATACCTGCTGATATTCAATACTTATTCAACAATTCAACAAAAAACAATAAAAAACAAAAGTTGAAAAACAAAGAAATACATAAGAAATTCAAAAAACAATAGAATACAAAAGAAATAAAAAGAAATTTACAATTTTTTTCTTCAGAAAGTACGTGTGAAATAAGTTTGCAACATTATTAAGACATGTTTCCAACTCCCAAACTTCTTAATTAATATATGAATAATTAAAATGGAATTTATGCATATAATTAAAGCCACTGTTTAACATCGTGAGAAGCTGATTTAAAAAATCATGGAATTACGATGTTTAATGCATATAGGTAGGTGTCTATGTTCCTAAAAACCCTGAAACCAACACAAATTCCCGGTAAAAATCTCAAACAATTAAGAAAACAGCTTATTTGTGAATTAAATCTCGGCCCGAGATTTAATTCTGTACATAGTCTATGGGAGGAAATTACAGATTTTCACTTTTTTAAGGCACCCCTTGTAAAAAAAAGTACTGCAAGTACTGCGGTATTACTGCAGTAATACTGCAGTAGTACTGCAGTACCTGTATTACATATGTGGTACTTGTAGTACCTGTGGTATTACTGCAGTACTACTGCGGTACTACTGCAGTAATACCGCAGTAGTACTGCAGTATCTGTAGTACATATGCGGTACTTGTAGTACCTGTGGTATTACTGCAGTACAACTGCGGTACTACTGCAGTAATACTGCAGTAGTACTGCAGTACCTGCATGTAGTACATTATGTGGTACTTGTAGTACCTGTGGTATTACTGCAGTACTACTGCGGTACTACTGCAGTAATACCGCAGTAGTACTGCAGTATCTGTAGTACATATGCGGTACTTGTAGTACCTGTGGTATTACTGCAGTACTACTGTGGTACTATTGCAGTAATACTGCAGTAGTACTGCAGTACCTGTAGTACATGTGTGGTACTTGTATACCTGTGGTATTACTGCAGTACTACTGCAGTACCTGTAGTACATATGTGGTATTTGTAGTACCTGTGGTATTACTGCAGTATTACTGCGGTACTACTGCATTATTACTCCAGTACTATTGCACAATTTGCGGTACCCATGGTACTACTACAGTACTACTACTGTACTGCCGTAGTACTCGCAGTACAATCTCCGGTACCCATGGTACTACTGCGGTACTACTGCAGTAATACCGTAGTACAATCTGCGGTATATACCATGGTATACTCTTCTTAACCTATATGAATAAGTAGTTTGATAGCTATAGATTCTACATATTTCTTGCTATTTTGTCCCTATTCTCTTCGACTTTTGAGATGTCGTCCTATTTTGTTTATTATGTTTCTGGATTTAGATTGTTCTCACTGCCCATTTTCTTCCTATTTTGGGGGTACGTTTCTGGACTTATATTTTTCTGACCCATTTTTTACTTATGTTTCTGGACTTTTGAACTAGTTTTAATCTTTCATTATTTCCTGGCTATTTACCTTATATAATACTTCTTTACAATTTATTAGATTTTTGCTAGTTGCCTTTAATTTCTTATACTTTGGGGGCTTTCTTCCACTAGCTGTATTTGATATATATACTTTAAGAAATCATTTACCAACATTTGTTTGTCAATATATCATAAAAAACTTGAGATTTATGAAAAGTGCAAATTTACAAACAGTGAACGAAAAAGAAAAAAAAAATGAAAGGCATAAATATTATCAAAAAAGAATGAAATACGCGCCTATAGTACCCCAAAACAACAGCATGTAACAACTACTTTTAAGTTTGTTTGTCATTTTGTTGGCTCCTTTCCATTTCTTTTATTGATGTACCATCATTCTTCTGTAATTAGTTATTTATTCCTTACTTCCGTCATTTTGTAGCTATATTCCTGGCATCTCTAATATTTAATTTTTTCTAGCTCTTACCATTTTATATTTGTGTAATTTCTTTCAATTTCTTTAATACTTCTTCATGATATTGATAGCTGTAGTTTTGCGGGGAGGGGGTGGTCATAAATTACACTCTTTTAGAGACCCCTTCAAAACAATCTACCTAAACTGTTAAAAACCCAGGAAATAATGTTTCGATGGTTGCCCACCATCAAATTATGTTTTTTTTTAAACATTCAGTAGTATTAAAAGAAATTCAACAAATTGATATTGATAGTATGTCTTTTTGTGTAAATACAAATTAGTTCAAAGATGATTCAAAGAAATGCCCTCAGAACTCGACTTTCCCTTTGAAATATGGGAGCATAATTTGATTGAATGATCATTTAATTAATTAAGATAATTCTGATTTTATCTTTGAATTAAATGATGTATCTGTCTATTTTAATCTGAATCAAGTAAAAGGGTATGTTATTAGCAAAAGAATTTGCTAACTACTCCATTGTTTTGATGACCTTGAACAGACCCGATAAGATTGAATTGTAACAATTTTCCCCAAAATAAATTTACAATTATTAGTGTGTTTGCTGCCATCTAGTGGTAGAGTGCGAACATGCACTTGATTTTCAAATTCAAACCGGATTGAGAGATTACCAGCAGATTCTACAGCAGCTTTTCAGTCATTTGCCGTTTCGCCAGATTTGTCTTCCTTTAAAACCCAGAGTATCATGAGTATAGGGGGTAAGGATTAGATTTACACCAGCAAAGAAGAATTTTAAGAGTATTCGAGAGCAAGAATTGAGGAGAGATCCAGCTCGAGACCAACGGACATACTACGTTTGGGTGGGGTATTCTAAAGTTAAGCCCTGAAGGAAGGAATTTCACCAACCAGATCTACACTACAGTCCCACACAGCCACTCATGTGTGCAGAAAACGATCAACTTCGCTTTGCACCAGTTGGAGTGTTGGACTGCTATAGCTGCTTGAGCTACTTTAAAGATCATCATTTCCAGGAGGTGAGTAATAAGATAACACATAATACAGAATTGTGTTTGCTTTCTGCAAAAAATTAGGAAATTTGATTAAGTAGAGTAAAGGAGGGGGTAGATTCTAATCGGTCCGTTGCTGGTTTTCAGCCGGTCCGTTGGATGCATGGTACACATGGTACATTGCATTATAGCATATCACATATCCCACACATGCCAGAGTCACTGAAGAACCACATTTGCAATGGAAAATTTATCCTTTAATATCACATTTTAGCGATGTAATCGGCGGTCCCGCTACCTGAATCTGAAAATCAAGTATTTTACACGTGTATGTAAGTGTAAGTAGACCTGTAAGGAATATGATGGGTACCATAAAATCAAATGAGCTGTATTTCAAGTATTTTTCAGATTTGGAGCCCGATTTTTTGGTGATTCGCAAGCTTAAAAGTATCTCATCGCATGTATTAAATCAATGCAGCCGCTAGCTGGATACCGCAACGCACACACAAGCACACACACTAATTCAGATTCCAATTTCCGATTACCGCAGAGGTAGTTTTTCGGCACGGCGTGCTCCGGCGTGGGATACCTGCTCCAGCTGCTAGTGCTATAGATCAGCAGGGAAACGCACAGCGCTTGCTTGCTTCCTATTGACTTTGTACATGCGGCCGAATACTGCCTCGCTGGGCCGATAACTACCTCCGAAACAGCGAAAATGGAAATGAATATTGTAATGGCAATTCATGATTTTTTTTCTGGGATTCTTTTTTGGTTAAATAATAATACTTAATAGATCTAGTATTTGCTTCATGATTTGAACAAGAAATGATAATAAATAGGAAGCAAAGAGTAAAAAAATTGGATTTTGTCTTAAGTGGCCGAAAAACCCCTCCTTTACTCTAGTCTAGATCTCATTCTTCATCTTACTTTTGATTTTTTGTAAATTTTGTTCATGAAAAAATCCAAACGGATCGCAATTGATGATGATAGTAGATTTACTAGATTATATTCCCTACTGTACAATACTGCGTTTATGAAAACGATTCAAACAGCGGCTGAGCGGGTTGGGTCACATGTTTTTCGCAATTTAAATACTAAATAAAAATTAATGGCAAAGTTGATTCTTAGAAGTTAGAGAATCATACATTGTGTTGTGATTTTTTTTTCTCCATCACAATCGCACATTCAAATGGTTGTGCAGACATGCACATGTACGTGTATGTGCATGCATCATTCATGTAGTGATCTGTCCAGTAATCATAGTAGGAAAGTAGCTAATAAGCCCGGTCCCCTCACGCCGGGGTTGGAGGGACCACAATGGTGTTCCCAAAATCTCTGGTGAAGGGGTACTTTTAACGCAACAAAGTCTGGCCTGTATTGACTTATATTACACACCAGAGATAGGGGGGTGCTTTAAAAAATCTGGCCCGTATTGACATTACACACAGGAGATAGGGGGATACGCATACGCGTAGGCATACGCGTACCCTAAATAACACTGAGTGGGGGAGGGCAGGCTCATCTGTCATCAT
Source organism: Strongylocentrotus droebachiensis (assembly GCA_035222895.1). NCBI lineage: Eukaryota > Metazoa > Echinodermata > Echinoidea > Camarodonta > Strongylocentrotidae > Strongylocentrotus > Strongylocentrotus droebachiensis. The sequence goes on along the minus strand of JAVYIG010000048.1, from coordinate 582,691 downwards.
AATTCATACATGTAGTATATAGTCATTCGGGCATCTCATGTCATGAATTTGCAACTACAGTTGTAGTTGTAGTTTTTATATGAATTTCATTTGTAGAAGTGTATGCCACGTTTAACTCATAATTTTCGCTAGATTCAATTTGAGAGCATAATAGAATTTTTAATTTATTTTACAGGGTACACGCATCTTCGGCTGCGGGAAAGTCATCAACGTGGACTGTGTGGCACTGGCACCCTCGTCTTCCACTGAACATGCAGTCTTAATTTGTTAGACTAAATTGTCCAACACACATCGAGGAAATTATGCAAGACATGGGTGAGAGTGTGAGAATTCATCTGTATGGGATCCCTATAGTGGAAACTGGAAAGCTTTTTATTATGCCAGTTATGCTGACCAACAGACATTCAGCAAGAATCTGAGAAATTAATCTTCAATACACAGCTTTTTACCAAGAAAATCTCAACGACTTCAATCAGGTGATTTTTAAGAGCGATTTTTGTTTCGGTTATTTCAATTTGCCGCACAGATGTGACGTATACGTCTCTGTCAGCGTTGTGAGGACCCTACGTCACAACAAATGTTGCGCAATGCATTGTGAGGAGAACCGGCTCGATGATTAACTTGTTTTTTGTTCACTAAAGCCTTACTGCACTACTTGAAGCTACTAGTACCCTCTATAGGCCTATAGAAAACTTCCCTAATCGGTGCTTGTTGGTCCCCCATGATCCTCTATTTCTTATGTTATTTGAGAGCTGAGTTGATGAGATAGCCACCTGTCAGTTACCTCGCTGTGTGGTCTAATCCCTTCTGGCAAAACTAGTACAGATGGCCTTTAAACAAAATTATTAAAAATTGCCTTCACATGTATTCATTTATAACGGTACATGTACATAACTTTAAAGAATTCTTTTTTAGACTATTTATTTTTGTCATGACATTTCATTGAAACTTGCCAGATAGCCTTGCTACTGGTATGATGTAACCCTTTATAGTCATCTTTAAGCTGTTCAATAATGGTTCACGTTTATCTGCCAGTTTTACCAGTATTTTATCAGCAAAAATAGATATGTTTGTTTAGTCCCATATTAACATCTTTCTGTGTACAGTGCTTTTAACTTGTGACTTGTAAAGTCTTAGTCAAATTTCTTATCATTCTGATGATTCCAGAATCCAGAACCTAGCTTGCAGTACACACCAATAAATATGCTAGATGATCAACCTTTCCTGATCCTGTTTATTTCACAATGCAATACTTTATCTTTAAGCTGTTCAATATTGGTTCACATATATCTGCCAGTTTCACGAGTTTTAAATGACATTGTTTATTGCACTCTTCAAACAAAAGCTGAGGGAAGAAGATTGTTTTCATGTTACTATTTTTTCTTCTTCTATTAAATGTGAAAATATCGAGTTATTAACTCATCCGTTCACTTGCTGATGCCAAAAATTTTGCTAAAATGTATTCACTTAGTGTAATCTTTCATTGTCTGCTGAAACTAACTTGTGTTCAAGAAAATATGTATTTGCTATAATTACTTTGTAATTAAGAGTAGGCCTACCGGTAATAAGATTCCACTTGCCTGGTTAAAATGTCATCTTTTGTAAGTTTCCTCTTTACCATCGGATGACTTAGTTATATATGTTACATTCTTTTATATGTAACCTAGCTAAAATAGTCTAATTTTGTTCAAAATGTGAGATTCAGGATTTTGGTATTTCCTAATGAGGGTATCTTAAACCCTCTGCGTAATTTTAAGCTTCGGAAATCATGTGTACATGTATGTAAATATGATATTTTTTTTAATCAAATGAAAATGATCATTTTACAGCATTTCAATAGAAGCTGTTCTTTGTAGTGGCCCATTTTCTCCCTGATTTGACTTTAAATCTGCTTCAGCAATGTTCTAAATCTTGGGTGCTCGTTTTGAGAGGGTTTACTTATTTGAAAAATTATGCACCATTTTAAGGTATTGACTTCTACTTTAATGTCATGTGAAAATCAGCACAATCCTTTTTTTTACCTATTGGTCGTTTTGTGGTGTAAGGTCCATTGTCCAATATCGTTTTGTAACAAATGATTATAACAATTTTGTCTTTCTTTTATTAAAAGGTGACTGAACCATTTCATAAACCCTGTGATGTATGGTTTTACTGCTGTGTACAATGTAGTATTGATATGTGGTATTCTGATGTGGTAGTGCTGTGGTATTGCAGTGCGACTGCTGTCTTACTGATATGTGGCAATGCTGTGTCATACGTACCACACAGGAGTACTTAAGCAAAACCACATAGCAGTACCACACAGCAATACCACACAGCAGTACCACAGCAATACCACACAGCAGTACCACAGCAATACCACACAGCAGTACCACAGCAATACCACACAGCAGTACCACACAGCAATACCACAGCAATACCACACAGCAGTACCACAGCAATACCACACAGCAGTACCACAGCAATACCACACAGCAGTACCACATCAATACCACACAGCAGTACCACAGCAATACCACACAGCAGTACCACAGTAGTACCACACAGCAGTACCACAGCAATACCACACAGCAGTACCACAGCAATACCACACAGCAATACCACACAATAGTACCACACAGCAATACCACACAGCAATACCACACAGCAGTACCACAGCAATACCACACAGCAGTACCACAGCAATACCACACAGCAGTACCACAGCAGTACCACACAGCAATACCACAGCAATACCACAGCAATACCACACAGCTGTGTATTGCTGTGGTATTGCTGTGTGGTACTATTGTGTGGTACTGCTGTGTGGTATTGCTGTGGTATTGCTGTGTGGTGTTGCTGTGGTACTGCTGTGTGGTAATGCTGTGTGGTATTGCTGCTATGTGGTACTGTTGTGTGGTAATGATGTGTGGTATTGCTGTGTGGTACTGATGTGTGGTATTGCTGTGGTAATTTTGTGTGGTACTGCTGTGTGATATCGCTGTGGTACTGCTGTGTGGTATTGCTGTGGTACTGCTGTGTGGTATTGCTGTGTGGTACTACTGTGGTACTGCTGTGTGGTATTGCTGTGGTACTGCTGTGTGGTATTGCTGTGTGGTACTATTGTGTGGTACTGCTGTGTGGTATTGCTGTGGTATTGCTGTGTGGTGTTGCTGTGGTACTGCTGTGTGGTAATGCTGTGTGGTATTGCTGTGGTACTGCTGTGTGGTATTGCTGTGGTACTGCTGTGTGGTATTGCTGTGGTACTGCTGTGTGGTATTGCTGTGGTACTGCTGTGTGGTATTGCTGTGGTATTGCTGTGTGGTACTGCTGTGGTACTGCTGTGTGGTATTGCTGTGGTACTGCTGTGTGGTATTGCTGTGGTACTGCTGTGTGGTATTGCTGTGTGGTATTGCTGTGTGGTACTATTGTGTGGTACTGCTGTGTGGTATTGCTGTGGTATTGCTGTGTGGTGTTGCTGTGGTACTGCTGTGTGGTAATGCTGTGTGGTATTGCTGCTATGTGGTACTGTTGTGTGGTAATGATGTGTGGTATTGCTGTGTGGTACTGATGTGTGGTATTGCTGTGGTAATTTTGTGTGGTACTGATTGATGTGTGGTTTTGCTGTGTGGTACTCCTGTGTGGTAATTTCTGTGTGGTATTGTCCTGTGGTAATGGGCAAAAAAACCACAGGATTATTTTGTGGTATTTTCCTGTGGTATTTTTCCTGTGGTATTTTCCTGTGGTATTTTCATGTGGTATTTTCTATGGTATTTCCTGTGGTACAACTGTGTGGTATACCACAGGAATACCACACGATATTTTTGTAAGGGTATAGTCGAATTTCCTTCTCTTTATCACCCATGTTACACTTTCATTTGTCTTCTTTTTTTTTAAAGACACCGTAGCCCAAATTCGATTGTTTTTTTTCTTTCTAGTTTTACCTTAAAAATTAATTCGCGGTATTTACAATTTCGCCACGGCGAAGCTGTTGGAGCTGAGTTGTTCGTTGATCCGGTAATGGTAATTGGTAAGTTTTCAACGTTTTTCAATCTTTTGACTCCATTTGTTGACAGAATCGTTAAGTTTATTCAGTGAGTCACTGACAGTGACCCATTCCATCCAGACAGCGGTGGGAACGGTATTGACTGTACTCTGTAGCCAATGGTAGCTGCATTGCAAGCCTGCAGCTTGCAGTGTTTATCAGCAGGAGCGGTACATGCCGCGGCAAGACATCGCTGAACTGAGTAGGGGTGCCGCTAACTCCAGGAAGCTCCGACGCCGAAGGTGTCGGAGCTTCAGCGGGTGCTTAGGAAAACATTCAAACAGCGGGTTGGGCGTCATCTCAAAATATGCAAAGGGAGTAGGCCTAATTACAATTTTGACTTACTAATACTAGGTTGCTCGACTCCGGCTCTGGTCATCTGGCGCTGGCTGCGGCTGGCCACTTGAAATTATAATTTGAAGAAGTCTTCGATGGGAAAAAGGGGGTGATTCTTTGTCCTACCCCGACGATTCTTCTAAATGTTGTGTCATTGATTCAACATGACGAATAGAAAGTACGCACTACCGCGCATGCGTACTTTCTCTTCGCCATGTTGAGTCGACGACACTTGATGGAAGAATCGTCGGGGTAGGACGAAGAATCACCCTTTTTCCCATCGATGATCGAAGACTTCTTCAAATTATTCTAATTTCAAGTGGCCAGCCAGATGCCCAGAGAAGTCCAGATCCAGCAGCCTACATGTAGACCTAGTAGTAAGTCAAAATTGTAATTACTCCCTTTGCATATTTTGAGATAATGTCACCCAACCCACTGTTTGAATGTTTTCCTATGCACCGTCAGAGCTTCCTGGGTGTCTGATTGCGCACTCAGTATTGTGTGCTAAAATCCTTCCATTAGAGATTGCACACATGCCTATGCAGTCCATGTGCATTGCACGCTCATGCTATATAACTCGGCGTGAACCACTTTTTTGTCCATTTTGACCAAAATGCTATGAATATTGGGCGCTTGTTCAGAAACCTATCCAAAATTTGACCCGTAACTCAGCCTCAGGCGTGGAGATACCCTACTAAAACATACCCAAAATGAAGTGAATATTCATTAAATGTCCAAATAAAGATCACGAGTTAAAAGTTGTTATGTTTATTACGTGTCTGTGTGAAATTAACTTCCGTAATGAGGATCTGAGACATTACAGTAGATAACTTCACACAGGCAGGCACGCGCCCGCCCACAACCCACCATCAATATGCACTTGTATAGTGCAGCGGTTTGCTGTGAAACCTGTGAAAAAGTGTATACTAATATCATCGTTTTCCCGAAAAATACTCCAAAAATAACAAGAAAATTGACACGAAACAGGTAATAAACATAACAACTTTTAACTCATGATCTTTATTTGGACATTTAATGAATATTTACTTCATTTTGGGTATGTTTTAGTAGGGTATCTCCACGCCAGAGTTACGGGTCAAATTTTGGATAGGTTTCTGAACAAGCGCCGAATATTGCAGAGTTTTTGAGGGGCTGTATCTTTTGATAGAAACATCGGTGAGTCTTGAAATTTGAAATGTATTACCGGTATTCTGATTACATTTTTTATTCAAATACCCGGTATCCAACAAAAATGGTGAAAAACGATCCCAAATTGAAAGTCGCCCAACCTGCTGTTTGAATGTTTTCCTATGCACCCGCTGAAGCTCCGACGCCTTTGGCGTCGGAGCTTCCTGGAGTTAGGGTGCCACAAGAGAAATATAGGCTTACAGTGTATCAAGATATTGTGCATATCTACTGCACTGCGAGCTGCGGGCATCCATTGACATTGTCAATTCCATAGATCTACGCATCTATTGCGTCCTTGCAGCACAAAAAACTTTGCGCACTTAGCGCTGTACGCATGGTACAGAGAGTTTACGCGCTCCCATTGGCCGATCAGCTCCAGTGGCTTCAAATTTAAGCGAGAGAGCTCAAGATGGCCTACTTAACTTAAAGGTAATACAAAGTTTTGGTATGGGGTCATGAATTTGGTTCAAATGAACATATTGAAAGCACATGCGATCCTACAATATTCAGTGATCGTTGTCACGGTTAAAATCATGTCTAAAGTTATGAAATTGTAAATAATACACTCTTTATGTTGTATAGCTCCCTCTCAAGGTCAAGATATTAATTAAGCTACAAAATATTGTTTGTGAAAAGCAATGGAGAAAACAAAATATCATTGGAAAAAGGAAAAAAAATGTTTCTTGACTAAAATCAACCAATTAAGCTATTCCCGTTTCGAAATTACATGTATATATCACAACTGCATATTCTGATATTTTCATGGTCGCAGCTATCATTGTACGGCCGTAGGTGCTATTTGAAATTCATCCAAATTTACAGGGAGCACCGGTAAATTTTTATATTCAATTTTTCTCGAAAGCCAAAGTTTTTTAGGGGCTAAATTTTCTAGTGCTTATAATACATCCACAGGGGCATCCAAATATATCAAAATTGTAAAGAATAACTATCCACCCATTTTTCAAAATTTCCCAAAACTTTGTATTACCTTTAAGTTCAATGGCAATGCCGTCATCTTCCTTCATGCGCAGCAACAGTTTAAAATATGGCTGCAAGAATTTTAACACAGAGTTTAAATTCTACGAAAGAAAATCCGGAAAAAAGACCCTTAATTCTTAAACGCATTATACAGTCAAGCTGGTAAGTGGAACCGATGTATGTTAGCATACATGTAGGCCTAATTTACAAGTATAAATGCATTGGATATGAATCCGCTAAAATTACAATTGAGTCCAAAGTTTGGTGGCACTATCGTGCCACCAAACTTCTTTCAGGAGACCCTATAGCCGGCATCTGTCTCTAAAGAGAGGAGCTGACCCTACCCAAATATTAAGAGGCTATAACGAACGAAAGAGATAGAATATTCGGTCTACATGTATGGTCAACTATGACGTTCTGTATGAAGTCTTCAGAATCCTTCTGAGGAGTAGGGTCTATTATCTGGAAGGAGTGATGTTGTGAATGAGATTAAGACCATAAAAAGGCGACCAGTGCATCACAACTTTACTTGGAAGTTGTATGAGTTATAGTTTGCTTCCTGTAGAGGTATTGATAAATGAGTATGAATTTTGGTCTTTTCTATGTTTTCATCACATAAAATGCATGTTCATTCAAATCAATTTCTTTATTTTGCAGATGGAACGATCGCTGTGACTTTGATTGCAATAAGAAGTCTAAGATCTACATTTATAAGCAAGAAGATATTGTGAAAAAGGATGCAAGCAAGATGCCTAAAGCTCCAAAGTTGTCTCAACAAGAACTTGATGATGAATTTGAGCAGTTTCTCAAGGAGGTACATGTACATGTATATCTTATACATGTTTTGCAAAGATTTCTCGTTTAGTCCTAGACCTCTGATCTATTTTGTACATTTGTATCCATACTTTGGCATGTTTTTATGATTGGGATCTACTTGGAAACCTACATTGTATGGATTCATCTAATGCAGGCTTAAGACTTTATATTCAGTCCTTTGTGTTAAGTTTGGCCTCACAATTATTCATAGAGATCTGTTTGATGTTAATTTTTAAATAAAGTCTATGTCACAAGGTTTCAAATATATTTGGTGTTCTCCAGGTGGACATCTGGTTCATCATGTCTTTAACTCTTTATCCCTCTTTGTCTCTATTTTGCCTCCTTCACTACATGACTTCTCTCTCACCATTTTCCATCAATCTCCCCCCTTTTAGTACCTTTAAAGGGGCATGTTCCCCGTATTCCAGAGGGCGCTCAAAATATGTACGCGCTGGCGGACGGCGCTATAGCTGCCTAGTGACACCAACAGAATACGGCTCTTAGGCAGATGGCATGTTCCGATAACTACACTGGCGGGAACGTGCCCCTTTAAAGCTTGCAGCTGTTCCCCTTCAAATGTGACCCATTTTGCCTTCTCAATGTTGTTTTTTTGTATGAAGTAAATCATGCCTGCACCTTCCTGATTCTTGTTTAGTCTTTCTCCGATGACTCGACGGACTTTACCAGCAAGCGGAACAGAAGTCCAAGGAGAGGGAAGAAAGAAGATACCGGTACTCCGTGGTGGATGAAAGGAGACGATGACTCCGGCTTGAAGAGTGGAAGAGCAAAGAAGAAGAATGATGAAGAACAATCTACTACACCAAGTGAGTTTCCTTCATGAATATCACAGGTTGTCATGGTTTTTTGTGACACATCTCAGCTGACACTGGCTCCCTGGTCAATGTCCTATACAGATTGAATTCTTCACTTCAACCTGGACCAAAAAAATATACCCATACATGTACCTAACCCCAAACCTTAACCTTACCTGAAAACCAGTTACAACTCTAACTTTATCTCTTTATCTTTAAGAAGTTCTGTATTGGCAGGATGATGATTAGACATCTTTTAGAACTCTATACCATTGAAAGATTTTCAATCATATTACAAATTCATTTAAGTTTATATTTTCAAATTGTGTATTTTCAAACTGTGTATTAACCTACCCAGATTATATACCTTACCTTAAAAACCTTAAATTAACTTTAAAAGAATTATAGAAACTCACGTCATCTGTTGATAACATAATTGTAAAACACATCTGAACATGTATGTATTGAAAATGTGCTATATAAATACATTATTATTATTATTATTTATACATTTATTTAATCCTATTATTATTCAATACAGGGCTTGAACATACTGGGAAAGTTAAAGTTGATGTTGCATGATTTATGTTCCCTTCTTTAGGATGCAAACGTTAATGTAGTTTTCTAAGCATTGTGAGCATCTGTAATGATGGCGCCTTGCTAGAATGCTCCCCAGGGAGTGGAGAATGTGCATACTTTATGCGCAGGCAAGCCTGAATCATATGACTGGTAAAGCGCTTAAGAACATCGTTGATATATTGAGCGCTATATAAATACGGAATATTGTTAAATGTTATTATTATTATTCTTTATTGCAGGTAGCATGAAGTGGCTGAAACCCAAGAAACAGTCTACCCCTCTCAGAGAAGTGCAAGAAGAGGAAGATGAAGAGGTCTTGAAGCCAAAGAGTATTTTACAGAAGGTAGGAACACAGATTCTTTAAAAAAACGGTACAATCAAACCTGTATATTGAGGCCACCCAAGGGAAACAGAAAAAGTGGCCTCTGTAGACAGGTGGCCTTTCTATACAGCTTAGTGTCAACACCTATTTCCTTCTAAAGGAGGGCAATATAGGTGACCACTGTAGACAGGTAGCATATACAGAGAGGTGAACACTAAGACAGGTTTGACTGTATAATGAAGGAACAGCGTTAGAAATAAACGTAAACATATTGAATATTGATTTGGTCTGCAGCGGAGTATTTTTTAGTAGAAAAAGGAAGTGCAACTCCCTTGTTAGCTCGGTGTAGGCTCTGAAATGAAATATAATTTCTGGATATCATGAATGAAATGTCTCCTGGTTAATATTTTATGAAACACAATATCAATCATAGTGCCCCTTTTTATTAGTAATAATAGTGATAATGATGATGATAAATATTTGCTACATTTATATTGCGCACGTTGTATTACCATGACTTTAGCCCAGCTGCCCTAAGGCACTAAAAACTTTGCTGGAATAAATTCCCACCAGGTACGCATTTATTACACATAGGTGGAGAGTGGCAAATGCAGATTAAAGTCTTGCCAAAGGACATTAGTGCTGCGGCGATACTTGAACCTCGACCATGTGATTCACAGTCCAGTGATGTATCCACTAGACCATGACACCTCATTCATCTTGGTACATGCCATGTTCCATATCTAACATAACATGAACTTGCTTTGAACTTATGAAAAGTTAGCAGTTTGACCTGATGATGAAACTGGAAGGATTAAATAACAAACATCATTTGTTTGATAATTGGATCTTTCAGGGAAAGCGTGTAGAGGAGGAAGAAGAGCCAAAGGAAACCACTGCAGTTCCAAGGAGACAGATTAGGAGAGATAGTCTGGAAGAAGGTGAGGATTAATGTGAAAAATAGAAAAAAAATGAAATTTAAAAAAAATCTGTCAGTTACCGTACATCTGTGGTCACATATTGTCATGATAACATATTTTTATCAATTCAATTTCAATTTCAATTTATTGTCCAATATTGGAAATTTGTTTTGCTCACATTTCACAAACGTTCAAAGAATCAAAATAACTTTACATACATAATATATATAATATACTATGACATAGAAATCCTTCAGAATATTGCTATAAAGTAGTTTTCTTACGTCTTACGGGATGGCCCGGAAAGGTTACCAAAATAACATTACAGAATTAATGTTTGGAGCCAAAAGGGCATTATCTCATACACTTTAACACACCGTAAACGAGTTTTTGTGTGTTGCTTTTTTTATGTGGTGATCCATGATTTGAAAAAGATAGCGGTTTGTAATGGTAATAAGCTTTATACTCACGTTATAGCAAGTCTGCATAAAGGAAAACTCCTGTTTTTTCTCACTAATCTCTTATTCTTTTTTCTCTGTTTTTGTTCTCCCTTTGACAGATAACTTTGATGAAAAGTTTGAGGAGAGCCATAAAAGAAGGTGAAATTTCTTTTTCATTTTACTATTTACAGATTCATATAAAAGCTAGATATTTTGACTGTTTATTGCTTTCAAAAAGGTGCTTATATAATGTGCATTTCTCTGTTAAAACATTGATTTTTGTACATATTTATCTTTTTTTTTCAGTGGAGTCATGCCTGAGCAAGCCAGCTTTGAAGATACATACAGCCAGTCAGGTGATTCATGGTTTATTCTTGATAGAAGAATAAAATTATAGCTAATACTAGAGCTTTGGGGAGCTTATTAGCACAAGGGAAACTGTAGTCATAAATATTGACAAAAATACATATCAGTAATGTTGCTTCAGGGGTTGTATGATACTTGTTTTGTTAAAAGATTTATATGACTGCATGTTTTAAAAAAGATGCTGTGAATATAGCTGTAGATCTTCACTAAAGAATAGTATTTTTAATATTTTTTTGTCAGCTAAAACCAGCTTTAAAATTAGGGTAAACCCACATAATATATAAGTCACACTGCCGAACCAACTAAAGATCAACTCCAGAGTGACTGATTGTTTGCCATTGGGGGTAATGTTATTGTTTGTTTGGTCTTTAGTCAGTCTAGTAACAGTCTCATTTGAGTGAGTGAGGTATAAGGAAGTACAGAGTATTTAGCAAATATATTCTGTGAGCAGGGTTATGCAAATCTATTACTTTTATGGAGAGAGGAAGCTAGAAATATCTGGTTTTATATCTTTGTGACAGAACCTAATGATGGTCTGACCACGGCAGAATCAACAGGGCAAGATCCTTATGGAGGCCAGAGCACTATGGGTTCCACCGGCCAGGATCCCTACGGCGGCCAGAGTACCTTAGGATCCACAGGACCAGGAGCTGAGACCCTGGAGGAGATAGCTGATAAGGCAAAGTTCTTCAAGGAGCTGGAAGAGAAAGCAGAGAGGACGGTAGACTACAGTAGACTGAACAGAGATGCGGATCTCTCGGGTACCATGGGTACCATGGGAACCATGGGAACACTCCCATCAGCTTACATGGGGTGAGTATGAAGACCAGGGCCTGTATTCAATTCAATACTTAAGTAAAAAATTTAAGCTTTTTACTTAGTATTTGGCTTCGATTAAATACTTAGCCAATTATGGTATTCAATTTTACTTTAAATCTAAGTCAGCTCCCTACCAGACTTAAGCCATTTAATTGGAGGCCTTGATTGGCAGGCATATGGTTTTCTTACGCAGTGTTATAACCTTCGCACAATTATATCAGCGCAATGCATCAATTGCGCATTACTTTTGATTGACCGTGTGACATCACAATGCTTATCAGTAAGTATTTTACTTACATTTTTTCTTACGTAAGTATAGTCTAAAATGCGATTTGAATACGAGATAAGTAAATTACTTAACTTAGCCATTTACTTAGTAATTTTCTTACTTATGCTAAGTATTGAATTGAATACCGGCCCAGGGTTTGCAGACATGTCCAAGCCGGTTCTGTCTGGTTCGTTGATATATTCTATTGTTATGTAGATTTTTCATTGTTAAATACAGCGCGTATACCGTGCATATTAATTCTGTGCGCGTTTTTGTGGTATTAAGATGGCATTGTGCTACATTTTAAGGGTTTCAAAATAATGAGCAGTTCTTTAGGGGGGGGGGGGGTAGTTAATAGTACATTTTTATGTTCTGTAGTGTTACCACCGTCAAACAGATTGACTCATTTAAATCATTTTTCTTTTAGGCAAATTTCAAGTCAAAAAAACTTTAAAATAAAAAAGAAATATCTGATATTTTTTTCTTTCTGTTGGGGGGGGGGGGGGGGGGGGGGGGTAAATGCGCTACTTTTACTAGTATAGACGGCATAAAAACAACTAAAATTTAGAATGGATTTATTATTGTAAATGTATTAGGTGCACCCGATCATCTGAAGCGTCATAGTGTAGTGGTTCTGACTCTTGTATTTCAATCATAAGGTTGTGAGTTCCTTCAGCAAGAAATTCATCCACATTGTGCTGCACTCCACCCAGGTGAAGTAAAAAGGGACCTGGTAGGAATTTATTTCTTGAAACGCAGAGCGTGTGATAGCTGCTCTGCTAAAGCCATGCGGGGCAATTATGCGGCTGCATTATTGTAGAACGCTAAGAGACTTCCGATAAATTAATTGTTAGGCGCTATAAAGGCACATATTATTATTAATATAATTTTGTTTAGGATAGCATTCACCAACTTCTTTTGTTTTGTTTTTTCCAATCCACCATTGTGTCAACTCTTCAAAAAGGTCCTTTCAACACCTTTTATCGCTCACACAAAGCACGCCAAAGGCAGCCTTTTCACGAGTAACATTAGATTGGCTGAGAGCACATTTGTCATAGAATATGTTATTGATAAGAATATTTATGAAACAGGGCCCAGGTCTTGTTGGTACTTATTACTGATATGAGCTGAGCTAAAGGTAAATACATGTATGGGAGAGATGCAGTCATATGAATACTGTTATTGTATCCCCCGTCAGTATGCCGGTGGGGTACTTTGAATTCAGCAGCGTTACGCCGCTGCGTCATACTCTTGTGTGCGCTCTAACTGCCACATTCCTTGACAGATTTCTTTCAAATTTTGTATGGAGGTGTATCTTGGTATAATCTACACACCTATAACTTTGGGTGATACTGACCCCATTGTTCCGTCTTCTAAAGGGTAAAAGGCTATATTTTTGTGGATGGATTGTGTGCGCTCTATAGGCCACATTTCTCAAGGGATTTTGTTCAAATTTTGAGCAAAAGTGTATCTCGCTATAATCTACAAGCCTCTAGATGTTGGTGATGCTGCCACCAGTGTCCCATGTTTTATAAGGTCAAAAGGTCATATTTTGGTTTTTGTCTAGTGTGCGCTCTGCAGGTCATATTTCATGACGGATTTCTTTCAGATTCTGAATAGAGATGTATCTTAGTACAATCTATACATCTCTCTTTTTTGGTGATGCTGCCCTCATTGTTCCGCCTCTTATATGTTCAAAGATCATATGTCTTTTATGCGCTCTAACTGCCACATTTCTTGACGGATACGTTCGGATTGCGTGACAATACAGATTGCAATATTTCTATACCTGTGTTTGGGGGTTGTCATGTTTGAGAAGAGTGCAGAGATCTGTGTGATGTGGTTGCACGACACCCTCTTACCACCAGCTGATATAAAATTACTCTTGTGTGTAGGGGGGGGGGGGGTTGTCATGTTTGAGAAAAGTGCAGAGAGCTGTGTGATGTGGGTTCACTACACCCTTTTACCATCAGCTGATATAAGATTTCATTTGTGTGTAAGGGGGGGGGGGGGGGTTGTCATGTTTGAGAAGAGTGCGGAAAGCTGCACTCTTGGGGTGCATGTACACCCTTTTACCACCAGCTGATATAAGATTTCACTTGTGTGTATGGGGGGGGGGGGGGTTGTCATGTTTGAGAAGAGTGCAGAGAGCTGTGTGATGTGGGTTCACGTACACCCTTTTACCACCAGCCGATATAAGATTATAATTGTGTGTAGGGGGGGGGGGGTTGTCATGTTTGAGAAGAGTGCAGAAAGCTGTGTGATATGGGTTCACTACACCCTTTTATTACCAGCTGATATAAGATTTCACTTGTGTGTAGGGGGGGGGGGGTTGTCATGTTTGAGAAGAGTGCAAAGAGCTGTGTGATGTGGGTTCATGTACACCCTTTTACCCCCAGCCGATATAAGATTACACTTGTGTGTAGGGGGGGGGGGGGGGAGGGGGTTGTCATGTTTGGGAAGAGTGCAGAGAGCTGTGTGATGTGGGTTCACTACACCCTTTTACCCCCAGCCGATATAAGATTACACTTGTGTGTAGGGGGGGGGGGGGAGGGGGGTTGTCATGTTTGAGAAAAGTGCAGAGAGCTGTGTGATGTGGGTCCACTACACCCTTTTACCACCAGCTGATATATGATTACACTTTTGTGTAGAGGGGGGGGGGGTGCCATGTTTAAAAAGAGTGCAGAGAGCTGTGTGATGTGGGTTCACTACACCCTTTTACCACTAGCTGATATATAATTACACTTTTGTGTAGGGGGGTTGTCATGTTTCAGAATAGTGCAGAGAGCTGTGTGATGTGGGTTCACTACACCCTTTTACCACCAGCTGATATAAGATTACACTTGTGTGTAGGGGGGTGGGGGAGGGTTGTCATGTTTGAGAAAAGTGCAGAAGGCTGTGTGATGTGGGTGCATGACACCCTTTTACCACCAGCTGATATATAATTACACTTTTGTGTAGGGGAGTTGTCATGTTTGAGAAGAGTGCAGAGAGCTGTGTGATGTGGGTGCACGACACCCTTTTACCACCAGCTGATATATGATTACACTTTTGTGTAGAGGGGGGGGGGGGTTGCCATGTTTAAAAAGAGTGCAGAGAGCTGTGTGATGTGGGTGCACGACACCCTTTTACCACCAGGTGATATATGATTACACTTTTGTGTAGAGGGGGGGGGGGGGGGGGGTTGTCATGTTTGAGAAGAGTGCAAAGAGCTGTGTGATGTGGGTTCATGTACACCCTTTTACCCCCAGCCGATATAAGATTACACTTGTGTGTAGGGGGGGGGGGGAGGGGGGTTGTCATGTTTGAGAAAAGTGCAGAGAGCTGTGTGATGTGGGTTCACTACACCCTTTTACCACCAGCTGATATATGATTACACTTTTGTGTAGAGGGGGGGGGGGGGGGTTGCCATGTTTAAAAAGAGTGCAGAGAGCTGTGTGATGTGGGTTCACTACACCCTTTTACCACTAGCTGATATATGATTACACTAGCTGATTTTTGTGGATGGATTGTGTGCGCTCTATAGGCCACATTTCTCAAGGGATTTTGTTCAAATTTTGAGCAAAAGTGTATCTCGCTATAATCTACAAGCCTCTAGATGTTGGTGATGCTGCCACCAGTGTCCCATGTTTTATAAGGTCAAAAGGTCATATTTTGGTTTTTGTCTAGTGTGCGCTCTGCAGGTCATATTTCATGACGGATTTCTTTCAGATTCTGAATAGAGATGTATCTTAGTACAATCTATACATCTCTCTTTTTTGGTGATGCTGCCCTCATTGTTCCGCCTCTTATATGTTCAAAGATCATATGTCTTTTATGCGCTCTAACTGCCACATTTCTTGACGGATACGTTCGGATTGCGTGACAATACAGATTGCAATATTTCTATACCTGTGTTTGGGGGTTGTCATGTTTGAGAAGAGTGCAGAGATCTGTGTGATGTGGTTGCACGACACCCTCTTACCACCAGCTGATATAAAATTACTGTTGTGTGTAGGGGGGGGGGGGGGTCTTGAGTTTGAGAAGAGTGCAGAGAGCTGTGTGATGTGGGTTCACTACACCCTTTTACCACCAGCCGATATAAGATTACTCTTGTGTGTAGGGGGGGGGGGTTGTCATGTTTGAGAAAAGTGCAGAGAGCTGTGTGATGTGGGTTCACAACACCTTTTTACCATCAGCTGATATAAGATTTCATTTGTGTGTAAGGGGGGGGGGGGGTTGTCATGTTTGAGAAGAGTGCGGAAAGCTGCACTCTTGGGGTGCATGTACACCCTTTTACCACCAGCTGATATAAGATTTCACTTGAGTGTATGGGGGGGGGGGGGGTTGTCATGTTTGAGAAGAGTGCAGAGAGCTGTGTGATGTGGGTTCACGAACACCCTTTTACCACCAGCCGATATAAGATTATAATTGTGTGTAGGGGGGGGGGGGGTTGTCATGTTTGAGAAGAGTGCAGAAAGCTGTGTGATATGGGTTCACTACACCCTTTTACTACCAGCTGATATAAGATTTCACTTGTGTGTAGGGGGGGGGGGGGGTTGTCATGTTTGAGAAGAGTGCAAAGAGCTGTGTGATGTGGGTTCATGTACACCCTTTTACCCCCAGCCGATATAAGATTACACTTGTGTGTAGGGGGGGGGGAGGGGGTTGTCATGTTTGGGAAGAGTGCAGAGTGCTGTGTGATGTGGGTTCACTACACCCTTTTACCCCCAGCCGATATAAGATTACACTTGTGTGTAGGGGGGGGGGGGGAGGGGGGTTGTCATGTTTGAGAAAAGTGCAGAGAGCTGTGTGATGTGGGTCCACTACACCCTTTTACCACCAGCTGATATATGATTACACTTTTGTGTAGAGGGGGGGGGGGGGGTGCCATGTTTAAAAAGAGTGCAGAGAGCTGTGTGATGTGGGTTCACTACACCCTTTTACCACTAGCTGATTACACTTTTGTGTAGGGGGGTTGTCATGTTTCAGAATAGTGCAGAGAGCTGTGTGATGTGGGTTCACTACACCCTTTTACCACCAGCTGATATAAGATTACACTTGTGTGTAGGGGGGTGGGGGAGGGTTGTCATGTTTGAGAAAAGTGCAGAAGGCTGTGTGATGTGGGTGCATGACACCCTTTTACCACCAGCTGATATATAATTACACTTTTGTGTAGGGGAGTTGTCATGTTTGAGAAGAGTGCAGAGAGCTGTGTGATGTGGGTGCACGACACCCTCTTACCACCAGGTGATATATGATTACACTTTTGTGTAGAGGGGGGGGGGGGGTTGTCATGTTTGAGAAGAGTGCAAAGAGCTGTGTGATGTGGGTTCATGTACACCCTTTTACCCCCAGCCGATATAAGATTACACTTGTGTGTAGGGGGGGGGAGGGGGGTTGTCATGTTTGAGAAAAGTGCAGAGAGCTGTGTGATGTGGGTTCACTACACCCTTTTACCACCAGCTGATATATGATTACACTTTTGTGTAGAGGGGGGGGGGGGGGTTGCCATGTTTAAAAAGAGTGCAGAGAGCTGTGTGATGTGGGTTCACTACACCCTTTTACCACTAGCTGATATATAATTACACTTTGGTGTAGGGGGGTTGTCATGTTTCAGAATAGTGCAGAGAGCTGTGTGATGTGGGTTCACTACACCCTTTTACCACCAGCTGATATAAGATTACACTTGTGTGTAGGGGGGTGGGGGAGGGTTGTCATGTTTGAGAAAATTGCAGAAGGCTGTGTGATGTGGGTGCATGACACCCTTTTACCACCAGGTGATATATGATTACACTTTTGTGTAGAGGGGGGGGGGGGGTTGTCATGTTTGAGAAGAGTGCAAAGAGCTGTGTGATGTGGGTTCATGTACACCCTTTTACCCCCAGCCGATATAAGATTACACTTGTGTGTAGGGGGGGGGGGGGGAGGGGGGTTGTCATGTTTGAGAAAAGTGCAGAGAGCTGTGTGATGTGGGTTCACTACACCCTTTTACCACCAGCTGATATATGATTACACTTTTGTGTAGAGGGGGGGGGGGGGGTTGCCATGTTTAAAAAGAGTGCAGAGAGCTGTGTGATGTGGGTTCACTACACCCTTTTACCACTAGCTGATATATGATTACACTAGCTGATTTTTGTGGATGGATTGTGTGCGCTCTATAGGCCACATTTCTCAAGGGATTTTGTTCAAATTTTGAGCAAAAGTGTATCTCGCTATAATCTACAAGCCTCTAGATGTTGGTGATGCTGCCACCAGTGTCCCATGTTTTATAAGGTCAAAAGGTCATATTTTGGTTTTTGTCTAGTGTGCGCTCTGCAGGTCATATTTCATGACGGATTTCTTTCAGATTCTGAATAGAGATGTATCTTAGTACAATCTATACATCTCTCTTTTTTGGTGATGCTGCCCTCATTGTTCCGCCTCTTATATGTTCAAAGATCATATGTCTTTTATGCGCTCTAACTGCCACATTTCTTGACGGATACGTTCGGATTGCGTGACAATACAGATTGCAATATTTCTATACCTGTGTTTGGGGGTTGTCATGTTTGAGAAGAGTGCAGAGATCTGTGTGATGTGGTTGCACGACACCCTCTTACCACCAGCTGATATAAAATTACTGTTGTGTGTAGGGGGGGGGGGGTCTTGAGTTTGAGAAGAGTGCAGAGAGCTGTGTGATGTGGGTTCACGTACACCCTTTTACCACCAGCCGATATAAGATTATAATTGTGTGTAGGGGGGGGGGGGGTTGTCATGTTTGAGAAGAGTGCAGAAAGCTGTGTGATATGGGTTCACTACACCCTTTTACTACCAGCTGATATAAGATTTCACTTGTGTGTAGGGGGGGGGGGGGGTTGTCATGTTTGAGAAGAGTGCAAAGAGCTGTGTGATGTGGGTTCATGTACACCCTTTTACCCCCAGCCGATATAAGATTACACTTGTGTGTAGGGGGGGGGGGGGGAGGGGGTTGTCATGTTTGGGAAGAGTGCAGAGTGCTGTGTGATGTGGGTTCACTACACCCTTTTACCCCCAGCCGATATAAGATTACACTTGTGTGTAGGGGGGGGGGGGAGGGGGGTTGTCATGTTTGAGAAAAGTGCAGAGAGCTGTGTGATGTGGGTCCACTACACCCTTTTACCACCAGCTGATATATGATTACACTTTTGTGTAGAGGGGGGGGGGTGCCATGTTTAAAAAGAGTGCAGAGAGCTGTGTGATGTGGGTTCACTACACCCTTTTACCACTAGCTGATATATAATTACACTTTTGTGTAGGGGGGTTGTCATGTTTCAGAATAGTGCAGAGAGCTGTGTGATGTGGGTTCACTACACCCTTTTACCACCAGCTGATATAAGATTACACTTGTGTGTAGGGGGGTGGGGGAGGGTTGTCATGTTTGAGAAAAGTGCAGAAGGCTGTGTGATGTGGGTGCATGACACCCTTTTACCACCAGCTGATATATAATTACACTTTTGTGTAGGGGAGTTGTCATGTTTGAGAAGAGTGCAGAGAGCTGTGTGATGTGGGTGCACGACACCCTTTTACCACCAGGTGATATATGATTACACTTTTGTGTAGAGGGGGGGGGGGGGGGTTGTCATGTTTGAGAAAAGTGCAGAGAGCTGTGTGATGTGGGTTCACTACACCCTTTTACCACCAGCTGATATAAGATTACACTTGTGTGTAGGGGGGGGGGAGGGGGGTTGTCATGTTTGAGAAAAGTGCAGAGAGCTGTGTGATGTGGGTTCACTACACCCTTTTACCACCAGCTGATATATGATTACACTTTCGTGTAGAGCGGGGGGGGGGGGGGGGGGGGGGTTGCCATGTTTAAAAAGAGTGCAGAGAGCTGTGTGATGTGGGTTCACTACACCCTTTTACCACTAGCTGATATATGATTACACTAGCTGATTTTTGTGGATGGATTGTGTGCGCTCTATAGGCCACATTTCTCAAGGGATTTTGTTCAAATTTTGAGCAAAAGTGTATCTCGCTATAATCTACAAGCCTCTAGATGTTGGTGATGCTGCCACCAGTGTCCCATGTTTTATAAGGTCAAAAGGTCATATTTTGGTTTTTGTCTAGTGTGCGCTCTGCAGGTCATATTTCATGACGGATTTCTTTCAGATTCTGAATAGAGATCTTAGTACAATCTATACATCTCTCTTTTTTGGTGATGCTGCCCTCATTGTTCCGCCTCTTATATGTTCAAAGATCATATGTCTTTTATGCGCTCTAACTGCCACATTTCTTGACGGATACGTTCGGATTGCGTGACAATACAGATTGCAATATTTCTATACCTGTGTTTGGGGGTTGTCATGTTTGAGAAGAGTGCAGAGATCTGTGTGATGTGGTTGCACGACACCCTCTTACCACCAGCTGATATAAAATTACTGTTGTGTGTAGGGGGGGGGGGGGGTCTTGAGTTTGAGAAGAGTGCAGAGAGCTGTGTGATGTGGGTTCACTACACCCTTTTACCACCAGCCGATATAAGATTACTCTTGTGTGTAGGGGGGGGGGGGGGGTTGTCATGTTTGAGAAAAGTGCAGAGAGCTGTGTGATGTGGGTTCACTACACCCTTTTACCATCAGCTGATATAAGATTTCATTTGTGTGTAAGGGGGGGGGGTTGTCATGTTTGAGAAGAGTGCGGAAAGCTGCACTCTTGGGGTGCATGTACACCCTTTTACCACCAGCTGATATAAGATTTCACTTGAGTGTATGGGGTGGGGGGGTTGTCATGTTTGAGAAGAGTGCAGAGAGCTGTGTGATGTGGGTTCACGTACACCCTTTTACCACCAGCCGATATAAGATTATAATTGTGTGTAGGGGGGGGGGGGTTGTCATGTTTGAGAAGAGTGCAGAAAGCTGTGTGATATGGGTTCACTACACCCTTTTACTACCAGCTGATATAAGATTTCACTTGTGTGTAGGGGGGGGGGGGGTTGTCATGTTTGAGAAGAGTGCAAAGAGCTGTGTGATGTGGGTTCATGTACACCCTTTTACCCCCAGCCGATATAAGATTACACTTGTGTGTAGGGGGGGGGGGAGGGGGTTGTCATGTTTGGGAAGAGTGCAGAGTGCTGTGTGATGTGGGTTGACTACACCCTTTTACCCCCAGCCGATATAAGATTACACTTGTGTGTAGGGGGGGGGGAGGGGGGTTGTCATGTTTGAGAAAAGTGCAGAGAGCTGTGTGATGTGGGTCCACTACACCCTTTTACCACCAGCTGATATATGATTACACTTTTGTGTAGAGGGGGGGGGGGGGTTGCCATGTTTAAAAAGAGTGCAGAGAGCTGTGTGATGTGGGTTCACTACACCCTTTTACCACCAGCTGATATATGATTACACTTTTGTGTAGAGGGGGGGGGGGGTGTCATGTTTAAAAAGAGTGCAGAGAGCTGTGTGATGTGGGTTCACTACACCCTTTTACCACTAGCTGATATATAATTACACTTTTGTGTAGGGGGGTTGTCATGTTTCAGAAAAGTGCAGAGAGCTGTGTGATGTGGGTTCACTACACCCTTTTACCACCAGCTGATATAAGATTACACTTGTGTGTAGGGGGGTGGGGGAGGGTTGTCATGTTTGAGAAAAGTGCAGAAGGCTGTGTGATGTGGGTGCATGACACCCTTTTACCACCAGCTGATATAAGATTACACTTGTGTGTATGGGGGTGGGGGGGGGGGGGTTGTTATGTTTGAGAAGAGTGCAGAGAGCTGTGTGATGTGGGTTCAGTTCACTACACCCTTTTACCACCAGCTGATATATGATAACACCTGTGTGTGTATGTGTGTGTGTGTGGGGGGGGGTTATGTTTGAGAAGAGTGCAGAGAGCTGTGTGATGTGGGTTCACTACACCCTTTTACCACCAGCTGATATATGATTACATTTGTGTGTATGGGAGGGGGGGGGGGGCTTGTCATGTTTGGGAAGAGTGCAGAGAGCTGTGTGATGTGGGTTCACTACACCCTTTTACCCCCCAGCCGATATAAGATTACACTTGTGTGTAGGGGGGGGAGGGGGGTTGTCATGTTTGAGAAAAGTGCAGAGAGCTGTGTGATGTGGGTTCACTACACCCTTTTACCACCAGCTGATATAAGATTGCACTTGTGTGTAAGCAGGGGGGGGGGGGGGGGGTTGTCATGTTTGAGAAGAGTGCAGAGAGCTGTGTGATAGGGGTGCATGTACACCCTTTTACCACCAGCCGATATAAGATTACACTTGTGTGTAAGCAGGGGGGGGGGGTTATGTTTGAGAAGAGTGCAGAGAGCTGTGTGATGTGGGTGCATGACACCCTTTTACCACCAGCTGATATATAATTACACTTTTGTGTAGGGGGGTTGTCATGTTTGAGAAGAGTGCAGAGAGCTGTGTGATGTGGGTTCACTACACCCTTTTACCACCAGCTTATATATGATTACACTTTTGTGTAGAGGGGGGGGGGGGTTGTCATGTTTAAGAAGAGTGCAGAGAGCTGTGTGATGTGGGTTCACTACACCCTTTTACCACCAGCTGATATATGATTACACTTGTGTGTAGAGGGGTTGTCATGTTTAAGAAGAGTGCAGATAGCTGTGTGATGTGGGTTCACTACACCCTTTTACCACCAGCTGATATAAGATTTCACTTGTGTGTAGGGGGGGGGGGGGGGTTGTCATGTTTGAAAAGAGTGCAGAGAGCTGTGTGATGTGGGTTCACTACACCCTTTTTTGTGTAGAGGGGTTGTCATGTTTAAGAAGAGTGCAGAGAGCTGTGTGATGTTGGTGCACGTACATCCTTTTTACCACCAGCTGATATGATTACACTTTTGTGTAGAGGGGGGGGGGGGGGGTTGTCATGTTTGAGAAGAGTGCAAAGAGCTGTGTGATGTGGGTGCATGACACCCTTTTACCACCAGCTGATATATAATTACACTTTTGTGTAGGGGGGTTGTCATGTTTGAGAAGAGTGCAGAGAGCTGTGTGATGTGGGTTCACTACACCCTGTTACCACCAGCCGATATAAGAGTACACTTGTGTGTAGGCGGGGGGGGGGGGGGGGGGGTTGTCATGTTTAAGAAGAATGCAGAGAGCTGTGTGATGTGGGTTCACTACACCCTTTTACCACCAGCTGATATATGATTACACTTTTGTGTAGAGGGGTTGTAATGTTTAAGAAGAGTGCAGAGAGCTGTGTGATGTTGGTGCACGTACACCCTTTTACCACCAGCTGATATAAGATTACACTTGTGTGTAGAGGGGGGGGGGGAGGTTGTTATGTTTGAGAAAAGTGCAGTAGGCTGTGTGATGTGGCTGCACGACACCCTTTTACCACCAGCTGATATAAGATTTCACTTGTGTGTATGGGGGGGGGGGGGGTTGTCATGTTTGAGAAGAGTGCAGAGAGCTGTGTGATGTGGGTTCACGTACACCCTTTTACCACCAGCCGATATAAGATTACACTTGTGTGTAGGGGGGGGGGAGGGTTGTCATGTTTTAGAAGAGTGCAGAGAGCTGTGTGATGGGGGTGTATGTACACCCTGTTACCACCAGCTGATATAAGATTACACTTGTGTGTAAGCGGGGGGGGGGGGGGGGGGGGAGGGGGTTATGTTTGAGAAGAGAGCAGAGAGCTGTGTGATGTGGGTTCACTACACCCTTTTACCACCAGCTGATATAAGTTTTCACTTGTGTGTAGGGGGGGGGGGGGGGCTTGTCATGTTTGAGAAGAGTGCAAAGAGCTGTGTGATGTGGGTTCATGTACACCCTTTTACCCCCAGCCGATATAAGATTAGACTTGTGTGTAGGGGGGGGGGGGTTGTCATGTTTGAGAAGAGTGCAGAGAGCTGTGTGATGTAGGTGCATGTACACCCTTTTACCACCAGCTGATATAATATTACTCTTTTGTGTAGGGGGGGGGTTGTCATGTTTGAGAGAGTGCAGAGAGCTGTGTGTTGTGGGTTTACCACACCCTTTTACCACCAGCTGATATAAGATTACACTTGTGTGTAGGGGGTTGGGGGAGGGGGGGGGGGTCGTCATGTTTAAGAAGAGTGCAGAGAGCTATGTGATGAGGGTGCATGTACACCCTTTTACCACCAGCTGATATAAGATTACACTTGTGTGTATGGGGATGGGGGGGGGGGTTGTTATGTTTGAGAAGAGTGCAGAGAGCTGTGTGATGTGGGTTCACTACACCCTTTTACCACCAGCTGATATATGATAACACCTGTGTGTGTATGTGTGTGTGTGTGTGGGGGGGGGTTATGTTTGAGGAGAGTGCAAAGAGCTGTGTGATGTGGGTTCACTACACCCTTTTACCACCAGCTGATATATGATTACATTTGTGTGTATGGGAGGGGGGGGGGGGGGGCTTGTCATGTTTGGGAAGAGTGCAGAGAGCTGTGTGATGTGGGTTCACTACACCCTTTTACCCCCAGCCGATATAAGATTACACTTGTGTGTAGGGGGGGGGAGGGGGGTTGTCATGTTTGAGAAAAGTGCAGAGAGCTGTGTGATGTGGGTTCACTACACCCTTTTACCACCAGCTGATATATGATTACACTTGTGTGTAGAGGGGTTGTCATGTTTAAGAAGAGTGCAGAGAGCTGTGTGATGTGGGTTCACTACACCCTTTTACCACCAGCTGATATAAGATTGCACTTGTGTGTAAGCAGGGGGGGGGGGGTTGTCATGTTTGAGAAGAGTGCAAAGAGCTGTGTGATGGGGGTGCATGTACACCCTTTTACCACCAGCCGATATAAGATTACACTTGTGTGTAAGCAGGGGGGGGGGGGTTATGTTTGAGAAGAGTGCAGAGAGCTGTGTGATGTGGGTGCATGACACCCTTTTACCACCAGCTGATATATAATTACACTTTTGTGTAGGGGGGTTGTCATGTTTGAGAAGAGTGCAGAGAGCTGTGTGATGTGGGTTCACTACACCCTTTTACCACCAGCTTATATATGATTACACTTTTGTGTAGAGGGGGGGGGGGGTTGTCATGTTTAAGAAGAGTGCAGAGAGCTGTGTGATGTGGGTTCACTACACCCTTTTACCACCAGCTGATATATGATTACACTTGTGTGTAGAGGGGTTGTCATGTTTAAGAAGAGTGCAGATAGCTGTGTGATGTGGGTTCACTACACCCTTTTACCACCAGCTGATATAAGATTTCACTTGTGTGTAGGGGGGGGGGGGGTTGTCATGTTTGAAAAGAGTGCAGAGAGCTGTGTGATGTGGGTTCACTACACCCTTTTTTGTGTAGAGGGGTTGTCATGTTTAAGAAGAGTGCAGAGAGCTGTGTGATGTTGGTGCACGTACATCCTTTTTACCACCAGCTGATATGATTACACTTTTGTGTAGAGGGGGGGGGGGGGGGGTTGTCATGTTTGAGAAGAGTGCAAAGAGCTGTGTGATGTGGGTGCATGACACCCTTTTACCACCAGCTGATATATAATTACACTTTTGTGTAGGGGGGTTGTCATGTTTGAGAAGAGTGCAGAGAGCTGTGTGATGTGGGTTCACTACACCCTGTTACCACCAGCCGATATAAGATTACACTTGTGTGTAGGCGGGGGGGGGGGGGGTTGTCATGTTTAAGAAGAATGCAGAGAGCTGTGTGATGTGGGTTCACTACACCCTTTTACCACCAGCTGATATATGATTACACTTTTGTGTAGAGGGGTTGTAATGTTTAAGAAGAGTGCAGAGAGCTGTGTGATGTTGGTGCACGTACACCCTTTTACCACCAGCTGATATAAGATTACACTTGTGTGTAGAGGGGGGGGGGGGAGGTTGTTATGTTTGAGAAAAGTGCAGTAGGCTGTGTGATGTGGCTGCACGACACCCTTTTACCACCAGCTGATATAAGATTTCACTTGTGTGTATGGGGGGGGGGGGGGGTTGTCATGTTTGAGAAGAGTGCAGAGAGCTGTGTGATGTGGGTTCACGTACACCCTTTTACCACCAGCCGATATAAGATTACACTTGTGTGTAGGGGGGGGGGGAGGGTTGTCATGTTTTAGAAGAGTGCAGAGAGCTGTGTGATGGGGGTGTATGTACACCCTGTTACCACCAGCTGATATAAGATTACACTTGTGTGTAAGCGGGGGGGGGGGGGGGGAGGGGGTTATGTTTGAGAAGAGAGCAGAGAGCTGTGTGATGTGGGTTCACTACACCCTTTTACCACCAGCTGATATAAGTTTTCACTTGTGTGTAGGGGGGGGGGGGGGGGCTTGTCATGTTTGAGAAGAGTGCAAAGAGCTGTGTGATGTGGGTTCATGTACACCCTTTTACCCCCAGCCGATATAAGATTAGACTTGTGTGTAGGGGGGGGGTTGTCATGTTTGAGAAGAGTGCAGAGAGCTGTGTGATGTAGGTGCATGTACACCCTTTTACCACCAGCTGATATAATATTACTCTTTTGTGTAGGGGGGGGGGGGTTGTCATGTTTGAGAGAGTGCAGAGAGCTGTGTGTTGTGGGTTTACCACACCCTTTTACCACCAGCTGATATAAGATTACACTTGTGTGTAGGGGGTTGGGGGAGGGGGGGGGGGGGTCGTCATGTTTAAGAAGAGTGCAGAGAGCTATGTGATGAGGGTGCATGTACACCCTTTTACCACCAGCTGATATAAGATTACACTTGTGTGTATGGGGATGGGGGGGGGGGGTTGTTATGTTTGAGAAGAGTGCAGAGAGCTGTGTGATGTGGGTTCACTACACCCTTTTACCACCAGCTGATATATGATAACACCTGTGTGTGTATGTGTGTGTGTGTGGGGGGGGGGTTATGTTTGAGGAGAGTGCAAAGAGCTGTGTGATGTGGGTTCACTACACCCTTTTACCACCAGCTGATATATGATTACATTTGTGTGTATGGGAGGGGGGGGGGGCTTGTCATGTTTGGGAAGAGTGCAGAGAGCTGTGTGATGTGGGTTCACTACACCCTTTTACCCCCAGCCGATATAAGATTACACTTGTGTGTAGGGGGGGGGGGGGGGAGGGGGGTTGTCATGTTTGAGAAAAGTGCAGAGAGCTGTGTGATGTGGGTTCACTACACCCTTTTACCACCAGCTGATATATGATTACACTTGTGTGTAGAGGGGTTGTCATGTTTAAGAAGAGTGCAGAGAGCTGTGTGATGTGGGTTCACTACACCCTTTTACCACCAGCTGATATAAGATTGCACTTGTGTGTAAGCAGGGGGGGGGTTGTCATGTTTGAGAAGAGTGCAAAGAGCTGTGTGATGGGGGTGCATGTACACCCTTTTACCACCAGCCGATATAAGATTACACTTGTGTGTAAGCAGGGGGGGGGGGTTATGTTTGAGAAGAGTGCAGAGAGCTGTGTGATGTAGGTGCATGACACCCTTTTACCACCAGCTGATATATAATTACACTTTTGTGTAGGGGGGTTGTCATTTTTGAGAAGAGTGCAGAGAGCTGTGTGATGTGGGTTCACTACACCCTTTTACCACCAGTCTATATAAGATTACACTTGTGTGTAGGCGGGGGGGGGGGGGGGGGGGTTGTCATGTTTAAGAAGAATGCAGAGAGCTGTGTGATGTGGGTTCACTACACCCTTTTACCACCAGCTGATATATGATTACACTTTTGTGTATAGGGGTTGTAATGTTTAAGAAGAGTGCAGAAAGCTGTGTGATGTTGGTGCACGTACACCCTTTTACCACCAGCTGATATAAGATTACACTTGTGTGTGGAGGGGGGGGGGGGGAGGTTGTTATGTTTGAGAAAAGTGCAGTAGGCTGTGTGATGTGGGTGCACAACACCCTTTTACCACCAGCTGATATATGATTACACTTTTGTGTAGAGGGGGGGGGGGGGTGCCATGTTTAAAAAGAGTGCAGAGAGCTGTGTGATGTGGGTTCACTACACCCTTTTACCACTAGCTGATTACACTTTTGTGTAGGGGGGTTGTCATGTTTCAGAATAGTGCAGAGAGCTGTGTGATGTGGGTTCACTACACCCTTTTACCACCAGCTGATATAAGATTACACTTGTGTGTAGGGGGGTGGGGGAGGGTTGTCATGTTTGAGAAAAGTGCAGAAGGCTGTGTGATGTGGGTGCATGACACCCTTTTACCACCAGCTGATATATAATTACACTTTTGTGTAGGGGAGTTGTCATGTTTGAGAAGAGTGCAGAGAGCTGTGTGATGTGGGTGCACGACACCCTTTTACCACCAGGTGATATATGATTACACTTTTGTGTAGAGGGGGGGGGGGGGTTGTCATGTTTGAGAAGAGTGCAAAGAGCTGTGTGATGTGGGTTCATGTACACCCTTTTACCCCCAGCCGATATAAGATTACACTTGTGTGTAGGGGGGGGGGGAGGGGGGTTGTCATGTTTGAGAAAAGTGCAGAGAGCTGTGTGATGTGGGTTCACTACACCCTTTTACCACCAGCTGATATATGATTACACTTTTGTGTAGAGGGGGGGGGGGGTTGCCATGTTTAAAAAGAGTGCAGAGAGCTGTGTGATGTGGGTTCACTACACCCTTTTACCACTAGCTGATATATAATTACACTTTGGTGTAGGGGGGTTGTCATGTTTCAGAATAGTGCAGAGAGCTGTGTGATGTGGGTTCACTACACCCTTTTACCACCAGCTGATATAAGATTACACTTGTGTGTAGGGGGGTGGGGGAGGGTTGTCATGTTTGAGAAAATTGCAGAAGGCTGTGTGATGTGGGTGCATGACACCCTTTTACCACCAGGTGATATATGATTACACTTTTGTGTAGAGGGGGGGGGGGTTGTCATGTTTGAGAAGAGTGCAAAGAGCTGTGTGATGTGGGTTCATGTACACCCTTTTACCCCCAGCCGATATAAGATTACACTTGTGTGTAGGGGGGGGGGGGGGAGGGGGGTTGTCATGTTTGAGAAAAGTGCAGAGAGCTGTGTGATGTGGGTTCACTACACCCTTTTACCACCAGCTGATATATGATTACACTTTTGTCTAGAGGGGGGGGGGGGGGGGGTTGCCATGTTTAAAAAGAGTGCAGAGAGCTGTGTGATGTGGGTTCACTACACCCTTTTACCACTAGCTGATATATGATTACACTAGCTGATTTTTGTGGATGGATTGTGTGCGCTCTATAGGCCACATTTCTCAAGGGATTTTGTTCAAATTTTGAGCAAAAGTGTATCTCGCTATAATCTACAAGCCTCTAGATGTTGGTGATGCTGCCACCAGTGTCCCATGTTTTATAAGGTCAAAAGGTCATATTTTGGTTTTTGTCTAGTGTGCGCTCTGCAGGTCATATTTCATGACGGATTTCTTTCAGATTCTGAATAGAGATGTATCTTAGTACAATCTATACATCTCTCTTTTTTGGTGATGCTGCCCTCATTGTTCCGCCTCTTATATGTTCAAAGATCATATGTCTTTTATGCGCTCTAACTGCCACATTTCTTGACGGATACGTTCGGATTGCGTGACAATACAGATTGCAATATTTCTATACCTGTGTTTGGGGGTTGTCATGTTTGAGAAGAGTGCAGAGATCTGTGTGATGTGGTTGCACGACACCCTCTTACCACCAGCTGATATAAAATTACTGTTGTGTGTAGGGGGGGGGGGGGTCTTGAGTTTGAGAAGAGTGCAGAGAGCTGTGTGATGTGGGTTCACGTACACCCTTTTACCACCAGCCGATATAAGATTATAATTGTGTGTAGGGGGGGGGGGGGGGTTGTCATGTTTGAGAAGAGTGCAGAAAGCTGTGTGATATGGGTTCACTACACCCTTTTACTACCAGCTGATATAAGATTTCACTTGTGTGTAGGGGGGGGGGGGTTGTCATGTTTGAGAAGAGTGCAAAGAGCTGTGTGATGTGGGTTCATGTACACCCTTTTACCCCCAGCCGATATAAGATTACACTTGTGTGTAGGGGGGGGGGGGGGGAGGGGGTTGTCATGTTTGGGAAGAGTGCAGAGTGCTGTGTGATGTGGGTTCACTACACCCTTTTACCCCCAGCCGATATAAGATTACACTTGTGTGTAGGGGGGGGGGGGGGAGGGGGGTTGTCATGTTTGAGAAAAGTGCAGAGAGCTGTGTGATGTGGGTCCACTACACCCTTTTACCACCAGCTGATATATGATTACACTTTTGTGTAGAGGGGGGGGGGTGCCATGTTTAAAAAGAGTGCAGAGAGCTGTGTGATGTGGGTTCACTACACCCTTTTACCACTAGCTGATATATAATTACACTTTTGTGTAGGGGGGTTGTCATGTTTCAGAATAGTGCAGAGAGCTGTGTGATGTGGGTTCACTACACCCTTTTACCACCAGCTGATATAAGATTACACTTGTGTGTAGGGGGGTGGGGGAGGGTTGTCATGTTTAAGAAGAATGCAGAGAGCTGTGTGATGTGGGTTCACTACACCCTTTTACCACCAGCTGATATATGATTACACTTTTGTGTAGAGGGGTTGTAATGTTTAAGAAGAGTGCAGAGAGCTGTGTGATGTTGGTGCACGTACACCCTTTTACCACCAGCTGATATAAGATTACACTTGTGTGTAGAGGGGGGGGGGGGGAGGTTGTTATGTTTGAGAAAAGTGCAGTAGGCTGTGTGATGTGGCTGCACGACACCCTTTTACCACCAGCTGATATAAGATTTCACTTGTGTGTATGGGGGGGGGGGGGGGGTTGTCATGTTTGAGAAGAGTGCAGAGAGCTGTGTGATGTGGGTTCACGTACACCCTTTTACCACCAGCCGATATAAGATTACACTTGTGTGTAGGGGGGGGGGGGAGGGTTGTCATGTTTTAGAAGAGTGCAGAGAGCTGTGTGATGGGGGTGTATGTACACCCTGTTACCACCAGCTGATATAAGATTACACTTGTGTGTAAGCGGGGGGGGGGGGGGGGGGGGGAGGGGGTTATGTTTGAGAAGAGAGCAGAGAGCTGTGTGATGTGGGTTCACTACACCCTTTTACCACCAGCTGATATAAGTTTTCACTTGTGTGTAGGGGGGGGGGGGGGGCTTGTCATGTTTGAGAAGAGTGCAAAGAGCTGTGTGATGTGGGTTCATGTACACCCTTTTACCCCCAGCCGATATAAGATTAGACTTGTGTGTAGGGGGGGGGGTTGTCATGTTTGAGAAGAGTGCAGAGAGCTGTGTGATGTAGGTGCATGTACACCCTTTTACCACCAGCTGATATAATATTACTCTTTTGTGTAGGGGGGGGGGGGGTTGTCATGTTTGAGAGAGTGCAGAGAGCTGTGTGTTGTGGGTTTACCACACCCTTTTACCACCAGCTGATATAAGATTACACTTGTGTGTAGGGGGTTGGGGGAGGGGGGGGGGGGTCGTCATGTTTAAGAAGAGTGCAGAGAGCTATGTGATGAGGGTGCATGTACACCCTTTTACCACCAGCTGATATAAGATTACACTTGTGTGTATGGGGATGGGGGGGGGGGGGGTTGTTATGTTTGAGAAGAGTGCAGAGAGCTGTGTGATGTGGGTTCACTACACCCTTTTACCACCAGCTGATATATGATAACACCTGTGTGTGTATGTGTGTGTGTGTGGGGGGGGGGTTATGTTTGAGGAGAGTGCAAAGAGCTGTGTGATGTGGGTTCACTACACCCTTTTACCACCAGCTGATATATGATTACATTTGTGTGTATGGGAGGGGGGGGGGGGCTTGTCATGTTTGGGAAGAGTGCAGAGAGCTGTGTGATGTGGGTTCACTACACCCTTTTACCCCCAGCCGATATAAGATTACACTTGTGTGTAGGGGGGGGGGGGGGAGGGGGGTTGTCATGTTTGAGAAAAGTGCAGAGAGCTGTGTGATGTGGGTTCACTACACCCTTTTACCACCAGCTGATATATGATTACACTTGTGTGTAGAGGGGTTGTCATGTTTAAGAAGAGTGCAGAGAGCTGTGTGATGTGGGTTCACTACACCCTTTTACCACCAGCTGATATAAGATTGCACTTGTGTGTAAGCAGGGGGGGGGTTGTCATGTTTGAGAAGAGTGCAAAGAGCTGTGTGATGGGGGTGCATGTACACCCTTTTACCACCAGCCGATATAAGATTACACTTGTGTGTAAGCAGGGGGGGGGGGGGTTATGTTTGAGAAGAGTGCAGAGAGCTGTGTGATGTAGGTGCATGACACCCTTTTACCACCAGCTGATATATAATTACACTTTTGTGTAGGGGGGTTGTCATTTTTGAGAAGAGTGCAGAGAGCTGTGTGATGTGGGTTCACTACACCCTTTTACCACCAGTCTATATAAGATTACACTTGTGTGTAGGCGGGGGGGGGGGGGGGGGTTGTCATGTTTAAGAAGAATGCAGAGAGCTGTGTGATGTGGGTTCACTACACCCTTTTACCACCAGCTGATATATGATTACACTTTTGTGTATAGGGGTTGTAATGTTTAAGAAGAGTGCAGAAAGCTGTGTGATGTTGGTGCACGTACACCCTTTTACCACCAGCTGATATAAGATTACACTTGTGTGTGGAGGGGGGGGGGGGAGGTTGTTATGTTTGAGAAAAGTGCAGTAGGCTGTGTGATGTGGGTGCACAACACCCTTTTACCACCAGCTGATATATGATTACACTTTTGTGTAGAGGGGGGGGGGGGGGGGGGTGCCATGTTTAAAAAGAGTGCAGAGAGCTGTGTGATGTGGGTTCACTACACCCTTTTACCACTAGCTGATTACACTTTTGTGTAGGGGGGTTGTCATGTTTCAGAATAGTGCAGAGAGCTGTGTGATGTGGGTTCACTACACCCTTTTACCACCAGCTGATATAAGATTACACTTGTGTGTAGGGGGGTGGGGGAGGGTTGTCATGTTTGAGAAAAGTGCAGAAGGCTGTGTGATGTGGGTGCATGACACCCTTTTACCACCAGCTGATATATAATTACACTTTTGTGTAGGGGAGTTGTCATGTTTGAGAAGAGTGCAGAGAGCTGTGTGATGTGGGTGCACGACACCCTTTTACCACCAGGTGATATATGATTACACTTTTGTGTAGAGGGGGGGGGGGGTTGTCATGTTTGAGAAGAGTGCAAAGAGCTGTGTGATGTGGGTTCATGTACACCCTTTTACCCCCAGCCGATATAAGATTACACTTGTGTGTAGGGGGGGGGGGAGGGGGGTTGTCATGTTTGAGAAAAGTGCAGAGAGCTGTGTGATGTGGGTTCACTACACCCTTTTACCACCAGCTGATATATGATTACACTTTTGTGTAGAGGGGGGGGGGGGGGGGTTGCCATGTTTAAAAAGAGTGCAGAGAGCTGTGTGATGTGGGTTCACTACACCCTTTTACCACTAGCTGATATATAATTACACTTTGGTGTAGGGGGGTTGTCATGTTTCAGAATAGTGCAGAGAGCTGTGTGATGTGGGTTCACTACACCCTTTTACCACCAGCTGATATAAGATTACACTTGTGTGTAGGGGGGTGGGGGAGGGTTGTCATGTTTGAGAAAATTGCAGAAGGCTGTGTGATTTGGGTGCATGACACCCTTTTACCACCAGGTGATATATGATTACACTTTTGTGTAGAGGGGGGGGGGGTTGTCATGTTTGAGAAGAGTGCAAAGAGCTGTGTGATGTGGGTTCATGTACACCCTTTTACCCCCAGCCGATATAAGATTACACTTGTGTGTAGGGGGGGGGGGGGAGGGGGGTTGTCATGTTTGAGAAAAGTGCAGAGAGCTGTGTGATGTGGGTTCACTACACCCTTTTACCACCAGCTGATATATGATTACACTTTTGTGTAGAGGGGGGGGGGGGGGGGTTGCCATGTTTAAAAAGAGTGCAGAGAGCTGTGTGATGTGGGTTCACTACACCCTTTTACCACTAGCTGATATATAATTACACTTTGGTGTAGGGGGGTTGTCATGTTTCAGAATAGTGCAGAGAGCTGTGTGATGTGGGTTCACTACACCCTTTTACCACCAGCTGATATAAGATTACACTTGTGTGTAGGGGGGTGGGGGAGGGTTGTCATGTTTGAGAAAATTGCAGAAGGCTGTGTGATTTGGGTGCATGACACCCTTTTACCACCAGGTGATATATGATTACACTTTTGTGTAGAGGGGGGGGGGGGTTGTCATGTTTGAGAAGAGTGCAAAGAGCTGTGTGATGTGGGTTCATGTACACCCTTTTACCCCCAGCCGATATAAGATTACACTTGTGTGTAGGGGGGGGGGGGGGAGGGGGGTTGTCATGTTTGAGAAAAGTGCAGAGAGCTGTGTGATGTGGGTTCACTACACCCTTTTACCACCAGCTGATATATGATTACACTTTTGTGTAGAGGGGGGGGGGGGGGTTGCCATGTTTAAAAAGAGTGCAGAGAGCTGTGTGATGTGGGTTCACTACACCCTTTTACCACTAGCTGATATATGATTACACTAGCTGATTTTTGTGGATGGATTGTGTGCGCTCTATAGGCCACATTTCTCAAGGGATTTTGTTCAAATTTTGAGCAAAAGTGTATCTCGCTATAATCTACAAGCCTCTAGATGTTGGTGATGCTGCCACCAGTGTCCCATGTTTTATAAGGTCAAAAGGTCATATTTTGGTTTTTGTCTAGTGTGCGCTCTGCAGGTCATATTTCATGACGGATTTCTTTCAGATTCTGAATAGAGATGTATCTTAGTACAATCTATACATCTCTCTTTTTTGGTGATGCTGCCCTCATTGTTCCGCCTCTTATATGTTCAAAGATCATATGTCTTTTATGCGCTCTAACTGCCACATTTCTTGACGGATACGTTCGGATTGCGTGACAATACAGATTGCAATATTTCTATACCTGTGTTTGGGGGTTGTCATGTTTGAGAAGAGTGCAGAGATCTGTGTGATGTGGTTGCACGACACCCTCTTACCACCAGCTGATATAAAATTACTGTTGTGTGTAGGGGGGGGGGGGTCTTGAGTTTGAGAAGAGTGCAGAGAGCTGTGTGATGTGGGTTCACGTACACCCTTTTACCACCAGCCGATATAAGATTATAATTGTGTGTAGGGGGGGGGGGGGGTTGTCATGTTTGAGAAGAGTGCAGAAAGCTGTGTGATATGGGTTCACTACACCCTTTTACTACCAGCTGATATAAGATTTCACTTGTGTGTAGGGGGGGGGGGGGGGTTGTCATGTTTGAGAAGAGTGCAAAGAGCTGTGTGATGTGGGTTCATGTACACCCTTTTACCCCCAGCCGATATAAGATTACACTTGTGTGTAGGGGGGGGGGGGGGGAGGGGGTTGTCATGTTTGGGAAGAGTGCAGAGTGCTGTGTGATGTGGGTTCACTACACCCTTTTACCCCCAGCCGATATAAGATTACACTTGTGTGTAGGGGGGGGGGGGGAGGGGGGTTGTCATGTTTGAGAAAAGTGCAGAGAGCTGTGTGATGTGGGTCCACTACACCCTTTTACCACCAGCTGATATATGATTACACTTTTGTGTAGAGGGGGGGGGGGTGCCATGTTTAAAAAGAGTGCAGAGAGCTGTGTGATGTGGGTTCACTACACCCTTTTACCACTAGCTGATATATAATTACACTTTTGTGTAGGGGGGTTGTCATGTTTCAGAATAGTGCAGAGAGCTGTGTGATGTGGGTTCACTACACCCTTTTACCACCAGCTGATATAAGATTACACTTGTGTGTAGGGGGGTGGGGGAGGGTTGTCATGTTTGAGAAAAGTGCAGAAGGCTGTGTGATGTGGGTGCATGACACCCTTTTACCACCAGCTGATATATAATTACACTTTTGTGTAGGGGAGTTGTCATGTTTGAGAAGAGTGCAGAGAGCTGTGTGATGTGGGTGCACGACACCCTTTTACCACCAGGTGATATATGATTACACTTTTGTGTAGAGGGGGGGGGGGGGGTTGTCATGTTTGAGAAGAGTGCAAAGAGCTGTGTGATGTGGGTTCATGTACACCCTTTTACCCCCAGCCGATATAAGATTACACTTGTGTGTAGGGGGGGGGGGGGAGGGGGGTTGTCATGTTTGAGAAAAGTGCAGAGAGCTGTGTGATGTGGGTTCACTACACCCTTTTACCACCAGCTGATATATGATTACACTTTTGTGTAGAGGGGGGGGGGGGTTGCCATGTTTAAAAAGAGTGCAGAGAGCTGTGTGATGTGGGTTCACTACACCCTTTTACCACTAGCTGATATATAATTACACTTTGGTGTAGGGGGGTTGTCATGTTTCAGAATAGTGCAGAGAGCTGTGTGATGTGGGTTCACTACACCCTTTTACCACCAGCTGATATAAGATTACACTTGTGTGTAGGGGGGTGGGGGAGGGTTGTCATGTTTGAGAAAATTGCAGAAGGCTGTGTGATGTGGGTGCATGACACCCTTTTACCACCAGCTGATATATAATTACACTTTTGTGTAGGGGGGTTGTCATGTTTGAGAAGAGTGCAGAGAGCTGTGTGATGTGGGTGCACGACACCCTTTTACCACCAGGTGATATATGATTACACTTTTGTGTAGAGGGGGGGGGGGGGGTTGTCATGTTTGAGAAGAGTGCAAAGAGCTGTGTGATGTGGGTTCATGTACACCCTTTTACCCCCAGCCGATATAAGATTACACTTGTGTGTAGGGGGGGGGGAGGGGGGTTGTCATGTTTGAGAAAAGTGCAGAGAGCTGTGTGATGTGGGTTCACTACACCCTTTTACCACCAGCTGATATATGATTACACTTTCGTGTAGAGCGGGGGGGGGGGGGGGGGTTGCCATGTTTAAAAAGAGTGCAGAGAGCTGTGTGATGTGGGTTCACTACACCCTTTTACCACTAGCTGATATATGATTACACTAGCTGATTTTTGTGGATGGATTGTGTGCGCTCTATAGGCCACATTTCTCAAGGGATTTTGTTCAAATTTTGAGCAAAAGTGTATCTCGCTATAATCTACAAGCCTCTAGATGTTGGTGATGCTGCCACCAGTGTCCCATGTTTTATAAGGTCAAAAGGTCATATTTTGGTTTTTGTCTAGTGTGCGCTCTGCAGGTCATATTTCATGACGGATTTCTTTCAGATTCTGAATAGAGATCTTAGTACAATCTATACATCTCTCTTTTTTGGTGATGCTGCCCTCATTGTTCCGCCTCTTATATGTTCAAAGATCATATGTCTTTTATGCGCTCTAACTGCCACATTTCTTGACGGATACGTTCGGATTGCGTGACAATACAGATTGCAATATTTCTATACCTGTGTTTGGGGGTTGTCATGTTTGAGAAGAGTGCAGAGATCTGTGTGATGTGGTTGCACGACACCCTCTTACCACCAGCTGATATAAAATTACTGTTGTGTGTAGGGGGGGGGGGGGGTCTTGAGTTTGAGAAGAGTGCAGAGAGCTGTGTGATGTGGGTTCACTACACCCTTTTACCACCAGCCGATATAAGATTACTCTTGTGTGTAGGGGGGGGGGGGGGGGGTTGTCATGTTTGAGAAAAGTGCAGAGAGCTGTGTGATGTGGGTTCACTACACCCTTTTACCATCAGCTGATATAAGATTTCATTTGTGTGTAAGGGGGGGGGGGTTGTCATGTTTGAGAAGAGTGCGGAAAGCTGCACTCTTGGGGTGCATGTACACCCTTTTACCACCAGCTGATATAAGATTTCACTTGAGTGTATGGGGTGGGGGGGTTGTCATGTTTGAGAAGAGTGCAGAGAGCTGTGTGATGTGGGTTCACGTACACCCTTTTACCACCAGCCGATATAAGATTATAATTGTGTGTAGGGGGGGGGGGGTTGTCATGTTTGAGAAGAGTGCAGAAAGCTGTGTGATATGGGTTCACTACACCCTTTTACTACCAGCTGATATAAGATTTCACTTGTGTGTAGGGGGGGGGGGGTTGTCATGTTTGAGAAGAGTGCAAAGAGCTGTGTGATGTGGGTTCATGTACACCCTTTTACCCCCAGCCGATATAAGATTACACTTGTGTGTAGGGGGGGGGAGGGGGTTGTCATGTTTGGGAAGAGTGCAGAGTGCTGTGTGATGTGGGTTGACTACACCCTTTTACCCCCAGCCGATATAAGATTACACTTGTGTGTAGGGGGGGGGGAGGGGGGTTGTCATGTTTGAGAAAAGTGCAGAGAGCTGTGTGATGTGGGTCCACTACACCCTTTTACCACCAGCTGATATATGATTACACTTTTGTGTAGAGGGGGGGGGGGGGGGGGTTGCCATGTTTAAAAAGAGTGCAGAGAGCTGTGTGATGTGGGTTCACTACACCCTTTTACCACCAGCTGATATATGATTACACTTTTGTGTAGAGGGGGGGGGGGGTGTCATGTTTAAAAAGAGTGCAGAGAGCTGTGTGATGTGGGTTCACTACACCCTTTTACCACTAGCTGATATATAATTACACTTTTGTGTAGGGGGGTTGTCATGTTTCAGAAAAGTGCAGAGAGCTGTGTGATGTGGGTTCACTACACCCTTTTACCACCAGCTGATATAAGATTACACTTGTGTGTAGGGGGGTGGGGGAGGGTTGTCATGTTTGAGAAAAGTGCAGAAGGCTGTGTGATGTGGGTGCATGACACCCTTTTACCACCAGCTGATATAAGATTACACTTGTGTGTATGGGGGTGGGGGGGGGGGTTGTTATGTTTGAGAAGAGTGCAGAGAGCTGTGTGATGTGGGTTCAGTTCACTACACCCTTTTACCACCAGCTGATATATGATAACACCTGTGTGTGTATGTGTGTGTGTGTGTGGGGGGGTTATGTTTGAGAAGAGTGCAGAGAGCTGTGTGATGTGGGTTCACTACACCCTTTTACCACCAGCTGATATATGATTACATTTGTGTGTATGGGAGGGGGGGGGGGCTTGTCATGTTTGGGAAGAGTGCAGAGAGCTGTGTGATGTGGGTTCACTACACCCTTTTACCCCCCAGCCGATATAAGATTACACTTGTGTGTAGGGGGGGGAGGGGGGTTGTCATGTTTGAGAAAAGTGCAGAGAGCTGTGTGATGTGGGTTCACTACACCCTTTTACCACCAGCTGATATAAGATTGCACTTGTGTGTAAGCAGGGGGGGGGGGTTGTCATGTTTGAGAAGAGTGCAGAGAGCTGTGTGATAGGGGTGCATGTACACCCTTTTACCACCAGCCGATATAAGATTACACTTGTGTGTAAGCAGGGGGGGGGTTATGTTTGAGAAGAGTGCAGAGAGCTGTGTGATGTGGGTGCATGACACCCTTTTACCACCAGCTGATATATAATTACACTTTTGTGTAGGGGGGTTGTCATGTTTGAGAAGAGTGCAGAGAGCTGTGTGATGTGGGTTCACTACACCCTTTTACCACCAGCTTATATATGATTACACTTTTGTGTAGAGGGGGGGGGGTTGTCATGTTTAAGAAGAGTGCAGAGAGCTGTGTGATGTGGGTTCACTACACCCTTTTACCACCAGCTGATATATGATTACACTTGTGTGTAGAGGGGTTGTCATGTTTAAGAAGAGTGCAGATAGCTGTGTGATGTGGGTTCACTACACCCTTTTACCACCAGCTGATATAAGATTTCACTTGTGTGTAGGGGGGGGGGGGGGTTGTCATGTTTGAAAAGAGTGCAGAGAGCTGTGTGATGTGGGTTCACTACACCCTTTTTTGTGTAGAGGGGTTGTCATGTTTAAGAAGAGTGCAGAGAGCTGTGTGATGTTGGTGCACGTACATCCTTTTTACCACCAGCTGATATGATTACACTTTTGTGTAGAGGGGGGGGGGGGGGGGGTTGTCATGTTTGAGAAGAGTGCAAAGAGCTGTGTGATGTGGGTGCATGACACCCTTTTACCACCAGCTGATATATAATTACACTTTTGTGTAGGGGGGTTGTCATGTTTGAGAAGAGTGCAGAGAGCTGTGTGATGTGGGTTCACTACACCCTGTTACCACCAGCCGATATAAGAGTACACTTGTGTGTAGGCGGGGGGGGGGGGGGGGGGGGGGGGGGTTGTCATGTTTAAGAAGAATGCAGAGAGCTGTGTGATGTGGGTTCACTACACCCTTTTACCACCAGCTGATATATGATTACACTTTTGTGTAGAGGGGTTGTAATGTTTAAGAAGAGTGCAGAGAGCTGTGTGATGTTGGTGCACGTACACCCTTTTACCACCAGCTGATATAAGATTACACTTGTGTGTAGAGGGGGGGGGGGAGGTTGTTATGTTTGAGAAAAGTGCAGTAGGCTGTGTGATGTGGCTGCACGACACCCTTTTACCACCAGCTGATATAAGATTTCACTTGTGTGTATGGGGGGGGGGGGGGTTGTCATGTTTGAGAAGAGTGCAGAGAGCTGTGTGATGTGGGTTCACGTACACCCTTTTACCACCAGCCGATATAAGATTACACTTGTGTGTAGGGGGGGGGGGGAGGGTTGTCATGTTTTAGAAGAGTGCAGAGAGCTGTGTGATGGGGGTGTATGTACACCCTGTTACCACCAGCTGATATAAGATTACACTTGTGTGTAAGCGGGGGGGGGGGGGGGGAGGGGGTTATGTTTGAGAAGAGAGCAGAGAGCTGTGTGATGTGGGTTCACTACACCCTTTTACCACCAGCTGATATAAGTTTTCACTTGTGTGTAGGGGGGGGGGGGGCTTGTCATGTTTGAGAAGAGTGCAAAGAACTGTGTGATGTGGGTTCATGTACACCCTTTTACCCCCAGCCGATATAAGATTAGACTTGTGTGTAGGGGGGGGGGGTTGTCATGTTTGAGAAGAGTGCAGAGAGCTGTGTGATGTAGGTGCATGTACACCCTTTTACCACCAGCTGATATAATATTACTCTTTTGTGTAGGGGGGGGGTTGTCATGTTTGAGAGAGTGCAGAGAGCTGTGTGTTGTGGGTTTACCACACCCTTTTACCACCAGCTGATATAAGATTACACTTGTGTGTAGGGGGTTGGGGGAGGGGGGGGGGGGTCGTCATGTTTAAGAAGAGTGCAGAGAGCTATGTGATGAGGGTGCATGTACACCCTTTTACCACCAGCTGATATAAGATTACACTTGTGTGTATGGGGATGGGGGGGGGGGGTTGTTATGTTTGAGAAGAGTGCAGAGAGCTGTGTGATGTGGGTTCACTACACCCTTTTACCATCAGCTGATATATGATAACACCTGTGTGTGTATGTGTGTGTGTGTGTGGGGGGGGTTATGTTTGAGGAGAGTGCAAAGAGCTGTGTGATGTGGGTTCACTACACCCTTTTACCACCAGCTGATATATGATTACATTTGTGTGTATGGGAGGGGGGGGGGGCTTGTCATGTTTGGGAAGAGTGCAGAGAGCTGTGTGATGTGGGTTCACTACACCCTTTTACCCCCAGCCGATATAAGATTACACTTGTGTGTAGGGGGGGGGGAGGGGGGTTGTCATGTTTGAGAAAAGTGCAGAGAGCTGTGTGATGTGGGTTCACTACACCCTTTTACCACCAGCTGATATATGATTACACTTGTGTGTAGAGGGGTTGTCATGTTTAAGAAGAGTGCAGAGAGCTGTGTGATGTGGGTTCACTACACCCTTTTACCACCAGCTGATATAAGATTGCACTTGTGTGTAAGCAGGGGGGGGGGGGGGTTGTCATGTTTGAGAAGAGTGCAAAGAGCTGTGTGATGGGGGTGCATGTACACCCTTTTACCACCAGCCGATATAAGATTACACTTGTGTGTAAGCAGGGGGGGGGGGGGTTATGTTTGAGAAGAGTGCAGAGAGCTGTGTGATGTGGGTGCATGACACCCTTTTACCACCAGCTGATATATAATTACACTTTTGTGTAGGGGGGTTGTCATGTTTGAGAAGAGTGCAGAGAGCTGTGTGATGTGGGTTCACTACACCCTTTTACCACCAGCTTATATATGATTACACTTTTGTGTAGAGGGGGGGGGGGTTGTCATGTTTAAGAAGAGTGCAGAGAGCTGTGTGATGTGGGTTCACTACACCCTTTTACCACCAGCTGATATATGATTACACTTGTGTGTAGAGGGGTTGTCATGTTTAAGAAGAGTGCAGATAGCTGTGTGATGTGGGTTCACTACACCCTTTTACCACCAGCTGATATAAGATTTCACTTGTGTGTAGGGGGGGGGGGTTGTCATGTTTGAAAAGAGTGCAGAGAGCTGTGTGATGTGGGT
This sequence comes from Strongylocentrotus droebachiensis, assembly GCA_035222895.1. Classification (NCBI taxonomy): domain Eukaryota; kingdom Metazoa; phylum Echinodermata; class Echinoidea; order Camarodonta; family Strongylocentrotidae; genus Strongylocentrotus; species Strongylocentrotus droebachiensis. The sequence goes on along the minus strand of JAVYIG010000048.1, from coordinate 540,727 downwards.
TCACTACACCCTTTTTTGTGTAGAGGGGTTGTCATGTTTAAGAAGAGTGCAGAGAGCTGTGTGATGTTGGTGCACGTACATCCTTTTTACCACCAGCTGATATGATTACACTTTTGTGTAGAGGGGGGGGGGGGGGGGGTTGTCATGTTTGAGAAGAGTGCAAAGAGCTGTGTGATGTGGGTGCATGACACCCTTTTACCACCAGCTGATATATAATTACACTTTTGTGTAGGGGGGTTGTCATGTTTGAGAAGAGTGCAGAGAGCTGTGTGATGTGGGTTCACTACACCCTGTTACCACCAGCCGATATAAGATTACACTTGTGTGTAGGCGGGGGGGGGGGGGGGTTGTCATGTTTAAGAAGAATGCAGAGAGCTGTGTGATGTGGGTTCACTACACCCTTTTACCACCAGCTGATATATGATTACACTTTTGTGTAGAGGGGTTGTAATGTTTAAGAAGAGTGCAGAGAGCTGTGTGATGTTGGTGCACGTACACCCTTTTACCACCAGCTGATATAAGATTACACTTGTGTGTAGAGGGGGGGGGGGGGGGGAGGTTGTTATGTTTGAGAAAAGTGCAGTAGGCTGTGTGATGTGGCTGCACGACACCCTTTTACCACCAGCTGATATAAGATTTCACTTGTGTGTATGGGGGGGGGGGTTGTCATGTTTGAGAAGAGTGCAGAGAGCTGTGTGATGTGGGTTCACGTACACCCTTTTACCACCAGCCGATATAAGATTACACTTGTGTGTAGGGGGGGGGGGAGGGTTGTCATGTTTTAGAAGAGTGCAGAGAGCTGTGTGATGGGGGTGTATGTACACCCTGTTACCACCAGCTGATATAAGATTACACTTGTGTGTAAGCGGGGGGGGGGGGGGGGGGAGGGGGTTATGTTTGAGAAGAGAGCAGAGAGCTGTGTGATGTGGGTTCACTACACCCTTTTACCACCAGCTGATATAAGTTTTCACTTGTGTGTAGGGGGGGGGGGGGGGCTTGTCATGTTTGAGAAGAGTGCAAAGAGCTGTGTGATGTGGGTTCATGTACACCCTTTTACCCCCAGCCGATATAAGATTAGACTTGTGTGTAGGGGGGGGGGTTGTCATGTTTGAGAAGAGTGCAGAGAGCTGTGTGATGTAGGTGCATGTACACCCTTTTACCACCAGCTGATATAATATTACTCTTTTGTGTAGGGGGGGGGGTTGTCATGTTTGAGAGAGTGCAGAGAGCTGTGTGTTGTGGGTTTACCACACCCTTTTACCACCAGCTGATATAAGATTACACTTGTGTGTAGGGGGTTGGGGGAGGGGGGGGGTCGTCATGTTTAAGAAGAGTGCAGAGAGCTATGTGATGAGGGTGCATGTACACCCTTTTACCACCAGCTGATATAAGATTACACTTGTGTGTATGGGGATGGGGGGGGGGGGTTGTTATGTTTGAGAAGAGTGCAGAGAGCTGTGTGATGTGGGTTCACTACACCCTTTTACCACCAGCTGATATATGATAACACCTGTGTGTGTATGTGTGTGTGTGTGGGGGGGGGGGGTTATGTTTGAGGAGAGTGCAAAGAGCTGTGTGATGTGGGTTCACTACACCCTTTTACCACCAGCTGATATATGATTACATTTGTGTGTATGGGAGGGGGGGGGGGGCTTGTCATGTTTGGGAAGAGTGCAGAGAGCTGTGTGATGTGGGTTCACTACACCCTTTTACCCCCAGCCGATATAAGATTACACTTGTGTGTAGGGGGGGGGGGAGGGGGGTTGTCATGTTTGAGAAAAGTGCAGAGAGCTGTGTGATGTGGGTTCACTACACCCTTTTACCACCAGCTGATATATGATTACACTTGTGTGTAGAGGGGTTGTCATGTTTAAGAAGAGTGCAGAGAGCTGTGTGATGTGGGTTCACTACACCCTTTTACCACCAGCTGATATAAGATTGCACTTGTGTGTAAGCAGGGGGGGGGGGGTTGTCATGTTTGAGAAGAGTGCAAAGAGCTGTGTGATGGGGGTGCATGTACACCCTTTTACCACCAGCCGATATAAGATTACACTTGTGTGTAAGCAGGGGGGGGGGGGTTATGTTTGAGAAGAGTGCAGAGAGCTGTGTGATGTAGGTGCATGACACCCTTTTACCACCAGCTGATATATAATTACACTTTTGTGTAGGGGGGTTGTCATTTTTGAGAAGAGTGCAGAGAGCTGTGTGATGTGGGTTCACTACACCCTTTTACCACCAGTCTATATAAGATTACACTTGTGTGTAGGCGGGGGGGGGGGGGGGGGGTTGTCATGTTTAAGAAGAATGCAGAGAGCTGTGTGATGTGGGTTCACTACACCCTTTTACCACCAGCTGATATATGATTACACTTTTGTGTATAGGGGTTGTAATGTTTAAGAAGAGTGCAGAAAGCTGTGTGATGTTGGTGCACGTACACCCTTTTACCACCAGCTGATATAAGATTACACTTGTGTGTGGAGGGGGGGGGGGAGGTTGTTATGTTTGAGAAAAGTGCAGTAGGCTGTGTGATGTGGGTGCACGACACCCTTTTACCACCAGCTGATATATAATTATACTTGTGTGTAGGGGGGGGGGGGGGTTATGTTTGAGAAGAGTGCAGAGAGCTGTGTGATGTGGGTTCACTACACCCTTTTACCACCAGCTGATATATGATTACACTTGTGTGTAAGGGGGGGGGGGAGGGTTGTCATGTTTGAGAAAAGTGCAGAAGGCTGTGTGATGTGGGTGCACGACATCCTTTTACCACCAGCTGATATATGATTACACTTGTGTGTAGGGGGGGGGGGGGAGGGTTGTCATGTTTTAGAAGAGTGCAGAGAGCTGTGTGATGGGGGTGCATGTACACCCTGTTACCACCAGCTGATATAAGATTACACTTGTGTGTAAGCGGGGGGGGGGGGGGGGAGGGGGGGTTATGTTTGAGAAGAGAGCAGAGAGCTGTGTGATGTGGGTTCACTACACCCTGTTACCACCAGCTGATATAAGATTACACTTGTGTGTAAGCGGGGGGGGGGGGGGGGGGGGAGGGGGGTTGTCATGTTTGAGAAGAGTGCAGAGAGCTGTGTGTTGTGGGTGCAAGACATTCTTTTACCACCAGCTGATATATGATTACATCTGTTTTTATGGGGGGGGGGGAGTCATGTTTGAGAAGAGTGCAAAGTGCCTTGTAATGTTGGTACACCCTTTTACCACCATCTCTGATATATAATTGTATCCCCAGGCAGTACGCAGGTTGGGTAATTTGGATTCAGCAGCATCATATTCTTGTGTGCGCTTTAACTGCCTCATTCCTTGACGGATTTCTTTCAAATTTTGTAATGAGGTATATCTTGGTATTATCTACACACCTATAACTTTTGGTGATGCTGTTCCCAGTGTTTCGTCTTTTAAAGGGGAAAAGGCCATATTTTTGTGGATGGTTTACAGTATGTGCGCTCTATATAGGCCACATTTCTCAAGGGATGTTGTTCAAATTTTGAACAAAGGTGTATCTCGGTATAATCTACAAGCCTCTAGATTTTTGTGATGCTGCCTCCAGTGTTCTGTCTTTTATAGTGTAAAAGGCCATATTTTGGTGGCTGTCTTTTGTGTGCTCTAACTGCCACATTTCTTGACAGATTTCTTTCAAATTTTCTACAGAGATGCATTTTACTCTAATCTACAAACATATGTTTAGGTAATGTTGCTTCTAGTCTAGATAATAGTTCCAGCCACTAGCAGTGACCTCTCTACGTCATCCTTTTGTTTAAGTGAGGGGAGAGGGAATCTTTGTTCCTCCTTCAAACATAAGGATGACACAAAATCGCTGCCACTGCCGGGTGATACATTCGCATTGCGCGGCAATACAGATTGCAATATTTATAGTGTTTATATATAGGGAACCAGTAGTGCACTGCCATTGTTATACATGTGTGAGGTAAAGATGGCTGAAGACATATTGATGTTGATTGGCTTTGTGACAAGATAGGGTACACTGCTGGTAATGTTATGAGATGGGAGAGGAACATACTTACATTGTATGTCAAACAAGGCAGGGAATGATAACTAATTCTTTCATGAAACGGCCCCCAGATTTAAAGCCCACTGCACTACTTATAGCTAATTGTGCCCTCTATACAGCCAACAATGCCTAAGTGGTACCCGCTGATACCATTTTTCTTATGTTAATTGAGAGCTGATTTGATGAGATAACCACCTGCCAGTGACCTTGCAGGGAGGTCTAATCCCTCCATGCCAAACTAGTGCAGAGGGGCTTTAAACTAGTCAGTGACCATGACTTGAGGGGTAGTACAAAAAAGGGTGTGGTCATACTCATGCTACATGTATGTGCTCTTCACATGGTAAGTGAATTATCTAGATTATTCAGGGAGGAGAGAAAATATTGTTAGAAGTTATTGGTTGGGTACAATTATAAACAGTTACACCTGTTAGTAAAGCCACACACGGGAAACATTAAAAAATGGCCATTGCAGACAGCTCTTGGGGGACAAAATGCATGGCCACTATGGACAGGTTTTAATGTACCTATGCAAATGTGTTGCTGCCAACAATTTTGGAAGCCTTTGTCATGTACATGTACCTGTATAGACAGTGCTTTACTTGTGTAATTTTGATGAAGATGAGAGCTAGACTGTTGTTGCTTTGTTCATGTAGATCTCCAGATGCCACAGGCCCACAAGTCAAGAAGATGGGGGATTTGTTTTCAGCAGACTCTGGTAAATATGCTTTCGTACTTTATCTTCGTACTTTATATATCAAGGTTTTGCAACTTAAAGGTATAGACCAGTTATGGTCATGCGATTGCATTGAGAAAGAAACGTTATGGAATCGATCAGAAAAGGTTGATCATCTAGCATAAGTATTGGTGTGTACTGCAAGGTTCTGGAATCATCAAAATGATAAGAAATGTGGCTCAGTCTTGGTAAAGTTACAAGCACTGTACACAGAATGATGTATATGGGACTACGCGATATCTTTCCAGGCGGGATCGATATGATAATTTACCAAATATATCAATTAGTAGGCGGTTTCCCGGCAAAATTTGTATTATCACATATTAGTCAAAACATAGTCTTTCACATGATTGGTAATAAGTGCTTTCATTTCATATTTTGAGAGGGGACATTTCTAAAACTGGTCTATACCTTTAAACCTTTGTAATAATAAATGGCCTTTTTAATATACTGTAGATTTGGTAAAACAATGCTATTTTGGGGTAAGGTGTGAAGGGAAAATGGACGTTATTTATTAAGGATTCTGCAACTTGCATGCTGTTGGAGAAACTCTGGAATGTAGTGGTCATTCATTCTGTGATTGAATTGATCATGCTTGAAGCATTTTTCTTCTTCTAAAGGCTATCACAATTCAGCCAGACTATTAATCATATTTTTCCTTTCTTATTGCAGGAAAAGCAGGTGATACTCCAGCCAAAAAGTCTTCACCAAGTGAAAAGGTAACCCATTTAATTTTTTAAAACTTTTCATTCAAAAGACATTGATATTGCTAATCGAGTTAACCTGTAAATTGGTACGAGTTTGAACTTAAAATTTGTGCTACAGAAGATTTTGGTCTGCACTAAATGTTGATAAGTATTTGAATGTGGCAGTGTTCATTAAGCAGCATCCAGTGCACGGGGTATGCTCCAATTTGTTTTTAGAAAATATCTGTAAGAATAAAAGGCCTTACAACTGTCATGTTAATAGAGGAGTGAATTTTAAAATGTGACTTCCCAATTTCTGAACCAAATCAAGATTTGTATTGCCCTAGGTGTTGTTACCAATCTTCTTCTCCCGTTCTGCTGGTTTGGTCTCTATTATATCTTTACCATATACCATTTCATGTACATGTGCCTACTTAATATTCTTATCATTTAAAAGTAGTATCAGCTATGTAATATTGACATCACAATGGTTCTTCTTTTCATAACCCTTTAGGAGCAGGCTGGTGGTGGCATGCTGGGAAATGGTGAGCTCTCATGATCCCCCCCCCCCCCCCTCTAACCTTGTGTGTTCAAAGTATTTGGGATTATTCTTACCAGTTCGCAAGATACTTTGTTGCTGCAGATCCCATCTATCAAAACTAAAATAACACTAGGTGATCGAGCATTTGCTTGTGCAGCCCCCAAAAAACCTGGAATAACTTAACATTAGAAGTCAGGAAATCAGTTTACAATGGTGCAAATTGATCGTTTCGTTCGTTCGTGTCTCCTTAGATCAAGATAGTTATGTAAAGTTCCTTAATTAAAAGTAAATTAAATTAAATTAAATTCTTCCATCGCCCGATTGCTGCAATGGCCGCTTCATTAACAAGGGCCAGGTCTTCATCTGTGCAACCCGTTCCGCCGCACTGCAAGATGTGGTCCATCGTCTGAGTCTCTCCGCAGTCCCAGAGAGTATCTCCTTCATGAGCATAGCCCCATCTTGCCATATTGACCTTCACCGCCCCATTCTCGTCCGCATTCGATTTAGGCATTGCCACTCCGGCCACTTCAGGTTAAGCCCTTTGATGAGTACGGGCTTGGCTGATGGTGGAGGATTCTGTTCAGGTGGTGGGACAGAATCGAGGAAGCTGTGTCGGGATATAAGTTGATGATTGCATGCTTTAGATGCTAAGTGATGTTTCAGTAACGTTCGGTTTGTACAGGATTAACAAAAAATGAGCAGTCTTCAAACTTCCCTCATGGAAGTATTTTTCAATCCATTGGAAAAAGCCCTCACCGGCCAAACGTAAATTCATCGAGTTTATTTACGCTTCTGAAGTCATCAAATTAGTTAAAATAAATGACACAATAACTAATATTGTGTGTGTATCAGTGGCAAAGAGCTAAACAATATTTGAAATACAATGTGTTCATTTCTTTACATCTAGTCGCTTTGCTGGATACGATGGACTCTAGCCTAAGTCCAGTTAAACCTCACAAGAGATCACCCCCTGGTGGGGGGCATGGTGACGCTCCTTCTACCCACCGAGGGGGCTTCCTACAGTCTGGAGCTACAGGGCTTGGTCCTGCAGATACCAGAGGTATGTACATGCATGTGAATCAATGCGAGGAGGTGGTTTTTATTCTCCATCTACCATCCAAGGAGGCTTTTTATTTTCTAGTGCCACATTTGGCCTACTGTATTATACTGTACATATATTTTTTAAAACCTGTATATGTATGTATATATTTCATGGATTTACCTATGTACATTTGCTGGAATTGAAATAAACAAATTGAATAAAAGTGAACAAATGAATTTTATAAACTATTATCGAGAACAAAATGGACATGTAGAACTAGTTTCCTATCAGAAGGATAGTTGAAGAGTTCTGTCTCACACGTGACATGAAAAGGCACTTTTGACTAGTATGTACAGCAGGAGTGAAGTAGATCCTGGATCCCAGAGAGAATATAAAGGGGTGTGAATAATAATAATATTAATAACAAATTTTTATTTGCTCACTTCTCAATTCCTTATTCTTTCCACACTTCTGACTTTTCATTAATATTGACACAACACAACATTCCTTGCCCAATCACTGTGTACTAGATATTGCCTGTAACATATTTAATCTCTTGTCACTTTCTATATCGTGCAGGTCTCAGTACAGGTGGGACGACAGGTGAACTAGAAGCCCTGCAAGCAATCTTGAGAGAGGCTGCAGCCACGCCCACCCTGCACCTAGGTGATGATATGGATCAATCGTTCAACAGAGGAACCAAAGAACGCACTATAGAGGATATACTCAGAGAAGCCAATGAAGAAAGACATTTAAACAGTGATGGTGAGAGGAGCATAGATCTACCATGATTACTCTTTCTCTCGTTAACTTTCTAATAATAATAATAATGATAATAATGATATTTGTATAGAGCACAGATCCACCACTCGAGGCACTCCGATATTACCCAGGCTCTGCTAGGCTCCCGGTGTTCAGAGCATTCAAGGAATTTCTTCCTACCGGTACCAATTTAACACCTGGATGGAAAATGGAAAATGTTGATTAATGTAGAATGCAGACTGAAGGATCCTCTTCAAGTAATTTTTGTACTTAATTACTGCTTGTACATTGTGAAAATTTGCAAAGAATATCAGCAAAAGATATTTACATGTACTATAAAGTGTGAGGAAATCAGAATCTTTGTGACATAATACTTTCGTGAATCGTACATTACAGTAATTTTCCTTGTATAGAACTTTGCGAATTCCAAAATCCAATATTGTGGCTGTTGTGATTCAATTGAGGACTGAAGCTGTGACACCATAACATTCCATTTTTTCAGAATTTCTCAATTTTTTCTTTATTTTCCAAAAGGACATCAAAAATAATGTCCAAATGTCAAAAAACAATTGAATATGTTAAGTATTGGCTGAGATATGACCATTTGAATAAATAGATTTTATATTGGAACTCAGTGTTATTTTTCTCTGGTTCATAACAATTCAATTTTTTTTTTAATAACGTCAGACTTCACACCACTCTATTGAACCTTTCATTAATTGAATCTACTCATGAAAATCACAGAAGTTTATGCGAGGATCAGTCTTACATGACGATGATTTCCTTTGATTGTTTGTTCACAGCTCAAGATGAGGGAAGAGGTTTCAGTCTAGAGCCTGCAAACTTTCCCTCCAATGAAGATCAAGGACATAGAGGGTTCGATCTACAGCCAGCCAATCAGGAAGCAGGGATGATATCACATGACAGTGACGTGAGAGGTACAGACTCTGAAGCGAGAGGGTATGCGTTGAGTCCTGTCTCTGAAGCTCAGGAGTTCAGAGGATTTAATCTTCAGCCTGCCTCTCCCGTGCTGAGAGGCATGGATCTTCAGCCAGCTAGTGTAAGTACTTCAAACCCAAGAAAGGCCATGTTTTCCCCGAGTATTCTCTTTTTCTTTTTGAAATTCCAGGACTCTAACCTTAAGTTCTATGTATTCTATGATGCCCAGTTCTGGGCCCCGTTGCATAAAACTTATCACCAGCAAATTTAAATGTTGGACTGCATGCATGAAAGAGAATTTTCTTCTATGTATTTTTTATTAAAACAGTGTGATCTGATTATAGGCCTATTGAACTTATGAACAATTTATAAGGTAGAATTCCAAAATTATATCAGATATAGATTGATGAACATACATGAAGTTGCACTGTCACTTATGTTCATATTTTCCCTCTCTCATTTTTTGCCCAAGAGTGGTAGGGAAAACAAATTAAGCTGTACAGTTGCCTTGGAGCATCACCTTCATTGGGAAGGGTGTGTAATTCAGTAATTTGTTAACACTTCTGAAATGATCCTTTTCTCTACTAGGAGGCAGACATAGATACCATCGATGGTACCCAACCCATGCACCCTCAGGCCCGTAAACCGATATCCAAGAAGAAGAGTCCATCTAAACCTAGAGGGCGCTATTCCAACATCAGGAGCTCTGGGTACGGGTCGAAGCAGGCTGGTAAAAAGACCGCTTGGTCACCTGCTGATGTAGGCAAACAAAAGGTCAAAGGTGAGATTGTTGTGTTTGTTTGGAAATGGGAGAAAAGGTTAATGAGCGGTAATGGAGAAATATTAATGATGAGCATTCTTTTGGATGTAGTTCAGGTTCAAGTTTTATTGTTCCACATTTTATAAAAAAGATAGACATACATATAAAATAAATAATTATACAATACATGTACAGTGTAGTATAAATAAGCACGTCTCAATGATTCTCTTATCATATAATATATAATAAGTAGAATGTGAAGAACCTATTAAAATGCAGTGCTTGTATATAATAGGTTCCTGTAGTTTCATATGACAAGATATATGAACCATGTGCTTTATACAGGCCTCAAGAAGATCTTGGTTTTGCATCAAATGTATGTCAAGTCTTGTGCATGTATTCAGCACACAATTTACATGTATGTACATGTATATTATGCTGTCATTTTTATTATCATTATTCAAACTAACATTTAATAACTTGCAATAATTGCAATATTAAAAGATAATAATTCAAAAAAAATAATAATAATTGCAATGTATTCTATCAAAAAATGTTTTTTGTCACAAATGATTAATGAATAAAAATGAAACGTATTAATGGATGGGAATTACACACAAATCTGTATACATGTACCTGTATTCTTGTATAACAACTTGATTGTACATGTATGTGTAATTTCAAATACATTATTTACTTAGGTTCTGAGATTCCTACATTGAATGGAAGAGAGGATAAATCTCAAGGACATCTTCTGGCTTCTGTGGAATCTTTTGCATCTTATCTCCATGATCAGTTTGCTGATGGGAGGAGAACCACCCCACCCCTAAAGGTTAGTAAAGAGATGAACTATTCTGGACTCTCATTGCTTAACCTCTGCATTGCTACGCTGGGTTTTTTAGGCTCATACCAATTCCTTCTCAAATGTTTTCAGAATTATTTAAACCAATCTGTAGCATCTGTCTAATAAACATAGGTAACATTTGTATATGCTTGATTTGACTTGTTGTCCATCCAGCCTGGTAGCTTCCAAGTACACTATTAGCAAGGTTCCTAGATGTACATGTATGATGTATGTTTGAATAAAATTGTTTTTGATAAACCTCAGAATTTAAATCTGTACATGCATGGTCAGGGAATAAATGATGACCCGTTATTTGCTCCAGGTTTTATTTTTGCTGTTGTAGGGGTAGGGATGCAATTATGTTTTAGTTTAGATTCATGATTAGGGTTAGATTACTTGACTGCAGGGCAGTTCGTAGGACAGAAAGAACTTGTGTCTTCAGAGGACCCTGAAAATATTGAGAGAAGAGTTATGGTGTTCTCATCTCCTTTTGCAGCAATCAACAGACGAACCAATTCTCTCTGCCAGCATGAGAGAAGCCAAATTCCACACTCTGTCTCGTGAGAGGGCGCTGGTCGCTGAGGTGAACGAATGGCAACAGCAGTGGCAGGAGGAGCGACGTCTCAACGCCAAGATGAAGGCTGAGATAGGAGATCTACAGAGGGAGTATGAACGCAAGGAGACGGAACTCAGACTTGAACATGAAAAGGAGATGTTCAAACTGAAACAGGAGAACTTTGTTCTTGTCGCCAAAGTAAGAATTCATGATTGAAACCTGTGGCTAATGTTAGAGTCACATACCGTATATTATTTATCGTTAGTTTGTATTCACTGCCTTATTAAAGAAATATCTAGTTACACTCCTTCCTCATTCCATTACTTTCCTCTGTTGAAAGCCTTACCCAGACATTATATGGTAACCTAACTTTAAAAAAAATTATATTAACATAAATGGCAAAGGGGGGTGAAAAACTTTGTAGCTACGCAAAAACAAAAACTCTGTGATGGTTTGTTGTTGTATTTTCTGTCCGGTACATTGGAAGTTTATTGTGGTTAGTAAACAGCTGCAAGAGGTGTAATTGGATAAATTACACACCAGTGGCATCTAGATAAGAATGATAAACCTGTTCATCTGTGTTCTTCCTTGTAGCTGAATAGCCAGGATGATCAGGACAAGGTTCGTAGGAGAGAGCTGGTTTCAGGAAAGACACCAGAAGGAGTGAGTCAAGATGAACAACTCAAACTGATGCAGAGAGAGATCATCCAACAAGAAACACTGCTGCAAGGATACCAACAGGTAATATCAAGGGATTCATTCCTCTCTCATAGGTAGCTGTGATAATAATAATAATAATAATAACGTTTTATTTACCCAGGGTAGCCATTTCAGTTATGAAACTGCTCTTCCAGCGGGCCCTGCATAACATAATATGTTATTACTACCCTTCTCCAATCTAATATGCTGAGCGCCTAGCTAGAAGGCAGAGGGTCCCATTGTTATAAGTCTTTGGTATGACTCGGCTGGGGTTCGAACCCACGACCTCCCGTTCATGAGGCGGATGCTCTAACCACTGAGCCACCATGCTAGGCATCGTGTTGTGCTTGCTCCTCCTTGGTGTGATCATATTATTTATTGGAATATTGTTATTACTGTTAAAACTTTTTCTGTCATCAGAGCTTTTCATTGTGTCTGAACACCTGTCTTAATTGCTAGTGTCTAAGATGGTTTGATACCCCAAATTGAGGTATGTCTTGAAGTTTACAAGCTCTTTATAATTAAAAATGTAGCATCCTGTTTCGTTAATAATGTTGACCTAATGCACATTACCAGCAAAATGGTCAAGGAGACATGATTCTTTAATCAATAGACGCTCAATATTTGGAAGGTTTCTTTGTAGATTATTTATGGAAATGTTACTACTACTATTTATATAACGTTTTATTTACCCAGGGTAGCCACTTCAGTTATGAAACTGCTCTTCCAGCGGGCCCTGCATAACATAATATGTTATTACTACCCTTCTCCAATCTAATATGCTGAGCGCCTAGCTAGAAGACAGAAGGTCCCATTATCATAAGCCTTTGGTATGACTCGGCCGGGGTTCGAACCCACGGCCTCCCGTTCATGAGGTGGGCGCTCTAACTACTGAGCCACCATGCTCGGTTGAAAGAGGAATTATTCATTGTTTTCTATGTTTGTTAAATAAATGGTGCGCAATTACAAATAGTGAAATACACTTTATTAATAAATAGAAATTGTGAATAATTGGTTGCAATCTAGAGAGCACTATCATGATATCCATGGTTTTGTTTTCAGGAGAATGAACGTCTGTTTGGTGAGGTCAAGACATTTCAGGCAGGCAACAAAGAGAACGAGGCGAGGATGTTCAAAGAGAACCAGAGACTACAAACAGAAGTTGGCAACTTGAGGTATGGAAGAACTTGTCCTTGCTTCAGTCACCTGTTTATAAAGACCTCTTTTTTTTTTCCTCACTGCTTCCCATGATCAATTTTTCTTGCTAATAATTTATATGAGTAAGCATTAGCCACCTGGCTATAAAAATTGATTTAATGATTGTTTTAAACAGTTGTTCCCCAGTCAAACATTTTCTAATGACCACCTGTATCGAAAGACCATATGTCTATGAAAATTGCATATTTTGTATCCCCTGATCAGCATTGGCTCTCCTTGGAACCTTAATTGAATGACCCTGGCTATAAAGACAACTCAAATGTCAAGACTGCCATTAACATCTGCCTCAATAGGTCTGTGCTTACAGGTTTGACTCTATAGAATGACCAAACATATACACAGATTACAAGAATGAAGGGTTTGCACCAAGTTGTAGCAAAGTAATATGAATAGTGCATTGGAAAGGAGGTGTCTATGTTGTGATGTAAAGGTGTTGTAGTCTAGAGGATTAAATACTTGACTGGAGATGTGAAGGTCTTGTGTTCAATCCCTAGCAAATCATAGCAATGCAAATTGTTGCACTAAACACTGATGTACTACAGAAGTATTATACATTAGGCTTGTGGTTGCACAATATGAGAGAGGGGAGAGGATAGGGGAGTCTTGAAAAGGAATGTTGGTGATCTTTTTTGAATTTATAGTTCTCAAGAGAACTATAGCGCCGGTTGGAGAGGATGGGTAGTAGGAGTGGCTTGACGTTTCGAACAGGTTGACTATCCGTCGTCAGGAGTGGGGAATAGCTGGTGTGCGTGGGCTTAATTCACCGGGTTGCAGATGTGGGGGTGCTATACGTGTCCTTGTGGGCTTGAGTATCATTGCTTAATTTTTTTTAAATGTTGTTATTGGTATTATTTTTGCTTTTGTTTATTTACAGAGAGCTGATGGAGATGAAGGATAGAGCCCTGAGGAACAAAGGTATCATCACAGGTGATAGAATACAACAGGAGATAGCAGCAGGGAATACAGCTGTGTTAGGAGCTGGCAAGATAGCAGAATTACAGGCAGAGGTCAAAGATCATGAGGTAAGAGAATACATGTCTACAGCATTTATGCCAAAATTTACTGTACACTAAAGCGGTACTTTCAGAGTACTATAGATTTTTCATTGGCCTAAAGATAGTAGCAAGAGATTACAGTAAATAATTTGATTTAAAAGATACATACCGGTATATATTTTGAGAGGCCTTTTTTCATGCAAACAAGGTTTTAGGATATGATTGTCTTTCTAGCAGGATAATTTACAATCTTGATATATGGCAAGCAGACACAGTTGCAGTCTTGCAGATTATTTGTGAGAAATTTTGTTATTATTATCAGGTTAGTGAAGCTTCTTTAAGAGCAGAATCAAGACAGCTGATACAAGAGAAGAAAGAACTGGAGAATCACATTGAACAGCTTGTGAGAGAGAAGACCAGACAGCAAGAGAGACTCAGTACCATGAGAGATGGTAAACATATTGAGTTCAAGGTGAGAAGCAGTCAGGGTTTCCTTTTAAGAGGGACAAGTCACCTAAATAATTGTATATTTAAATACATTAAAAAATTACACAAGATATTACACTGTTCGGATAAGAGGGAGCATACAGGGAAATGAACTTCACACCGAGGCTTGTACTGAAGTCAAATTTGTGTGCATGTGTACAAGTTGATTTAGCATATATTTAGAGTGTATTTAATTGCCCTAGTTCTTTCCAGAAGTAATTGTAAGCTGATGTTTTGAAGATATTCAACTCGGATTGAACCTTGTGTGTGTGTGTGTGTATTGGGTTTTTACAGATGTGTATCAATCAGATATGATTAGTTACGTCAGGGGACCGACCTTTAAACGTCACCATCTGAAAGACGTGACTCAGTTTTGAACCTGCTTCCTCGGCTGAATCAGTTTGTAACTTCCATTGTTAGCTGGATTACAGGCGCAAGCTCCAAAGCCCCCAAAACATACAGAGCAATGTAATAACATTGGAAATGCTTACCCAGGACCGATAATTATCAACAAATAACCATTTAATCTTCAGGACCTGCAGATGAAGTATGAGCGTGAGATGGAGTCCCTCCAGAAGAAGGTGCGTTGGTATACAGAGAACCAAGAGCTCTTGGACAGGGATGCTGCAGCTCTGAAGATGAAGGATGATGAGATAACAGAGCTCAAAGAACAACTCAAGAGTGGTCCTAATAAGGTAGATCCAAATGGGCTTTGTTTGTGTGTTTAAAGGCTTTGTTTAACAATGTTAAATCTGAGATGCATGGTCCTACACGTTATCAGTGTCTGTGATATGGTGTAATATTGAAGCCCTAAAAAATTGTGCTCCAAAATGATCATGAATTGCCTTAAAAAAGTAAAAATCTTTGAGTGACCGGTTTCACCATACACATTTTTCCCAATAGACTGTAGTGTTATAAAAACCATTAGGATAACCAATTCTGAAATTTCTAATTCCAATCATAGATATCTTGATAATCAGACTGGTGATTAGCTTGTAAAAGTCATGGGATTCATGTATGACCTAAAGATTCATAATTATGATTGCAGCATGAGCTAAATCCAGGATTTTGTTTATTATGTCTGAGGCAAAGTTACTTGATCCCTTTAATATACAGTGCCACTGTTGTAGCACTTGTTTTGTTTGTATGAATTTCAAAGACTTATTTTAATATGAAAGTATAACAAGATTGATGAATGTTTCATCAATTATAGCAATTGTGACAATATGATGGCAGTTGTGATAGTGTTATAAGGTGGTGGTGATAGTATTGGTGATGATGATGATCATGATGCTGATTCTACACTGCTGGTACTGGTGATGATACTTGATAACAACATTCTGTGATTAATGTGAGTGATTATCGACTTTGGAAAATTGACTGTGAAGTGAAACCAATCTTTGAAACCAATGTACATTAATGATGCAATACATTTTAATAAAGAATATATATTCTGTGATATAGTATTCTTACAGTTGCCTTGAAATGTTATAATTGGACTAAATTTGAGGTTTTGCATGTTTCTCACAATATAATGATTTAACTGTGCATCTTCATATCTCAGCTAAACAGCAAGAGTATGGAGGCCAAGAGAAGAGCAAGAGAAAGAGCAGCTGATGCTAAGAAGATACAGGATCTAGAGAGACAGGTATGTGAGGATTTTAGCTGATGTTATCAGAATGCATATGTGGAATACAATGAAAGGAACGCCCAATGTCATTAAATGAATATCATTTTCCTTGAAAGATTTAGCCATCTGTCTTCAAATTCTATATCTTTATCAACAAAATATAATAAGAGCTCAGAGTAAAGAGAAAACTTAGATAAGTTATAATTGTTGATAACGTGGATAATGTTGTCATTGTTGATATCAAAATACCAACATAGTGGGTATATCATTGGCAGTAAAATTGAACCCACCCTTGCTGATTTCTCCCATTACTTTTTACTCTTGAATGAATGTTGGGAAGGCAACTTCTTATACCTGTATTAGACAAATTTTAAGCCAGGAAAATATTTGATTAATGTCAACCAGGTCCGAGAAATGAACGACATCATCAGAAGGCGTCATCCCAACTCTCTGCCTGCCCTCATCTATGCTGCTGCCTCCACCTCCTCTCCGCTCCCAGCTGATGTCAAAGGTCAGAGGTCAGCAGAAGGTCAGCCAAGGTCAATCACCTTTCTGGAGGATAAGGTCAAGAGGTTGGATAGGGAACTAGAAGGGAAGGAGGAGGAAAGTAAGAGAGGGCTCCGAGTAGTGGAGCAGAAGTACAATGCTATGAAGGTAAATTGACCCCAATGCATCTAGTGTATTTTCACTTTCAAAATGCATACTAATATAATAATTGTAATAATTGTGATTTATATAGCACATAATATTCATCCATGACAATCCTTTATGCACTTAACATTATTGCATTCATTCAACTTACATTATCATATACAGGTATGTATTGTGTTATCATATAGCACAGCTTATTCTGAAGCTTCTAGTAATTGTCCGTATAACACAGTGAACTTTTCAAGTGGAGTATAGAAGCAGCATGAAATTCAAATTCACTAATGTTGATGTTATTATTAAGTCAAAACATTCAACATTTTTGGTCATCTACCCTGTTTTGTTAAAGTGAACTGTATACCTTTTTTTACTAATGAGAACAAGTAGTTATCATATTTTTATATTTCCTTTGAATATTTCATGAATCAGGTGAGATATGAAGACAGAATCAACTCTCTAGAATCACAAGTAGAGCAGTATGAGACTGGTAGACAACCCCAGTCACGTCCCCACACCAGTGTAACAGCACTGCAAAAGGAGCTGGATGGTGTCAGAGAAAGGAACAGAAACCAGCTCCAGGAAGTGGAGAAAGAGAACAAGGATCTGAGGAGGAGACTGGCTAAGGCTATATCATCGGCTATGAGTGGAGGAGATGGGGGTGGAAAGGATGGACAGATAGGAAGAGGATTGAGTGAGAAGGAACTCCAAGGGAAGCTCTCACATTTGGCTTTGTAAGTTTGCATTTTCAATAGATTTCAAATATTGCCTATTTGTTAGAATTGTGGGATACAACCAAATTTTGATGATTTTACTGTCTTAGGAAGAATTTTAACCCCCCCCCCCCCCCCCCTAAGTTTTTTTTTAAATCCTAGTGAAAATAATTGCACAAATCCATGTACATTGGATTTGTACAATTGTATTACCAACAACAAAAAAGTTTTTATTGTGTATTTTACCTAATTTCAGTGCAGTATGTATACTCCACAGACCTGCCAACCAGTATGATTTAGTCGTATTTCGTACAATTTTTAGAAGCAAATAATAATTTCCCTCAATAAAATACGATTTTTAAATATTTTTGGGGTATTTTGTGTGTGTGTGTGTGCCATTATCAATGGCACACACACACACAATCTCTCTGTCTATTCTGTCCTGTAAAGAATCTCACATCAGCAATTTGGGGATGTTCATTGGTTCATCAAACACACCAGTCGTGACAAAATCATGCATATTCAACCAATGATTCATATTTAAGGGTGTATGTATTTGCAGTACAGGAACTGTAAGAGGCATTGATCCGCTAACAGTCTGTGTTTATTTTTAAGAATACAACTTTTGTCAGTAAAATACAACTTTTAGGATTAAAGAATACAGTTTTTGAGCTCCAGAGGTTGGCAGGTCTGACTTCATAGCTTACCCCTGTGTATAACACCACTCTGTCAGCCCTGTTGCACTTGAACCTTCATTATTTTCAAACGTCGCTCAAGCAAATTGAATTGTCTATTAAAGCCTATCTGCACTAGTTTGGTCAAGGAGGGCTTAGACCTCCCTGCATGGTCACTGGCCGGTGGTTATCTCATCAAATCAGCTCTCAATTAACATAAGAAAATGGGGATCAACGGGTACCGCTTAGGCATTGTTGGCTATATAGAGGGCGCAAGTAGCTACAAGTAGTACAGTCACGCTTTAATACATTGCATCTTTCTTTACTTTGAACCGCTGTTGCTGAGAAAAATTCAAGGTTTTTTCCTTTTTCTTTCACACACTCGGCATTATGATTTATTTGAAACCGTCAAACATGCTCTTGAATTATTTAAGGATATATGTATTTGCAGTACAACTGATAATTGGTTTGTAATGTTGCCAAGTCCTTTGAATTCTATCATTCCATGCAGAGAGCTTGGTGCTAAAGACAAGGAGCTGGAGCTACTGAAGGCTACTGTAGATAGGTTGATGGAAGAGAGATTCCATGCGATGAATGCTGCAGAGAGTCATAAAGGTACATCAAAATGCTGGACTGCTATACATTTCTGGGCCCCATTTCACAAAACTTGTCATCAGTGACAAATGACAGTTGTTGTTAAAAGCTAGTGAAATCCTTGCTTCTGATTGGTTATCAGCAGATTTGTCACTGATTTTTGTCATTTGTCATTGCAAAAAGGGTTTGTGAAACAGGTCCCTGTACTTTCTGTCAGAAGTATTTGTATTTTAGTCAGTTTGGGGATAAGATGAAATACACTTTGGTACTCGGGTTCAGGGACCCGATTCACAAAGCCTTTCTTCAATGACAAATTACAAAAATCAGTGACAAACCTGCTGGTAACCAATCAGAAGCAAGGATTTCACTAGCTTATAACAAAAACTGTCATTTGTCACTGATGACAAGTTTTGTGAAATGGGGCCCTGGTGCATCTATCAGCTAAGTATCTGTACTTTAGTTTAAGAAAGCGAGCTAGTGGCCCGGCCCCCCCCCCCCCCACTCCGAGAACGGAGGGACTGCATGCATGTTCCCAAAATCTCTGGCTCGTAACAAAGAAAAAGATCTGCCCGTATTACACACCAGACTTTTGCTAAAAAGGGGGGAGGGGGAGGGGGGGGGGGTGCTGGGAACACGCCTATTATTTTTACCTTGAATAACACTGAGAGGGGGGGGGGGTCGGGGCTAGTGGACATAAGCAGGGATTCCATAATAAATAAATGCAGTTAAGCTGTGCACATGCCAGTGCAGCTGGGTAACAGAGTGACATGTAGGAATCATTCTGTTACAGCAGAAAACGATCATCATAAGTTGATTATGTAATGCGGGGTAATTTTTTGGTGTAGCATTGAAAACTTTGCAAATGAGACTGCCCAAAGCATATCGGTAGTGACTGTTTCATTGTAGTTTAATTATTATACATTACATACACTCGACTTTTTAACATTTTTTGGCCTGCATGGCTGATTTAGTTTTTGCCAATACATACACAAAAATGCTTGAATAAGCATTATGGCGATGTAAGTGCCCTATTTGGTATGCATTCTTAAATTGTGCATTTGACCATTGTTACTTTCATGCCTCCGACCTTGTGCCCGGTTAAGTTGATTATGTAATGCGGGCTTATTTTTTGGTGTAGCATTGAAAACTATGCAAATGAGACTGCCCAAAACAAATCGGTGGTGACTGTTTCATTGTAGTTTAATTATTATATATTACATACACTCGACTTTTTAACATTTTTTGGCCTGCATGGCTGATTTTGTTTTTGCCAATACATACACAAAAATGCTTGAATAAGCATTATGGAGATGTAAATGCCCTTTTCGGTATGCATTCTTAAATTGTGCTTTTGACCATTGTTACTTTCGTGCCTCCGACCTAGTGGTGCCCGGTTAAGTTGATTATGTAATGCGGGGTATTTTTTTGGTGTAGCATTGAAAATTTTGCAAATGAGACTGCCCAAAGCAAATCGGTAGTGACTGTTTTATTGTAGTTTAATTATTATACATTACATACACTCGACTTTTTAACATTTTTTGGCCTGCATGGCTGGTTTTGTTTTGTCAATACATACACAAAAATGCTTGAATAAGCATTATGGCGATGCCAATGTCCCATTTGGTCTGCATTCTTAAAGTGTGTCTTTGGCCATTGCTACCTTCGTGCCTCCGACCTAGTGCCCGGTTGAGTTAATTATGAAATGCGGGATAATTTTTGTAGCATTGAGTAATTTTGCAAATGAGACTGCCCAAAACAAATCGTTAGTGACTGTTTCATTGTAGTTTAATTATTATACATTACATATATCGACTTTTAACTTGAATGCCTGGCCGAGTTTCGACTGATTTTTATTTGTTACTATTGGGCAATTTTGGCCATCAATACCATGCTCGGTGTTCATTATATCATTGTCGATTTCACGAAACTAGTGTACTATCGCTTGTTTTTTGTTGACGGTTTTTCTTGTTTTAAACGTAGTGCGTGGCGACCATGTCTGTGGGCGTGGCCCGCGGTTCACGGTTAGATGATCAGCGACCCTCACCCGCTGGACTGGTTGCCATGCCGGTTGTCAGGGAGGGACCAACGAGTAGCGTTTGCGCTGCTCTGGCGTTTCGTTGCCTGGTCTGGTGGCTGGCGTATCGTTGGTATTTCGCGCTCCATGATGACGTGATTTAATGTTATCATGTGGCGCGGTCTCTCTGCGGTATGCTGGTTCGCCGGTGTCTGGCGGTGTTTCGTCGGTGTGACGTGGATCGGCATGATATATGTTAATTCATTTTATTTCAACTTAACTATTGCTTATTTGTATTACTTATGCTAAAGCCAAGGTATTATCATACCCCCCTGTAAATCCCTATTCTCATGTCAATCATAATCCAGTCCTTAATGCTGAACGTTGTTTCTTTCTCACCCCCTTAGGTATAGCACATAGGCTTACCCACCTTTCTCTGTAACTTAAAGGTAGTACGTTTCGAAAACAATTCATCACTGTAAATTTAAACGATAACAATACTAAAAAAAAAAAAAATAATAATAATAAAACTTTCTTAAATTACAAATTTCTAAGTTTTTTTTTTATTTTTAATTAATGACCACGTTTAAACGCTGTCACCGGCCCCGAGTCTGTCTGATAGTCACGCACAAGTGAACATCATGTACACCCCCCTGATTTTGTTGGTTTTTGCCGACACCCATTATAAATGCACTTCCACTCTTACACGCACATGCACGCACCAAACACATAGTATTAATTTATACTGGTCGCAATACCACATTTGTAATCTTAATGGCTTTAAATGATATTCTGAATGATCAAGTTTATACACCCCAGAGTAAATATTATACTACTAGTGAATTTAATTCAAATTTTAATTCAACGGGACCCAATAATAACCTTCACTGTTTTAGTTTATTAAACATCAATATTCGAAGCTTACAAAAGAATTTCGATAATTTTGAAGAATTTTTATCTATCCTAAACACATTTTCATTTTCTTTGATAGGACTTACCGAAACCTGGTTACACTCAACTTCTCCTCCAATATTCAACATTGAGAATTATGAATTTATTCATTCAGACCGTAAAAACGGAAAGGGGGGAGGTGTCGCTTTTTATTCTCGTAATGATGTACAATTTAAAATAAGACATGATATTCAACTGGAAGGAATAGAAACATTATTTTTAGAAATTATTGATGATAAACATAAGAATAGAATCGTTGGGGTAATGTACAGACCACCTAACAATGTAGCCGACACATTTTTTGATGAATTAGAATCATGCCTTGAATTTATTTCTAGAGAAAATAAAGATGTATATATTATGGGAGACTTTAATATCGATATATCCTTACCTTTTACCGTTCTTGGCCAACACTTCACTAATTTATTATCTTCATTTTTTTTTTAAACCTCTCATTAATAAACCAACTAGGATTACAAACTTAACACATACTATAATTGATAATATTTTCTCAAACGTATTAGATAATAAACAGAATGGAATAATATATTATGATATTTCAGACCATTTACCAATATTTACGATAGGTCCTAATAATAAACACCTACAAATTCCCAATAAAGAACACACAACACGACGTAAAGAAACCAAACGTAATATTGAATCCTTAAAAATAGACTTGAGTCAAGAAGATTGGTATGATATTTATTTTGAAAGAGATGTGAACAGTTCATATGAAAAATTTATAAACAAACTTCTTTGTCATTATAATAAAAATGTGCCCCTCTCAAGAATTAAGTCAAATAAAAAGAAAAATAAACGACCATGGATTACTCAAGGTATACTTAAATCAATATCTACCCGAATTCGTTTATATAAAATCTCACTTCGATCACCTACAAATGAAAATCAAAATAAATATAAAAAGTACCGTAATAAATTGACTTCAATTATTCGTTTATCACGCAAATTATACTATGGTAATAAAATTGAAAATAATAAAGATAATAATCAATCATTATGGCAAACAGTTAATGACATTTTGGGGAAGAAAAAGGATACTCCAAATAATATTGAATTTAATGATAATGGGCATCACATAGACCCAAATGATGTTGCTGAGGCATTCAATAAATACTTTACTAATATTGGACCGGATTTAGCTTCCAAAATAATTAATGAAAAGAATGATTTTTTGAAATACTTAAATAATAACGTTAATCAATCCTTATTTTTTAATCCAACAAATATTCAAGAGATTTTAGAAATTGTTCGTTCATTAAAAAGCAGTAAATCTAGTGGCTACGATGAGCTAAGTGTATCTTTATTAAAACAAATAATTCACTTTATAGCTTCCCCGTTATCACATATCTTTAATTTATCTCTTTCCCAAGGGGTTTTTCCCGACCCACTAAAAGTTGCAAAAATAATTCCGATATATAAAAAGGATGATCACTCTAAAGTTTCAAACTACCGACCAATTTCTTTACTACCAAGCATTTCAAAGATATTAGAGAAAATAGTATATAAACGATTATATTCTTTCTTAGATATCAATAACTTTTTAATTCCTAATCAATATGGATTTAGAAAGAACCACTCTACTGATTATGCTATTCTACAATTATGTGACAAAATAACTGATTCCCTTTCTAAAAAAGAACACACTGTAGGTGTTTTTATGGACTTATCGAAAGCATTCGATACCATGGACCATCGTATATTAATACATAAATTAAAAGCATATGGAGTTAGAGGGATTGTACTTTCTTGGTTTGAAGACTATTTGCGTAATAGACATCAATATGTTATGTTTAAATCTACAACATCTAATATTTCCACCATAGAATGCGGAGTACCACAAGGCTCCATATTAGGTCCCCTACTGTTTTTAGTATATATGAATGATATTGTTAATGCATCACCACTCCTAACGTATGTTCTGTTCGCAGACGATACCAACGTATTTTATTCGCATAAAGACTTAAACATTCTCATTACAACCCTCAATTTAGAACTAAATAAATTATCATCTTGGTTCAAATCCAATAAACTCTCTTTAAATATTAATAAGACTAATTGTATTTATTTCAAAAACATACACTCTAAACATGTACTTCATTATGATATTTTTATAGATAACATGCCCATAATTGAAAAAGAAGTTACAAAATTCTTAGGTGTAATGATTGATTCAAACCTAACTTGGAATAGTCATATTAACAACATTTGCATGCTAGTCTCGAGAAGCATAGGCATTTTATATAAATTAAAATATTATCTATCACAAAAGTCACTATTTATGCTTTACAATTCCTTCATTTTGTCATACATATCTTATTGTAACATAGTTTGGGGCAATAGTAGTAAGATGAAAATTATGTTAATATATCGTCTCCAAAAGAAAGCACTTCGTCTTTGTACACATTCACATTATTTAGCCCATACTGATCCAATATTTTGTAAACTAAAAACATTAAAAATCGCTGACATTCACAGTTTTCAAACTGCAATCTTTATGTATAAATGTTGGATAAATACTATACCTTTGGCATTTCGAAATATTTTTGTTTACAATAGTGATATACATTATTATCACACACGACACTCATCCGATTTCCACTTAACAAACCCCAAAATTATTATGGCCTATAAATCGATAAGACATCATGGTCCAGACATTTGGAATGCTTTACCTGACAATATTAAACACTCTGCAACTCTTTATTCATTCAAAGCATCGATGAAAAAATATTTAATATCTACATATTCAAAAACATCATAAGGGTCTCAGAGGTTTTGATTGTTTACTTAAATTAATTTTAGATGACCAGTTCATTAACAATACGAATCGAACACTTACTTCACCTGCACACACCCACTTGCACACACTTGCACATTTTTCTTCTTTTTTCTTTTTTCTTAATTTCTTTCCACTTTTTATTCAGATATTTCCTGAACAAAATCTTTATATGTGACTCTCTATTCCCCTACATTCTCCTAAAAACAGCGCCATGTACCCCCCCCCCCCCCTTCCCGGCTGCTATCGCCTCAAGCTTCTTAGCTTATGATAGTTGGCCTCTGCATTTATCTTGATTATTTTTACTTACCTCCATACTTTCAAGCTTTCAATTATGTACTTTTTTTTTTAAATATTTTATTTTGTGTGTATTAAGTTGTCACTCTTGATGTAAATCAATTATATTATATACTATTATTGTTATTTGAATGTTTTGTATTTGATTTATCAATAAATGCAGAAACATCTGCTAAAAAAAAAAAAAAAAAAAATAATGTAAAAATATCGCTGCTGTAGAGATATTGGACACCTATACAACAATGGCTATTGAATCCTACTCAAATTTTCCGCTTCTGCTTTCGTTTTTTTTTTTAAATATAGCGCTGAATACATCTACAATGTCTCTACAATGTCTCTAAGCACTTTACAGATATACTGTTACCCCGGTCATTGGATTCAATACTTGCCCGCACACACTGTGTACTTAATCTTTTAATTATAGTTCTATTAGTTTCTTAGGAGCACATATGTATGTTGAGAACAATGTTTTTGTGTCATTTCCTTCATGTTGAACTAACATTTTACAAATGTACTTCATGGATTTAGGTAAGACCAAGAAGTTGAAGAGACAAGGGAGTAAATCAGAGTTGGGAGAGGAGCAGGGTGTAGAGAGCAAGCCTTATGTACCAGGGAACTTCACGGGATCTCATATCTCAGATGTTCTAATGGAAAATGAGAGACTTAAACATCAGGTAGGGTTATTATTTGACGTGCAAAAACAGAAATGTAATTAGAATGCTGTTTATTTTTATATTTTGATACTTCATATTATTCCTTCTGAAATTTTATCATGGATAATTAGATGCTAAAACAAAAGGTCAGGTTTTACGCTCTTTTAGCTAAAAGAACTACATGTAGTAACACGATCAGAACACTAATTATTTAAGGGGTAAGTGAAAATAGTGCTGCAGGTAACCCTCCCTTTCAAGAAAAATGTGTTCCTTGTACAAGCTTCTGACAAACATATAGTTCAGTTTTAAAAATTGTTTTTCTGCTCTGTTTTAATGTACAATGCCTATTGATTTGGGACTCTTGGAGTGCACTTTCTTAAAGCGGAATAATTAATCCTTGGATATAAAACTATAGAGATTCTGACTAAATATGATTCATTGGCCTAAGTTTTGGGCTAGCTACTTGAAACTAAACTATTCTCTCTACATGGCCTCTTTTTGTATATGTGTTCTAGCTTGATGATGTATCCATAGAGATGGATCAACATAGGTTGCGTCTCCATGCATCGCTGGCCGAGGCAGAGAGCGCCACCAGACAAGCCAGGGAGAAAGCAGCTGAGGAGATGGCATTGATAAGATCACATCATCAGATGGAGGTTGAGAGGATGAAAGCTGAGAGAGCGATGGTGATGGGAGATTCTAAGATGGCGAGGCTCAACAGTCAGGTTGAGACCCATCAGGTGAGTGGTCACAATAAATATGAGATACTATAAATCTGGAGACTTTTGTAACATAAGACTTCAACAGATTGTTACAGACTACCTTTTGCTGCAAGATGTTTTTTTTAATCCTGATCACATCGATAACGATCTGTTTGGATCCAGAAGAGCCTAAAATCTGTGTTAAAGTATATGAGCTAATGCCCTGTTGGATCCAAAGAGACGAATGAGTCGATTGACCTGTGTAAATCTTAAAGCCTGTCTGCACTAGTTTGGCCAGGAGGGATTAGACCTTCCTGCGTGGTCACTGACAGGTGTTTATCTCATCACATCAGCTCTCAATTAACATAAGAGAAAGGGGACCATGGGGGACCATCGGATACCGCTTAGGAATTGTTTGCTATATAGAGGTCGCAAGTAGCTACAAGTAGTGAAGTCCCGCTTTAACCACTCCCATGTTCACCAACTTGCCAATGTGGAGGAGACATTTCCAATGTTGATGATGATTGGTTGGAACTTGGGGTACTCGATTAGCCCAACACCTGTTTACAGAATGATGCACCTGTTAATGTTCTCCTACAGGTGATGGTAAGAGAGCTACAGGACCAGCTGAGTGAGGCTCGTCTGGAGGTAGACCGTCTCCAGGGCTCAAGGGTGAGGGAGCGTGTGATGGAGACACAGGTGGAGCAACTCAGACAGGAGCTCAGAGAGGCCAAGGAGAACCACTCACCGGTAAGTTTGGTTTAAATGGTATCCATCCATCAGAAAATGAAATGTAATTTGTGTATCATTATAAATGATAAAACCACCCCCCCCCCCCCCCCAAAAAAAAAAAGAAAGAAGAGATATGCAGATGGTTGTGGGTTAAAGAGCACTAGGGGGGGGGGGGATTATGCTCCAAATTTTGATTTGAATCATTTGTTTGTTTGTATCCATTTTGTTGTCTGTTCTTGTTTCTCTTGTCTCTCTTTCTACTATGTCTATCTGTATGTCTGTCCTCCCTCGCTCTCTCTCTCTCTCTCTTTTATTTCTCACTTTGTTGAAACCATTTTCCCTTTCTCCCTCTCTTCCTTCTAAATCTCTAATAAAGTTGTCTTTCTATTTGTCCCTGTTTATTTTCCTGTTTTACCCCTCTCTTTACCTGATTCTATACATCTTTCATTCTACAGGAGATGAAGCATTTTGAAGCACTGCAAGTCAAGATAGTAGCTCTTGAAAGCAGGTATGGTTGCATTACATTCAGCTTTGATCAGTGATTGTGTTCTGTTGTTAAATTCTTAAATTGATAATATTAGGTCCGTAATGATGTCATACTTGTCAATAGCACATCTGTGTATCCCAAAATGACTTGACTTTGTTGTTTCCACTTTTAATATAAATACTGATATACAAACCAAACAATGACGTTTAGAAAATGAACTTAACCCTCACTACTTAAAACATGAAGCGAATAAAGATGACACTGTAATACAAGGATAAAGAAAAACTTTCATTCCAAGGAATATACAAATTTGGTTAAAATCAACACAAAATATTTTTGCAGTATTCAATGATTTCCTGCCTTGAAAATGACTGCCATTGACGTTTTACAAAAGTTTCAAATCAGCAAAACTTCCAGAAGTGACCAAATAATGATATCCCTTTTTTGTTTCTTTTCTTCCCAGACATACCCAACGTGACAAAGACCTGCAGCACCTGGTAGAAAGAGCTACTCACAGCGCTACGGCAGAGAAGGACCACGAGATCTTGACTCTCAAAGGGCTCCTGGCATCCAAGAATATGGAGATCCAGAGGTTCCGGGTGGAGCTGGAGGCAATCCTAGAGGTTCTTAGAGAGCTTCAGAGACAGGGAGTTGTTCTACCGTTGGACAGCCAGACAGTTCACTCCATTTATGACACGTATAGATGATGTGACTTGACCCAACCAGCTCAAAACCAGAATAAGGCAAAAGGAATGGAAGCTGATCATTCAAAGGCCTATGAGATACCATTACATCATCACATGAACATACTGTGTGTACAGAGCCAGAAGGGCATTAACTCTGTGTTCAAGTATATGAATTAAAGCCCTTCTAGCTCCAAACAGATGATACAGGCATAAGCATAAATGTCATTTACGTCATCCACACACAACTTTGTATACTACCTCAATGCTTTAACTCTTTGTATGCTACACAAATAATCTCCCTTTGCCACATTGTATTCATCATAGGATAGATATACCAAGGGCTTCAAGATTATTGAACTGTTTCCAGTGTAAGATACGGTGTTAAATTGGTTATCAATGAGCTAGTCAGGAAATGGGTGACTTTGCAAAGCCATTGTATTGCACACAGCAATCCTTTTGTCAATTGGTGCCTATTGTTTGTAAAAAAATTGAACGTTTATAAAACGAGCGACGGTGGAGAGAGGTGAAGAAATCAAAAGAAGAGAAAAACAGTTTCAAGAAACATGCCACATGACTTTGTTCCCGCCAACATACAAATAATGAATCATCTATATGTGTCATAAATCGAGTGAACCGTCTGGCTGTCCAACGGTAGAACTACTCCCTGTAGTTAAAGCTCCCTGTGGACACTCACATACATATAACGTATCATCTATGTGTGTCATAAATCGAGTGAACCGTCTGGCTGTCCAACGGTAGAACGACTTCCTGTCGTTGAAGCACCATTTTTGGTACAGGGCTCCCTTAGGACCTACTAAACGATATTAGGATAGGAGCCCCCGGCAAAAATTTCAATTTAAGGGTGTGGGGGCGGGGGCGTTTTTTGGAGCCCCCAAATAATTATATAACATCGATTTTTTATTGTACAAATGCCATTTTTGGTACAGGGCATCCTTAGGACCTACTGAACGATATTAGGGTAGGAGCCCCCGACAAAAATATCATATAACGGCATGGGGCGGGGGTGTTGCCTCGTAGCCCCCAAATAATTTAGAAGGTAATATAACATTTATATGTTGTTGTACATATGCCATTTTTGGTACAGGGCTTACTTAGGACCTACTGAATGATTTTAGGGTAGGAGCCCCCGGCAGGAATATCATATTAGGGTGTAGGGCGGGGGCATCGCTTCGTAGCCCCCAAATAATTTAGAAGGTAATATAACATTTATTTGTTGTTGTACAAATGTCATTTTTGGTACAGGGCTTCCTTAGGACCTACTGAGCGATATCAGGGTAGGAGCCCCCGGCAAGAATATCATATAAGGTGTGGGACAGGTGCGTCGCCTCGTAGTCCACAAATAATTTGTAATGTAATAAAACATTGATTTGTTGTTGTACAAACGCCATTTTTGGTACAGGGCTTCATTCGGACCTGCTGAATGATGGTAAGGTAGGAGCCCCCGGCATACATATTCATATACGGGTGATTGGGGGCCCATGGGGTTTGTACAACAACAAATCAATGTTATATTACCTTACACATTATATGTGGACTACGAGGCGACGCACCTGTCCCACGCCCTTATATGATATTCTTGCCGGGGGCTCCTACCCTGATATCGTTCAGTAGGTCCTAAGGAAGCCCTGTACCAAAAGTGGCAATTGTAACAACAACAAATAAATGTTATATTACCTTCTAAATTATTTGGGGGCTACGAAGCGATGCCCCCGCCCCACACCCATATATGTGACCCGGCACCACAAAACCACCAAAAAGTCGCAAAAAATTATTTTCCTGATTTCATCTGATTATGAAAGAAGAAGTTCTCCTCATTAAAATGGTATATTACTTGTCCAAATTGAAGCTTCCTAACCCTTTCAATTTAGTGAATGAAAAGAGCTGGTGAGGGAGGTTACTGGTATTAAATTGTGAGAAAGGGAGCTTTAAAGTTTGGGGCTATTCAAGCATGCGGAGCAAGCAAACCACAGGGAAATCAATAGAAGGGTGAATCAAAAGGCCATAGCAACCACTGTGAAGAGATTTAGTTAGGCTGAAATTTGGCCTGATGGTCAAACATAGTCTGTTCATTATGTTTCTGAGGTTTCAATGTGTGGACTTAAGTCTTTCAAAAGTTATTATGTTATAAATGTATAGAGTTGTAATTGGACAGATTAAGTGAACTGCAACATAGTGCCGAGACACCTGCACTAGACAATGCCTATTCATGGTGGACCCGGAGTCTTTTTGTTCCCCCTTACATAACACTGCTTGTCACCTATCTTGTTTTGTATACATCTGGGCAATTATTTGTAACCACATTATCAGGAATTCTCTCGTCGCTGTCTTGCCCGAAGTGTTCAGTAGGCAAAGCTGTAAGGTTGGCCTGATCCCATGCAGCTAGCCCCCGCATCATCGCTTCGTTGACCGCCCGAGCTACCCGGGCATCTGCGTTGGTGCACCCCGGTACCATCCCACGGCTCTGCTCACGTACAAAACCTGGCATTGTAACGACGTTGTAGACTTTTTCGCAACTTGTCACTCTCAAATGTATAAAATATAATAATGTTCTTAGGTCTACTCTTGATCAACAAATTCTGGATATGTGATGTACAATCAAGCTACTCGAAGTCGTTAACGGAGAATATAAGACGAACGCAAATCTGGAACTCGGATGTGAAAGCGGATACAAACAAAATGGCGCGCCGCACTGATTGCTATAACGGACCAATCACAGCCCGCGTAGCACGACCCGTTAGTAACGACCGACCATTTCCGGACTACGATAATTTCGCTCGGGAAAAGTGATCAAATTTTGGAAGAGACCGAAGGCTGTGCGAAAAAAAGTGGTCTAGAAAAACCGTTTAA